>CAOLHI010001476.1:0-655415 GCA_948474755.1 Ctenosaura bakeri | reverse complement strand
ATTCTCAAGAGTTTTTCGTGCCTGCCAATATAAACACCCAAGAATACAAACAGACACTGATCAAGACACAACCTTGAAGAAGTCTCAGAATCACATATATTATACAAGTTGAACCTTCTGCATCTGAAATGCTTAGGGCCAGAAATGTTCCATGTTTCAGATTTTTTTTTTATTTTGGTATACAGTATCTTTTTAGAATAGCCTTGCATCTCATGTGTTTGTTGCTTGTGTTGTATATGAGATGCAAGTCTGGAGAGAGACTGAACTGGTGGGAATCCAAGGGTAATGCTCAGCACAAATCTATGCCTCCCACCATTTCACAGATCTTCAGTCTCTTCTTTTTGCTGCCAGTTGCCCACTTCTACTTCAGGGCAGCGGCTGTAGCACTCCTACTCATTTATTTCTCAGATCCTCAGTTTCATCTTTTTGAGTCCAGTGGCCCACTCCTGCCTTCAGGATGGCAGCTAAAATGCTCCTCAGATCAGAGGCTAACCATATCTTTAGAGGGTACAGGATGAGACACAAGCATTAAAGCAAGGATGCAACATGATTGAATCTGGACCTTCTGAGGTCCCAGTCCTGCCATCTGGGCTTCCCCAGACAGCCATATCTCTTTCCCATGACACTCTCATGTCATGGTGTCCAGCCTTTGTATAGCTTTTTCTTTCCATCCTAACAAGCTAAAATGCCTCTCATAAGACTTAGTTATTGGCAGTAAGAGCTTTAACATAAAATATATTGTTCCAGTCCCACCATTTTGTCTTTGCTCTTCCCAGCACAAGAGTGTATCCCCCTAAGGTAGCACCTTTCTAAAACATGATTCAGTCCTCAAACTAAAAGATATTTCCCCTCAAAGAAGTCTGACAGCCAAACTCTTGATTAAAGTTCCTAGGCTCGGTCTGTAGTTCTCTGCATGCTGCCAGCTCCTGGTCCTAGTTAGATTATACTAGCACACTGCCACCTGTAGAGAATCCTCAGAAAGGCTGGCTCTGCATGACTTATTTGAAGACTATGAGAGTACAAACCAGGAGAGAGGTCTTACCTCTATAAGGGTGGCATTGGGATCTGACCGTGTAAAATTGGTTATCAGCTGCAATGGGTAGCTGACATCAGGAACCTGTGGGAACAAATATCAAATAAACTCATGGAGAATTCAGTGTGTTTGTGGCTTAATAAATAGTTTAGTAGGTGGTAAGAATGGTGGAGATGTCATTTACCTAAATTTCAGATAAGCATTTGACAAAGTGCCTCATGATATTTTGATTAACAAACTGATTAAATATGGAATAGATGAGAATACTGTCAGATGGATTCATAATTGATTGGAAAACCATATTCAAAGAGTCACCACTAACAGTTGCACTTCAAACTGGAGGTATGTCTGAAGTAGAGTGCCATAGGGTTCTGTCCTGGGGCCAACAATGTTCAATATTTTTATCAATGACTTAGATAATGGGTCAGAGGGAATCCTTATTAAGTTTGCAGATGATACAACACTGGGGGGAAGCTAATGTATTAGAAGATAGGAACAGAATTCAAAAGCACCTTCATAAACTAGAAAATTGAGCTGAAACTGAAAGAATGAAGTCCAACAGAGACCAATGCAAAATTCTACATTTAGACCACAGAAACCAAATATGCACTTATAAGATTGGGGATACTTGATTTAGCAGCACTACAAAAGGACCTTGAAAAGTGAAAAGGACCTTGGGATTATTATTGATCATAAGTTGAATATGACCCAGCAGTGATGCTGCAGCCAAGAAGGCAAATAATATATTTGCCTGCAGTAACAGAATTGTGGTTTGATGATTTCATTATTCTAACAGTACCACTAAATTCTGCACTAGTCAGGTTCATCTGATGTACTACATTCAGTTCAGGGCACCTCATTTTAAGAAGGATATAAATAAATTTGAGCAGGTGCAGAAAAGAGCAACAATGGTGATAAAAGGTATGGAGAACAAAACATTTGTGGAAAAGTTGAGGGAGATGGGCATGTTCAGCCTCAGGAAGAGAAGACTGAGGGGTGACATGACTGCCCTCTTTAAACATCTCAAGGGCTGGTTGCAGAGGGTGTAGGTTTGTTCTCTGTTCCCCAGAGGTTAGGACCAGGTCTAACAGTTTTAAGTAAGAGGTGGGTAGATTTTGATTGAATATTAGAAGGAACTTCTTGGGAGTAAGAGCAGTTTGACAATGGAACCCATTATCTATAGAAGTGGTAGGCTCTGTTTCTCTGGGCATCTTCAAAAAGAGGATGGACAGCTACCTACTGAGGATGCTCTAGCTGGATTTTCTGTATTGAGCATGGGGTTGGACTCAGTGGCCTATGAGGCCCTTTCCAACTCTATGATTCTATGGTGGGGTAATTTGTCCTCCATTGAGTTACACCCCTAAACATTTTGGCTTCATGGATCTCAGCAGTCTCACCCAATTGCTCCAACCTCTCGCATTCTTTACTTTATTTATTAACCACATTTCTGCACTTCCCAATAGTGTAGGTAGTTTTAGAAAATGAACCTTTATCCTCATGTTGTCTAATAATCCACCATGCCTTTCCAAACATTTCTCTGCCTTCTTAACCTCACTTTACCATGCTGAGATTTGCCCCAGGCTTCAGGTTTTGCACTGACATATGCCGGCAAGGTGCACCACAGTCATTCAAAGTTGCATTGATATTGTTCCTCAGACTGGTCAGGTTCCGGTCCAGCTCCTTCTGCAGCATCTGCAAGTGACTGCCTGATTTGTTGACCTGCTTAAGTTCCTGTTCCACAGTACCAATCTCTGCAAGGGACAGGAGGAAAGGCTGAAGAATTTCCCAGTAAGAACTGCGCACCCACTTGCAGGCAATTTTTAACACAGGAAAATCACCTCTTAAATATATGAAACCCTGCTAAAGAGATCCAGATAAATAGAATGCCCTGCCATTCTACCTGGGCTCTGGAAAAAAATAGATTGTTCTTTCTTGTTGTAGTGCTTTCAAGGTGAAGCCAAACAAGCCAGTCCTGAATAAAACTCTTCAGTACTCAATCCCAGAAAAACCTCTAGGTTTTCTCATGAGAACCTTCCTCTGGGCCTTCTTTGTCATGAACATCTCCACAAATACAGACACGCAATTTCTCAGTGGCATTCTACAATGCCAGTGTACTTTGCAATACCTGTAAGAAGACGGTCTGCTGTATCCAGTGCCTTATTTGTTTGTTGCCCAAGCTGAGTCTTAATCTCTTTCCCCAGGGTGGGCCCAATGTCTGCAAGAAAGAAAACAATCAGAACAAGGTAATCTAACAAAATGCTTCCCACTTTTCTGTAGCGTCTCAAATGTTAGAGCCATGTTTTGTGGGTATTAAGATTTAAATCAAATCCACTTGATCCATGCAAGATTTAAAGGAGTAACTAAAAATACAGTGCTCTCAGTTCATACAAACATCCTGCAACAGTAGGAGCAGAACTCTGCAAAAGCCGCATGGATGAGCCAGGTGGCAATGGTTTAGGAAGCCCATAGTTATGTCTATAAACCCAATTAACATCCAGGGTCTAGATTTCAAAGTACCTTTGAAGGCTATGAACAAAGTCTGAATCATCCACTTCTACATGCTTCTCTATACAGTCCCTTCTCCTTCCCATCTCTGCCCTCCAACACCACCTTCTCTGCTTTCTTACTTCCCATCACAAGTTCTGCATCTAAGCCTTTTCCCATCTTTTTCCCTTTCTCCTCCTCCAACAGCACCTCCTCTGCCTTCTCTTATCTCCCAATCCACAATCCAACTCTAAGTCTCACTTCCCATCTTTTCCATTCTCCCCTCCACCAACAGCACTTCCTCTGCCTTCTGACTTCCCATTCAATGACCCACCTCTGAGCTCCACTTCCTATCTTTTCTCCTTTTTCATTCTCCAGCAGCACCTCCACCTTCTCTGACTTCCCATTCCAAGATCCACATCTACGCATCTTCCCATCTTTCCCCCTTTCTCATTCTTCAGCAGCACCTCCTCTTACTTCCCGCTCCACAATTCACATCTAAGCATCTTCTCATCTTTTCCCTCCTCCTCCTCTAGCAGCACCTCTTCTGCTTCTCTTACTTCCGACTCCATGATCCACATCTAAGCCCTTTCTCATCTTTTCCCCTTTCTCCCCTCCACCAACAGCACCTCCTCTGCCTTCTCTTACTTCCCAGCAAGATCCACCTCTCAGCCCCACTTCCCATCTTTTCCCCATCTCTTCCTCCAACACAGCACTTCTTCTGCCTTTTCTTACCCTGTGAGAAGGAGAGGAAGGGGGAGGAGCCACAAACTTAAGAATAATCAAATTTGTGAAAGGGGAACCCGCAAAAGTGGAGGGCCAACTATAGTCACATGCAGTATGCTAACAATGAGACTTGAGAATTTCATCAAATTTCAGCTGACCTGGGAATTTCAGCAGCAAATGTCAGTTAGAATCCCATGTTTTTAACTCACTCTTCTTAATTTTTTCTAAGTTTGTTGGTTACCTCACTTTATTAGAGCTCATCTCACTTTGCACACCTTTTACTTACTAACTGATCATGTATTCATTTTCAGATTTTCTGTTTGCTTTACCACACTCACTTTCTTCCCACATGATTCTGACCTGCATCTATTTTTCTCTTCTCTCTCACATTTCCATTAGACCATGTATCTACTACAAGTAAAGCTGCTTTATGTATTTTAGAAAAAGACTAATTTTGTTTCTTTCACTGCTAAGCTCTGTTTGTGCGGGGGTAGAGATGGGATTTATTGTTAAACTTCTGCCTTGGCAATTTAATTATTCAGCTAAAGATCTATCATCTCTCACATTTCCCAACAGTACTCAAGAGTTAGTGATCTTCTTACCACCACACACACACACACACACACACACACACAAGAAGTCCCCAAAATTGTAGCTAGTGGCATAGACTCACTGAGCAAGCTATTATTTGCTTGATTCAATGGCACTGAACTGGTGTTGATAATTATATCAATCTCCTGTAGAAAACAAGGAAAACAGTGAAATTTATTCATGTCTTTATCGATTGGGAACAACAAAGAACCAAGAGCCTGAATGAAATTATGGTTACAGATATAGAACTGTAAGGAATATAGAATGCTACTTGCGGTACTACAATACAACCTGAATAAAGAGTAGCAAAACTTATTTATTGGACTTAAGTATACATGCACACTATACCTTTCACAGTCATGCTGACCATTTTTACATGGATCTTGTTGAGCAAAGATTCTGTGAATCTCAAAATAACATAGCAGGACCATTTACTTAGTCCCAGTAACTGAAGTTCTACACACACATAATAGGAAATCAGTGCCATCGTGCATAAGACTTAGTTAACGTGTTTAGGTTTGTTCTATTAAAATACTTGCAGAAGGTCATAATGGACCACTGCTTCAAATAAAATATTCACAAATGCAATCTATCTGTTTATAAGGCAAACCTCCAGCTTACATGAACTCTTTCCAGTCCCTATAGATGACAATCGATTTAAAAAAATTTATGAATTCATGCTCCTTTTTGGAGTTTGCACATTTCCTGGAGAACAGTTAAAAGCTCCTTCTGCAGAAAAAGGCCTCAGAATTAGCAGGTCACAATTAGTTGAAGCACTTAGTGTGAAAGTTACTTACAAGGAAAATGACTATGAAAACAATATTGTTACAAAATAATCTAGCTCAGCTTCATTGTTGCAATTTTTCTCCACAAATAGTGAAGCATGTTTGTTCTTTCTAGAATTTTAAAGTCCATATTATATTTTCTATCTACACATTTAAAGTACATGAATATCACAATTTATAAATAAATCACAGTTTATAAATAAATCAGCATCAAATAAGGAAACCAATAAAAATAGAGGAAACAGAAGCATAAAATATATCACAGAACTACAGATAACATTAATTTACTTCTATCAAAATCTCCATATTCACCTTATACACAACCTTTTCCCCTGTATGTCACAAAAACCACTGGCTTCTGTCCATGATGTGGGTTCTTCTTTCAACTAGTTTCTGATCCAGATTTTAATAGTGTCCAACTTTGACTTGCCAAGCAGCAGTGCCTGAACAGTTTGTCACAGGAATACAGGAAGCTGCCTTATACCAAATCAGATTATTTGTACAATTAGCCCATTATTTCAGCTCAGAATAGCAGCAACTATCCAGCTTTCAGTCAGGATTACGTCCCAGTCCTATCTGAAGGTTCCTCGTATTGGAACTCTCATCAAAGTACTAACCCAACATGAACTTGCTTTGTTTTCAAAACTGGACCAGATAGAAATGTTCAGGTTGGCATGGTCCCCACTGAATTACTGGAACTGTGGATAGATCAAATAGTGCAAGAGTGGTTGTCCATAAGAAATGGAAAGCAGATTGGAAAATCATGGCAGAATGGAAAAGTTCTCCACTGGAGAACAGGGCAAGGCAGATAGAGGCTGGAGCAGGAAACAAGCAGAACAAGATGGAAAAATGCCTGAATAGGTGGGCAGAGTGTAGGTGGCCTTGCATGGAGGGTGGAACATGGCAAAAGACACGTGGCTTGGGAAAAGGAAGTAGTGGCAGAGGTGTAACATAGCCTATATACCTGAGGAATAGACTCCAGGTAGATATGCAGGTTGTGCACTGTACCGTTCAAAGTGCTAAAGCCTCTGCCTACAGTCTGGGATATACGCTGGTTGCTGATGTATGCACAGATGTCTCCGGCCCTGCAAATGAAGGAAGAAAGCAGAAGGAACATGACTCAAGTGTGAGGGCTGTGAAGCTGATTTTCCTTTCTCTTCAAGGTGCTAGACTAAGAGGATCGTGCAACCGATCAAAAACATAGGAATGACTAACAGAGTTGTAGTTCTGTTTGTCTGCTTGTTTAATAAAGGGGTTCATCCAATGCTGTCCATCCATTGAATACAGTGAAGATTTCTGGTGGAATGAACATTGCCTTTCTCACCCCCCACCCCCACCAAGTGTTCCTTATACACCCTCAATTGTGTTCCAGACCTTTGGGGAACTGCTCCAGAAAAGACTAGGAGAGTAGTCCATTGAAAAGAGAAGAAGGAAAAGTCCTGTTACACAAGCAGAAATCTATCTGCAAGGCATCAGATGTAGCCCAAAGTGACATGGTGCTGTGCTAGCCATTTGAGAGGGGATAGAGATATACTATAATGGAAGAAGCACAAGGCTTGGAACTAGCACATTCTGCCTAATAGTGTTTCCAAATCAGGATCACTATATCTGAATTATACGGGCTTGTCATGTCTATGTGATTCATTACAACATTTTCTCTCTGTCTTGAAACAACACATCATGACCTGAATTACATATACTGATCGTAGAGTGAACTATCCTTCTCACTTGTTACAGTTAGTCTATATAGCATTTTTATGTATCCCAACTTTGTAATATTCTCTATGTTTTTGGTGATCCCTGCATTAACAATGTCATTGTGCCTGAATATCCTGGCTCACTCAGGTCAACAAAATGTCCTGTGCCAGAAAAATCATGTAGTTAAGTTAGAGGTAGAAAACCCTTGACCTTCCAGATGTTTTGCCTACAAAACTCATTGGCCCTACCCAGCGCAGCCTAAGGGAACGAACAGCAGTCTAAAATATGGCAAAAGGTTCCCCGCCCCTATACTGAGGGTGCTGACAATTGTTTATGCCAACAGTGTTCCAGAGCAAAATCCTCCCTAGTTCATTTTTCTGACAACCAGAGTTTCCTTAGAAAACTCAGTTGATCCACAGAGTCTCACTCACACTTTTATGCACTGCATGTCTCTCAGGAGGTTCGGAGAGACAACAGTGACCAGAGGAAGAGTGTTGCTAGTGTCCAAGGCTGAATGGAGTTACAAACTTATTTCAGAGGCTTGTTTAGCCAGGAGACAAGACAGTGCTTTCTGATGGCTCTTCTCAAGCTCTGGAATTTCCTTCCAACAAGATGAGGCTACCCATCCCCCATAGTTCTTCTGCCAATAGGCAAAGGGCTTTTTATTCATGCGAGCTTTGCTAACTGATGAGGAAGGACTCTTAAAGTGGATGCTCTACTTTTTTTTAACTGACATGATTTTGAAATAGTTTTCATTTGTTTGCATTTTAATGTTATAATTTCTTTAACTGTCTTTGAATATTATAACTTATGGTGATTTTACAATACTGTTTTTTAATCTGTCATAAGACATCTTGAGACCTTTTGGGGGAGAAAGGCAGTATGTATTTAAAAAAAAATGCATCAATCATTCGATTGAATTAATAAATATCCGCTCCTTGTCCCCAATATCTGGAAGCTTCCTGCAGTAATTCAGAAAGGAGATAAATACACTATACACTTGCTCAGGGATGCCTTTATGTCTTAGAATGTGATTGTCATTTGAAACTGGTGCCTGGTTGAGCTGTAGCCCAAGGTAAGTCCTAGCTGGGCAATTTTCTAGGCTACTAGACATTTTCAGTGACAACTTTCTTTGGCTCAGAAACTTGTTGTTTGTTGCCTGAACTCTCATCTCATATTTTTGTCCCACACAATGGAATGAGTTCTAATATGGAGGCAATTCCCTGTCGTGTCTTCCTGTTGATACCGTGCCAACCCTTCCCCCTGTTTCAGGAAGCCACTCCCCATGCCCACAACACAATCATGAACTACTATGGCCAGACTGCAAAGCAACGCCATGCAGGCAACAAGAACTTCCCCAGCATCTCACTTAACTGAGGTTGTCAGCAAATAATATGCACACAATATTAGCACATTAGTGCAGTCCCTGCCTAGCATGTTAACATGCCCATGTAAGTGAGGAAAACAAATTGAAAAGAGACAGCCCAGTGCAAAGACTTTTTCTAAAACAGAGCCAGTGAAGTCATACTGCCATCTTATTTTGTTTTGTTATTTGCTTCAAGCTATCATTTCCTGCAGATTAAGAAAAATGAACTAAAATTGGTTGCTTACATATAGATCTTAAATAAGACTCCTGACATTTTGTTACCCTACATCAAAACATCCACTTTTAAATGTCTTTAGCTCATTCCAAGTTAGGTTTTCGTACAGAAATCTGGAGGGGCAAATATTACTGCATATGAAGGAATTAAACTGGCTTTCTCTTTACAATATTAGGCATATTAAAGCCTACTTATTGTCATTTAATCAGAACACAGTGCTAAGGCTATATCTGCCCTAACACATACTAAGATAGTTAAGATGGCTAATCACAGGAGCAGAATAATTAAGATGAAAGTTCCTTGTCTAAAAAGAGGAATGTATGGCACTATTAACTGGCAGTTTAAAAAAATCTACTGCTCAAGCTCGGATTCTCAGTAGAAGCACTGAACTCAGTATCATGTTTTTTTAAAAAAGTATTAGATATATGACTACAAATCACATAAAGTACTGTACATGATTTTTTATAGGCCTTTCCACAGTACACTGTTATAGTGCCATTATTCCACTTTGAACATCCCATGGAATCCTGGGGTTTGCAGTTTAGGGAGGGGCATTTAGAATTCTCAGCCAGAGAGCTCTTTGGCCTCAGTAAACTACAAACCCCAGAATTCCACAGGATGTTGAAAGTGGAATAATAGCACTATAACAGTGTAATGAGGAAATGCTCTATCTTTACATAACCATCCCTTTAAAAACAGTATTACACACATGAGCACAAATCACATACAGTATCTGCTTTTTCCTCTTTTGAGTATTCTGCATTGGTTTACAAGTGTAAAATGTGAATACCATTGAAATATAATATTCATTTTTCATGAAAACAGAGTATCAGAAAGCTCTTTTCTGACTCTGATCTGAACAGAGAGAATCAATGATTAAATTGGAGATATTTGGGACACAGCAATCCAAGACAGATTTATCTAACACTGCTGGAGCATTTGCCTCACTACAGAGTTAATATCAGCATTTCTTTTGATATTGGAGAACACTATACAGAGTTCTTTCTCCACAGAATCCTACTTCACCTCATCAGGAACTGAGGTGATGCCAAAGACCACGCCAGGATAGTATAAGTTTTGTCAGGTTGGTAAAAAAATTGTGCATAGCCCTGAAGGTAGATAGCATGTTAGCTGTCTGAGCACCAGCCTGGAGTACAGAGAAGTTCATCACAAGAAGGTTGGCCCTCAGGTGATAAACTAGCTACAACAACTATGCATCGAACAGTTTCAGTCTGCATTAGTGGAGCATCAATACCCACATTGATGAAATCACAGATCTTTGAGGTATTTAAAGTCTCTAAGTGGAAGAGATATTTAAAGCCTATAAGTGGAAGAAAAACTGAACTTTCTGTTACAAGGAACTAATCAATACTGGGCTTGTATAGCAGCCTCCTTTGTAGTAAAGGCATTCAGTCTCAGGAAGGAATATTTAAGTCATTTCCTCACTAGGCTGTTATAACGCTATTATCCCACTTTCAACATCCTATGGAATCCTCCCCTTCTGAAACTGAAAACCCCAGGATTCCACAGGATGTTGAAAGTGGGATAATAGCGCTATAACAGTCTAGTGCGGAAATGGCCTTAGTCTCCACCTCAATTTACTATGGAGGAGATTCTAAGTCTTCAGGGTATTCTAACAGGTATTTCCTCTTGTTATTGTGTACCTTCAAGTTGTTCACAACTTGTGATGACCCTAGGGCAAGCTTATCATGCAATTTTCTGGAGACTGAGAGTGTGTGATGTGCCCAAAATCACCCAGTAGGTTTCCATGGCTGAGTGGGGAATCAAACCCTCGTCTCCAGGATCATAGTCCAAAGCTCAAACCACGACAGTGCTCTGGCCAATAAAGACCTACTGTAATTCTGTGGAAACCTAAATGTATTTTGTTCAGTTCTCTTTTGCTATGACGTGTGGACTGAGTGAACTTTTATGTTTTTATGTACATATGAGACAGTGCTGTGGTACATGAAAAGGTACTTCTTGCTTTAAATTAGGGCTGGGCGAATATAAGGAGAAAGATTTGGAATCAGTTCCCTGCTGGAACAAGTCACCATCATAACCCCACCCTGCCTCCCTCTGATATTCCGCACAGTACAAAACTCACAGAAGAATTATAGTGACAGCCAGCACAGACACAAAAAATGCCTGCCTCTTGTAGCCAGTATATTTGGTCTGTTTCTGGTACAAGAAACCTCCACAGTGTCCACAGCAGCGGCAGCAACAGAAGAACAAGCCCACCAGAGGAACAAAGATGATGAACAGAATACCAATGGCAGCACAAACCAGGAAGCCAGTCTCATACTGAAGCAGCTACAAAATAGGGTGGGGGGAGGGAGAGACCATGCAGTTAGTTGTTATAACAATCCTCTGACACTAACAAAAAACTGTCTGTACAAAAACATGATGGGGGAAGAACTGCAGTCTCAACAAAACAGACTATTCCAGAATTGACAGATTCCATTGACTGTACTTCAAAAACAATTTGGGTTTACTAGAATGTTTCGCTGAATGCCTGTTGGACATCAGGCTTTATTATTTCAGAGTCCAACTTGATAATACCAGGGCACTCATGATATGAACCAGGCTACCCCTGTCAAATCATCAGGGTATATTGTGTGATTTGTGCTATGCAGAACTCAGCTTGCATAGGGACTTTAACAGCTTCTATTTGTGTTGACTCATGCATTAGGACACAGCAATGGCTTCAGACTTCAGGAAAAAAGATTCCATCTAAACATTAGGAAAAATTTCCTGATGGTAAGAGCAGTTTTGACAGTGGAATACACTGCTTTGGAGAGCAGTTGAGTCTTCTTCTTTGGAGTTTTTTAAAACAGGCTGGATGGCTATCTGATGGGAATACCTTGAAGGTGTATTCCCACATGGCAGGGGGATGGACTCAATAGCCCTTGTGGTCTCTTCCAGCTCTATGATTCTAAGATCATCATTAGATCTATACTTCCTATGAGTGATGTGACCCTGAATACATAGACTTCAAAGTCTGATACTGTTCCTATAGCATAATTCTATCCCCCCATCCTGCAGAAATAAGTCATCTGCATGGAGTATCATCAACAGATCTTTACAATCCTAGATTCAGACAGAAGCACCCCATTCAGTGGCCCCAAATGTGGGCTTAGCTAAGTCTATATTTCCCTAAACTGCCAGAAAATACTGTGCCCTTTCCAAACATTTATCCACCACCACTCTTTAAAGGTTGTCAATTTCACTACCCGGTGAATAGCAGCCATCATGTATTTCTGTGTCCTCAGTAAAACTGTACTCCTCAATTAATCTCCTCTGTGCCTCTCTTTAAGATTCTTTGCCTTACAATGAGCAATTTAAAATCTATATGTGTACAACATATATTAACTTAGGTAATTGCTTTTGCTTCTAGAGGCAGTTATCACCCTCCCAGAAGCCTTCCACACTGATACTTGGAGTGGCTTCTTGTTTCAAAAACCCATGTTCTATGGTTCTATCCAAGTCCCTTTATTGTCTTATTGCCACATTGCTGAAAAATTCACCTCTTTATGAAGTTCTGGATCGTTGATATTAACTTCGCGTTTGATCAGACGAGACAGAGTACCTGGAGAAAAGCACAGAGAAGGTACTAGTTGAAGAAAGAATACACCATCAACAAATCAACTGCAGTTTGTACACAAACCAAAACCAAAGCTCAGGGGCAGTTATAATGTGTGAAAATCAAGAGCACTGCACACCCAAGTGCCCCCTAACAATAGTTACCTGTTAGAAAGCTCATTTTAGGATGTGTAATGCTCGCATATTATTCCTTTTACCAATGCAGAGCTTCTCCAACTCTTCTGTATCAACTGTGTTTATTTGTGTGTTTGGTTGTTTTTATCAGCATGCTTCCATGTGTGTTTGATGTGAATGTTCAGTATAGAAAAAGGGCATCCTAGTGAATCTCTCTCTCTCTGTACCAAACATGGACAATTTTTGGCTCTCCCACAATCCATCTGCTATGTCATAAATGGAGTGTTAACTCAGGACATGGAGGAACCAATTGAATCAGATTCTGTAGGTATACAGAATACTAATGACAAGTGTATTTTACTTTCCCAGTTTGATCTTGGTAGAATGCAGGAGAAAACAGTCCATATACATTTCTGCTTGTCTCTGTTTCTTTTCTTTGCACATCAGTGAGGTGAGCAAAAGCTTCACTATTGGGGTAGATGGGCGGCTGATTCACTGACTGACTTGAATTATCTATATTCTGACATTATTGTGCCTGTGTGTCCATCAAGCTGTGTCTTATTCAACAACAACAACGTCATTAAAAGATGCAGGTTCAAAGTAGCCGGGATAGCCAAACAAAAGTATGTAACATTACGTTCCCTACAAAAACTAAATGTAAACAAAATTTTAAAAATATTTAAGCAAAATGTTCTGTATGCAATTGCCTATTTCAGAAGAACCATCCCACTGCATATCTTCTCTTTGATGGGTTTCACTGGCCATGTTTTTTCTGTTTAATTACTGCAGTTACTCATAATGCTTCCCCCTCCCACAAATAAAAGAAACACTATTTCTCTGGCTTAGCTTAACGGTCTACCGTTTATAAAAATGGAGAAAGCTTTTACAAGTTTGTGTATGAAAATTGATGTTGTCCCTGTAATTAATTTTTTTAGAGGTGGAATTGATTTCTGGTATGTTTCTTATAACAGTTTTTAATCAGGGTGTTAAAGAGCATATAAGCCCTCATTTTTCAAACGTTGTTCCATGTTGATCCAAGGAGATTTTGTTATTTTTGCTAAAATGTAGCAAATGTTTTTACTGCTGAACAAGTTGCAGAATTTCTGAACACTGCTGCTATCCCACAGAAGTTAGCTTAGTGAGTACTACTTTAATAGTTATGGGGGATGCTGACTATAACTTTTAACATTTATAGCTTTCCTCTCTGCATGGCATAACATAGAAACATTGAGTTGGAAGAGACTTCAAGGGCCATCTAGTCCAACGACCTACCAAGTGCAGGAATATACAACTACAGCACTCCCAGAAGTTGGCCATCCAACATCTGCTTAAAGATTTTCAATGAAGAAGAGTCCACCACACTGCAAGAGAGCCTGTTCCACTCTCAAAGAGCACTGAACATCAAGAAGTTCTTTCCAATGCCTAGGTGGAATCTCTTTTCTTGTAATTTAAATTATCTTCCAGTCTCTAGAACATCAGAAAACAAGCTCACTCCATCTTCTACATGGCATCTCTTCAGATGTTTAATGGCTATCACTACTCAATTTTCTCTCTTCCAAGCTAAACAAACAATAAAAAGGGCTTTTTTAAATATGTCCGCAGCAAAAGGAAAAAGAAGGAGACGATAGGATCGCTGCGCAGAGAAGATGGTGAATTACTAACAGGGGGAAGAGAAAAGGCAGAACTACTTAACACCTTCTTTGCCTCAAATTTTTCCCAGAAGGATACAGCACTCAACCTGGCAGTTGGGGAGCAGGTGAGGAAGCAGGGGAAATGAGGCACATAATAGGTAGAAAAGTGGTACAGGAATACCTGGCCACACTGGATGAATTCAAATCTCCAGGGCCAGATGAATTGCATCCTAGGATATTAAAAGAACTGGCAGAGGTCATTTCGGAACTGCTTGCTATAATCTTTGAGAAACAGGACAGGAGAAGTTCCAGCAGATTGGAAGAGGGCAAATGTCGTCCCCATCTTCAAGAAAGGAAAAAAAGAGGACCCAAATAATTATCACCCAGTCAGCCTGACATCAGTACCCGGAAAGATCCTGGAGCAGATCATTAAGCAGTTAGTTTGTAATCACTTAGAAAGCAATGCGGTAATCACGAGAAGTCAACATGGATTTCTCAAAAATAAGTCATGCCAGATTAATCTTATCTCTTTTTATGATAGAGTTACTAGTTTGATAGATGAAGGGAATGCTGTCGATGTAGCATATCTCGATTTCAGTAAGGCCTTTGACAAAGTTCCCCATGACATTCTTGCAAAGAAGCTAGTAAAATGCGGGCTGGACAGGGCTACTGTTAGTTCGATTTGTAACTGGTTGACTGACCGAACCCAAAGGGTGATCACGAATGGCTGCTTTTCATCCTGGAGAGAAGTGACTAGTGGGGTGCCACAGGGTTCTGTCCTGGGCCCAGTGCTGTTCAATATTTTTATCAACGACTTGGATGAAGGAATAGAGGGCATGCTCATCAAATTTGCAGATGACACCAAATTGGGAGGGATTGCTAATAAGCCAGAGGACAGGATCAAAATTCAAAATGACCTGGATAGATTGGAGAGCTGGGCCAAGGCGAACAAAATGAAATTCAACAGAGAGAAGTGTAAGGTCCTACACTTAGGTAGAAAAAATGGAATACAGAAATATAGGATGGGGGACACGTGGCTGGATAGCAGTACGTATGAAAGGGATCTAGGAGTCTTCATAGACCACAAGCTGAACATGAGTCAGCAGCGTGATGCGGCAGCCAAGAAAGCCAATGCAATTCTCGGCTGCATCAATAGGAGTATGGTGTCTAGATCGAGGGAGGTACTGATACCACTCTACTCTGCTTTGGTTAGACCTCATATTGAATACTGTGTCCAGTTCTGGGCACCCCAATTCAAGAAGGACACGGTCAAGCTGGAGCAAGTCCAGAGGAGGGCGAGCAAAATGGTGAGGGGCCTGGAAGCCATGCCCTAGGAGGATAGACTTAGAGAGCTGGGTATGTTTAGTCTGCAGAAGAGAAGGTTAAGAGGGGACATGATAGCCATGTTTAAATATTTGAAGGGATGCCATGTAGAGGAGGGAGAGGGCTTGTTTTCTGTTGCTCCAGAGACTAGGACAAGGAGCAATGGATTCCAGCTGCAGGAAAGGAGATTCCACCTGAACCTCAGGAAGAACTTCCTGACAGTCAGGGCTTCCCAGCAGTGGAATCTGCTGCCTCGGAGTGTAGTGGAGTCTCCTTCTTTGGAGGCTTTTAAGCAGAGGCTGGATGACCATCTGTCGGGAGTGCTTCGAGAGTGTTCCTGCCTGGCAGGAGGTTGGACTGGATGGCCTGTGTGGTCTCTTCCAACTCTACATTTCTATGATTCTATGATTCTATACCCAGCTCTCACAGCCATTCATCACAAAGCTTGGTTTCTAGACCTTTTACCATCTTGGGTCACCCTCCTCCAGACACATTCCAGCTTGTCAATATCTCTCTGGAACTGTGGTGCCCAGAACTGGAAAAAGTATCCAAGGTGCATTCTAACTAAAGCAAATAAGACTGGCACTGTTGCTTCCCTCAGTCTTAACACTAATTGTGTTTCATTCCATTTTTACCTTCATTATTTACATGGTCAATTGACTGCAAATAAATATCTTTTGGTGTTATATTTGCTCAGAGATACCACACCCCATCTTTTTGGCTTGCATCTCAAGTATGAAAGTCTGCTTGCCCCTTTCTGGGAGTTTTCCTGACTGGTACAACAGAGACATTTATTGGATCTCTCAAACAATGTTTTCACCCACCCCCAGTGTTATACCGTGGTCAAAGATCCTCCCCTCTCATTCCAGCCAGGATCTTAGGTATAAATGTCTGCTCAGCCCTTTACTGTTATTACAAGACATTTCAACACATGTCAGACCTTTTTCCTTGTAATTATTCAACAGAGAATTAACAATAAATATACAATAGTTGTTACATAACTTAAATGTGCTTTCATAACAAATATTATAATTCATATATATTTAAAATATTTACATTCCTTTCCTTTAACAAATATTGTTATTGAATTAAATGGTTTCGTTATCCAGTTGTCAGAATGTATGATTACAAACCAAAATTCCAACCCACACAATGAAGTACCTATGAACAGAAAAGGGGGCTCCAATTTTCAAAAATATAGTAACTTCCTTATAGACAATGTAACATAGCAACCATTATTTTCTTCCCCAATGTTAAATAAATTCACTCTGAATAATGAAGACTATTTCACTTGTCCTTTCTCCAGCATCCTGTGCTTCCATAACCAAAGGGGAGGGACAGTGCTTCTGACCTGCCTTCCAGTAAACTACAAAAGATTTTCCACGATTAAATATGTCATAATGCCTCCTCTCAACTATGGTTTTTCCTCTCCCCCACTCCTCATCAATGAAACATTGGGGCATTCCACTTCCCTAAACACTCTCAGTATTCATTGGTCCACTCCTAGGAATTTTGCAGTTCCATGGATTTCACAGAGAACCAATCTGACTTTGTTCAGTGGGACTCACTCTCACATCACTGTGGACTGGATTGCACCTTGGATTGTACTGCATTTTACTATGGGTTTCCTGCTGAACAATATATCTGTGCCCTTATTTTTATTGCTTTCCTGGACTGTGATATCAAAGTATATCAAGGAAAAAAAAATAGCTTGCTCTCTGATTAAGAATCCAGAAGTCTTTCCTTGTTTTCAAAGGCAACATCACAGTTCCTGAATCCAACACCATAAAGGTATCAAGAATCCTTATGAACAATGTAGAAGCTCTTTAACAATTTTTTTGTCCAGACTGATTTTAGCCAAGAAGCTACAAATCAGATAAATGGAGAGATTTTTTTTTTCTGATGCACTATAGCCTAGAAGTAACAAAGGGAAAGGATATACTTGGAAATTTGGTGCATTTAATACACTACGTGGTTTTAAGGCATCTTAACCAAAGTTGTTTTCTTTCCTTTCCCTCTTTGCTATTTGGAGTCTGAAGACATGGGCACAGATGGCAGTCAGAGACTTGAGCCATCTCACCAAGAAGAGGAAGCAACATGTCACCCCTATATCACATGGATATTTGCACAGAGCTATCATTGCTACACAGAGTAAACATTGCAGAACAATTGGGAAAAGGCTATCCTGAATCTTTCTCATAAAGAACCACTCCAAGTCAAGAACAGATACATTAAAAAAATCAATTGCAAATATTTCTGTGAAGCATTTGAACTTTGTGGCCACAACAAGGTGGCAGGTTCCACAAAATCCAGGAGTTTTCAGGGGGCTGGTGAATCTCATGGTGCCTGCTGACTCTGCCATCAAACTGTACCTCCATGGTTCAGAAATCTCTCACAGGCAATCTGAACAAACTGCTGGACTGCATGTGATTAGTGGTAAAGGATCACTTCATAAAGATATACACCTCTTTTATGGCCACTGCAACATCACAAACATCACATTGAAATCATGCTTATTTTCTGATATATCCTTAAAGAGGGGGGAGACTGGTGGAATGTTTCTTTTGAATTCACACTATTGAAAGATTTCTGGCCAACATCCTCATTGCAGTATTGCTTCAGTGGCTGACTGAGTTGTTCCCATAAGAGAATGAAAAGAAGAAACTTGTCACTCAGAAGTACGATAGGGTAATCATGATACATGGTGGGAATACAGGGATGCAGAAGGGAATCCATAATGTATTTCCCAACAGCCCCTACATTCTCTGCTAGGCACATGCATTGAACTTGGTCACACAATGGGCATCACAACAGATCAAGGAAAGTAGGTTCTACTTCTGGACCATTCTTGATTCATGGTGCTCTTTTCCCAGCATGAAAAGGAATGTAGCTTCCAAGGAAGTTATAAGAAAGCAGCTCTTGAAATACTCTCAGACTGAAGGAAATCAACATCTGAGCAATGAAAAAGAATGCTTTCAGGAAACCAGAGTTTGGCAGTTTGACAACAGCACAAACTTCCTGATGCTAGAGAATTTCTTCAGAGCCTGAGAATTTGTATACCTGTTGCTGCTGTTCATGGAGTGGGGTGAAGACATTGCCTTCCATATAAGAATGTTGCTCCCCAAAGCGAAATTTTCCTTCACTCCCCTACTTTCTAGCATTGTAGAGAGTAAGAAACTGAAAACCATTCACACCCAGAACTCTTCTATTTTCTGTGTTTGTATTCCTTGGTCACTTTGCCTGCATCTTTTTCTTTGGATGCCTAAAGTTTATTTCTAAATGTTCACCTGTAATGTTAAGTTCCTGCATTCCTTAAATGTGGGGATGGAAGGAACATTTCATCTGGAGGAGGCAGAATTCTTATCTTGGAAGGGGATGCTCTCTCTCTTTTGCCTCCTCCCATAGCTACACACTGTTGCTGTTCCACATGACCATGACCATGACACACAGAAAACATTCACTAGTTCTACAGGAGCAAAGAATGCCATCTTTGAGTCTATGAATGCCATCAGCTGCAAGAGACAGTGCACTGGCACTCTCCTCTCTGAGTAGCCTCAACTGCTCAAAGGCAAAACAATTGAGACCATGGTGTAAATTAATGGAAGGCTGCAACACTATCATCGCAGATAGCAAGGCACATTTTGATAAACTATCCTATGAAGTGCTTGTATAGGGAAAGTTGTCTCTTGGACACATCAAGAAATGTGCTGAACAGGAGCTAAATGAAGCTAGTGCGGTTTATCTAATACTGGAGAAAGAATAGATGGTATATTCTATTCTGTACAAGACAACAGAAATCAGCTGCTACAAGAATGGTCCCACACTTCCATATCTCTGTCTGAATAAAAAGCTAGAGACAACCCTGAAACAACTCTGATATTACTCAGAATGTTCATCGCCACTCTGATGAAACAACAGAAGCAGAACATAGAATCTTAATGCCCTGGACAATGCTTTCCATGGAAAAAGAGATGAAGGAAATGCCAGACTTGAATCACAAAAAAACTGAACAGTTTTCAAGACAGAAAGAATGGTGAGCTCTGCAAAACAGGAGAAGAGGAATGGTCAAACAGTTTCTTCAGAACCCTGCACGCTCCAGAAATACTAAGCCACAGCCCTAGACAAAACCTTTCAAGGCCACAAGACAATAAAAGCAAGCAAAGCCACTCAAAACCAGAGTCCTGAAAAATGATTTCCCCCCCTCAAATATAGGTTATACTCGTTAAGATGTGATGAATTATATTTATAAACATGGACGAATGATTGTTCTTTTTTAATGTTTGTATGTTTCCTATATAGATAAAAATGATAAATTAAAAAAAATAGGCTATGCTCATGCAGTCAAACATTTCACTGGAATAGCAATGTGCATATATGGAGGACAAGCATGGTTATTAAGGGTGGTAGATACCATATTTCTTTTCTATCAACCATAGAATCAAAAGTCCTGCCTGAATAACACAGCTCTGGAGAGATCCTCACACCTCCACAGAGCCTTACGGCAAGCCAACCAGCCTCTGTATACCTATAGTGTTTGGATGGGCTCTAGAAGCGGGTTAAACATAGTCTGAGTCTACACCAACAGGATCCAAACAGGGAATAGGTATCCAGGCGATGGCAATTCCAGAAATAATACAGGGTCTAACACAAGAAATCCCAGTAGAAGAAGAGACACTACAAACAATATCTAGAGCTGATACACAGACATTTAGCCCGCTGTATCTCAGATTGAAGCTTATATGTTTGAACTCCTAGAGTCCTACTCAGGGCTCAACTACACATCATTGCTGGTGCTCAGGAAGAAGCCTGTCTCATGCTCAGAAGAAATAATTTACTCATTAGAAGTCTTCTTCTGACTTCAAGGAGGAACTTTTGACTCATCAGAAAGGGGAGATCCACAACTTCCAAGACCAGAGGGTCTTCTGAGATCCACAAATAGTACTCAGTATTCCTCCATGCTGCCTGGCCTGGGACATCAACCTTCAAAATCCATTTCTCCAGCCTGGACTTCATACATAGGGCAAAACAGCCAAGCCTCTCTTAAAGTCACAACTTGGGCCAAGTGATGCTTCTGAAAGGTCTGTAGGCCAATTCCTTGTTAAAACAGTAGTGCTCCAAACTACATGACATAACTGCAAGAGGCAGGGGAGGCACACACTTTTTCTCTCAGCATACTACAGCACCAAGTGTGACAGCATACAAATCCTTCTGAACTAAGGTAGGAGATAATTCTTCAGCTCATTTACCTGTGAGATGCTTCTAAGACATTGTTTAAGAATCCTTGGGGTCTTCACAAGAGAAAAGGCAGGATGGTACACTAAATGCAGTTGGTTCCACCTCTAGCAAACTGTTCCCTCTGCCTCAGTGAGCACCAGCCACTGCTTTCCTGTTACAACCCATACATGACATCTCTCCCTTTATTCTGATGAGGCATTGGGGACACTGCATTTGATCCCAACACCAAGAAATACCACATAGCCTTTGCAGCTCAAGTCAAGTAATACAGCACTTCACCACTATGGGGTGCCATACTTCATGGTTTTCACAGCCTGAGACCTTTTAGGGATTTGAAAGAATGGATGTTGTTCCACAGAAATGGTAGAAAATGAGTCATCTAAAAGGTACAACATTGAGCAATGGACTATACCACCGCATGGAGACTCAGAAGAACCACAGAACATCCGGTGGTAATTATCCGCACATCAAATGTTTGACTACAGGGACTGAAATGAAAGATGCTGTTGCTTTTTAGCAAACCATTGTTTAGTATGAGTTATGCTTTGGTTGCAGAAGTATTCTCGGTGACACACTCCATATGCTATATGTGAGCAAATTCAGAATATTTCTTTCTCACTACTGATCAGCGATAACCAGCCCATATATATCTGGGACTTAAAATCAGAGTGTCAACACGCTTCATTTTCAAAATTTTGTACAGGAAGGGAATCAATGTTGTTATTGCTGCTGCTACTACTAACACCTTCCATTCCACCTTGCATCTTTAAATTTAGCACTTGAGCACTGATATATATAAGGGATGGGTGGATAACAGGTAGAGTGCAAACCACAACAACTATTTACATCAGGGTTCTCAAGGCCTGAACCTTTTTCTTTAATGCTCAGGACAAGGGAGAGGAATCTTGGGGCAAGAGCAGCGCCCTAAAAAGGAAGTGTGTGTGTGTGTGTGTGTGTGCATGCGCACACACATACTCGCACACACAGGGTCTGGAATTCTCCTGACTTGGCAACCCTAATCTGCACAATAGCAGTTGAGTTCTGCTCTGTTTGCATGAATGTTTCTCCCACTTACTCAGAGCTGCCTCTCCTCATAATCCTGGCTTTACAATGGCTCTGAGTTTTACATAACCTTAGGGACCAATATTGTATAAAAGATGGGGCATAAATGAATGATGCAGTGCTATTCTGTCCTTAGAGCTAGTTTGTAAATAGCTACTTGCTCACTCTCTTGTGATCAATAGAGATTGTATCCAAGTACACAAGTGGGGAATTCTTTTTTTTTTTATTTTGCAACTTTTTTCTGGTGTGCAATAAACAATTTATTGCTGACGGCAATAAATGATTGATCTACAGTTGTTGAGTTGGCTAGTAACATTTTTATTAGTAGTATCTATGGACTTCTTAGCAAGGCTGGTTTACAATATAAGTTCCCAAGAGCCAAGGTCTGAGACATTAATGTGCAGAAGAGAATCACCTTAACCAGTAGTTTAGGACAGAAAAAGTTGTTTTTGTCTAACAGACTCTGCTGCAAGGAAGCATTACTGACCTATCCCAAAAGACACAAAGGTTCCTGGCAGGATACTTCACATCAAAACCAAGATGCCAGTCTGGAAAGGAACCACCTCAATGGAAGTGAAAAGAGGAGAAATACGAACACAAGAAACACAGTGGAAGGCATGTATGCACACACCAACCACTCCCTTGTTTGCAAATGAAAGAACAGTTTAGGTGCACACACACACCTGCCACTGGGTCCCTTTCCTCCTGTTCTTTTTCCTCAGAGACGTGGCAGTGGGGGGTGGCACAGAGGATCACAGCAAAGGGCATGTGTGCATGCTCCAATCACTCCCTTGTTTGCAAATCATAGAGCAGTGTGGGCACATGCATGTGCTTGCCACTTGGCCCCTTTCAGCAGGGACACAGCAGTGGGGGTGGGGGTGAGTGCAGAGGGACATGTTGGAAGGCATATGTGCATGCCCCAACTGCTCCCTCATTTGCAAATGAGAAAGCAGTTTGGGCATGCGCACACACCTGCCACTAGATCCCTTTGGTCGGGGAGGTGGCAACAGGGTCTGTGTGAGCACAGAGAGACTTGTCAAAGGCATTTGCACATACCCCACCCACTCCCTCATCTGCAAATGAAAGAGCAGTTTGGGTGCACACACCCCTGCCACTGCTGCGTCCCTGTTGCTTCCACTGGTGTTGGTGTCCAGCAGCAGGGCTCCATGGACCTAGACTGAGGGCTCTGCAGACCTCAGGTTAAGAACCACTGGTCTAGCAAATTCCATGAAATTCAGCTGTCTTGCCCTGAATGTAATCCTTAGATTTGCCATGTTTGTTTCTAGAAAGTTGTATTCCACATCCACAATACAGAAGAATAAAGCTTGACATCAGTTTCATCCCTGAGGCTCAGATGGAAAGCCCTCTGGACCAGGCTGCTTTCTCGACTGCTTGAAGGAAGGCATTTCAGGCAAGCTAGGAAACTCACACAACCCCCGCCCTCACATTCCCCACCTGGAAAACGAAGTAACACCAGGTGGTCAGTGCTAAGCCACTATAATGCAAAGCTCCCAGATTAGCTGTGCTTCCTCAGACTGGACAGCTGGGGGAAAGTGAACTAGTTATTCTTCTTCTGTACTGACAGAACAGTAGTCAACCTACCTGCTTATCTGGAGTCCATTCACACTACACAAATGTAATGCTATCTTCCACTTAAACTGTCATATCAACATCCCATGGAATCCTGGAGTTTGTAGTTTGGCAACATATATTATAGGAACATGGACTGTGAGAATCATGAATCAGGAGAAGCTGAACATAAGCAAACAAGAAATGGAACGTATAAACACTGCAATACTTTGGGTGAGCGAGCTATTTGGGAGAGGTGGGATACAAATAAATTTTTATTATTATTATTATTATTATTATTATTATTATTATTATTATTATAGTGGATAGGAATGGGACATTTTGAATCAGATTATTACACAGTTTTATATTCAGGAAATGAAAATCTAAGAAGAAATTGGGTGGCACTGATAGTGAGGAGAAATGTAGCAAAAGCAGTCAAAAGATATAATACAAAGCGTGATGGAATAATATCAATAAGACTTCAGGGAAAACCCATCGGTATAACCATAAGCCAAGTTTATCCTCCAACTTCAGAGGCAGAAGAAGAAATTGAAAGATTCTATGCTGAACTCCAGGAGGAAACAGATCACACACCAAAGCAGGATGTGTTGTTAATCACAGGCCCCTTTCGAGCAAACAGCTGGCAGAAACACAAATATAAATGCCCCTCCCCCATCCCTCCATTCAAACTGGCAGCCACCCAGAGCTGTTTTTATTTGTATTATAAAAATTAACCTATAGAATATCTAGCTGACCTTTCAGACACCTATTTGTGAGGAGCTTCCTACAACCCATGATGGATGATCCTGATCCTCTGACAGCAGGATGGAAATATCCATTGACTAATAACAGACTAGGGTCTGTCAGGAAAGAGAATCTTCCGTTAAGCTGGAGGTTAGCCGGATGGAAATGTAGATATTCAGGTCCAAAGAACTGAAACCGTCCTTGGTGTAGGTCGGACCAAGTAGCCTTAGTCACATATCCAGAGAAAGACCTTGGAAAAGGCATGTATACATTTCAAATGGGCTGACTGCAACTTTGGAACCTTGAGAGACTATGGGTCTCCTGATTGAAGTTAGCGATCACAAATTGCGGGAACTACAAAGCTGAGGTCCATCTGCATAATCCAGTTTTTATCCATTCCCAGGAAAAGGGTCTGCCCCCCAGGAATGTTTTTCCCTATAATTGGGCTCCATTTTTGAGTTTTGGTGGACTTTGTCTCATTTTTCTTTCTGAGGCCCATTTATATGTTTGTTCATTTGTTCATTTGTTCTCTGAGTAAACTCTGAAAACAAATTAGACGATCTGCAAGATTAAACAGCAAAACGTATAGTCACTTTGGCCTATAATCACAGAAGCACATTTAGCATGGTCAAATATGAAATGTGCTAGAAAAAAAACAGTTAACTTGAAATTTTCAAATGTAAGAAGGGGAAACTAGCTGGACTCAAGCCAGCATTGTGAAAGAAATGTACACGCCTCATTGGATTGTGATCTAAATAAGATTCAAATAAGATTACCAAAAGAAAAAAACCTCTCCCAGCAAACGATGTGGGAGAATAACAGTAAATTGAAAAACTGGATTGTAATCACAATTAGCAAAGACAAATAGCTTGAAGAGAAGGACAGAAGAAACCAATACTCTAAATGTTCAGATTTAAGAAGAAGAGAAAGTGTTTACACTGTGCATGTTACACTGGGATATGATCTAAATATGAATCATAAAAGTCGTGCTACAGAAAGGACAAAATCCCTATACCAACAAAAGACGTAGGAAATATTTAACAGTGGCCTTCTGTTCAGCACTGACTAAGCCGGAACTGGAATATAAGAAACCAGTTTGAGCAACTGCATTGCACTTATTGCATTCAGAACCCATGTCTGGAACATATGAAATAATAATAAAGCAGTGAGTCAACACACAACATATTCAGCTATCACTGGAACAATTCAGCCTGAACCTCTAATGCTGGAATTGGTGGGTCATGTTTTCCAGACCAAGGAGTATAGTCCCTGGTCAGGCTTGAACCTAGGGTCTTCTTCCTTCCAAAATAAAGGCCAGCAGCCAAATGAGACTTTTCTACCTCTTAAAAAAATGACATGCACAGTTGTAGCTGTAAAAAGCAGCAATATTAGGGAAACTGGGAAGTTCAACCACAGAAGCAAAGAAACCACATTATGAAAGCTCAAGAAAATTCAAAACCCAGTCTCACAATAACTGAACAGACAGTAGTGCCGTGCTGCTGGAGCTCTGAGCAAGCTCTGGAAAACTTTTGGAAAATATTGAGCAAAGATACAGAGAATCTTGTTGGCAGCACTTCTGTCCTTTCGTCCTGAGGCACTGCCTCAACATCCCTTTTGTGTCCACTTCATCACCTTCCTACCTGCCATTCCCACTCCTCCCCCTGCAACATACTGTTTTGCATCTAGGAACTTGCTGCATGGAAATTTTAAAAAGTTAATCACTGACAGAAGCTGGAGTAGCTTCCATGCTGCAACTAGAAATGTTGGTACCCAAGCCTTCTATGAAGAATGCTGTTCCTATAAAAATTAAGAAAAAAACACCAAACTCCAAAGCAACCTTATGATCTGTCCCATCTCCCAGCGACAAACTAATAAACCTCACTCTCCCCCGAAGGGTAATCTCAGATTCCTAAATGTGTATGTCCCGCCCCCAGAGTTTGGAAAATCTGCTTTTCTGGACTGTAGCCCCTGGAATGCCCATCCAGTTTGGCAGCAGGCAATATGGCACCCAGTATCTCTATTGGGACTAGTAATACTTAACTTTCTAATAACTGATCTAGAGTCAAGGGTGAGTAAAGACTGTAAATGGCATCAAAATATTTAGAACAATAAAATCCCAAAGTTATTGTAAATAACCCCAAGAGATAGTGTTATCAGATATTGGACTGAAATGGTAAAAATTACCAAGTGTTGGACTGGGACTTGGGAGATCCAGGTTCAAATCCCCAATGAGCCATTAATTCTCCTGGTAACCTTGGGGTAGTCACTCCCTCTCAGCCTAACTACTTTACAGGTGTCTTATAAGGAAGAAGTGGAAAGGAGAAGAGCTATGTATACTGCCTTGAGATCACTGGAGCAAAAGCGATATACAAAAGAAATGAAAAATTAATAAATAAGTCAATTTGGTATAGTGGTTTTAGCACTAGACTACAGCTCTGGAGACCAGGGTTCAAACTCCTGGTGGGCCATGGAACCCCCTTGAATGACCTTGGGCAAGACACACTCTCTCAGCCTCAGAGGAAAACAGTGGCAAACCCCCTCTGAACAGTTCTGGCCAGGAAAACCCTGTGATAGGCTTGCCTTAGGACTGCCATAAGTCAGAAATAACTTGATGGTACAGAACAGCAATAACAGCATTATATAAATGGGGGCTGGGAGAACACTTTTAAAAATAGTTTATGCCACGTCTCAACAAAAATGATATCAGCAGCTAGAAAAGTTCCAGAATAGCACAACCAAATGGTTGGAGCAAAAAGTCAAGAGCATTTGGGGCATGGGGCGTGTTAGATAAAAAACTGAGAGGGACAAAATAGAAGTTTAGGAAGTTATGGAGGACGTGGCAAAAATTAATAGAAGGAAAACCTAATAACATTAGAACCCAGGGTCATGCTATGCAACTGATTAGGAGTAGACTGAAAATTAACAAAAGAAAGGCACTTTTTCATACAACCCATAATTTATGGACAAGAGTTCCACCAGCTACAGTGATGATTGACAATGACCTAAAGGCTGAAGGAAACTTACGGGGCAGTCCTGTATAAAGTGGAGCTCAAATACAATATTTTGCAGAGAACGGAATCTGCTGGGTTGGGGAGTGAAAACTGGCCCTGCTTCCTTGCTTAAAGCAATAGAGCACAGTAAGACTAGGGGCATTTCTGCGCTAGACTGTTATAATGCTATTATTCCACTTTCAACATCCTATGGAATCCTGGGGTTTGCAGTTTAACATAGGATGTTGAAAATGAAATAATAGCACTATAACAGTCTAGTGTGGAAATGGCCTAGGAAAGGGTGGAGTTTCCTCTCTTCTCCTCATACTCTATTTTCTGTTAAAAGTTACACACTGCCCTGACCTGTTTTGATTTGTTAATGGGTTAAACAGAAATGTACACATTGTTGCCTCCACATCTCATTTCAAGTTCTGATAGCTTTTTTTTAAAAAAAAAAAAATAATTTCACATAATCTGACAAAATTCACAAATTCTATTCATGGATGCTAGCCATTATGGCAAGCCAGACCCTCTCAGATGGTGTCACAACGCAAAAATGCGAGTGCGAAAGGTGCACCCAAGCCTCGCACTCCATGCCTGCCCAGCCTGACACCTCTTTATGACCAGAACTGAACAGCCAGGGAGACCTCTGAATCCAGGGCGAGGACAAAGGGGTCTGCCTCAGTTCTCCCTCTCTGAAAACACAGTCCCTTCCTCACTCTTCTCCCCCCTTGGCTTCTTCCTTTCAGGACTATCCCCCTTTACTGCCTTCCCTAAATCTGCCCTTCTCCCAGATATAAGGATCAGCAGTGATTTATATTTTCCAAGACTGTGGTACTGTTGGCACTAAGGTCCAGATGATATTATTGGTAGCGTGCATATTGCAGGATTCAAAATAAGACTCTGTGACACTGTTTTAAGGAACACAAAACTTCAAACATTTATTGTAATGCTGTTGCTTTAAATGTGCTTTGTATCTAAATGTTTATAAACAGCACACCATTCTTCTCTCTCTCTTTCTCTCTATCAATTCATTCACTATCTTTCATACACCCAATTTCTCAGTTCTCTCCTCCACAGAGCTATTCAAATCTCCAACCTCCCTCAAACACACCACAAATCACACACCTCTTCGAACACTCTCTAGACAGTTAAAATCCATTATTTTCCTCTTTCCTCTTTCCACCAGCCCCTCCCCTGGGCTATCCAGGGTTCCATTTCACCAGCCAATCAGCTTAAACACCCTCAGTTGCCAAGAAGCCTCTGTTGTCAAGATCCCCTCCCATCAGGTTTGTCACAGATGGGTCCTCGTGGACACTGAATATTGGACAAAGTGGATCTTTGATCCAGCTGAGCTGTTATTAGGTTGGAGTCAACTACTTTTTTATTCCAAAATCAGTGAGCTAAAGAAAAGGAACACCTGTTAGTAAATGCTGGATACTTCCCAGCAGTTACTACTTAATCTGTAACTGACAAGAACACTGATATTTGGAGCCTGTCTGTGTTTAGACATGAAAAGGAAAATAGAAAATAGCAGGAAGGTCACAAAGGTTGTAGAGTTAACCACAAACTGAACACGAGTCAGCATGCAACCACTGTTACCACAAGAATTCAATATTTTGAGCTGCATCACAAGAGGAATTACAGGTATATCCAAGATAATACAGTAGATCATAACCTAAGTGCCTATCCCACCATTATACAAGACGAAGCAGCCCACCACAATGCCAAAACAGATTGAGACAGTGATAGCCACACTTTGTTCATCACTCTTCTGTCTTATGCACATTAAACAGAGAGTATATGTTGTACGGTTGAAAAAGGATATGCAGGTGGTCTGATTTGCATTCTCTCCTGAAAATGAGAGATGTGGAGGCAAATCAGGCCAAGGATCTATCTGGACTACCATCCCGTTGCCACACTGACCAGCCAAACACCTCTGGGTAGCCTATAAGCAACAGATGAACACAACAGAATTCCCCCATTTCTGTTCCCCAGCAAGCGTTACTGAGATGTGCACTGCCTCCAGTTCCAGAGGTAATACACAGCCATCAAGACCAGTAGCAATTGATGATCTTGTCTGTCATAGATTTGGCAAATTTGCCTTTTAAAATCACCTACACAGTGGCCATCATTCTTTCTTGCAGGGCTCAGTTCTATCATTTAACTGTGCACTGTGTGGAAAAAATACTTTCTTTTATTTTCCCTGGATCTCTAACCACAGAGCTTCATCATAAGAACCCAGATCCAAGCCTTAGGAAAGGGGGAGAAATAACTTCTCCCTAGTCATGCCGTAGGGTAGAGTTGCTGTAACACGGTAGTGGAATCACGTGGTCTCCCAAATATTGTCGGACTGTAATTCACATCATTTCTAGTCAGCTACTTGTCCACTATCTAGCTTTACTGGGTTCTGAGAACCCTGTTGGCCTTGATCTCAGACTCACACTTATGACATTTGCCCATCTTCAAGTTCTCACTCCCTACTCCCAAAAAATCAGGACACTGCATTTAAGAATAAATTTAGTTGCAGCCTTTAGACTGCTGAGAACAACACATTTAAATGGATCTTGATGAGACTTAAAGCACTGACAGAGAGAGCATTTGGCCCTACCAACATTTGGCTTGTAATACCATTAGCATCACCCAGTGTGACAACTTCCTCTCCTAACTTACCTCCTTGGAGTCAGTTACTTCTGGTATTTTCCTGTGAACCTGACTCATTTTTTATATTGGAGCCATGGTAGGTTTGGGCAATCAAAGGGAGGTAAGACAATAGAAGTTGCAGCTATTTCCTTTACCAATGTCAAAAAAAGAAAAAGAAAAAAACTCCTCAGTACCTACTTCATACATACAGGGCGGAAGTGCACTTAAAGTAACTTGGCCCCTGCCACCATGTCTGTCCCTCAGAGAATAATTAATGGTCAGTAAATTGTATGGTTATTAGATTTTTACTGCTATTATTGGTGCAGGGGCATCTGCATTCTTCTTACTCTAAAATATCTGCAGTCCTCTTTGGATCCTGCTCTCCCTTATAGTTTTTGAGGTCTTCTACTGGAAGGCCAGGCACAATTTATCACAAAACTCTATATATTACAATGGGTTTATAAAGCAAAATATGAGGGCAGGCAGGATGCTACTCTTGCGGCTCCTCTTAGCCTGCATTCAGATATTCTTGGGAACAGGAGTGGATGTGGGCTCTTCTTTTCTCTGTAAATTCTGGACTCCCTTTCCCCCTCATGCATACCAAGGCTGAGAACTGAATGACTATTGTTACTTCAACCACCATGCTTCAGGCAAACTGTTTTTCTTCACTTTTCTTTTCAAATGACTGTGTGGCTGGCTTTCTGCACAAATGCTTGTTTGGACTGAGACCCTCCTCTGAGTTTGACACAGAGACCAGTCAATCCTCACTGTGCAAAGAAATGGAAAGGCGACATTATAACTTACACAAGGGCTGCTCTATCAGCGAAGTAGAAGTCTAGCATTGGCTGCAAACTAGAAAAGCAGGTTACCTCCATTACAATCAACAGAAGAAACACACAGAACATGTCAAAAACACAGTAAGCACACTCTCATAGTTGGCTCACAACTAAAACTATATACTTGGGCACACACCCATGGGGGGCATCACTGTGCAAATTCACAAGACACCTCAATAAAAATATTTCAATTTTTAAAGGATTCTAGATACTATAGTTAAGGAGGAATGCCTGAAATAGTGGCAAAATCCTAAAAAACTTACAACGATGTGGCAGGCAATGGGAGGGGGAAGGATAAAGCTGAAATCCCATACGTACTTACTCAAGATTCAATCCCACAGAATTCACTGGAGCTTGCTTCTGAGTAAACAGGGAGATGGTTGTGTTTTTAAACTAAGATAAAAAGCCTCCAAAAATTGGGTCAATTCTTTCAATATTTGAGGAAGGAAATATTACAGAATGAATGTACCCACTGGATTAAGGGTAGAAGGCATTTTATCTGCCAGGCTCATACAATTTTGCCCCTATCCCAGTTCAATCTTTGCCAGAGTTCAGTCTAAAGAAGAAAACCACAGAGACACAATCTCAGCATGCTAAACTCCACATCTGTCTTCAGTGATGTATTACTAAGGTAGGCAGCTGATTGCTGGGGACTCCCAAGACTTAATTCACGATTTAAATATTCAAGGACTGATTTAAATATTCAAGTATTTATTTATTGATTTAAAACTTCTGGCAACTAGGATTCAAATTCCGCTCAGACACTGGGCATCCTTGGGCAAGTTACATTCTCTCAGCCTCAGATGAAGACAAAGGCAAACTCCCTCTGAATAAATCCTACCAAAAAAACCCCTTGTAATAGGTTACTCTTAGGGTTGCCATAACTCAGAAGTGACTTGAAGGCACACAACAACAAAGAGCCACTGACAGGGGGAGATTCTTCCTAGCCCTTGTGTCTCTCTCCTTTGAAAACTGACTTAAGGCAAATCTATCACGGAGGTTTTCTTGGCAAGCTCTGTTACCTTTGCATTTATCTGAGGCTGAGAGAATGTGACCTCCCTGAGGTCACCCAGCTGACTTCTGCAGCTGAGTGTGGATTCAAACTGTGGTCTTCAGGTCATAGTTTGGATGCGCATACGCACCTGCCATGGTGTTCCTTTCATCAGAGATGCAGTAGTGGGGTATATGTGCTGAAACTAGTCCCTCATTTGTAAACAAGAAAGCAGTTTGGGCATCCACACACCCCACACACATACTGCCATGTCCCTTTCTGGCCACTGTTGGTGGTGTCTGACAGCATGGCTTCCTGGACTCCCAGTGATGGCTCTGTGGACCTCCAGGGGTCCCTGAACACGAGGTTAGGAACCACTGTTCTACAACATTTAACCCAACACTGAATTCCATTAATAGGAGCAGGACTGGTCTTGCGTGGAAGAGGTACCTAGTCACCAAGTATACCACGCTCAGGTTAGTAGATATGGATTGGTTTGTTATTGTTTTTAACAACTTTGTTGGAACTCACTCTTAGATAAAAATGCAGCCTGCATCACTCTTGACCCCAGATCAGAGGGTTTATAATTTTGCCCAGTCATTAATTAGAATGGATACTACACTCAAAAAATCAAAAGAAGGGTAGGATTTACAAGGGCAGCTAAGAAGGAACTAGAAAAGATCCCACAGTGTAAAGACACGTCATTGAATATTAAAGTTAGAATTGTCCATGCCATACTATCTGCAATTTCTTTGCATGGTTGTGAAAACTGGACAGTGAAGAAAGAAGATCAACTCATTGAACTGTGGTGCTAGAGAAGAGTTCTAAGAATATCTGTATGGTTAAAAAACAAAACAATAAATGGTTCCTAGAGCAAATCAAGCCAGAACTTTCCGTAGAAGCCAAGTTGACTAAACTGAGACTGTTGTATTTTGGACATATGCTGAGAAGACATGACTTACTAGAAAAGACAATAATGCTTAGTAAGGTAGAAGGCAGGAGGAAAACAGAAAGACAGCATTACAAGTGGACAGACTCAACCAAGGAAGTCATTGCTGCCCTGCATCTGCAAGACCTGAGCAGGGCTGTTGATGATAGGGTGAGTTAGAAGTGTCTCATTCACAGGGCTGCCATAACTCAAAGCTGACTTGACAGCAGTTAACAACAGCAAAGTGAAGTAGGTAAGTTCTTTCACTTTTATTATTTCAGCAAGTCTCTCATTAGAGGTCAAGGTGTCATCATCTTCTATGTTAATGGAAACTGGATCATATACATGTTTATTTTCCATGCTGCTTTTTCCTCCCAATATGAGACCCAAAGTGTAACACACATTAAAACAAAATACAGCTAAACCAATCATAGTGGGGGAAAATGTTTAAAACAATTAAATAAACTATCCTATTAAAGCTACCAATTTAAGACAGTTTAAAAGCAATTAGTCATAACTATGAGAATAAAAGAACAACCCTCATGCCATCAAAAGACTATTTTGCAGCAATCATTTAAGAGCCAAAAGTCTGTCTAAATAAAAAGCTCTTTGCTGACAAACGAAAACAGAGAGAGGGCCAACCTTGTCTTCTACAGGAGGCAGTTCCACAACCTTACAGTAGCCACTAAGAAGGTCTTCTCAGTCTTACAGGTCATCTTGTTTTGGCCTGGTGCTGGCCCTTTCAACTACTCACTGGATGAGAGATTCTTCCCTTGAGGTCTGGCCTAATACCACTCTTAAGTGCCTCCCTGTAGTATCTACCACAGAAAATTCCTTTTCAGTGGCACCCTGCCTGGAAATCTTAGGTGGTGTGCACTCCTTAAGCCTTTTCCCCACCTGGTCTGTGTATCTTTCTGTGATGAGAGCAGGCCGCATGCTCTGACACAGAACCCCTCCTTAAATCCCTCCTGTTCCTTCTTTCCTTACAACAAACTCTGTAACCAGGACTATTTGAGCTTGGCCACATACAAAAGACGTTCAGCCACAAAGGTGCTAGAATTTGGATCAGGTACTCATGAGAACTACAACTTGATCATTATTCCTGCAAAGGGAACAAATGAAACATATCTATCATTCTGTTGGACTGCAGAGCAAGGAAGAACTGTAAGTAAGAAATGTTGTATGTAGTCTATACAGGCAATAACTCTCATTTGTAGCCTCCAGCTTTGTACACAAAAGCATGGATTTTTGTAGGAGGCAGCAGCAGGACCCCCAACATCTCACCTGTCTGTATCTCCATAAACTCTGTGGGTCAAGAGGAACAGGCTCCAAAGGCATTCCCTGCCCACCCTACCATTTATCCTAGTTCTGGTCATGAACAGAAGCACAACAGAGAAAATGAGTTTCTGATGACATACTATGGAGAAGACAAATCTACCCTCCACTATTATGTATCCCAATTGTTTTCTGTCTCACAGCAATCTTTGGCAACAAAGCATTGCCAAAGGAGTCCCCCACTCCCAATACATCTTACCTCCTGGGAAAGAGTTGGGTTGCACCAGCCACAGAAAAGAGTGCACCATATTGAATAAGCCCTCAAGGCCACCATTTGAGTTGCTGAGTCGTGGCTCATATTCAGGCTGTGTGAGATTTGGCAGAGACATCTTTGAAGGGTAACTGGACAGCACAGTCACAGGTCCAGGACAAGCTTAGCAGGACTCCAAAGAGTTTCACGAGACTTCCTCCATAGAAATTCCTGCTCCTCGCTGCTCTGGAAGGGCAGTTGGCGTCTTCAGCAATCTCTCTTCAACCTCTGCTGAGATGCAAAGTGCTTGAAAGTCTTCTCCCCGCTGATCCCAGGGAGCTGTGTTGCCTGCCTACAGTCAATCAGAGGTGTTAATGAATGAGGAGAAACCCAGCAACCAACCAGGAAGAAAATGAAGCAAACAGAGTCAACTGGGGAAAAAAACCAAGTAGAAAAATATCACTACTTCCTGGTCAGCGGTGGGATGTGGTGAAGAATGTGATTAATATGGCTGGTCTGGAGCCTAGATACAAGACATGGCATCCCAGTGGATAATATTCAACCTACGATTAGGAAAACAGAAGGCCCTTAATGCAGTATGTACACACCCCATTTTATCATGTCAACTGCTAGCCTTCTCAAAATAGCAGTTACAAAGGTTTGCACAGAAGATATAGGATCAAGGGGTTATCTGCACCTCTTGAAAACTGCCATTGTCCTTTCTGCCAACTTCAATCGTCAACCATATCCAACAATACATGGACAGTAACTGAAGATTATATTCAGCAGATGAAATAAGAACATAATACATGATGTAAAATTACCCTTCTTCACAGCACATCCACATGTTTGTTGCAGTCATGCTCGTGGGCATATTTAGGTTCAGCTTTATAATTCCAGCCCAACAAAGCCATTATTGGTAACTCAATAATATCAAGAGCAAGTCTGCTCCTTGGATGCTGGACTTAATATTCCTTTGTAATATGAGTTCATTGTTGTGTCACTAGACTTCTCCTTAAGATCTCTCCTTTTGTAGTTGTTTAACAATACAATAATACTCCACAGACAACACCCTTACCTCCACACTTTTCCTGAACATAATTTGAGTCATTCCAGGATCATCAGCCAGAGTTAGTGCTATTGCCAGAAGAGAACATGAAAGATGAACTACTTCCTGGGGTGTCCCACCCGCCCACCCTGTATCATTTCTCTGCACAAGGACTTCTCACCAACAGACTACTACCAAAGTAGGCCACTGGAGCAGAAACCCAAGGCCCCATTCACAAAAGCAGCCCAAGACATTTTGCTGTTATGGATAAAATAATGAACAACATACAACACCCACTGAAACCAAGATACATAAGTACTTAAAAGTTGTCTTGGTTTGGTTTTGGACACATGAGATAGAAAATCCTCCGCTAAGTTGGTTACGCTTATAAACCACCTTTACTCCAAGCGCTCAACATGGCAGGCATGCCCCCCCCCCGATCCTCACACGGTTGCAGGTCAGAGAAAGAGAGTAGTGAATGAGACTGGTTCAAAATCACCCACTGAGTTTCATGGCACTGTGGGTACTAGAACCCAGATTTCTGAAATCCCAGCCCAACACAGTAACCACTACGCCACAACAACCGTCTCTACTCTGGAAAAAAATCCCTGTTCCTTTGAAGAGACCTTCCCTTCTAATCCAACACCCTACAAGTCCACAAAATTGGTTTTAAAGTGCCTTTCTTCTTCCCTGATCGTAAGAATTCTGCTACCTTTTTGTGACAAATAAAATCTGCTGCCAGAAGCCACTTCAGCTCCATCTAAGGGTAGGGCCAGCTCCGCTGGTTGAGCCATACGACCCAAAGGGGACACAAGCACAAGTCACCTCACTTATGGAGAAGTCAACTCTGAAATAAATGAAGTCAGACAGATTACCACGAAAGACAGGGTTTCTCAACCAGGGTTTCCTGGAACCCTCGGTTTTCAGGAGAGATCATGAGTGGATTTTTTTTTTCTTTTGACCTGTAGGTAAAAGAATTTTTATGCACAGGTTCCTTTAGACCTGCACATTATTTCCAGGGTTCCCTCAGGGTAAAAAGGTCGCTAGTGGCTGACCTAAGGCGCCCAACCCCACAAGACCCCTAAGTCCCAACGACCTAACACCACCTGCACTTCCCACCGCCGAAAGTTCCCACCTGCGCGCCCGGGCGCTCCCAGGCAACACAAAGCAGGAAGGGATCTCTTCAGCTCCGGCCCACAAGGGCTGGAAAGAGCCAAGCCCCGGCCAGGGAGAGCGGTGCCCGCAGTGCCCCGCAGCGCGCGCCGCTTCCCCTCGGAACTTTCATGCCCAGGCCGGCGGCAGCCTCGCCCCTTCACAGCCCCGACCTTTCAGCTTCTAGTGGCCCGAAAGCCCAGAACTGGAAATCTGCGGAGAGGGAGGAGGTGGATGACGACCTTCTCCCCCCCCCATATATATATATATACACACACACACACACACACACCGTTGCCCCATACGCGGGGTGGAAGAAGGGGCTTCCCTCACCTGGCGCCGCCGTCCCGCGGACACTGGGGGGCGCAAAGCTCTGCCGGAGGCGCACAAGGGGCGCCGCGGGGACGAGCCCGGGCTCCCATCGCGGCTCTCCCGGTGTGGGGCGAGGGGGTGGTCCCCGGAGAAGAGCCTCCGCTCCGAGCCAATCCGCTCAGCTCCCTCCCCGGCTGCCTCGCTCTTTCCTTTCCCGCTCCCTTCTCCGTGGGCCGCCTGGCCACGCCCTGACCCGCCGAGTGGCGGATGCCCGGCGGCGCCTCCCAGCCGGGGAGCGACCGGGGACGTGGAGTGTTTCCCTCCCCCGGACGACGCGGCGCTCGGGGCGCAGCCGTTGCCGGACTCTGCGGCCGCCGCGGAAACTCTGGGGCGCGCCCGGAGCCGTTGCCCCGCCGCCCGCCGCGCTCGCTCTCTCTCTCTCTCGTTCTTTCATGGACGCCATGAGTCCTTAGCCACTTCCGCACGAGGCCGTTATAGCGCTATTATTCCACTTTCAACCTCCTATGGAATCCTGGGGTTGGCAGTTCCGGGAGGGGCCGTTCGGCCCCTCCCGGAACTGCCAACCCCAGGATTCCATAGGAGGTTGAAAGTGGAATAATAGCGCTATAACAGCCTCGTATGGAAATGGCCAAGTTGTTCCTTCTCTCTGGCTTTTTCTGATTAGGGGTCTTTCTCTCGAAAAAAAGGAATGGGTCGGACTGGAGAAAGGAACGGGACTCCTGGTTTTTGAAGGGAGAGGGTGACCCCTTCGAAGGGCGCCAAACCTTACAGTTCCTTCCGATTCACAAGCAGTTAGAAGAGCCCTGGTGGACGAGACCAAACGGCCGCCTAGTTCAGCATCTCTCCCCCTCTCTTCAACCTCACAAGTTTTGTGGATGGATGAAACGCACCTCGGAACTTCATAATTTAGTGCTTTAAAATCCATAGGTGAAACTTGCCATTCTATTTCAATGGTCCTTCTGAGGAAAGTAACTTTTTTTACCTTTTTTGAGGGTGGAAAGTATTCCACACAGGTGTATGTGCACAGGCCTACCTCTGATTGCCAGCCCCAGCTAGAATAGCCTCGGGCCATTTCCGCACTAGGCTGTTATAGCGCTATTATTCCACTTTCAACATCCTCTGGGATCCTGGGGTTTACAGTTTAGGGAATTTAGGGGCATTTAGAGTTCTCAGCCAGAGAGCTCTATGGCCTCCGTAACCTACAAACCCCAGAATTCCACAGGCTATTGAAAGCAGAATAATAACACTTTAACAAGCATAGATCATATCCGCAACACTCTTATAGCGCGATGATTCCACTTTCAACCTCCTATGGAATCCTGGGGTTTGCAGTTCCGGGAGGGGCCGGCCAGCCCCTCCAGGAACTGCAAACCCCAGGATTTCATAGGAGGTTGAAAGTGGAATCATCGTGCTATAAGAGTGTCGTGCGGAAATGGCCATAGTGTGGAAATGGTCCCAATATAATGATAAAACAGGACAATTTACCATTTAGCTATTGGTTCAGTGTAGTTGGAGCCAGCAACTTAGCGCTGGCTCCAACTTGTGCGTTTTGTTTTTTTCCTGGTTTTATTTGATTTCTAAGCTGCACTTTAGAAATACCAGTGGCAATATTACAATAAAAATGGCAAGGTGCCAAAAATAGTCTGCATTGATTATTACCCTTGTTGGAAGGGTAATGAAGCTCCTGGTGCACACAAAGTCTTGCATCCTCTTTTTGTGCTGCTTTCTTCCTCCTTTTTTCTCCTCACAAGTTATTTTTTTTTAGTAGCCCTGAGGTAAGTACTTAGAGAAGGCGCATCTTCTTAATCTGGATCTGTGTAAGCTGCAAGATGGTCACACTGACTGCCCAGCTTTCTGCTCTTCTTTATGCAAGATGGTTCTTCTAAATAGCCCCCACGAGAGCTATTTAATAGGAGCTGACTGATGGACAGCCAGCTAGATTATTCCTCACTTCACTAATAGGCAAGATCATTTTTAGGCCATTTCTGCACTACACTGTTATAGTGTTATCATTCCCCTTTCAACATCCTGTGGAATTCTGGCGTTTGTAGTTTACTGACGTCAAAGAGCGCTCTGGTTGAGAATTCTAAATGCCCCTCCCTAACCTGCAAGCCCCAGGATTCCATAGGAGGTTGAAAGTGGAATAATAGTATTATAACAGTGTTGGGCGGAATTGGTCTTTGTAACCAGGATCTCAACCTGCATAATGTGCTAGGCTTGATCACCCTTTATAAGCAGGTTGTGGTAATATTTAACCTTTTTTTAAAAGAAAAGAAATCATTCCAAATGTTTCGATAGAAGTTACCTGCTCCCCAGTTTCAAAGTGGAAAGGTAACATACACATCTGACAACAGAAATAATATCTGACTGGCATTAATATAATAACTGACAACAGAAATAACGTGAGACAAAATGTAAGCCTGTGACTCTTAGTGTCATTTTTCTTCTCCTGTGTGATTTGTAGCATCTGTCTGGTGTAGAAGCCAGTGAAGATTTGAAACTTGCATATTTTGTGCATTTTGGCTAGCCAATAAGGGTATCACTCTTTTGTGGATTTTGTTGTGCTATTGTTGTTGTTTCTGACTCATGGTGACCCTAAAGCAAGCCTATCAGGGGTTTTTACAGGGCTGAGACTGTGTGATGTGCCTAAGGTCATCCCATAGGTTTCCATGACCAAGGCCATTTCCGCACTACACTCTTATAGTGTGATTATTCCACTTTCAACATCCTATGGAATCCTGGGGTTTGCAGTTTCAGGAGGGGCCGAAACTGCAAACCCCAGGATTCCATAGGATGTTGAAAGTGGAATAATCACACTATAAGAGTGTAGTGCGGAAATGGCCCAAGTGGGGAACTTGGTCTCCAGCGTCATAGTCCAGTGTTTAAACCATCACATCATGCTGGCTCTTTGCTGTATTACTCATGTTTGAGTTTGAATTTGATTTCTAGGCAAACACCTGAGGAAAAAATTGGTACCAGGGAAATTGTCACAAGGTTGTGAAAAATGACATCTGAAGGCTCTGTTGAAGGGAAACATTAGAATGAGTTTTGTGTATAGGGAACATTCAAATATTTACCTTACATTCAATGTCAGCACCAATAACAGAAGTATTTGTGTTGCTAAGTGGTTTACATAAAATTATACAAATAACCATAATTACAAACTATCTAGTAAATTCTACAAGACAAACAATGGAAATTATGAACCTTTTGGGGTTTTTTTAACGTACTGGCCACTCGGCCCAACCCTTTTTTTTTTTTTTAACGAACCAGGGAAATGATGAACCCTTTTGGAAAACCTGTCTTTTTCATGCTGGAGTCTACATTTTGGTAGTGTCTTTTCCCTGTAGCATTATAGTGCCATTTGGGGCAGGAAGAGTCACCTCAACAGAAATATTCAAAATGCAGTTTGTGCATTTTCTTTTTTGTTTTCCAGAGCTTGAGAACATTATTAATTCTAGCTCTCATAACCACCCAACCACCATGGATGCTAAGTGATTCTGGGAGCTGTAGCCCACAAAATTAATGTTTCTAAGCTCTGCTTTTTTTCCTCTGTCCTCAGGGTAAGATGGTTCTCCACAAGCCCTTATTATAGTACAGTAGCATGTAGCATGCTGACCGTGGAGCTCATATTTTAATTAATTTATTTGGATACATTTGCACAGAATGCATTGTTTTAATCCTGGCCATGACAGTTGGCAAGACAGAGAAGGTGTGAGAAGATAAGATCAAGGAGAAAACAACACAGCTGAAGAAAGGAGGACTATTCCAAAACACTATATATGGAGGGATGCTGCTGTGTCTACTGGTGACCAGTATAGTTTCAGAATAATGGATCATGAATTTTGGATCTCAATTCTGGTTGAGTGTAACCAGAATAGCTAGCCAAAAGATTAGGCCTGTAGGCACTAAGAGTGGTGAAACAGCAGCAGAACACAAAAAAGTGGGAATAATTATCAGTATTGAAAGCTTTTTAGTACTGATTTCTATTATCATCTTTAAGATTGCATTATTAGATTACTAAGAGATACAATTGTGTGCTATTTATCCATGTTACCAGTGTTAAGTATGTATTGACTTGCTGTATGAGCTATTACGTAATACATCTGACATTTGTTGCTAATTAGAATTTCTGTTAAAAACAATGTGTTAATGCCATGCATTCCAGGCTTTTAAAATAATATTTTGATCTTATCTAAACAATGCTGCCTGTTTCCTGAGCAAAAACCTAAAGCCACAGTTCTGAACAAATTATTTGGAAGTCTCGTTGAATAAAGTCTAGGATCTCTACATTAGCTAACTAAATCTTTCTCTGGTTCTGACGGAGTTTTCAAGCATTTGATTAAGTAGGCTCTGGCCAACAAAAGCTTGTGCTACAAAATATTTATCAGTTTTAAAACTGACACAGCCCTAATTTGTACAGAACTCATTTTACAGGGTTCATTTTCATTTCTGGAATTTGTCCTGATTCAGCTTCCAAGAATCTAAATTTGCTAATATAATCATAAAGTGTATGTTGAATTAGTGAAAGTACTCAGGGGTAAGATGACCTACTTTTGAGTCAGGTGAGAGAGGTCGGTTAAGTTTCCCTATAGAAATGTGAGTCAGAAGTTCAAAACAAAAGGAGCATTTGGAGTGACCACTTCTGACATGAAAATTGTCCATTATGCTTTGGGCAATAAGAAGTATGTTGATAAATTTGATGAGATTGTAGGGTTCTGATATCAAAGTACTCTTGTTCCCTTTGTGATTAGAGGAGTGAAAACCATTATTTAGTGAGTATAGAACATCTTCAGACAACACCACTGCTTTAGTGTCTGAACTCAGGGAGGGTGGACCTGCAGAATTTTAGTTTTTGCTTGGTCTGTTAGGCTTTTGTCTCCTGTGAAAAGAAACCACATGTGGCCAGGCAACCACAAGGGCAGTTGTGCTACCTCAACATAGGCTGCTAAAGCTACCACTTGGTGAAGCACAGGGAATGAGGATTTCTGACAGGAACTTTCTTGTTCAAACTTGCTAAGAGTGCTTTGGGGGGAAATGAAAGGGCAGCCTGGGAGTCTGCACGTCCGTTTCATCCTTCTAGAGAGACATTCCTTAGCAAACAACTCATGCCTCTGACAGGAATTGTTTTGCATACAGAATGAGAATAAATAGCCCACACTGATAGGATTCAACAAAGTTTGCTAAAGTGAAGGTTCAGCTTTGCTTCCATTTAGCTTGTTCTTTGCCCTAAAAAGATACAGCTTATTGAAACTGGCCAATTTTACAAGATAAGCCGTCCTTCTAATGAGAAGAGACTCCATTTATGAAACGGTCAATGTTTGATCTTGCAATAGAAGAAATTCCAGTGATAGCAAAACTTTAGGAGATATTGAGGATTAGGTTTTCTTGAACATTTGCCAAAGGCCTGAACCTTATCTTTTGGAGTTGGGATTGACAGAAGGTAGGGTGGAGCCAAATGGCAAGTCTCTGGGTGATTTTGCAGGACATTGCAATACACAAGATTCATGATGGCTAATTGCTATAGCAACAGCAAAGTGATTTTCCTTGTCCTAAATTATACTGCTAAAATGAAGAAAGCTGGCCAAGATAGAGCACAAGATAACTAGGAGATGATGTTTGTGAGGAAGGACTGACTTCAGTTCTGTAACTCAGACCAAATCCTTGGGCTCAAGAGTACTCTAATTTTAAGCTCATTTTTAAAAATATCAGGTCAGGTTTGTGGATCTTGGGGTTCTAGGGGGGAAAAAACTGCAAACCCCAAGATAGAAGACTAATATCTGTCCTCTACTGCCTTGGAGGAAAACAAGAAAAATAAGTGTGCTAAAGATAGGATACCTTAGGTGCCAGCTGCTGTGCACCTTGTACCTCTTTCTCCCCTCTTTCTGACCTTACCCTCCCCTGATTTGGTCTTTAATATCTTGGTTAACAGATGCTCCTGTTTCTGACTCAGTCTTCTAACAGCAGAGCAGGAGGAGGAAAAGCAAGAACCAAAGGGAGTGATTGGTGCAAAAACAAGACATTGTGGAAAAAGGGAAATTAATTCCACAGTCTTTGAAAGTTGCTTTTTTCCAGATTCAGATAAGTTGATTGTATCACAAGCATCTATATCCTGCCATTCTTCTATAAAACAGTGCTCAGGGCAACTTGCATGAGCGGAGGGAGAACTACAAACTGCACTGCTCATGTAATTCCAGGGTTTTATCTGCCCAGTGGCTCTGAGCACACAGTCTAGAAACTATATACTTTAATATAGTAATCCTATTGAGGCCGAACATGCAGTGCTGCACTTCTTAGCTTGCGAGGTTAGTTGCTCTACATAGAGGCTGTGAGACAGAAGAGCAGCAGATGACTGATAGGTTCTTTTTTCCCTTCTGGTGTTTTGATTTTCATTTAGATTAAAAGCTTAAAAAGAAGTGGACTGTGAGATAGTGTACGGCCATTTCCGCGCGAGACGGTTACAGCACTGTGATTCCACTTTCAACATCCTATGGCATCCTGGAGTTTGCAGTTTAGGGAGGGGCCAGCTGGCTCCTCCCTAAACTGCAAACCCCAGGATGCCATAGGATGTTGAAAGTGGAACCATAGTGCTTTAACAGTCTCATGCAGAAATGGTCTAGGAAGGGAGAGAAAGGGATAGACAGATGAAGCTTTGAACAAAGAGGCAACAGAGATCACTTTTTGCAATAGAGAGGAGAGATGGCACTAATTTTTATAGATGGATTTCATCTGACTACATATTCAGTTCTGTAGTTCCACAAGATCTGTAGTTATCAGCTGTCACATATTTCTAACTGTTCTTAGGAGGAGTTATGCCAACTGGAGAGAAGCATCCATTCCAGATCATTCTAGTGTGCATCAACAGTTCCATATGTCAGATTTAAAAAAGGAAAAGAACCATATTTTTTAACTCTCACACTTACAAACGCACTGGTAAGAATGTAAAAACTAAAAACTGAAAAATACTCTGTAAAAACCAGGAGTGCGCCATGTTGTTGACAAAAGAGATGGAGATGGCTGACATGAGAAAACGCTTATTTGCTTAGGGATCTGAGACTACTGAATGCATACACAAAACAAACAAAGAGTGCTCAGCAGCCATTATAAACTTCCACATACATACATGCCTTGCCCCCGTTATTACTCTTCACTCTGGAATCCTTCTTTTGTCAGAAGCCCTGAGAAAGCAATCCTAGAGATGAGGACAAAGAAGACACAGATTTCTAAATGCAGGTTGGAAAAATAATTTTTTGGACTCCTGATCCCCAAAACCCCAGGCCTTGTAAAGACTGCTATGCTAAGTCTGTAATATGGAATATGAACAGCAAAAATTAAGGCTCCTTTTAAAGACTGCTAAGAAATCAGTCCATGCACTCTTTATAGATACAGTATAGCACAGGTTCATTCCAGTTTGACAATTCAAAGTAGTCTGCACGTTCCCTGCTGTTCACCAAACAATTCTGCTTTAGATGCTAGCTTCACACTAGTTCAAAGATCAGCTGGTCAATTTGGGTGCAAAAGATAATGAGGAAAGCAGTATGACAAGAGACCTGCTGGGAACACCATTTTCTGAACATCTATTTTAAATAGTCCATTTCAATTATCTGTGAATTTGCATGTTTAGATTTGCATATTTCTTTCCTCTGAGGGAGGTGGCTGCATGGTATTTAATGCACTGAAGATGGAAACATTCAAAAACGAGCAACAGTGGAGGAAAGGATTATCATTATTATTTTTTCCATAACATAGATACCTTTTCCTCTCTTCCCTATGTCTCCACCCCCTGGGACTGAAATTTGAACCATAATGCCCTATTGAGGCAGACATTCAACATTTTGCTTGCATTACTTTGTAAAGTACTGTGCAGATCAGTAACGCTGACTAAATAATAAAAGTAAATAATCATATCAAACATTCACTAGAAGTTTCCCAGCACATTTAAAACACAAGTGTCTTTTCTCAAGGAAACTGCAATTATATTCTGATTCAATATGATCACTTTTCAACCACACTTCAGAGTAACTAGACTATTTCAACCAGTCTAAAATTTTGTGCAGGTATCAATGGTTGAGGCAAGTGTCTCTGCCAGCTGGCTTGCTAATGAATTAGTCTTATATGCCTGGTTTTGCCTTGTCTTTGTTCCACTGAAGATTATACAGAGAACATGGCTACATGTTTGGGTAGCAGAACATGCCTAAGGATCATGAAAGAGCCACTTGGTGATCACAGACACAAGGGACTGCTGACTGTCACCACCTCTATTCAGCACAGAGCACAGTATATGACTATAAAAACTTTACAAAAAAGGAGATACCATAGTTCCTTCAGAAACTAGGCAGCCAATAGGAAATCTCAGGCGTGGTGCAAAGATAATACCTTTTAAAATGTAGAGCCAGTGTGGTGTAGTGGTTTGAACATTGGACTATGACCCTGGAGAGCAGGGTTCAAAGTCCCAATCACCCATGGAAACTGACTGGGTACCAGGGCACACACACACTTTTAGCCTAAAACACCCCTGTGATAGGTTCACCTTAGGGTCACCATAAGTCAGAATCAACTTGAAGGCACACAAGAGCAACAGCCACTTACAGAGACAATGTGGTATAGTGGTCTGAGCACTGGACTATGACCCTGAAGACTAGGGTTTGATTCTCTGTTCAGTCATGGAAACCTTCTGGGTGACCTTGAGCACATCACAGACTCTCAGCCCCAGAAAACCCCATGATAGGTTTACCTTAGGTCAGAAACAACTTGATGGAACACAACAACCAACTACCACTTGCTTCTCTAAAACCCGCCCAGCCAGTCGCTCTTAGGTGGGCAGTTGAGCCACCAACAGCTTGATAGACGTACAAATGTTTGTCCAGGCACACATAAAAGAGAAGAGGAAAATGTATGTTGGACATGGAAATCTACACTAAATCTTATCTGGAATGCACAAAAACCAAGAGCCAACCTTGTGTGCTTGTTAATGTTCATGAAAAACCAATCATAAATCTCTATCTTCTGGCTTTTTAGCATTTTGGCTTAAGGTAATTTCCTCTTTGGGAAATGCCCGGGCAGCAGTACTGCCTAGTACTTACAAACATGGGTAACAGCTCAAGTTAATTGTACCACAAACCTATCTAATTTGACACTTTTGTATATCTGTTTTCATGAAAAGTCAGAATTGATTACTCTTTACAGAATCACAGATTCAGAAGTGAAGGGACCTCTGCAGGGACATTCTGATTGTTTAAATTGCTTCAAATACCTTACCTCAGTAATCCCCACAATAACTCTGGAAAGCACTTCAATATATATGATCGTACATACTTAAGAGAAAGAAATCAAAATGCTGTACTTCTTTAGAAGTGCTGCATCTGTAGTGTGCTGTTTGTTTTTGCAATGGGTGCGGCTGACAGGAACACCCCTGCAGAGATTATCAGTGCATGAGAACACAAGGAGGAAGCAGTTTATGGCAACAGGTGGAAGAGGGTAAGGCCAAAGCGTTCTGTCAGCGTCACTGCCTGGTAAACAGATATAGAACACTAATGAAGTTCATTCTGCCATGAAATGGGCCCAAAGCAGCTTTGTTTTCATAAACAATTGGAATAGGTGACTGGTTTTGGAATCAACGATGAAGAACAGAAAGCTCCTAGAAGCTACCTAGTCTAACACCCCAAAGGCAGAGAGTCATTTCTTGCAATGATCAACCTGTAGAATCCTAATTGCAATTACCTTTTAAGCAAGGCAGGATTAAGGTGGTTGTTCCCTGGAGCAGTTTCTACACAGGGCCTCCTTTGTGTACCTCTTTCAACTACTTTAGAAGTAATGCAACAGACATTAAATATTTAAATGAATGAATAAATAGTAACTAAAATGCAAAGTACAACAGACAGCAGCACAAACACCATCAAATGTGAACCCATTTTTAGCCCTGCAACTTCAACGATATTGCGAGTTGAATCCCATGCATTTTTATCTGACTATGATACACACAAAATGTTGATGGCAAAGGAAGCAGCAGGAGATGCTGGAAGTGGTCATGGAAGAGCAGGAAAGAAGCTATACCATTTTCTTCCAACACTGGGGTCATCGTTGTGGAGAAGCCCAAAGCTATTGAACCACCTGAGGCCTTCATAATCCAGCTGCACCTTTAAAGATCCCTGAGAAAGAGATTGTCAAAAGTCCTGTTGATAGTCCTAGGGGTTGCATTTTTTGTTCTTTGTGCATAGTTGTGTTTTTCTTCAGGAACACTTTAAATACAGAATGTAACACATAGCTAACATCGCTGTATCTAATACCATAATAAATGTTAACATGTCTGTTCTCAGGTATGCTGCCTAAGAGATCACAAAAAAGAGGGGGTAAAAGAGATCTGCATGCTTCAGAAGGAGCCCTCTTCAGCTCCTTGAAATATCATGGGATATTTTTGGTCCACTTCTTGGATACCAATAATCAAGGGCAAGGTTTCTCCTTCTGTAGTTTAGCATCTGTAATTGAGTTCTTCTGCAGCCTCTTTTGCCCTCTCAAAGAGAAAAAAACGCTGGATTACATCAACAATTGCCAGTGCCCAAAAGAGACCACTTCTAAAACAGATCCCAGCTTTTATTGTGACTTTATGTAGATTTGAATTAGAAACCACTTCAAAACCCAATCTTGGTTGTAAAGTGTGGCAGAAATGCATAAATAACTGGACACATGAGCTTTCAGAATACAATGGCTAACTTCCCAAAGTTCAAATTTTGCACAAAAACACACTACAGTGAATGCGATGGCACACCTGACAGTTATATTAAAACCTGAATATGAGAAATCCATACAAACATAGCCTCTTGAGGCAGCCCACATCATTACATTCAAGTAAGTTTACAATCAAGTTTTCACAAGGGCTGTTTCAAGCACTGTTTCCGGACAGATAGCTTCCAGTGCTTAATCTGAATATTGCTCCATTATTCTACTTTTCTTCCTTAAAGTGTGAGGTATGGCTACATAAAAAGACAAGAGAGAAGAAACAGGATTACTAGCAGTAGACACCATTGTCAAAACATCTTCTAAAATTCTGTGAATGATGCAGGGTGACTGTGCAATTGAAGTCACATTCAGAAGCACTCTGTTTAAGTGCTGCCTCTCTGTTCCCTCCAGCAAATCAGCACTCATCTGATCAACTTCAGAGAGCAGGCTGATCAGCTCACAGAACAGGTTAGACCACTCACATTAACTCCTTTACAGAAAAGGGTAAGCTGGCAACCATGTTGCAGCATCTTGCTGACTGGATTTCCTCCTAGTATCTGCTGCACAAATATGAAGACAGTTCTTTGGACTAGCACCTTCAGTCGGTATAAATTTTTCAGGTTAAGGAATCTGCTGTATGTTCACTGAAGCAGCATTGTTTCTCTTGCACCTTCTTGACCAGAGACAAGAAATATGTTAGGATCCAGGTGTCGCTGAGCCACACAGTCAGTGGTGATGAATTGTGGGAGCTCCAGTTCAACAACATACAGAAAGCTATGTGTTCTCTAGATATGTTTGAGACAGACCACATGATTAATGAAAACAAGTCTTCCCATGCTTGTTACAAGCTTTTTCTCCAATACTATCTCATAGCAGTAATGCGTTGAAGCAAAGAAACCCTGTGGAGCATGGCCTGTGCCTTTATCATAGCAGTTAATAATTTTAACTAAATTCTGCCAATAGCTACCAAATTTCAAATGTGAAGACCAATTGCTAGCTACATCCCACCCCCCATGTTCACTATCTCACATTAGTATCCTTTAAAAATAGAAAATAAGGTTTACTGGAAATATGCACTGAACATTATACAGCAGGAGAAAAATGAACCATAATCCGTTTTATTTATCTGACTACAGATGATGTAGGCTACCTATAGACTGAGAAGAGAATAGATAACACTGATTTTGGGCCTAAGGTCACAAAAAAAGCAAGTAGGGAGAGACAACACTTTGAGCTTTTTTTTATTCCACAGTTCATCCCCCCCACTCCAATTACGCTGTTAATATTCCTCTCTGGCTTTATGCCAGGGGTAAGTAGTATGGCTCCTCATATGTTGTTGAACTGCAACTCCAAGCAGCCCTAGTTAACAAAGTCAGTGGTGAAGATGATGGAAACAACAGTTCAAAAACCATCCCAAGTTCACCATCTATATTTTATAGAAAAGGAGTTAGAAAGACCCTAGCCAAAATGCTGCTTCTTGGCTGTTTGTAGTAATGAGTAAGTGAACAAAACACAAGGCTTCCTCCAATTTCATCTAAGCCAGGTCTTGCCTGACATTTTTACACACAGATAATAAGACAGGGCAATAGGGATTGTTATTTATTTTTCTTTTATCTCCAACCACTCAATCCCAAATGCATGCTTAAGCGCAGAATGACTGGTGTGGGCTGATGTCCTCTTTAAGCCTGTAGTTTCCTGCTAATGGGACAAGAGCCAAACCACCAGGAGGCCAGGAACTTGACTGATACTGGGACAATAGCACAGAGGCCTGTTTCCCCCCAAAGTTCCGGACTCTTATAGAACCACAAAGAATGATCTTGACAGGAAAATGTTTGGAGCTTCCCTAGTGTGGGTCTGTCGCATAAAGTTTAAAGCAATAACGGCCTCAGCTTCCAGGAAGTGGTTTTCTTCTGTGCCAAGAAGGGCTTTGTGCCTGCGCTGCCACCCAGCAGGCCTCAGTATCCGGCAACTAGCAGGAATCAGGGCTATGATTCTGTATGTGGAGACTTGCCTTCTTAAGGTTCTGTTCTGACATCTTAAATCTCTTCCTCGTTTTGAGAGCTAATACTGTGGTCTCTGCAATGCTGGATCAGTCTGTTCCATGTCTGTGATACAAACCACTTGTAACAGCTCTGAGAAATAACAGGTCTCAAAAGAGGAGACTCACTTTCCCAATGTTACAGAGATGCAAGTTGTGACAATTTTCTGGTAATGTTCATTCATTCAAAAACACATGTAAGCAAATGTAAAGCTTAATGTGGCTTTGCCTGTTGAGGCAATGTTGGCTTCAGTACCTATTACACTATTAACCAGGTCATGCAAGGCTGCTACTTCCCACATCTTGCTAGTCCTAAACAAATAACCAAGTACGCAAGCCCAAATATCAACATTTCTTTCCTCTTCCACAACCCCATAATGACTGCTCAGTTCAGTAACACAGAACATTCTACTGTTGTAGTTAATGTGCTATTTTGTTTTATTTAAAGATGCTTTGATATTCAAATGATAGCTCTCAGGGTTGTTTGTCCTGTTTTTCTGCAAAACTGTACAACCACTATATGGATGGCAAAGGCTGGCATTCTTGGGTGCCTGCACATGTAAGAACATCGCTCTCTGCTTTTTTTCATCCTGTATTTCCTCTTTCATACATGAACTTGTGCCCATCCGCTGAATTTCTTCTGTGATTTTTAAATGTGACCATTGTTTCATTGTTTCTTGGTACACAAACTGCAAAATGCAGCATTATCAGCAAACACCACTCTTCAGAAATGGAAAGGAAAGTGGAAGAGGAGAATGGTTTTATGATTGGGACATGGTGGCCTCAGGGAACCACTTACTCCTTGAAGACATCTCATCAGCTGTTTCCTTCAGGCCACAGCTTGGAAAGGTTACTTTTCTGGACCACAGTTCCCAGGGCTAAATTTTCAATAGGACAAGACCAACTAAATCAATGGGATTTACACAAATGTTGACATACCATTCAGCAATGAATTCAATTATTTTATCCTAACTGGGAATTAGGGCAAGGACTATACAGGTGGGGCTTCTATGAGTTGTAGTCCAAGAAAGTATTATTTTCCAAGCGCTGCTTCACGCTAAACAAGGAACTCTAAAGGGCTGGATTCACATGTGAGAATCCCCCCAACCCCGCAACACTTCTCAGGATCCAGATGAGAAATGAGTCTGGAAGGAGAGCGCCAAACCGAAAAGTTGTTTTATTGGTACCATACATGACCATAAATGGCACAAACTATGCAAAAAAAAAAAAAAGGCTTTACAGTGCCCCAGGGGGAGGTGGTAAGTTGGAAGGGCAAAGGTGGGGAGAGCGGGACAGAGTACACGCCACCAGTTCATGCCGAGCCACAGCAATGGGGGACGTGACACTCATATCTTTAGGTGCAAAAAAGGATACAGAAAAAACGCCTTTAAATTATAACTCTGATGGTCATATTGGCCGTTTCCATGGGGTGGTGCTGGATGGAGCCTCTGGACCCAATAACACAAAACTGACTAGCCTTCTCCACCCCCACTCCACCCTTTGAATGGATTTCAGGTTGATCCAGCTGGGCTCCTCCACGTGAGAGGAGGATTTCTTGGACTCCAGGACAGAAGTCAGATGAAACCCAAGCCCTTCTGGTGGGCCAACTATTGTGGTGCAATTGGCTAGAAACCATAGTGGATTTGGGGCAAACTCATAGCAAGAATTCTGCTAAAGAAAACATCCTTGTGGAAAGAGACCATCTTGGAGAAACAGTCTGAGTAACGACAAAGGGGTGGTTGCCAGGACAGTTCAGACTGTGTACCTTAAATGCAACCATACTCAGCATCAGTCCATGCCACGAGATAGCCATGGTATCTCACCCCACACTATACTCCTCTCTCAAAAAGAGAAAAAAGAAGCCTCCTTATACATGGCTACTTTGAGTCTTCAGTGACACACAAGGGTTTCTCTCCAGGTCACACAGAACAAATTTGGAGCAGGAAATGCAGGTGGAAGAATGTGAGTGACATCCAGACACTGGAGAGCACAGGGTGGGTGGGTTTAGGAATGGGCCATGGTTCCTTGGGGATCTGATGAACCCTGACACTTCCCATTCAAAAGGATAGATCTGGCTGGCTTTTTGTAAGACGTTGCTCCACCGCAGTGGAAATGACTGCCCTCCTTTTAAAACAGGAAGTAGCCACTTCCCCAGGTTACATTTTCTGAGAATTTCCTGCTGTCAACCCTGTCTCCCCTCTGCATTCTGCACTGCCCCAAATGGATGACAGTACCCTAGGAACTCTCCTGACTCCCAAGAAGGATGCCCATCCTGATGAATTCCCCCCCTCAACCACTAATGAGGGCGCAGCTGCATTAGTGAGAACACAGTGAAAGAACAGTATCATACACACGGCCTACAGCGCAGAAATATACAAGCACGAGGTACACAAACCCGAAAGGTGGGGGGAGGAGGGGGTGGTAGAGAAGGGGGGAGCAGCACACACAAGTTACACATAGGGGGCAAAGTGGGGCAGCCATGCTGTCCTCAAGAGGATTGTATAAAGGAAGTCTGCAAAGTCTCTCCTTGGTTTGAAGCTCTCAGATCTGTATATAAAAACAAAGACTCCCATTGGTAGACAAGCCTGTACAAAAATCAGGATTGGGGAAAAATAGGGAGGGATGACAGATTCTTTCTTCTTCTTTTAAACTTACAATTTGAACATTTTTTTTTCTTTAAAAAAAACCCCAAGAACTGGAAGCAGGGGGGAGGGGGTCAGGATTGCAGTTTTCTGTCAGAGCAGACTGGGCTAAGGGGCCTGGATCAGATCAGCCCAGAAGTGACATGTGCCCTTCCATGTCAGTGAGAGGGTAATTTTCTACTCACATTCCATGAGGTGTAACCCCCCCACTACACTCTAGCCCCTCCCACCTTGGCTTTCTGGGGTCTTCAGGCAGAGCAGGAGTAATTGCAGTGCCGCACTTGCAGCAGCCAGGAGGGGCCGCTCAAGACCATCCCACAAAAACTAGCTGCCCCCACTGCGAGTCATAATGTTGTCTACTCTCCTGCTAGAAAGGAGCCCCCTGGAGGCTGAAGATGGAACTGGACTCATAAAATTGGTGCTCAGGCTTCCATCCAATCGACCTTAAGTTTTCAGCCCCCTTCCTCTCCTGTGTTGTTCCCTGTCAATCAAGCCAAGCTGTCAGGCTCCGAGGGGCTGCACAATGAACTTGGAACCACCATCTCACAGCAGTGGCACTTGGGGTGTCTGTATGTATGTATGTGGGGGAGAGAGAATTACAATTCTGATGGGGCAAAAAGAGAGACCCAGGGGCCACCTGGCCCAGCGCCCCAAGTTCTGCCCTCTAAGGGGCACTGCCAAGAGTGCAGACAGCAGGGAGGAGTGGCTGGGACAACTGGAAACAGGTAGGTGGGCAGGCTGGGTGCTGCAGTGCCCATCAGCCTGATACCTCCACGCCAGGCAGCCAGCCCATGCTTCTTCACAAATTGTCCAGGTAGAACGGTTTCGACTCAGTCCGTGCAGGGAGGGGTGGGGCAACCAGCCAAGGCAGGTAAAGGCCAGGCTGGGCAGCGGGTGGAGGGGCTTTACTGTGATGCTTGCGACGTTGGATTCTCAGACTTGCTCTCCTGACTGGAGGGGGGCTTGCTGTTCCAGGGACTGTTGGCGCCCAGCGCAGGAGAGTTGTTGAAGCTGTCCTCATCATCAATGCCGTTGGCAGCGTCAAACTGTGTGTTCTCCAACCGTGTGATAAGGCGCTCGTCCTCGTCGCCAAACTCCCCACCCATCAGGGTTGGTTCGCCCACCACCATCACATCCTGAGGAGGGAAGAGGGTCCCGAAACATAATCGAGGTGGAGACTGCCCTGACCTACTCCACAATGCCTGAGGGAGCCAATTGCCATGGAAATCAAGGACCGTCTGCCTTTAACTTCCTGGAATGGAAGGCCCAAATTGCTTGGCATCCATTTTGCTGGCTCTGTCCCTTCTCTGGCCTCAACTCCTTTCCCTATTCCTTACTTGGAACTAGAGATGTGAAGGCCTGGAAAAAAAATGAAAAATTTTGGGAAAAAACATTTTCCCTGTTTTTTTCTAAGCCTTTTTTTCCCCAGAAAAAATGAAAAAACGGATTATGGAATATTTTCTTTTACAATGAAGAATAAAGTGTTTAAGACAAGAAGTTTGCATATTCACTGCTCTAAAATCACTTCTAAAAACTATGTAAGAGAAAGATTGCTATATAAGATGTACAGTTTCAGACCCTTACAATTCCTGGTCTTGGTTTCTTTCTACTAGTTCATTTTAGTTTGTTTGACACTACATCTCCTTAGTCAATTATGTTTCCTTGACACTATGGAGAACTAACTGAGACAAAATAATTTTCTCTTTGTTCGACTCATATTGATGTTTTGTTCTGTTTCTAACTTGCTTTGGTTTTTTTTGCCTGCTTTACAAACCAGCAAAATTAAAAAGGTCCCTTATAGTTTAGGTTCAGGACCCTGTAGGTCTGTTTATATATAAAAAATAAATAAATAAAAAAATTAAAGTTTAGTTTGTAATTATATTCTGAATAAACTAATAGGTTAAACATGATAATATCATGTATAAAAAAAGTTATATATAATGAATTTTATGTTCTTAAAGTGACAAAATCACTTGTGATCTATAAACAGGGTTTTCTTAAAATTTCTATTTTAAAAAAAAAACACTCTAGTTTCTTTCCCATTGCTTCAAAACCTCTGGCAATTTTACATCTCTGCATGGAAGCCCACTGCTATTTTCATTCAGTATCTATTGAAGGCTTAGCTGTCCTGGCCATTTGACATGCATGGGCTTATACTGGAACACTGAAGAGAGATGGTGTTCCAACTCTTTTCCAGAGATGGTGAAACTTACTTTCCTGTATTCAACACTCAGATTCCCTAGACCATGCTGTCTGGACAAGTCTGGGATCTGTATTTCAAAAAAAAAAAAAAAAACCTTCCCCAAGCTCTGCTTATTTCCAATTCTGACCCAGGGAAAAACAAGTGGAATAAGTTCAGGATAACCTGTTACCTCTAGAGAAGGAAACCTACTCTTTGACTTGACTTTGACTTCATGGCACAAGGATGAGTGGACTCCTACATTTTCAAGACTACGGGAGCTAAAGAAGGAATCTCTTCCTGCTCATGACAGCAGTTCGCTCTGGCACGTACAGAACCAAAAGGAACTCCAATGGGCTGCTCATCTTCCGTGTGGCTACTGTGCTAAGAAAATAAAATAAACCCTATTCTGTAGTAGGTAGAAGGAAGATGGGATGGATTGCTGGTTGATTCATGACAAATTGTCAAGGGTTTCTGACTCCTAGTTCTCTAACAAAGCATCAGTTAAAATGCTTTTTGTTCCTGTATTAGGTTGTCAAAAAAGAACACTTGAGGGACAAACCAAGAATAGGGTTTGTGATACGTTAACTTTGTTGTGGTACTTATCATAGATCTCCTGGCTGGGCATATGCTTGGAGGCATCCTTACTGCTTAATTTTTAGTGTATCTTCACCTGCCTGAGACACTATTCTGCCCCTGGCTAGGGCTGGTAGACCTCCAGGTCTGTAGACTTTTTTTTTAAAGGAGCCACTGGAAGCCTGAAGTCTGCCTGCCTTGCCAAGATGCCCAGCATCACCCAGCATTTGTGCAGAACAGAATCTGAGGCAGGTGCAGAGCTCATCTTTACAAGGAGAGAGAGAATGAAAAGGGGATGCTTACAGGTACCTGACTGGAGAGGGCAAAGGTGCTGGCTGGGCTTTTCTTCTTGCTGTTGCTGTTGTTGGTGTTGCCGCCACCAGAGCTCATAGTGCTGCCCCCTGACATCTTCCTTTTCCGGCGCTTGCTAGGCTGCTGACGCGCAGGCTCAGCTGTGAAGGTGTTGGCAAAGGGATGTTAGTCAGGCTTCTCAACCACAGTAAAAGAATCTGGTGTTTCCCTGTTACCCCAAGAGTCAGACCATAACTTAACATGTACATTCAACAGCCCCAGGCTGTAGGCTTCCCCAAAACCAGCTTCCCTGATACACTTGGCTTTAATCTGCTTCATCTTTCTCACCAACCTGCATGTCTCTTATTAGGGTTTCACTGATCCATCCCACAATGTGCTTACACAACAACGAGTTCTGGTACCAAACTGCTCTCACCAGGTCAGCCACAGAAGATGCAAATTCTCCTACAGTGCTGCATTCAGATGAAGCACAACAGCCCAGCACCATCTGGTGGGCTCCATAGGAAACACATCTAAGTTGCTGTCAAGGTACAGAACATTTCACCAACATAGCAGCCTGCATAACACTCACCAGGTGGTGCCACCATGCGCTGCCACTTCTGGAAGAGGCATGTCTTGAGACAGTCCCGGGGACTGAGGCTGTAGGTCTTGTGCCGTGACATCAGTTCCTGCATTGGTTCTAGGATTACACAAAGCTGACAAGAGGGAAGGAGGGTGGGAGGGAGGGAAGGGTGGGTTATTATGTTGAAGCAAAGGACAGTCCTAGACAAATCTAAAGCAAGACATGACTCTATGTGCCTAGAAATCCTGCATCCGGAGTGATAAGGCTAGGGCAGAAGAAACCAACGTTCAATCAAGAACACATGGCACCAGCAAATAATGTGTATGCAAAACATCAAATGTTTACCATTTAAAATTCATCATTACTTTGTGGGACTACAACTCCCACGTCCCACAGAATAGCTACTGGAGAATTCTGGGATTTACTGGCCAAAAAAGGAAAATTTCTAAGATGTGAGACTGACAGTCTGGCAAAATAAGTCATCTCCCCAAGCTTCAGCATTAGTTCTTCTTTGTTAGATAGGCACTCAAGAGCTGGTGTTATGCCGGTTATGATATCCCAAATGGGAGCTCCTAGATATCGCTTTGATATCACTTAATTCGGCTCTGGCTAGATTGCGCTCGGCGGCCCCGCTGCATGTGTTTGGGTAGTTTTCTGAAACAGGTACATACCGGCTGCGGATGATTAGTAGTTCACATTCCATTCTCCATTCAAGCCAGCAATTCCTAAGCCTCATGTAGCTTCAGGGAACACCCATACCCATACTCCACAATAGCGGCGTGGTTTCCCGTCAAACCATACTTTTCAGAGGGCCATCAACTCTCCGGCCACTCTTTTGTTCTTCAAAGCAAATCCCATCATGTGGACACTGACCTCACCAGATCCTTTTGTCTAGCATCGAAACTCCAGTTTAAAGGATACAGTATTCAATACAGTATTGGTTTGCCGTAGCCGACAGGCATATTCCACCCTATAAAAAGTCCTCATTTTGGAAATTCTTTGGTTCCCCTTGAACATCCATCTCGTCCTGCTGCCGGTTTGTTCAAGAGTTCCCCTCGGCATCCAGCTGAGTCCATCTTCCTCCGCTCCCGTTTCTTCAGGACAACGTGACTAGGTGTCATATCACCCATTTTTCCTTTAACTTCTTTTCTTTTCCTTTAAGTTAGTTAGTGTGTGTGTGTTGCTCATTTTGCAGTGTATGTTTAATAAATTTGTTACCTGTTCATTTTGAAACCCTCTTGACTGTCTCTCTGACCTGAAGCTGTAGACATAGGGTGAAAGTTCTTGCTACGTTACCCTGCCTCTCGTTAGCAAAACCAGTGCTCTGAGTTCTAATTTCCCCATCTTTGGTATTCTAATTGGCAAAGCCGGGCGCCCCTCGCGGGACCCCCAATTTTCAGGGTAACACTGGAACCCAGTTTCTAGAAATATGGTACACGTATACATAGAATACCCAGGCTTTTCTGTACACAACAGCAAAGCTGGGGATTAAAACATTTTAATTAAAGGCAGCAGTGGAGCATCCACTGACACCAATGAATTAATACAAGTCTGTAATTAATCTGTATAAGACTTAAATCACTTTTTGTTGTACTCTTTCCAAGTTTCCTCCTATATAACATTTGTCTAGAAAGATTTTGTTAGGATCTTTCATAGAGCCTTGGAGATATAGTTAGATTGAAGGCATGGAAAAGCTATTTTTTTGCCTACTTTTCACAGAATCCTCCCACTGGACATGTTCCCCCAACCAGCATGGGTTGTTTGTGTATGTGAAAGAGAGTGTGTGGATTCTGACAATTATAATCAAGAAAACTAATTTTTCATTCCCTGGCTAGATAATATATCAACTCTCTGCACTAGTACATCTGAGAAGGGCCATTCAGGGAGAATATGCTTATTTTTTTAACATGCTTATAGCTTGTCTCCTTTGAAGCTTAGGCAGCTCCCAATACATACACGGTGAAGCACTGTACTAAAATGAATGTTAAAACAACTACAAAAGAGTAAAAAATAAACAAAGAAGCATCACCGCCCAAATGCCATCTTTGAAGCATGGGCTTCCTATTTGCTCCTCAAGATTAAATCGCTGGGGCTCCCACAGAACAGATTCCATAGTCTTCAGACTACTTACTCGGAGGTAGTTGAGCGTGGAGTTTGAAAGTCCGCATCGGGTGATGTTCTTGGACAACTGGTCCAGCATCTGGGGATCTTGTGCCTGGAATCAGAAAGTTTGGTGGCAGAAATTGAAGAGTCAAACAAGAATATGTGGCACAAGACAGTGCTACATACATCAAACACTGGAACTGTCATCATGTAAAGATGTGCTAGACAAGACCAAAACAGAAAATTCACTTTTTGGACTACAATACCCAGAATCCTCTACTAACTACACTAGGTGTAGTTTCTGAGAGCTCTAGGCCAAAAAAAAGTAAATTTCTCAAACTCTGTATAGGACATAAATATTGGATCAAGTAATTGTTAGTGTTCCCAGTTAAGACAATACATGCCTGCAGAGAACCAGTTTAAAGGATACAGTATTCAATAAGTTGCTCCTCTTTCTTGTCTTTACAAAAAGCTTTTAACATAATTATCTACGCTGATATAGAAGACAGGACAGGCACCTTCCCAATCAGTGTCTCTGTTGCTGCAACATGTAAGTTAATGATATTGGCTGCACAAAAAGATAGGAAGGTTTTATCAATGGCTACTGGTTAGACTGCCTATGCATCACTTCCAGTATTAAAGACTGCATGCCTCTGTATTTCAGTTGCTGGAGAACATAAGAGGAAGGGTGTAGTTGCATTCATGTCCTGCTGGCAGTCTCCCCATAGACAACTGGTTGGATATTGAACAAAAAGATGGACTAGGTATGCCTCTAATCTGATCCAGCATGCCCCTTCTTGTACAGGTACCTCAGTTAATGAAGTTGATGCGTTTTTGCGTATTACTTCTTAATAAAGAAAATTTGGTACCAGAAGTACAAATAACATGGAAAGAATAGCAACAGGTTCCTACACTACAAAAAAGAAGAGCAGTTCAACACATTTCAGCAAACTTTTTATGCAAAGCTTGCAACATGCATATGTGAAATGAAACAAGCAGGTCAGGCAAGCCTTACATAAGTAAACAGTGACATTCTGAACCAACTGAATACTTATTCAAAAAGGTATCTTTCACCAGCCTCCACTTTTCATAATATTTCTATTTTAGTGGTCAATACAGCTATGCTTGTTTAACATCCTGGGAGTAGCTGGTGAAGCAGGTTTGTCTGCTCCCCACTTTTCTCTTTGTTTTGTAGCCTACACGTTCAGAATAGGGTTCCAGAGGCAGCTGCTGTTCACCTTGCCTGTTGTAGGAGGCACACACAGCTATGCCAGGATCAGTTAGAAAAAAATCCCACACTTTCCCAGCTCAATGTTTATTGTATTGTTTACTGCAGACACACTGCTGTAATCTGACACTGGAAGACTGTTTCTCCCAGCTTTCCTTCACTATTTTCCAATGCTGGTGGTGCTGGAAAAAACTTTCAGCTAGACAGAGGATGAAGAGGTAAGGGGGACTGGGCAGTCAAAGAAAGACTTTGTAAAAAGGAGCTTCTTTATCAAAGGCTTTGTTAATTGAGGTATGCCTATATTCTAATCTGACTATAGAGAGGACTCACAATCTCTCTGTTTTTCTTCTCCATGGACTTTGTACAGACAGGCATGTGCAGGTAGTCAAGCATCACTGTATCTTAAGGGGAAGGAAGGAGAACCAGCTCTTTAGCTAGAAATTCTAAAATGTTTCTTTATTAATTTCATAGAATTTATATCACAAAGACTCTCAGAGCTGCTTATGTTTTTTTAAAGGCAAGACAGTTTTTGCCGCCAAACCCACAATCCAAATATTTATGACACATATCAAAAGATATGATAAGGTGTCTGCTCTTACTAATCATTATTACTAATATTTTTAATCAGCTGTGCAACTTTAGGGTTTTGTTTTGTAGTTTGCGTTATTTTATCCACTTTGACTATTTTTTAACAGAAAAAGGATCAGGACAACTTTTTCAGAGTTGTGGGACAAGTTTTCTCCTGTTGCAAGCCACACCCAGAGAACACATGTATGCATGTGTACGTGCGCGCGAACACACACACACACACACACACACACAAACTTGGCAAAATGAAACAAGAGGAGGCTGGACAGCCACTTCCAGTTCTGCTTTTGGAAGTGGGTGGGAAATATTATGGGCTTCCTGACCTCTTTAAACACTAAATCATAACTCCTGGAGCAGCAAAAACCAATTTCACACCACAACTTTTTCACAACATTGGGACAGGTGGGTGTTGGAGATGCATTTAAAAAAGGCTGTAAATTGAATAAAAGCCGTATGTTTGGCACTCAGTTTGGGAATCTGGGATTCTAAACCTACTTCAGCCTTCCTAGGATTGTTGCTAGTTTAGGCCCAGAGAAACTCAGGTGACAAAAGCCAGAGTTGGAAAAAGCAGCAGTAATTGCAGCAAGCAGGAGCTACTGAATGCCTCCATATCCAAAGAAAGGCTGACAGAACTGCTTAAACCAAGTTGAGCAAACAGCTGGTACCCGGCACTGGACTCACATGCATAGCAAGGATGCTGCGTGGAATGAGCTCCCGGTGCTGCCGGATGCTGAAGTGCCACGTCTTTATCCTCATCATGTCATCAAACATGAACTCCAGGTAGAGACGGCCCTCCACGCACACCTGTGCAAGTGAAAAGCAAACAAATGGCTACGATGTTCAGGTAAGCTCTCTTCACAGCACAGATAAACAATCACGGCCCTCCATGACTAGTTGTATCCACGAGCTCTTCCCTTCACAGGAATGGGCTCCTTTAAGAGCTCATGAAGAACCTGCAAACTACTTGTATTTTCAGTTCAAGGAAGGAGTCTGCAGCAAGATGAAGCAGTGAATTCAAACTGCCACACTCTCTCACCTGGGTGAACATGGGCTTGCCATGCTGAGTGACCATGGTGCACTGGTCACAGTCGAGTGAGACAAAGTTGTTGTGGAAGGACTCCTTAGGGTGCTTCAGGACATAGTATAGTTCAGTAGCGCCTCCTTCAAAGATGCTGCGGAAGTAGCGGGGAATCAGGGTACGGCCAATTGCTAACACAGGAGAAGAAAAGACAAATATCAGTGACTTTTCAGCTTTAATTCAGGACTTCATTCCTAGGAATTGGGCCTTTTCTCACAGGGGATCACAGCTATCCAACAGAACTGTTGGTGGGCTAAAATGAAAACACCATGAAGACATCAAAAGAAACCAAATGAAAGATTCAAATCCTTCTCCAGTTTACAGAAGGCTTGCAGAAGAATGCCTGTATGCTTCTCCCCATTGCAAGTTTACTTGCTGCCTGTCCATTGTGATGATGATGACTACAGAAGCAAAGCTGACACATCTGGACTTCCTGGCCCCAACATCTGCAGGCCACAATTATTCATCCCTGGCCTAAACAAAGGGGGAACGCATTTTCATTCTGAAAAAATTTGCTAGTCTTCTGGAAATCAGAGCACAAACAGGGGAGTGCCTGCCTGCACAAATGCAAGCATCACAAGGCGCTCCTGATAGCACAAGCACTCTTCAAGTCCACTTGGCAGCCAGTCAGAATAGGACATTTAGTGTGATGATACTTAGTACATCAACTGCTCTTCCATTAGACCTCTGACATGCTCCAACTATTCTTTGCTTTTGGTACATGTTAAAAACACACTTACATGCCTTTTCTATTCAGTCCAATCTGACATCTATTTCACAAAGAAGGTATGCAAATATGTATACTATGTATATTTTATGATTTATCAGAGTTCACTGCTTCAAAATATTTGCATATAGGCAATATATAAATATTTGTAAATAAAATAAATGACCACAGCAGCCCTTTCACATCCTTACTAAGAACCAGAGGTTCTTGGAAAAACCAGCACTTTTTGTGCTGCTAATGGAGGCAAAAACTTCAATTATATGGCTTTTAGTGCCTTTGTCCTCAATCCCCACATGGCTTTGAAGGGATTGCACCTCTATCTGCATCCACCCTCCCTCAAAACCATCATCTTAACCAAACATCTTAAACTGGATGCAGGCTTGGGATTTTCACTTCTCCTGTATGATTTTTAACAACTTTGCCTGATGAAGAAGCCAGTTAGCTTGAAAAGCCCACATAATGTACTTTGTGCCCTTTGGTTAGCTTAATAAAATGCAACACTGCAATATGTATTTTAGATTTTGCTGCATGGTCAACAGAGCTACCCCTAAACTATTTCCATTTCTGATACACCTCGGACAAGTCTGCATTTCAGTCAACTGGAAGTCATCCCAAATGGAAATCTAATCAGATGCTTGGATTTGGAAGTTGAGCGGGCAGAGAGAAAACATCAAGCAAATGAGGCCTTTTTCTTCAAACAAATTTGAATGTTTGCAAAATATGTTTTTCTAGTAACAAGGATGTGTAAGTATTCAAGCAGCATATCAAATCCACTGTGAAAAATGGAAAGTATGCTGTCTCTGGAGCAATCAAAACAAGTTTTCAACTGCCAGGAATTTCTGAAGACCTGCCCTGCTCCACACTAGCTAACCTCAAGTTCCAGTTGAAATCAATGGCCATTTGGAGGAGTACAGGGGAGGAGTAGAAGTCTTAAGCAAGATCACAGTTACTAAATGTCTGTTGAGGGGCAACTGGGCTCTAGGACAGCTACTGTTGAACACTGGGATGCAAAATGAAAGGCAGATTTTTATAGCCTAGCAAGTAGCGTACCTGGAATAAATAATATGACTCCCTAGATGGTGTTAGACTGCAATTTCTGTCAGTTCTGCCCAGCACTGCCAATAACGAGGGATTATGGGAGCTGAAGTCCAAGAAATCTGACGGACTAATATTCCCAATTCTTGTTGTATGCATTGTTTTACTAACAGTCAATATTCCTCAATGTCTGCAGTATGTACTAGGCTCTTCTGGAATTCTCTCTTCATGATTGCTGCAAAGCCAAGTGGCTCTGACAGATTCAAAATCAACTATGTACCATATCCCAATCTCACAACCAGCAGTTAAGAAAGGGATCACTCTGTAGAGATTAGCCCAAGAGAAACTGGACAGTATTTACATCTGCAACTGAACTCTCACTCCTTTGCAACATCATTTTTCTACATGAAAATTGGCTCCTGACCCTACGATAGCAGAGAATGTCAACCACTCAAGCCTGGGACTCACTGTATCTCTTTGGTCCATCTTCCAGACAGAAGGTGATTGTTAGCATGGCATCATCCTCAAAGAACTCAGTGGTGAAGGCATCCCACCACAGATTGTCACATTCCTGTAGGCAAAGAGGAGAAGTGTTATCTATGAGGATAGGAGAAGCCTCAGAAAGGCAGTTAGACATCAGCAGCACCAGGATTCCAAAGATAGCACAGCAGTCCTGAGACTGAATTGAATTAATGCCCTAGACTCCCTTTCCCTCCCCAGCTATGGTGACATCACCTCCATCTTTGAAACCGCAGAAGCTATCCCACAAAACTGTACCTCTGTCCAGTTTTGCAGCCGCTTATTGAGCTCAAATATTCTGTAGTCGGTCTGGTTGCCATACGGTGTGTGCCTCCTGTCAATCAACCACAACAATATGAAAATAAAATTTAAGCATGCAGCAAGTTTTTTGTTATTAAAATTTCAAAGACAAGGACCCTCCTATCTCCTGCTCATCCAACAAATTAATGACTGAGCAGGAACATAAATTCAGGTTTCTTCACTTCTATGCCCAAACTTGATCATGTTTTTTTTTCCAAAGGCAGAGATGGTAAAAAGTAATTTTGGAATTAACATAGATGCAGTATCGATCACATTACTGAATCCTTGTGCTTGGGATTTTCCATGGTTTTTAAAATTCTAGAATTCTCTCCCCATGGAGTATAATTGGTGGCAACATAGCAGTCTTTTCAATACCAGGTTAAAACATATTTATTTGCTCAGGCATTTTAAAATGGTTAAACTGTTCGGCCAGCTTTGCTTATTCTTAGCTAAAAAAAAATAATGCCGTACTATTGTTAAGATGTGTTTTACTCATGTATATTGTATGTTGCTCTGATAGCTGTCAGGATGAAAGGCAGTCTGAAGCTGCAGTCCTATATCTACTCAATCATATAACTTAGGAGCAAATGTTCACAGGATGACACTGCAAACATACCAGTCTTCTCAAAAAAAGTCTCCTTGGAGATCAGAAGCATAACATTTGATGCAATTATATCTTACCTACTCACTATCGATCCAAGTGCTTTATTTCCTTTGGATAATTCAACAATATCTGTTGTTTGTTTGCTGAAACTTGTTCATCCAGGATTTTATAGGTTAATTTTTAAATTTACAAATATCTTTATCTTGTCTTTACTTGTGTTACCTCATTTTTATAACATTTTACAATAATTATATAAAGCCTGGTAAACTTTCTCAAGCTTAGCCAGTCCTGTTCACATCTGACTGAGGAAGACTCTCTCATTCATTGTTGTTTTAAATGATAAATCAGAAGCTTTCTTATTTTCTATTATTCCACTCAAATGTTATTCATTCTGAAAAACTATTTTAAAATCAGTTTTATTAACAATAAGCCCTGTGTCACATAGTTTTCTTATTTTTTTCTGAATCTTAGCAGAACAGAGAAGAAATGCCTATTTAAAAGTGCTTATACAAATATATACAGAATCATAGGCTGTTTCTGCACTAACCTGTTATAGCACTATTATTCCACTTGCAACATCTTATGAAATCCCGGGGTTTGCAGTTTCGGGAGGGGCCACCTGGCTCCTCCCGAAACTGCAAACCCCAGGATTCCATAGGATGTTGCAAGTGGAACAACAGTGCTATAACAGGCTAGTGTGGAAACAGCTGCTGAGTTTGAAGAGATCACAAGAGCCATCTAATCCAACCCAGGCCTTGATGCAGGAATAGAAAGACAAAGCACTCCTGACAAAGGGCCATTCAGCCTCTGTTTGAGACTTCCAAAGAAGGAGGTTCCGCCATGTTCCTGCAGCTTTGCAAAAGATCCCTCAAAATTGTTGACTCTGCCTTTGAAAAGTTGCATCTGTCTTTATCCTAGATAACACAGATGGACAGACGGAAGGGTGATGCAGAGTCTTACCCAATTCCAGGCTCCAGGTATGTTGGTGGATACATAGGAGTTGGTCTGTCGAGAAATAGGCCAGGACAAGATGGATTAATCAAGGCACTACCCAAATCATTTCATTACAACACAGACAGCATGCCAAAAGGATTATTTGGAAGAGGACAGGGGAGTCTATGTCTGCAGGCTTCTTCATCATCTTTTCCTCTTTCCATTATGTGCTTAAACTATCTCTTAATTTTAACTCTCTCAGCTTTATCTGTTCTTTATTTTCTTTCCTTCTCCTTTCTTCTTATTCTTTGCACACCTTACTGTGACCATGTAAGACTTTGCATTATATATTTTTTGCTGATTATGTCCTCTTCCTTGTATTGCACCTTCCTAAAACTTAAGAAGGTTGTTTAATTAGTTACTAGCATTTATATTCTGTAATTTCTCCACTGAACTCAAGGGGAAGTACATAGCTCTCCTCAGCACTTTACTCCCACCACAACCCTGTGAGGCAGTGGTTCTTAACCTGTGGTCCACAGACCCCCAAGAGACACAGTATCCTCACAGGGGATCTGCAAAGGCTCGAGGAAAAATTATGAGTTTTTACAGTCAAAAAAGAAAGAAAGAAAGAAAGAAAGAGAGAGAGAGAGAAAGAGAGACAGATGGTCATATATTAATCTCAAAGAGCAGGTGTCTTTTGCCAGCGATAGCATCATTTGTACAAAGTTTCATTACAACATGTCAAGCTGTTCAAAAGTTATGAAAATAACTATTTGATAGCAAAAAATATGCAAAGAACTTACTACTTCTGCACACAGTGAGAACATGCAACTGAATGACTCTGAGTAGTTGAGAGAAAGTACTCAATATTTCTTGTTACCACGTCTATGGCCAGAAGTCACCCTCATAGCTTCACCAAATTTGCACACCCTTGACAAGCAACTTGAAATAAATACTTTAAATCTTGAGTTGAGTATTGGTGGTCCGCAGCAAGAAAAAATATTTAAAGGGGTGTTAGTGGTAAAGAAAAGGTTAAGAACCACTGCAGTGTGAGGTACTGTTGTTGTCTTGCCTTCAAGTCATTTTTGACTTATGGCAACCCCAAAGCGAACCTGTCACAAAGTTTTCTTGGCAAGATTCATTCCGAGGAGTTTGTCTTTGCTTTTCTCTGGTATGACTTGCCCAAGGTCACCCAGTGGGTTTTCATGGCTGAGCAGGGATTCGAACCTTGGTGTCTAGAATCGTAGCCCAACACTCAGACTAGTACACTACAGTGGCTGTCTGATGACCACAGACCCACAATAACACTCTGCTCTTTAGTGACAACATGGCTGTGAGGCTGAAAATACAACCATCTTTGTTGTAGAAGCTAACAAGCAGCCTATATTCTAGGTTAACTAGCTTGCAACTTAACATCTGTCATTTATTTATTTATGTACACACCCATGTGTGGTTTTCAAAACCTGGTTTCTACATGTTGGGATAAATATTGATAGCTCCAAACTAATAATTCCCAATTAACTTGTGAGGACACACTAAGGTTGAAGGAGAAAACAGCTAGCGTTTCAGAAGAAAATAAGCAATTCAAGGCTCTGATCAGTGCAAAGCAGTCATTCCCAGTGGCAGATGCCACTGTCTCTCTGCATGATTCACGTGGAAATATAATAATGGGCTCCTCTGAATGGCGATAAAATTAAACCTTTATTTGGGTGCATCTCTAATTTTAAATTCAGAAAGACATCATGTGTACTTTAGTCAAATGTATATACAAAAGAAAAATCTCTATAGAGTGACATCTAAAACAAGATTAGAAGGAAACTATGTACATGCTTGGCCATGTCCCTCGGTGTGAGAAGAGTGGGGTGATCCTTTAGCATTTTTCTCCTCAAGCTTCAGTAGCCATAATGTCTCAGGGACACAAAGACTTTGTCATGGGTAGGTACATTTTTGCCCTTGAAGGCCATATGGGGAAAATGGACAACTAGTTGTAGGCGGGCTGCCAGTGGTGGGCATCTGCAAAGCCAGCAATGGATGAGGACTTGGGTTCCCCTCCCCTTTCTTCTGCTTCACTGACACATTCATAGCTTTCTCCCCTCAATTCCTGCCCTGCATAAAACTTCCTTCTTCCTGCAAACACATTCCTGCTCACATCTCAACACATGGGAATGGAAAATTTTAACTCATGCCCAGCCTGACACAAGAGTTCCCATTGCTCTCTAATGCCTGTCTGTCTGAGTAGCACTGGAACTGTTCATCATTCTCACTCTGCTAGGCAGAAGAGAGGCTGGAGAAAGAGGGGAAAGAGGGCCTGCGGACTAAAGTTTCAAGGGCGCGTATCATTTCAAAGCTCTGATATGGAAAGGGCAAACCTTTGCTTATGGTTGCAAATCTACAGATAGAGGAAGAGGCAGGAACGCAACTTAGTTGGCTTTGGCAGGCAAAGGAACACCCCAGAGTTGCATGATAAAAGAACCTCTCACTTACTCCACATGTTGTTGGTCTCCTGCTGTGTTGATTATGTATATTTTGTGTTTCTTCTTGTGTTTTTTAAAAAACTTTTTGCAATTGTATAAAGCTTTATAAAATACTTTATAAACGAAAACTTACCCCACATCTCGATCCAGCATAGTGCCTGGGTGGAAGGGGGGAAAGGCGTTGCCGTTTGGGGGCTCCTTTGGAGAGTACAGCTTGAATGACTTAGAGGAACAGCCTAAGACAAAAGGAGGAAGGGAAAGAAAGATGAGGGCATGCATAAGTAAAGGCCAATTGTCCAGGAGCAGACTATGGATAACAAAAACATATCTGTTTTCTCTTTGATGTTACGGTCTCTTCTGCTTCCACCTTGCTACCACATCAACTGTGACTCAAGCCCTTCTGACGAAAGAAGTTCCCAAATGCAGTATGTTAACATCAGGCAGAACACAGACATAAAGGCAAGAGGAACTGGCTGCACCCTGCCACAATCTTACCACAATACAAAGAAGTACAATGTTTTCCAGGCTAGGGAAACACAGCAGAGCACCACAGCAGCCACATTTTGAGGTTGTTTTTCTACACTTCCAGGCAGAAAAAGTCATAACAACTGCATTGTGCGGTCCCCCAGCAAAGGAAACGGAGTAAAAGCCTGCAGATGTGTCTGTTCCTCCCTTCTAGTGCAAAACCACAGCAAGGAGGTCAAAAGCTTTTCATAGCACAGTGTTAAGCATTACTTAACTGTGGAAACATCACACTACACTACAGTAGCTTTACATCACACCGAGTGTGGGAAGAGAAGGGTTCTTCAGAGATCAACCATTCCTTAACCTATGGCTTCATTTCATACAGAAAATGGACTAGAGCAGGAGGAAATTGCTCCTAGCTAAATTAATAGAAAGAGGTCGGCAGGGATGGTGGAGATGTTCATCTTGCACCCCAAGTTGCAAGGCTGCTTTCAGTATCAACAAAGTGGTACCACATTTAGAATAAATGATGAACATAAAAGGAGTAAAGGGCTCTCCTCTTCCTCTTAGAGCAGGCAGGGTCAACAGTCTTGGGGCATGGGACAATTTTCACCCTTGTGCGACCCAACTAGAGGCATGGGCATATTTTTTTCCAGAATCAGAAGTAGTTTCAGCCAATTTCTGACCGGTTTAGGAGGAGAGAAGCAACACTGCATTTGGTCAGGGTCATTTTGAGCTTGTGAATGGTATTTCATTCTGCGTATGACTCCATTTGCTGACTACTGGGCTTAATGATGAAAGAACCCAGTACAAGAATACGCTTTGGCACTTGACCATTTGTTTTGAACTCAGATAACAGAGATGATCTTTGTTGACAGGAGAGAACAAAAATATATAAATCCCCAGAGCAATGCAGAACTGAATTGTGTGTAAGGATACAATGAGGACCAAATCAGAGTCCCTGAGACAGGATGAAGACTTCTTTCAGTTTTGTTGGATAGTACCATATCACTATAGTGATATTTTAAAACTTGCAAATACTTTGACAGCTCTGAAAAGCAGTCAGGTGCATGCTGTGGATGTTATACTGTGCTTGGAAAAGTCTTGTCACACACAAATTTGTGTGGAATACTGAGAGGTTGTTCTTGATTGTTTCCCTCCAATTTTTCAATTGGTTCTGCAGTTTCCTTGAGAAGAGAGTGAGGAAAAGTAACATCATGGGCGTGCTCTAGCCATGTAGTAGAATCAGGTGGTAGAATGGAAAATATCATTTCACATGATGAGTGAGAGACAGAATCTTTTTGAATAATTCCCTGCATTCAGTCTCTCTGACACATACACTCAGTTGCAAAGAGAAAACTAGCACAGCAGGGAAAAGATAAAGACTAGATATAGTGGTTCCCAACATGGTCCCCAGATGTGGCTAGATCTCCACTCCCAAGGTTCCAGACAACATGGCCAATGGTGAGGATTAGAATTGTAGGCTAACAGCATCTGGAGGGAATAAAAGGTTGGAAACCACTTCACTGAAACTTTTCTTCCTGCTGCAATAGTTCTAAGATTATTTTGCTTGCAGGAACATTTTAAAATGTTATCCCTGGTCTGCAACTTGAAATAGAACATTTCTTCCTACTGTCTCAGGATTCTACTACTTAATTCTGCAGAAACACTTGTTATTGGCAAACCATTAACAATGGTTTCCTGCACCATTACAAACAAAACCTAAACTATCCTTCTCAAATTCACTAATATATATGGAGAGCACTGCCTCCTATCATCCCCAATCAATATGATGCTGGTTGCTAGTGAAGGGATTTGTGGTTGAACATTTTTGGAAAGGTAGAAAAGGTTTTTCTAGACAATCACAGATCATTTTGAGATTTAGGAAGAGATTTTAAAAGTCAAAACATCTTCTAAGGAGAAAAGGATAGTTCCTTCCCATTTGTGTACTACCATAAACCTCATAAACACAGGCAATTACGTTTGGTCAGTCAACCAATTACAAACCCAAGGTAATATGCAGAATTGAGTGTAGGTCAAATTCAGGGATTTAGTTAAACTTCCCAGCTAACTGCTGCTGTTTAATTTCCCTTCAACTCATAGGGAACATTACACAACAGATCTGAGCTAAAGAGTGTTTTGTATCCAAGTGAGTGCTCTCCAAGAGGGAAATAAAACTGAAAACATCAGGACTATATAGCAGGGTCAGGCAGTAAGAGAATCAGACTGGCTCCTCAAGGAGATCTTGGAAAGCTACAACACCCACTGCAGCCCCTCCTGAAAAAAATCAAAACTTTTTTTCTTCACATAAAGTTCAAAGAGATAAAGGAAAAATGTTGTGTGTGCCCCCCTCCCCCAGAAGACATGGTATTTACTACAACAGGAAATGAACTGGAAATGACCACTTATGGAAGTCACTTCTGGTTCAATTCCTGTGTTTTGTTTTTAAATCCTCTTCTGGGCATAAGAAGGTCAAGTAGAGGAAAAAGATGACAAAATTGACCCTCTCACCCCAGAGGATTTTTAAAAAGTGAATCTCGGAGAAACTTCAAAAAAGCCACATGCAACAACCACTTTGTCTGCCCTGCTGCATGGTGTTTTAAACAAAATGTAGTCTACAGTGGCATGCTCAATTAAAATCACACTCTGACGTTTCGCCTCCCTCTTGGAATATTGGAATGTGAGTCTAGTCCCTGGTTCTTCTAGCCCCCTACTATCAATCTGGACTGGATGTCATTCTCCAGAATTTGAAGAAGTGTTCTTTCCTAACCTAACCCTATCAGGAGATTGCTGGTGGTCTAATCCAAGTACTAATCAGATTTGACTGTGTACAACTTCCTAAATTACACAAGATCAGGTGCATTCAGTAGTATTACAATTCATTCATTACCTTTCAAAACTGCATACAGCATGACTTCCTTCTGAGCAGAAAGAGCATCCCAGCTTCTCCCATTAGAAGAGTTGTATAACATTAGGGCCTTACATTTCAATGACAAAGCAGTGCTCAATAACTCAGCTTTCAATGTTCTCGCATCTGTCTCAAGACAGCCTCAATCCTTCCCAGCCCAGAAAACAGGATTACTTGACAGCTGGGGCAGCAGTAAACCAAAGACTATCTAGCCATCAGACTGAGAGCCTTGCAAGATATTCCAAAATTTTGTGGTTTCCATCTAGACAGGTCTCAATAATACAAAAGACTTTTAAAGAAAAGTTTTTCATTGTTGCTATAGTTCTCCTCCTTTGTTGTATAAAGACAAAAATGTAGTTTTAATTGCCATGAGCAAGGTGTTTTTGCATGTATTTACTCCTCCATTTCAACCTCTCTGTATTTCGTGTGGGGCAGTTATAAACAAATTTATCCTATCTGAAGTCTATATTTTGCCCCACCACTTCATCTTCCCTATTTAGCAATACAGACTAGTAAATGGTTTCTCTGTACACTCTTTAGCTCAGATCTGTTGTGTAATGTTCCCTATGAGTTGAAGCGAAATTAGACAGCAGCAGTTAGCTGGGAAGTTTAACTAAATCCCTGAACTTGACCTACACTCAATTTTTTGTACCTTTCTCTCTGCAGAAAGGTCTGAGAAAAGTCCTGGAAGTTTTGCCAGTGCTTGGATTACCCATTTAGCCTTTTTGCCTTTAGCCGTCTCTGCTACCTCTTCTGCATGCAAGAGAGAGAAGTTTGTGTTTCCTCTCAATCCAGCACATAATTGAATAGAACCTGGAAAAAATGATGTGACTTTACTGGAGTGTTGCTGGACAACATGGAGTATGGGAGGAGAAATGAAAGAATTGTGGATCAAAATAATATTTGAGATTGTATCAAAGTCAAGTTGCAGGTCTCTATGGGCCAGAAATGAGCGTAGACAAGGTAGGAAAGTGTCTTTCACATTAGCTTGAGATTATCTGTTTAAAATATTTTTATACCACTCTTAAAGGAGATTCCCAGAAAACGCCACAAAAAGTGTTATGATAGCAACAGAAAAGACCAACCTGTGAATGGCTGTAATGCATTGGAATAGGAAGGCTGGGGAATTCCAGAGTTGTAATCAATGTGCTTTAAAATGTATGTGTGATTCTATTAAGTATCTCTCAGAAAGTGTCACTAGAGGGCCCTATTGGCTGCTCTATCAATCTATGCCACAGACATTGCATTCTAGTGACACATATTCTGGTTTTTCTCCCTTCCTTCCCACTGTGCCCCACTGCTTATGGCATAGGTATGGATTTTCCTCTCACTCACTTGGCAACTTTCTCCAGCCTAGAAGAACAGAATGCATCTCCATTTCCTCAGAAGAGGCATCATACCAATGCAACTAATGTACCAACACAAATGAGAAGCCCCACCAAGCAAGAAAGACCTGTTCTGTCTCTGCCAGGTGCCATCCTGTCTGGATAGCACATTCAGCAGCACTTCACACTCAGTAACCCAAAATTGAGACAGTCATTGGCCCTGGCAACCAATGAACACTCCTAGTTAACCATCACACAATCACCACCATGATGGGCGGGGGCAGGGAGATAGAAGTATTTAAGAAGGGCTCTTTTCTCAGGCCAGGAATAAATAAACCAGAAAAGATCAAATCAAAAATGTAGTAGGGTGAGGGCAACTGGCAATAGGATCCAAAGGTTCCAGTTCCCTGGCATTTCATCCAAAAATACAAGACCCTTTAACAAGACTAACACTTCTGCCAATACTGAATTGTCCCTTTCTGGCTCTGGTCCAAATAGTGCAACTGAGGCACTGTCTGTACTAAATGTTCCTGATAAACATGCTGTCATGTTCTCAAAGTAACTGCTCCAAAGCAAAGGCTTAAATTATTTTTGGGGACTATGACTCCTAGAACCCATCAGAAGCTGTCCGGGGGGGGGGAGTTTCTGCGAGTCCTGGTAAATAAAAAGTACCTTTGCTAGCTCTGTTCCACAGCAAATGACTGTCCTGGAAACTAAGTGCTCTTCTTCAGAATAGGAACTACTTGCCACAAATCTAACAGTCTCACATGCATAGGATGCTTTAGAGTAACCTGTTCCACCTTCTCTTCTTTGCATTCCACAGACATTTGTTGTGAATGGCTACTGCATACAGGACAGAGTTGCAGCTCCTTCAGCCCCCAACTGTATGGGCACATGACAAATAAAGGAAGGTGTGCTCTCATAAATGATTTTTGCTCAGTGCCAGGCTATTTTCATTTTGGCAGAGATTTAAATGAACTGACAGATACATGAGCAATGATTAAATTATTATCTCTTGGCAAGATGAACCTGATGTGTTCTGGAGTTCCTTTTCACTCACATGCAGTTTTGACCCCAGTCTAACAGCATGTGAAACAGCCACCTGCTGTATTCCAGAGTCTGAAGTGCACAAACCCTCTCCCTGAAAATTTCTATTCATTTTGGAAGCCATGCCTAAAAACCATGCTGTCCACCATAACCTGCTGCCCCTCCAGTAGAGCCCCTCATTTCCAGCCACACCCTCCTGGCTCAGGCACAAACAGATCTTCATGAACAGGAAGAGAGAGCAAGAGGGACCCTCTGCATGACCTTTCTGTTGCTGTGGAGATGGAGAAATCACCAAGGCAACAATCCTGCTCCTCCCCTCCCAGCATCCCTTGACAGGCACCATCTGCTGCTGGGTGAGTAATGGAGTTTGCCGGGCAGGCTGCAAACCCAACTCAGTCCAGCTTGACCAAGATGGTCATTCAGTCTGGCTGTTTTGGACAGCATCTAGATTTGCTAACTACAAATATCCAAACTTCCTCCCTCTGCAACCTGTGGATCAAAATCCAGAGCCCCTATCAGAGTCAAAAGAAACTGTCAAAACTGTCTGTCTGTAGTTTCAGTTACTCTAGCAAGAAATACTATCTCAAGCACTGCATATGTAGTTCCAAGCTCTATATACAATCAATGCTAGACCATGGCTATTGCATATAAGAGCAAGCCACAGCAAGCTTCAAGCTCATGGCTTCCCTGCAACACACACTTTCCCTTCCTCCTCTGGTACAGCCCCAAGGAGACCAGAAATTTCTGCTTCTCTTCCAGATCAGTGGGAGTTCAGCATTATATCTGAGGCTAAACAAGCTGTGAGTGGCTGAAACGATGGTTTGTTGAAATAAGTCTGGTTCACAAATGAGGATCTGAAGCTAACATGTTTCAATTAATCACAGTTTGTAGGTTTGGGTTTCAAGATCAGCTGCAGTTAATCTAGAAGAAACAAAAGCTTTGGAATGTCTCATCACCAGAAGAGGAAAGAGGTCATTTGTCCACATAATCCTGACCTATGATTTAGCATTACATATGAATGCAGCCAGTGGGGCAACCTCTCTGTGCAGCAGAATCCACTACAGGACAGATAAAAAGTCTTCAAAAGGAGATATTTCAAACAGGGTTGCCCTAGAGTACGTTTTCTTGGACTGAAATTGTGGGAGGGGGACTATCAGCAGCAGGAAAGGGACAGACAGACATCACACTGCATCAAAAGAATTTCTAGCACTTCTTACCTCAAGGCACACTGATTACACCAAAAACATTTCCAACAGATTTGCACATTTAAAATTCTTCTCTAGCCTCCTCTTCCACAAATCTGACACCTTGCTTGCACCTTCTCCTAGCCAAAAATGTGTTCCCAATATTTACATTAATTCTGCTTCATAAAGGACTGAGGTGTACCTATGAAAGACTTCTATTTCCTCCTTGTTTGACAGGGGCAACGAAATGACTCCTTTTTTGCCTTAAATTATACTGTTGAAGTAAAGAAACTTGGGGTAAACAGGAGTGAATTTGTACGTGGAAAGACTATGAGCTCCAACCAGTTTTGGTAATCAAAAAACCACTACTGACAGGGGCTCAGAATTCCTTAGTTCTAAGCATACACCCTTTTCACAGATTCTCTTTAGTGGATCTTAAAGTTCTAGTTAAAACCAACAACAGCAACAACAAAATAGATTCTGCAACCTTGAACTCTGCCCACCCCTAGCAATCAATCCCAACATACTGGACACAACAAGAAAGCAGGAAGAGGAAGAATGAGTGTCATATTTTGCGCTCTACCCAATTTCAATGCTTCCTTACAAAAATCTGTGACAAGTGATGAACTAAAGCATTACTCCACATGTAAGAGATTGACAAAGCCCTCTTTGAGCAGGCCTACTCTCAAGGTGCCCTGAAAGTCCTCTCCCATTGTGAATGACTATTCAAAGGAGCTTTTTACTTAGCCCTACAGTCCAATACACAAGGCAAGAAGTAGAATTGGCTGGGAGGATTTGGAGATTCCAAGCCCTAGCAAGATTTGCCCCTCCATACTAACAAACTGCCTTGCTGGATCAATCCAGCACTCTGTATTTTAAACAGTAGCCAGCCCATGATCTCCAGAAGTTCACAAACATCCCATAAAGGTGATGGTCATTCATTATCTGTCCTTAGCAAGTGGTATGCCAGGGTATATGCTGATAGCCCAATCTTCCTCAAGTTTGTGTAATCCTTTTCAAACAAAGCTAGTCCCCATCATTGCAACTTGTTGTAGCAGAGAATCCCTGAAGCTAATTTTTCATCGTGCAAAGAAGCTCTATTCTTGGCCAAATCTGCAGCCTGGACCCTAGGGCAATGGAGCAAGTATTTTTACATTGGTTTTGGCTAAGCTAAAACAATTTGACATCATAACAAAATGAAACACCACAAATTGCTTTGAGCCAGACCATACATTATAGTGAAAGCCAGCATGGCGTAGTGGTTTGAGTGTTGTGCAACAGCCCCAGAGATCAGGGTTTGATTCCCTGTTCAACAATGGAAGCCCATTGGGTTACCTTGGTCACGTCACACACAGTCTCAGAAATCCCTGTGATAGGGTCACCTCAGGATCACCATTAAGTTGGTGAAGACAACCACAATACATCACAGATCTTGAATTTGCCCATGGCAAATATTTACACTACTGCTATAATGTATGTCACAAGGTAGTCATGTCAAATGGTGCTTAGATGCTAGCACCAGCACCATTGAAAGTGTTTTGGTGCTGACACAGAGATATTCTGTGGGACACTTTAATCCAGAAGTTAAGCTCACCACATAACTATTTCTGGATGGAGACCATGCCACCATCACAATTTATGAACCAGATTTCTAAGAATATAGAAACCACACAAATACAAACGGTTTTTCTATCCTCCAGCTTCTTCCTTGAGATCAAAAATTCAGACTGCAGCAGCTAGCACCCACCTCTGACACTGCTTATCTTGGCATGCCCAAGAGAAAACAGGAAGCTGGGTGGAGTCTTTTAACAGTTGCAATTGGTGTTAAAGCTTAATCCCTGTTAACATTTAATTGCCCATACCCAAATCCACCACAGTAAGACTCCACTTAAGAGTGTGTGTGTGGTTAATCCTAAAGCTATTTTTGCAGCCCTCCAAAGACGCCCATGGCCCCACCCCCCTTAAAAGTTTGAGACAATTATTTCAACCCAAAATGACCGTCCCCAGCTTCTACGAGGATTCCATTGGATATTTGTCACACGCTGGCCAGGTCTGCAGGGCCTTCATTTGGCCTATATAAGCCCCCTTTTTTCAAAACAGTAAGTAAGTGGAGCACAAAGTCCAATCACTTCCTGGATTTTAAAAAAAATCATATATAGGCCTAAAATGCCTAAAAATTCAGAAAAATTGTGCATAGTAACCCCCTTAGATGAGGTGAGGGGTACTAGTCGCTATTTGGGGGACAATTTTCCTTCCCTCAAAATTAGTGGGTGCAATCCTGAGGTGCAGCCCTCTAGAATCCAGTAGACAACCAATGTTTCTCCCTATCTCTGGCAGTTGTACACGCCTGCTGTAGAGAAAGTACTTTAGGTAAAGAAACAACACTCTAGAATACATATGGAAAATTCTAATATCTCAGCTCTCTTCTAGCTCCAGAGCTTCTGGTATAAGTTAATGAAATTCCCCAGCCTTTACAAAATGGGCAAGATTGTAGCAAGACCTCACCCCATCGCTGACTTTGGAGCTCAAGATGCCTCTTCTATGTAAGCTCACTACAGGGTGGTAAGAAGCAGAATTTTGCAAAGTAGCTATAAAATATGATATTTAATTGACCTTTTAAATGGACAACAGGAGAAGACAGAAACACATTAAGCCAATATTACATTTGTTGAACTTTCAGCAAGTGGAAGTTTTGAATCATAGAACTCTATCCACAATAGCAACTTCCAGGTTCGTTTCCCATATGAGTGGATATACAGAAATCCATAACTTCCTTTATGGTCACCCACACCAGTCTGTCCCATGAAGTCACATGGAATGCGGGGACAAACTATGGTCTTCCATATGTTGCTGGACCGTAAATCACAGAATTCTACCTCCTGGCTATGCTGCTATGGCTGATGGGAGATCCAACCCAACAACATTTAGAAGGTCATAATTTTCTCACCCGCAACTTAGCATGATCATTAATGGGCTTCCAAAATAGAGAAGTGAACTTCTGTACAAACCTGAACCCTGGCACTCTCCTTTTAGATGTTTAGCCATCTTCTGTTGCTGAACAAGGCCCAAAAATAATGCTAACGGTTCAACAAGAACATAGATATACAATACACAGCAACACTGCAGTGCCAGCATGATCTATAACATTCAACATGAGAGAACTACCACAAGCCCAGCACAACCTGGACTTTGCATTTCCATCCTTCCAATGGCAGACACGACATCCCCTCTTTAGGAGAGAGGGAGATCAATCAGAGGGAAATCTGAACTGTAGAGATTCATCTTTCTCTTTGTTCGCAGAAACAGGACAAAGCTTTGCTACTTGATTGGCAACAATGGGTTTCTTTTTGTTTTACCGGCTGTATCAGACTTTGCAGTTCAAGTGTTACACAACATTTAACAAAGAAGGGTTGACAACTTCCTAAATTCTACATAGCCTGATTAAGACTGGGTTGTGTGGGCTACTCACACCTTACTCAAACATACATTTTCATGGGCTGAAGTAGTTTCACCTCCCCTTCCTCCTTTACTCCACACAGCCTCCTTCTGCATATAGAGTGCCCCTGCAGTTACTACAGTACTACCTGTAATTGCTTTCATTTCTCCACCTCACCATCAATTTTAACATCACAGTTCAAACTGTACAAAACAAAAAAGTTTGTCTGGTCTACTCATGCACCCAGAATGAAATGAAAATGAAAATTAATGGACCACACTGCTTTAAACTGCAGGTGGGGGAAGCACATTCTTCAAGTAGAAAGCTGGCAGAATGGGAAGAGCATTATGTATATATTATCTTTCTTTCTTTCTTTCTTTCTTTCTTTTTATTAGAATATTTGTATTCTGTCCTACATTGTATGATCTCAGGTTGGCATACAATAGAATCGGTTTTTGTTGCTGTTATATGCCTTCAAGTCATTTCTGACTTATAGTGATCTTAAGAGTCTTCTGGGGCTGAGAGTTTGTGATACACCCAAGGTCACCCAGTAGGTTTCTATGGCTGAGCGGGTAATCAAACCCTGGTCTCCAGGGTTGTAGTCCAACACTCAAATCACTACATCATGTTGGCTCTACAATCAATTTAACCAATTTTTTAAAATATGAAGCAGTATAAATAATACTTAAACAGACCAAACAAATGTTATACAATTTGAGAAGTTAAACATGAAAGTAAAAATAAATTAGTTTAAAACTTGTTTATTGCATTAACAATAAAGTTTTTTTTAAAAAAACATACCTGGTGGATCATTTGAAAATGACATCACCACCCCACCTCCATACTGAGCAATACACATCATTCTGCCAGTCTACTCTGATATATATATCTGTTTTAGGTCTTTGAAAACAAAGTCTCGAGACTGATTGAAAGACGCACAAAAAGGGCTGAACAGAAACAAGGTTTCAAATATTCCAGCATTATACTGAAAAGCAAAAGCTGATTTGTCCATATTTCCCACTCTCCTAGACACAGTTTACGATATGGATTAAGTTATATAGGTATGCAAGTGTTGGACAGGTAGCTTTCAAATGGATACTAGGCCAGGAAGAAATATGCAGGCATAAATGTTTTAACTTGTTGCGTGTCTTGTCTATACCAGGTCCAGATCTAGATTTGTGGAGATGCTGCGACTGGTGGGCGTCTGCTTTGCCTCAAGATACCTTGAGAGACTACTTGCTGGTGGGCACAAAATTAAAACAAGTCTAGACTTACTTTATTATGTTGCTCTTGGGATGGGGCAAGTCGAGATGCCACTAGTAGGAAAAAGTGACTATCTTATATCAGGGCCAAAAGCAAGGATTTCTGTGAACAGTGCCAGAAATATGTATTCTGTTACCAGAAGACAAGCTCCGAACTGCTTAATGATAAGGGAGACTCAAGAACTGGAAAGTCTGACAGCAGCAGAGAAGAGAATGACAGCAAAAAGTGCCTGTAGTAAGAGTGCTAAACACTCCCCAGTAATATTCAGGGTATCTCACCCTCATAGGACAGCAATTCATGAGGAGTGAAAGCAACATGTTGTGCAAAGATCAGAGGAACAGAATGGTGAGCATCTATGAAAACCCGTTTCTGTCCAGGAACTGTGTGCTTGGGTAGCTGGGTTATCTACTAGTGAAACAAACAGAAAGTGATGCAGAGAAAAACTGAGTACACTCATTGTACAACAGGTAGTCAACACTGGACTGCAGCCTGACAAGAAAAACATAGAAAGGAATTTGGGGCAGTAGCATCCTTCCTTCCGGTGCCCCGATGCTCTCTGTAGGAATGAAAGATCTGAGCATCTTTCCCCAAACCAAATATTTAGGTAATGGTGCAGAGTCAAAAATATGATGTTACAACACGGAATGCACAAAGTGAATTCAAGGACTTACAGAAGAGTTACAGATAGGATCTTTGTGGGAATGTAACACTTTTTCTGTTGGCAGGTGTTGCAAGTTTGAGAGCTTTGCTCTTTAAATTTCCTTTACCTGGATAGCTATCATGAAGAAAGTAAAACCTATATGCTTATCTTTCCATGTTAGTTGAGCTCCTGATGCAGAAGAACTTTCTGGCATTGTTCAAAACTGTGCTTTACCTAAACTCTTTTTTATATACTGTAGGAGTAGCCAATCTGGCACACTGCAGGGATTTTGTAAACCTCAGCCAAGGGATTATAGAAGCAGGAGTCCAAAACATTTGGAGGGTACTAGTTTGCCTATTTTTGTTGTAACGAGAATGTATTCTCTATTTAGATGGCCACAAGCTGGAAGCAATCAACAGGAATTACAGAAGTTCACCAGTACTTTATGTAGTAGTACACTTTAACACATGCAGAACTGTCCTTGGTCAGAAAAAAAAAATACTGGGATTTTTATGGATTCTTAAACCAAATCAGTCACAATTCCTGTGGCTTTCTTGGCAAGGCTTTTCACAGACAAGGGGCTGCATAACATTTGCTTGTGTCAATGGGACCCAGAAATATAATGGCACAGCACCCACTCTGTCTCCATTTGCCAAAGAAGCAAGAAAAACAGCTGTAGTCAACTGCTCCTGAGGCCTATACCTATTTTGTATAGAATGCTTGGAAAAGGGTTGGTGGGATTTTTAAAACTTTGTTTAATTTCAGGTCACAATGTTATGAGGCCCTACATTTTGTCTGAAGCCAGAGCTTGAGGTAACTCATTGAAAGTAATGATGTTATCTATTACTGCCCACACCACCAAATGTCAACATTGTTCCTTTTAGCATTTCAATAACAACAATATTATAATTCAGAGTAATATTTCTTGTTACTTTAACTTGTTATTTTTGTTATTTTTAACTTGTCAGAGTAAATAACTACAACAACCCAAGGAAAGGTATTTGCTTTAGTAATTAGTTTAGTTTGATAATACTAGAAACAACTGCTTAGAAGAAATGAATCTCAGATCACTTAACATTCTTGCCAGATCGATCACACAATCAGCTTAATCCTGAATTATCTGAGGACAGACCATACCATACCACCATACAAGTTTAACTGAGGCGCTTCTCTATAACCCATCTTCTTCTGTAACCACCAAAGCACTCTGCATTAATTTTTTTAAAAAAATACCTTTGCCTATGTGGCTAATATAACAAATGTTCAGTCCACTGCACTATGTCTCCCCATATACAGGAGAGCTACAACCTGTGCATGAGCAGATCAAGAACTCTTATGATAAAGCACTTGGCATCTTCATTTGTTTCCCTTGTTAATATAGTTTTCTTTTCTTTCTTTTTTTATTTTCTGCACCTCTCACCCCCATGTCACTCGTACAGTTCAACATCTCTGATCGTCAGAGACACCTAATACATGACAGGAGGCAGGAATGTTGTGAGCAGATCACAGATACACACAACTGTTCTCAATAGATGGAGGAGAATCTAAACAAGACTGAGGAAAGACTAAGAGTACTGCAGCCGAGGAAAGACTAAGAGTACTGCAGCCTCTTTAGTCCCTACCATACAAATTCTGACAAATTCCAAGTGAAGAAAATATGGGCATGTTCAAACAGCAAGACCTTCTATAACTTTTGCTGAGAAAGAAGAACCAGATAAGAAGAAAGAACATTTTAGGGTCCTCTTCTCTCTACTCAGAATGAACTGAGCAGAGAAGTCAAGGGTGTCTTGTGCTTCCTGTCTCTGTCTCTGTCTCTCTCCTTTTCCCAAAAGGAAGGAGTTGAAGCTGCAGTCTACGGGCCCCAGTACGCAAGAAACAGCAGGCCTCCTCTTTAGTTCAAAACATAGACAGTGCTTGCTAGAGGTTATAGCCATCGCAAGCTGTACATCCAACATCAGGACTGAAGATGAAGGATCACCAGAGGTGCCCAGCACTGCAGATGATGTAGCTTTCTATCCCTTCCTAATTTGTCCAGTTAACATCAAAATGCTAAGCACTCACTTAGCGGCTGTACATTCACTGTGGCCAGTTTCGATAGGGGCAAGTGCATTAGCCACAAATAATCTAGTGATACCTTAAAGTCTAGCAAATTTATTATGGGTTATCTATGCCATAGTACAGTTGGCCCTCATCTTTCATGGGAGTTGAGGTCCATGATCCCCATGAAAGTGGAAACACTGCACATATTGTAAGCCCCACAAACCTGCATGCTACAGACTCCTTTCCCACCAACAGCCCTGGCCTGTATCTCCTTCTCCCACCTTGGCACCACAACACCTCTGTTATTTTCCAAGCCCTCTGCCTCCTAGGAATTCTCCTCATCATCATCATCAACACCACCAGCAGCTACAAATTACAAATAATTACAACCACAGAAGTAAAGTCTGCAAAAGTTGTGGGCCAGCTGTATTTCCAATTTCTATGTGCGGATGTGAAACCTGGCAGGAAGCGGATCAACTCATTTGAAATGTGGTGCTCCAGGAAGGTTCTAACAGTTACCATAGAATAGTCTCCGGCCAAAAGGAGGCAGTCCAAGAGCAAATTAAACCAGAACATTCATTAGAAGCAAAAATGACTATACTGGGGCTGTACAACCTTGAACATATCAGAAAATGGTAGGACTCACTGGAAAAAGGAATGATGTTCAGTAAAATGGAAGGCAATAAAGGAAGCCACAACCCTGAGTTTACAAGATCTGAGCAGGGCTGATGATAAGCAGGGTTCTTACAGGGTTTTTAGGGTTTAAGCACAGTTGAAGACACATAACAAGAACAATTGTTGTTGTTGTTGTTGTTGTACCTGTTACCAGACAAAGGATGCTTGTGTTAATATGCTAATCTTCTGCTCTGAGGTCTTTCCAGATATAGATTTACTTCCTAAAAAGCAGCTGCCACAGTGTGGAGAGGGGAGGGCAGGGTGGTTGATGAGGACTGGGGCAGACAAGTATGAAAGTGTAAAGCCACATAAATTACAATAGATGAAATGGATTGCCTTCAAAAACAGGGCTTGTCATAATTTAAGTATAATCAATAAAATCAAGGGTGGAGCTAGTACCAAGGCTAGTACCAAGAGTTCTATCAACAGCCCAAATTAAGCACATTGTAGTGTAAGACATCCACTGCCAGACACTTTGGATTCCAGGAGGTAACAGACCCGGACTTCCGACATCTGATTTGTAGCTCTGTGACTATTTTTTCCATCATAGTCTTCTATCTACAATGTGGTATCTCGATTCAGGCTACAACTTCCATCAACTCCAGCCTGGTGGATGGTGGAAGTTGTAGTCCAGCACATCTAGAAGGCCCTGAATTATGAAAAGCTAGTTCATAACAAACGTAAATGAGTGTCTTCTTGGTTAATGAAAGTAACTGGTCTCATTTTGCAGTTTTGAAAAAACCAGAAGGAAACCAGAATGTAAAATCAAATGCAGAAGGATCTGGGACAAAGTTTCCAATGACACATATCTGTGGTTAGGAAACTCCAGCATTCCCTCCTCTGGAAAAGAAACAACTCTACATGCAACCCTTGCTTGCCCTGTGTGTGAGAGACCAAAATTTACCATGTCTACACTGTACCCAGCATAATATACTTTGTGCCTCCTAGTTCCTATAAGCTGGTTCTGAAAGCTGGAAAGATATAAATCATCGCAGTGTACTGTAAAGCAATACATCACATATTTCTTACTGAGACTCAGAGCCCCTCAACATTTAAGGAAATACTAAATAATGGACAAAAGAGTGTAATAAAAAGCAAGAACTTTTCTAGTTCTCACAACTGCTGTTTAGGACTAAAAAAACTGGAGGAAATCTGTCCCTTGCACTGCTTTAGATTCAGTGTCATATTCTATGGCCCCATTTCTAAGTTGATACATGTTTGAGTCTATGTTTCCATCATCCTCACCAGTGCACCATAGTTTATACTGCAATACTAAGGCATTATGAAAGAAAGGCAAAGTTGGGGGTGTACAGCATTTTCTGAGGGGTTATCTTCTCTTCCAGAGCAGCCCCAGGAGGACTGCCCCACAGCAATAAACCTAAGGCAGTACATTCTAGCAGCCCTTAAGGCCAAGAGGCATAGCAGTTAGAATTCCCAACCCTAGTAACTTTATATTCCAGATTGAGTGGTAAGGAGGCAGGCCTATTTATCATTCCAAAATCCACTGAAACAATGGAAAACAATATACAGAAGCTCTGGAGGCACAATAAAGTAGATGTGCCAGTTGTTTCTGTTTCTGGTATACATTCTACAGAAGTAAATTCCACCTTTCTCCCACTGCTACTATATGGCAAGATGCATAAGATAGGGTACACTAGGAGTTTACACATTTTCTATGTTGGAAATGAGCAGTTTCCCTCTGTACACCACACATCAATTATTTGTTCTCCCAATGCAAGTCAATTGTCCCTCCATTATTTCTATTTCTCTAAAATCTCTGATCATGTCCACAACACCAAAGGAATTAACCCTTACACAGCCAGGCCCAAGTTATCATTCAAGGAAAGTAGAGCAGAGCTTTAATAAATCAAATGGACCATATACCTCTGTGCAACTGGGAGCCTTTGGCAAAGAGAGAGAAGGAATTAAGGACAGCTTGTGTGATTTTTAAATGATACTTGTCAGCTTGATCAGAAAAGTGTTGTGTAATCATGAGCCCCCACATGTTGGCACCAGCGTAGTGCTTTAAAGAGTGGGTGGCAGGCTTTAAATCTAGTGCCAAGGGCCTGCAGCGTCTGGGCTAAGACTCTCCGCTGTGGAATTCTTAAATCTGAATAAAGAAGCACAATGAAAAGCCACATTTCCATTAGATTGGTTTCCAAAAGCTGCAGAATGGATGTGCACTAGTACTGAGCATACACCAAAGACAAAGCAAGGAAGATGCTTCTCTTGAGAACTGACAAAGCTACAACTAATCACTTGAGATTCCATTTTTGCCTCTTCCTCAGTAGCTGCAAACATTGAGCTAAAACGGATAGATCACTGCTTTAATACAGGATGCGATGTTTAGCCAGCAAGGCCTGAACAAAGTGCAGTACTGTATAACCTCTTCTATACAACAGTTCCAAATCCAAGGAATTCAGGTTGTCTTGAGCTATACTCTTGGGGAAAAGATAAGATATAAATAAAGTGACTGATTGAATTCTACCACCTGTTGCAATATGAAGAAGCTTCTCAAAGGAATTCCTACCAGGTCAAAACATTTTATTTTTTTTATAGGCTAAGAAATACTTTTAAATAAACATATATAGAATCATACCATTAATCCATAGCCAGAGCACCATGACCACTTTGCATCACCAGGAGAGAGAACAACAGGGATAAGCAGCTTACTTATTGGATCTGGCTCTAAGATACAAGATCGTGGAGCAAGATGCAACTGACCTCAGACCATAAAACATAAAAATGATGAATATACCCTGCAACTCGCAGGAGACCCTCAGCCACTTGGAAAGTTAAATACATACCTCCATGCCCAAATGAACCACTGAATAATGTGTAGGTGGAAAACATACAAGCACTTACAAAAGTATTTGGTCTCATGTACAACATATATTCAATTTATTCGCAGGTAATGGGATGAAATGGGAAATATGAATATTTTAGCAAAAGAGTTGGAGACACTGTATTCCTCCACATGGCTAATAGCTAGAATTTATGGCAGTTGCTGACCAGCAACATGCAGAGAGCTAGCTGCCACACTGCTCTTTGGGATCCATGGATGCCAGGAAGGAAAGTTTTCTCTGACCATTCTTCCACATCATAGAACACATACCTTAAGTTTGATAGCTGAGTTACATGTGTCATATTTACACTGTAGGGTAATTTATGATCCTGTGCTATTCACTTGCTAAGGATTAGAACCGAGCTATGGAACAAGTGGGCCTCCAGACGTTGTTGGACTGTAACTCCCTAGCCAGCATAGCCAATGGTGAAAAGTGATGGGAATTATAATTCAACAATGTCTGGAGACCCACAAACTCTTTATTTCTCCCACTACAGCGTCCTAAGCAGTTCCAACATAGAAGTATCAATCATCTTTTTGGCAATACAAGCACACTTCTACAAACAAACTCAAGTAATTATCCTGTAACGTGCAGGGGAAATGGTTATAAATGACCTGATCATATCATACGGCTCAAGAGATTAACAAGTTGGCCGAACTTAACGCTGACCTACCTGCTTTGCCCAACCTCCAAAAATGCTTCTTGGTCTCCTTATTGTCCGCCTGGTACTCCCTGCTAGGCCCAGTGCTGACACAGCACTATTTTGATGTTGCTGGTCTATCACTGAGATATTGTTCCTTTCCAGCACAGCATCAATCATCCTATGATCAGTATAACAACCCAGATGGGAAAACTTAGACCTTGGAGGACAGATGGGGGCCCCTGTATAGCTCTTCATGGCAGCAGCTATTCACCAAATCTTAGGATACCTGCATCACATCTCTGTTCCCAAACTTTCCATAGTGAGTGCTGTCTTTATGCATCTGCAACAGAGGTCTAAAGAATGTGAAAGCTTGCTGTCAAGCCCTCCGAGTACCCCAGGTTTCAAGGCATCCAAATAACCAAGCTCAAAGTTATACAGGGACCTCACTACAGTCTGCCATGCTTTCATCTTAGACTTTCAACATTCCCCTGCCCTGGTGATTTTACTAAGGATCTGCAAGAAACAAGTGGATGTACTAAACTGGAAATTCGAGTTCTGTGATAGTGCCTATGCACAACAAATAGTGTGAGTGTTAGGTATGCAGTGCCTGCTTGAAGCAGAAGTCTGTGAAGGACTGGTTATACTACTATGTCAGAATGTAGCCCCAGCAAAGTCTGAACTACAATGGACAGTCGTACAGCACTATATTACCAAACCTGAAACCACACATTGTCATTCCCTCTTTCCCATGCAACTGACTTACACTTCTATTTAAACTCAGGTGCAAGTAACATTATATCTCATCAGATCAATACCCTTTACCCTGACCTCAGTCAACCAGCATTCTCTAGAGTCCACAATCAGCAGCCATCTAATGATTCCAAAACAAATGTGCTCTCCATTATGGAAGGGCTGCATTACATACACATGTGCTTGCACGATGAAATGAGCTACTTTCAGCTTCAAGAGTCATCACACCAAATGCACATTTTAGCCCTCCAGATAGGATTGCATAGTACTTCAAAGCATCTTAGGATTCTAACATGACAGTTTAGTTGAAAAATACTTCCAACAGTTTTCTCCAAAACCTGCTGTGGTGTCATGAGCCGAAAGATTTGGGCCAAATTCTTTCAGGCCCAGAAAATTAGGGGGGATAAAAAGGAGAAGCCTCATTAGAGCTGGACTTGTTTGAAAACATTCACCCAGACCACAACACTGAAGATAAAAACACCACACTTACACCAACACCACCAAGCCTTGTTTTTCTAGTCTGGGAGAGGGGTTGGAATCTCACAACTGGGTTTCCCGGAGATATCTCAGTCAGGTGTCTTGGAAGGTATGTTGATTTAGAGGAACAAGGAGCAGGGGAAAGGTCTCTGGACCACAGAGGCTGCCAACACAAACAGGCCTCCCCCAAAACATCTCTGCATCCCCTACTCTGCAATACCTAGTGTGCTGCACATCTCCTGGCACATGCTCCCTTCTACACCATCCCCATCATTTTTTTCCAACTTGCCAAGTTCCTGGCATTCCCATTCTGAAAATCTGGGAAGTTGTCAGCTTTATCACTAGATAATCTGGGGAAGTTCAGCCTCACCTGCCTGGCCATACACCCGGGAGGAAACTTTCTGCTCTCCGTGGCTTTGGTCCACTGTTCCTCCAGGACAGAATGTGCCCACCTTGCCACAACCGGAGTTCCTCCATTCAGTGCCTCCCCCTTCCCCCAATTTCCAGGAGGACCAACTTGTCTTCGGAGCAGAGCGGTACCCGGCATCCTTGCTACCCAGCTCGGAGGGGGGCGATGAGGAGGAGGGGAATCCAGAAAAAAGGCGACGGAGAGAGAGCTCCCCCTCCCCGCGGCGCCCTCCGCGCGCACCCAAGCCAGAGCTCCATCCCGCACCCGCTGGAGCCCCGGCGGCCTTTGTATCCAGCGCGGCCACTTCACAGCCCCCTTGCACGGGTGGGAGACGGCACTGCCCCACCGCTGCCTCCCAGAGCCCCCCAGCCGGCAAGAAGCCATTGAACAGCCGCCGCCGCCGCCTCCACGGCCACCCTCACCTCAGCCCCCGGGGCTCCCGGGTCTGCCCAAACTTGGTCCGAGTGCGAGAAGCGCCCCAGCGCCTTACCTGCGGAGAACTACTGGAGTCTGGCGGGGAGGCGGGAGCGGGGGGTGGGAGGCGGCAGGGCGCAGAAACTCAGAACATCCCCGCCGGCCCCGGGTGCCTCCCTCGACCCCCCGCCATGGGAAGCCCAAGAGCCAGCGAGCGAGCGAGCGAGGCCGAAAAAGTTCAAAATGAAAATAAGAAAAGGCAGGCGCCGGGCTGCAATTGGACGAGGCGGGCGCCGGGGCGAGGGGGCTACCGAGAGGCCTAGCCGGGCTGAATGGCAGCCGGAGGAAACAGGAAGGCTTCGCTGAAAAGGAGGAAGCCCGTCCTTTGTTTGCCAGGTTTTCCCTGAACAATGGCTGCTCCTGCTGCTGCTGTCTCAGGCCCTCGGCTGGGGTATGGAGGAGGCTCTGCGACTGCACACACGCTCCGCGCTCGCGTACGCGCGCACACGCGCACACACCTCCCCGAGCCTTTCAGAAAGAGGCCCAGAAGCTCTCCGAGGAGGAGGAGGAGGCCCTCCTCCCTCTTCTCGCCCTCCCCCCACACGCGCTCCCCGCCTCTCCAGGGGCTGCTCTGATCGCATGAAAGAGGGAGGGACCTACCCTGCCTAGGCTGAGAAAAACAAAAGAGGGAGAGAGAGAGAGAGACTCAGACAGAGAGAGGTAAATCCCAGCGAGGGAAGGCGGTGCGAGGCAGCCGGAAAGGCTAAAGGAGAGAGAGAGGGGGGGCTGGGGTGGGGGGCGGTGATGCCATCGCTTAAAGCCCCCCGGGTGGGGGGGAGACCTCCCCTCCTAAGCAGGCACCGGCTGCCTTGGACGAAGAGGAGGAAAAAAAGGGACCTCGCAGGAAAGTACAAGCCAGGACTTCTCCCACCCTGGAAGGAGCTCTTGGGGGCCGCACCAGCCGAAGCCACGCTCCCGGTTTGAAAACCGGATGGAGAGATTGCGCCCGAGTCCTGCCAGGTCGTGGAAACCACCCGATCGGAACTTCGCTATATGGAGGAGGCTTGATTCGGTCCAACCCGCCTGCGTCCAAATCGTTTAAATTCAATTAAATGGGTGGGGAGTTTGAAATAGCTTGAAGCACGCATTTCTTGTAAGAAGTTTCTTGAAAGAAAGGCGCAGTCAGGAGAACACGTCCTAGCAAGCAAATCCCACTGAATTTAGCAGGACTTACTTCCAAGTAAACACGCGCAGAACCCGGATAGAACTGGTATTGTGCTGCCAGCTAAGAACAAGAAAAGGAAAATAATTAGCAAAACTCTTAAGGAGGTGGGGAAATGCAGCGAACGGGTATTTAACCACCCCATTTCTGCTTCTTGGTAGGTTAGAAATAGAAGGGATAAAAAGCATGCATTTCTGAAATGGGGCATATTTGTAGACCGTAGGGCAACATTGGTTGCACTGTACATTGGCATCAAGGTACTGAGTTATAGGAGGCCCATTCAGCTGAAAATGTTGCCTGCAAGACCCACGATTTGGTTTCGTTTTCTGAGAAGCTCCCCACACCACCCTATGTAGCGAAGAATATTTTTTTTTCCTTTGTAAAACATTTGTGGCACATTTCAATGGCTAAAACAAAGGAACCTACTTTGTGTCTTGACTTACCAGGGCCAACCTTCAAAGGTGAGGGCCAGAGTTAACAACTTCCTCCTGCTCCACTGGGGCACCTTGTAACTGTTTTATGATAGGCAGACATTCAACTGGAGTAGTATGGAATTGCTGAGAGGTGAAAGCATGCTTCTTTTGAATGCATTACATGTAATGCAACTTTCTGGAAAAAGAATACAAACTTAGCCTAGGGCACAGTCTTAAAATATGCTATGTAATAAAAAGATGTCTTCCAATACATGCTCAACATTTTTCTCTCTCTGCTGAACAGTCATAAATATCTTGATGCTTAAGTGCTGATTTGTAACCTATAGGCATACTTGAGCCTTCTTCGCACCTCTCAGGTTGATCTATAAAATTTATCTTTCTGAAATATTGACATGGTATCAGTTTAAAACAAATCTCTCGCTCTCCCTCCCATATATGCTAGCAGAGCTGTCTTAAGATACAGAACACTTGTAAGTACAGTTCACAACCGATGAAACAGTTACCAAAACCTGAACTTTTCCACAACATACAATAACATCCAAAATCCACAAATGCACAAACTACATCTTGCAAGCTTTTGAAGCTCCACTGGCTTCTTCATCAGGCAAAGATATTAAAAATCATAAAGGAGATAGTAAAAGATGATGATGTTAGAGTCCTAGGCCTACTTTTACAAGAGACTTATAAGAAGACATGAAATGTAGTGCTATCCAGAAATTGAGGCACACTATAGTGTTCTCAGCATCTGTTCTACTGACATTCTGAATTCTGTAATATTCTGAAATAAGGGACGTGTTACTACACCAGCAAGTGAGTGGGACTAACTGTTTATGGCTGCTGCTCTTGTTTTGCCTCTTGAGAACTTTGTTTCATTTTATGAAGCCAGGCAAATTCACTTCTTACAGCTACAGTCTGGTGGCACTGCTGTTGCTTGTGTTTTTAATTCTCCAAAAAAGCACAGCTTGTGGTATACACCATGGTGGGAGAAGCCATGACAATAGAAAACAAATGTATACCCATTTATATCTGTAGATTCACAACTGTCTAGAATGCTGGGTGGTTGTTGTTTGAAATAACTAATTTCTAGATTGAACCATGAAATCAAACCTTCAGAACAGCAGAGGCAATGCTTTTAGCATGTTTAGCTGAAATATACTGAAGAACTGAACCAGGAATTTACAACAGATTTACAACAGATGTTGAAACTGGAAATCAATAAGTATGACATTTAAAATGCCAGATACTCATCTGAGCAGGTAAGAAAATGAAGAACCCTGCAGAAGAACTGACTCTGCATAGTTTCAGTAACTGCATTTTTATCTGCAACTGAAAGGCTACACATCTGTTTCCTTTTTCTTAAAAGTAGTTGGGTCTTGGATTTTGTGCTGAAATACAGCATCTCAAACACATGCTTTAGCCAAAGTGCTGTGTGAGAGAATGCCACCGGGACAAACCACTGCTCTGCTTTAGGGTACAGCATAGCAATAGGGATGGTTCTAATTATCAGGATCTAAGCTGCAGAACTCAGGCCACGAATTTCCCAAGACTCTGGCTGAGGATCCAGCCAGAGTATAGAAGTACAAGACCAACTTTGCATAGTCCATGCATTGAGTTTAGTGTCCTGTCTCCAAGAGGAACCGGCTCCAAATGCACTGCCTAGAGGAAGTCTAGAACACTATGTCTAAGCTGCAATTTATCACCCTATCTCTTTAATTTTTATACAGATCATATCATATGGAAAGCAGGATAAGATTCAAAGAAGGGAGACATGAACACTGGGGGAAAGAACATCAACAATTTAAGATATGCAAATGACACTATATAGTTCACCTGTGTACCTTCAAATTGCATGTCAAGTTATAGTGACTCCATGAATTTCATAGGGTATTCTTAGGCAAGAAATACTCAAGAGATGGTTTTGCCAGTTCCTTCCTCTGAAATATAGCCTACAGCACCTGCTATACATTGGCAGTTTCTCATTCAAGTGCTAACCAGAGCTGATTCTGCCTTGCATTAACAGGAAATTTCAGTCTCCATTGTTTAGGTTTTATATTCTGGAATTATCATAGTTAAAGACATCTTCAACAAGAAGTTCACACCAGGTGGAGTCCATGGTTCAGAGTGCTTAGAGCCAGCTTCGACTGGTCTTCCAAGTTATGGCCTTTCCTGGACAGGGAGAACTCGGCCATAGTAGTCCATGTACTAATTAAGTGATACCTTCCTAATTAGATTACTGCAACGCACTCTATGTAGTGCTCCCCTTCAAGACTACTCAGAAGCTGCAGCTAGTACAAAACACAGCAGCTGATTAGAACACCATACATGAAGCAGATGCACTGGCTACCAATACATTTTCAATCTAAATTCAATGTGCTAGTAATGACATTCAAAGCCCTAAACAACTTGGCACCTCAATACTTGGAGAAGCACTTCTTCCTATACATACCTGCCTAAGATTTGAGGTCTATTGGAGGGACTCTACTTTGTATCTCATCAGCTGGAGAGATACACTGGAACAGGACATGTGGGAGGGAGGCCTTTTCTGTTATGGCACTCCAGTTATAGAATATACTCTCTATAGAAGCCCAGTAATTGCCAACACTGCTATCATTCTGTTGCTAGGTAAAAGCATGGCTATTTACTAGAGCTTTAGAGGCATGATTGGCTTCATCCAAATTTTCCAATATGAGAAGCTTTAAAAATTGTTTTAACTGTTTTTCAACTCTCCTGTCTCTTGTTTTAAGTTTGAATTAGAGGCATACATCATTTAATTAAGTAGATGTGTTGTTAAGACATTACTTTTTTTAACAGAAAATTTGGTACCAGAGACAGAAATACCATGGAAAGAATAGCAATGAGTTCTTACATCATTAAAAAAGAAAAGCAATTCAACGTGTTTCAGAAAAATTTTATTGAAAACTAACACTGTGCACATGTGATTAAACAACCAGGTCAGGTAAGCCTTCCATAATTAAGCAAAAATATTCTGAACCTTCTAGAGACCACTTAAAGGCTTGTTCCAAACTGCATCCAGCCCCCACTTACGATTTCCATTTGGTGGCCAAACTTAAAGATCTATGCTGTTTTAAAAAAAATTGTTAGGGTTAGCTGGTGAGGCAAGCTTATCTGCTTCCCCCTTTTCTCTCTGTTTTGCTGCTCACTATACCCAGTATGGGATTGTGGAGGCAGCTGCTTTTTAACTTGTCTGTTATAGGCAGGCACACATGGCTACAGCAGTGTCAGCTACAGCAGAAGCTTTGTTTATTGCATTGTTTATTGCAGATATGCTGCTGCAAACTGACATCTCTAGTTCTCTTCCACCATCCTTCCAATGTTGGTGCTGCTAAAACTTCCAACTAGACAGAAGTTGGGGAGAAAAGCTGCAAGGTGGTTGGGTGGATGTACAACACCTTTCTAAAAAAGAGTTTCACTGTCAGAAGCTTTGTTAACAGAGGTATGCTTGTAGATTAATATGCTTTTAGCCTTAAATTGTTTTTGTTGTTTTAAATGGTTCATTTTTATTTTATTGTGCACTACCCTGAGATTTTCAGATACAGGGTAGGACATAAATAAATAATCTTAGTTAATGTCCAGTGAGAGCATTGTTTCTAGGAAAAAACCCCAGCCTGTGTCCAATTATCTAGACGTTATCAGCTGTCATGAAGATCTTCCAGCAACATGGTTCAAAGATCAGCAAACTGCACTGAATGACTCTCTAGTTCTAGAATGATGCAGAACTCTACAGAGCTAGCAGTGTATTCTAGGTAGTGCTTAGGCTTCGACTACAGGCAGACATCTTTTGTGCCAAGTTGGTTGAACTCAGTGAGAGAAAAAAATAGGCAGGGAAATATTTGCTGTTATATTAACCAAACTACAGCTGCTATCAGGTTCACCAAGAGAACCTTGGTGCTTCACCTCTCAAGTGGACAACAGCTTTTCTAACATAATAAAAGGCAGCATTAGACTTTCTTCCTCTAACTGCTTCAGTATCATTGCACGTGCTCAAATAAGCCAGAACACCTGGCATCTAACTCCAGGGCAAGGGCAGGTTCTGAATCTGACTGAAAAGTCCTCCAATCAATTTGTTTTTGCAGGGAGGAGTTATTATAAGTCATATCATGGCACCTTCATTGGGTAATGTTCCTTCTGGCAGAAACACAGTAGTAGCAGATCTGTCATTTGGCATGGCCAGCTGCTACATGATGATGTCTGGGAAGTGCTGGTCCTATTATGTTTGTTACTGAAGCAGAGGCTTATGAATCATTCCCCAAATTCTGGGCATTATCATATCACATGATATGACAGAACAGTGAATGGGAAGAGAATCTAAAGAGATAATTATGAAAGTTTTTCAGGTAAGCCTGAAGTTTTGTAACAGCAACAACAACAGAACAGGAACCAATAGAACACAAATCTTTACTACAAGTCTGCCTCTGCAGAAAGCCCTCGGTTTCCAATGGAATTAGGTTGCCTTGGCAGGCAAAACTCTTAACAGTCCACAGTGACTAGGAATCATTTAAGGGCCAAGGAAGTACACAAGCCAGAGAACTAGAGAACTCCAATAAGTAGGTGTTCATAAGTATTTCATTCATCTAGCAGCCAGTGTTCATTCAGTGACTCTCAAAGAAAGAGAGCTCCAGCTCCTAACAACAAGAGTCATAATATATTTTGGGGAGTACAGAAAACCAGTTGTCATTGCATACCTATACTATGTACCCTTTCATGTTTTTCTACACATTTGTATTGTTACTGTACCAAGAAAAATATCTAAACCAGTGCTTCTCAAGCTAGTGATGCTAGAAATTTTTCAAAAAAAACCTTCTACCACATATGTAGTGAGAAAGGCCAGATGTCCACCCTGGGTTCAGTAAAGGCAAAGACACTGGAGATCATATTACAAACATACGTTGGATAATGAATGGAGCACAATTTCTCAAGAAAATCAGCTTTATAGATTATAGAAAAATATTTAATTGTGTAGATCATGAAACAACTATGAATCACTCTAAAAGAAATGGGTATGCCACAACACTTGATTGCCTTGATGTATAATTTATATTTAGAACAAGAGGCCACTGTAAGGACAGAATATGCAAAAAGATAATAGTTTCAATATTTTTATCAATGACTTGGATGAAGGAATAGAGGGCATGCTCATCAAATTTGCAGATGATACCAAATTGGGAGGGGTTGCTAATACGCCTGAGGACAGGATCAAAATTCAAAATGACCTGGATAGATTGGATTGCTGGGCCAAGGCGAACAAAATGAAATTCAACAGAGAGAAGTGTAAGGTCTTACACTTACGTAGAAAGAATGGAATACAGAAATATAGGATGGGGGACACATGGCTGGATAGCAGTGTGTGTGAAAGGGATCTAGGAGTCTTCATAGACCACAAGCTGAACATGAGTCAGCAGGGTGATGCGGCAGCCAAGAATGCCAATGCAATTCTTGGATGCATCAATAGGAGTATGGTGTCTAGATCGAGGGAGGTACTGGTACCGCTCTACTCTGCTTTGGTTAGACCCCATCTTGAATACTGTGTCCAGTTCTGGGCACCCCAATTCAAGAAGGATATTGACAAGCTAGAGCAAGTCCAGAGGAGGGCGACCAAAATGGTGAGAGGCCTGGAAGCCATGCCCTATGAGGACAGACTTAGAGAGCTGGGTATGTTTAGTCTGCAGAAGAGAAGGTGAAGAGGGGACGTGATAGCCATGTTTAAATATTTGAAGGGATGCCACGTAGAGGAAGGAGAGGGCTTGTTTTCTGCTGCTCCAGAGACCAGGACAAGGAGCAATGGATTCAAGCTGCAGGAAAGGAGATTCCACCTGAACCTCAGGAAGAACTTCCTGACAGTCAGGCCTGTCCGGCAGTGAAATATGCTGCCTCGGAGTGTAGTGGAGTCTCCTTCTTTGGAGGTTTTTAAGCGGAGGCTGGATGGCCATCTGTTGGGAGTGCTTTGAGGGTGTTCCTGCATGGCAGGGGGTTGGACTGGATGGCCCCTGGGGTCTCTTCCAACTCTACATTTCTATGATTCTATGATTCTCTCTTTAATTTATATGCAGACTATAGCATACAGAAAGACTCAGAGGAAGGAGATGTGAAAATTGAAGAAAGGAAGATCAACACACTTAAGATCTGCAGATAATACTATACTGCGTGTGTTGTGTGCCTTCATGTTATTTCTGAGTTATTGCAATCCTAAGGCAAACCTATCATGAGTTTTCTTGACAAAATTTGTTCAGAGGGGTTTTCTTTTGCCTCCCTCTGAGTCTGAGATAGTATGACCTGCCTAGGGTTACCCAATCGGTTTCCATGGCTGAATGGGGATTTGAAACCTGATCATCAGATTCAGAGTCCAAAGTGCAAATCACTATACCACGCTGGCTCGCCTGATATCATACTTCTAGCAGAAAAATAGCAAAGACTTGGAACGAGTATTGAGACAAGTCAAGAGAAAAAGTGACAAAGCGGGATTACAGCTGAACTTTAAGAAAACCAAGACTGAATTCCCCCTAAGAGCCAAAATTATCAAGCTGAGACTATCATGCTTTAGACCTATCTTAAGATGTCTAGACAAGTCAATAATGTTTGAGAAAGTGGGAAGAAGTAGATAAAGAGGAAGATCACATCACAGGTGAATTGATTCAATCAAGGAAGCCACAGTCCTAAATTTGCTGGACTTGTGCAGGGCTGTTCATGGCAAGGTGTCTTGGAGGTTTCTAATTCATAGGGTCACCATACGTCAAAGACAACTTGACAACAATTAATAACCAACAGCAATTTTTGTTCCAGCGTGTCAGGGACCACTGTCATATTTGTGCCCACTGATTACAATTGTTTCTTTCATTCCAAGAAACTCTCCAGAGGCCGGCAGCTGATGGCTTATGACCAGCAGTGGTCTTCCAACCACCATTTTGAATAACATTGATCTAATTGAAACTAAATCCCAACATTCCATCAAACACTTTACCCTGCTAGAACTGGGCAAAAAGGAAATGAAATATTTAAAAGAATGAGGATATTGAAAAAAATGAGGAGAAGCAACTACAGTCAGCCCTCCATATTTGCAGGTTTCACTTTTGCAGATTTGATTATTCCCAGATTATTTACTGTCACTTTTGCTGTCTTCCTATGCCATTCTTAATACGGACTGCAAGTGTCGTGAGACTGAAAAACTGCAAATGAAGCTTGTAAGTCCCTATTAAAAATGGTGTGGGGCACCAGTGGATGTGGCAGTAAGCCCCACCAGCCACCCAATTCTGTCTTGTGAAGGAACCTTGATGCCTCAAAGGAATCCACAATGGGCTGAATATAGTGATTATACTTTTTTGTGTGTTAAATATGGTTTGGGAGGGCCTAGAGTTATTTATGTTTTTTTCACTTTCAAAAGGGTCCTGTGTCCCTAATCCCAGCAAATGTGGAGGGATGACTGTAATATTACTACCAAATTCTTCATTTACAATTTGCTTTATAGCCTTTATTTGGGGTAAGAAACAATGTGCCCTCATAGTTTTGAAACTGTGACTCCTATAGCCCATGCTGGCTGGAACTTATTGGAGTTGTAGTCCAAAACATGTAGAGAGCAGCAGGTTGCTTACATCTTGATCTATACCATAAGGGACACAGGAAATGTTACAGACAAGCTGAATACAAGGCTAGAAATTTAATGATACCTGTTAGCTAGACATGAACAGTATGTGGCGTAAAATGATTCCTGTTCCATGGGGTATAGCTAACCTAAACATCCAGAATCTGTGGGTCGATCAAGCCTGGAAATCTTCTTGCAAGTTTTTTTTTTTTTTTAAGAAGAGGAGGATTTTTAAAAAAGCCAGTTCGGAATACTAGTAACTTTGGGTTCAGCTACCACATTTTTAAGCAACATCCATCAGTGAACTTTCCTTTTTCCAAATGCCTAGAAGAAATGCATCTTTAACGACCTTTAGAAGAAAGAAAACATGCATTGTGTGTGCATTGAACTGCATCATATTCCCATCCCCACACTCCCTACTAAGGGCATCCTCCAGCAGGCCTGTCTTGCAATGTATTCTCAGCTTTAGCTATAGCTCACAGGAAAGGGCCCACAGAGATCCAGCACTTCCAGCAGGTTCTAGTGAAATTAATAATAATAAAAGCATTGGATAAATGCTGAATTGGGATTTAGACGTGGCTCGCAGAAGATCCATTTTAGTCATCCTCTCACCGCCTCAACCCACTCCCAGTGAGAAGTAAAAGGAACCTCAGAAGCTGAGGAGTATAAGAAGCAACCTCCATAGCTATCCCTGCCCCCAACTCTTATACCTGCAGCTCTCTTTTTAGTCCTTTTCCATGTCTTACTTCACCAGCCCTTTTACTGTGCACTGTGCAGTTAGCACTGGTGCTCTGGGAGCCATAAATCACTGAAGGACAGAGCTTTATGGCCATTGATCCAACCACGTGGCTGTGGGTGCCACACTCAGACAAGGAGCTTTTCCCCCTTGTTAGAGAAGAGAGACAGCTATTCAGCATTTTAAGGCAGGGAGGTGGGCAGATGCTCCTCTCTCTAACTGTCCACTTCCCAAGACAGGAGCCACGATGGATTAAGCCACCTTCAGGAACATGGAGCGTACAGGCTGGGTTGAATTCCCAGGCCACACAGGCAGGATGCTAGGTTCAAAAGCTTTAGGAAAGCAGGGGTGCTGCTTATCTTTTAAGAAAGCACCAAAACTAGAACAAGTATAGGACTGCCCACCAAATCTTCATACTTGCCATCTATTATATCCTGGCATATTCTATGAGAGGGTGTACATGTGCACATGTTAGAGAGGCTAAAGTGCCCCCTTCTTTAAGGCAGGTGGTCTGTTCTGTGATTTTTTGACATAGACAGAGGAGCAGGGGAGAAATCTCTGCTCATTGTGAAGACCACAATTTAGCAGGTGTTTCCTGTCACTTGTTTTAGATAGTAAAATGCTTCCTCCAGACCCTCCTGAACTGGCCCCTTCACTTTCCAGCTCCAACTCTAGTTCTAGAGGCAAAGACCCCACAGCCAAGGCTGGATTAGGATGGTTGGGGCCTGGGAACTGTCCCTCCCCCCAAAAAGGCCCTCTTTCTTTAAATGTATTGCCTTTTCTGGGAGTGGTCGTATAGAAGGTAATTAAATCAATGAAATATGGAGAGTAATAGCAGCTCCCAAATCTTCATGTATGAACCCATTTTCAGTTCTATCATTCTGGTGACAGTGTGAGCCTGACCCCATACATTTTTATTCAAGTCACACACCAAATTCCAATGATATTAGAAATACTGGGAGATTCAGAAAGTTACTGGGCTGGAAAAAAAGAAGCTAGCTATTTGTTTTTCCTTTAGAGCAGCGGTTCTCAACCTGTGGGTCACAACCCCTTTGGAGGTCGAATGACCCTTTCACAGGGGTTGCCACTCCTCTATCCCGCCCCGCCCCCTTTTGAAACAAGGTCACTGATCCTCCCACCAAAAGCCAGCCCCCGCTGTTATTTGGCAGCCTCACAGCCAATGGGAGGCCTGTTTCTGAGACCCCACGCTGAGAGGAGGCGGCTGTTGCTCCGGGCGGGGGGGTTGCGCCGTTGGAGGACCGCCACCCCCTCCTCCTCCTCCTGCCGCCGCCGCCCCGCCAGCGGCCTTTCTCACTTGGGCTGTTTCCTTCTCTTGCTCCTCGGCGCGGCAGCCGAGTACAGGCAGGTGGGCGGGCGGGCGGGCGGGCTCTGAAGTAGGACACGGCACCATCTTTTCCTCCCCTCGTGGAGCTGCCAAGGCGAGCGAGCAAGCGCTGGGTAGGAAAGGAGGGCAGCCGAGCCCACGCCTGGAGGCCCTGCAGTGGGAATGGGGCTGCGGGCGAGCGGGGAAGCTCCGGGCACCCCGCAACGGGAGGAGGGATTGCGCTTTGCGTGGAGAGGGGAGAGCCTGGTTGGCGCCGCCTCTTGCTGGGCTCGCCCCCTCCCTCCCTCCCTCCATCCGGGCTCTCGGTGCCCGCAACACCATTCACCGCAGGTGGCTGGTGTTGCTTTTCCCACCTGTGCTTTGGACGAGTGGCAGAAAGGCAGAAGGAGACGCACCACCCGCCCTCGCGCTGGGTTTGCTATCGCAGGAGCACGGGGCGGCGGCGGCATTGGGGAGGGCTCTGAGCGCCCAGGCCCCCTCCCTCGCCCCCGCCCCTGCATGCGCACCGAGCACAACTGCCAGCTTCCAGGTCTGCCATTTTGTCACCGATGTCACTGACTCAGAAGGGGGATGGAGAGCTGCAAAAACACACCGATTGGGTGTCATTCGCACGGGCATTGGGTGGGGAGGGGGGCTGGGTCGGCGGGTTGCAAGAAGGGGGAGGTGTTTTGACAGAGGCCTTGTGCAGGGCGGGGGGCGGGAGCGTCCATCTGCCAGGAAACAGAGCTGCAGGTTGGAGCAGCTTCCGCAGGGTTCGGCGGGTGGGCTGGGCAGCAGCCCGGCACAGGTCTCAGCCCCTTTGGGGGAGGCGGGGAGCTCGTCGTGCTACCCCAGGGATTCCTGGCCAGGCCTGTAAGAGGAGTTTATTTCAGAACAAGGGGGAGACCTCCTTTTCCTAGGGGATGGGCAGTCTTCTCTCTCTCTTCCCAGCCTACTTTTGGAAACTTCTTGCTTGAATTTTGCATTGCAGTTACTTCTCATTTGCCCACCCACCTACCCTCCTACCCAATGGTAGGCCCACCTTAGGGTCATCGTAAGTCAGGAACAACTTGAAGGCACACACAAGAAGCTTGTGTAGTCCCCCGAAATGTAATTAGAAATAAATATTTCACAATATATAATTACATATCGTTTTTGTGATTAATCACTATGCTTTAATTATGTTCAATTTGCAACAATGAAAATACATCCTGCATATCAGATATTTACATTACGATTCATAACAGTAGCAAAATTACAGTTATGAAGTAGCAACGAAAATAATTTTATGGTTGAGGGTCACCACAACATAAGGAACTGTATTAAAGGAAGGTTGAGAACCACTGCTTTAGAGATCCTCTCACCACAAACTTGTGAGGAGCCAGGAACAATTATACCAACTGAACCATTGACAATCTGGCCCTGCCCACAGCCAAAGACTTTTACTCCTTTTGTCACTCTTGATCAGTGAGTCTTCCAACAGGCTTTCTCCACTGAAGAAACCTTTACGCTGTGCCTCCAGGCCCCTCAGGAGCTGGTGCTCTGGTTGATGCTGAGCATCCCCCAACACCTGCCACATGAGATCACATGCTTCCTTTTCTAGCATGGCCTCAGGCAGAGTTCACAGCTACAGTCCGCTTTAAATCCAGATGGATTTTATTAGGGTTTGGGGTAGGAGGACAAAAACTCAGTATACCGTATATCTAAAGTTCCTGGCATAATACTTTTCCTAGCAAAGTGACCACAAACATAATTTCTATCAAACCTTTTCATTGACTTGTTATTCCTAGCCCCTAGGAACACAGAGCAGTTTGATCTCTTCTGTTCTTTGCTAGTGGTACAGTTTCATCAAGAGTATATTGGCTGTTTCTGCACTAGATTGTTATAGTGCTATAATTCCACTTTCAGCATCCTATGGAATCCTGGGGTTTGCAGTTTAGGGAGGGGCCTCAAAAGGAATCATGTGGAATTCTGGGGTTTGTAGTTTACTGAGACTGAAGAGCTCTCTGACTAAGAATTCTGAATGCCCCTCCCTAAACTGCAAACCCCAAGATTCCACAGGATGCTGGAAGTGCAATAACAGCACTATAACAATGTTGTGCAGAAATGGCCATTGTTGTCATGTGCTTTCAAATCTTTTCTTACTTATGGTAACCCTAAGGCAAAGCTACCACAGGGGTCTTTACAAGATTTGTTCAGAGGGGATTTGTCTTTGCCTTGCCCTGAGGCTGAGAGAATGGGGGTTTCCCAGTGGGTTTCCATGGCTGAATGGGGATTCAAACCCTGTCTCCAGACTCATAACCCAACATTCAAACCACTATACCACATTGGCTCTCCAAGACTACATACTCAAAGCTAAAGAAATGCAATGTTTTTAACCAAGGCAATGATTATGTGGTCTGGATAAAATTATGCAATATTAATTTTATTATTTTACATAATGTATTCCTTTGCCATTAATCATAGAAAGAATTATTTCAAGCCCTAGAAGGCCAGGGATGGGAGACACACATTCTCTCTACTTTCTCTGCCACCACTTCTGTCACCTCCAATCCTCATATGTCTAGTCTTCTGGCATCCCAGATTCCTTATGTCATAATCTATTTCATTGTTTCAAGGCTGTTTTTACAATCATAAATACTAGTGACTTGATGAAATACTAAAATTTAGACAAAACTTGTTTTCAGTTCTAAAGCTTAGAAGAAAATTTCCTGCAGTATCCTCCTAGAATTATGTTGCATGCAATATCCTGAATATAAACTGGATAACATAGTTTAATTTGTTTATTGGCTTTCGCAGCCTCCAGAAAATGATCACAGTCACATCAGGTTTCATTCTGTGAAGGCCCTTTGCTAACTCTGGGATAAAGCCACAGAGGCAGAGGGGATTTTACATTTCTTCTCATTAGAACATTTGACAGCATTTAGATCTGTTATAATAGTCATCGGTTTCTACTCAAATATCTCAAAAGTCCATTTTCAATGTCTTTCTCTTCTCTAACCATAGAAAGCCAATGGCTCCCTGAAATCATGCAGGCACAGTAGACTATTCAAGACTATAACCTTCACTAATAACCCCAACTGGTTACTCATGGCCTTATTCAGATTTATAGAGGCTGTTCTGTGATCCAAACAGTCGCGTAGGGATGGGGGTGCAGAGGGTGCAGTTTGCCCTGGGCAGCAATGTTTTTGGGGCATCCTGGACTGTAGCCACACCCACACACCCCACAGCCACGCCCCCACACCCCACAGTCCTGCACCGCGTGCCGTAGTCCCGCCCCCCTCCACTCATTCCAAGCTCAGCCACTGGATCCAAAGAAGTTCTCTGATGATTCTGTACTTCTTCACATTCTTTTCCACTAGCGTGACATCCAGCCTCTAAGGCAGGGCCTATGGAACTGGGAAGTTTACACCAACTGAACAACCCTGTGGCTTGCCTGGGCAGGAAGGCTTCAGCAGAAAAGTCTTCTACGTAAGTAGGGAAAATCTGAGGCACCAATAGTGCTCATGTAGATCCTATGACAGTAAAGGGCTATAACTTTGGCAAGGGAGGACACCACTCTAACTTATGGGTCTAGATTGCCAAAAGAGCAGTCTACATACTGACCATGATTGCTGCAGAAAAAAGGTTGCACTTTCCATTATATTTAATAAGATATCTGCTATTCCTTCAACACCATACAGCTCACCACTCCTATGCAACATTCCAGTTCATTGGCTTTGACCATCATTTCCATATTTCCTGCTCTTTTTGCTTTCTTGTTCCTTGTGAGACAAGTGGAGCAAAAAAGGGGGAGAGGGAAACCCCACCTCCTAGAACAAGACACAGAGTAGCTATCCCATGGCTCTTCAAGCCACAGTAGGAAGGAAAGCTTAGACAGGCTGAGAAGTACTGTGGCACCTATGGTTGTGATTTACAGGCTACCAAAGACCATGGAAGTGATTTAAGATCCAGTAAGTACCTATGTAGGAGCCTAGAGGGGGGAAAAAGCAGAGAAGAAAGGGGCAATATCTTTGGAAGAAAGAAAGGAACTCAACACAGTCATGGTGCTCCTAAGAAACACCACTTTGGAACAAGATTTTACTTATAACACCAGAGCTTACAGCTATCCCAGTCATGGCCTTTTTACTCCATACAATTTCACCAATGACTTCACAGTTCCTTTATAAGAACTGAACTGCCTATAATATTTGTCAAATATACCCCTCCATCTCAACTAGCTACTTAGGAGTTGTTTGCAGGTGATGTGTCAACACAACTGGCTAGTCTGCGGCGTCACAAAACTCAGTGAAGCCAAGGCTTCTTCTGTAGTGTGGACCAGCAGCACCGCACCAACATACAAATCCACACACACCCTACTTGGATATTTGAAGTTTCTCAAAAGGAGAGTGATCTCCACACATCTGGAATAAATATCTGCATTAATAGCTATCCTTGAATGAAAAAGGTGGTCCAAGAATCCTGACTGTATTAAGTGGTAGGTGAATTTCAGCTTCTTTCACATTCTGATCCATCTTCTGTACAAATAAGTTAACTTACTGTCAAAGTATATGCTCCCACAAGATAATTAATCATGTAAATGGGCAACTAGATCCTCTGTAATGATTAAGGCATGGCCCTATCAACAAACTGAAGAGGCTTTAGAAAAACCCATGGGAGGAATTGAAGACGCCAAAGCCTGCATGAACCTAGAAGGTGGGAAGAATTAATGAAGGTAAAAAGAGGTTACAAGTGATGGTGAAACGAGGAACATAGCGGCATTCCCCGAGTTTGAAAATGTTATTTTTGGAGTAGAACCTTCAGAAAAACTGAGAGATTCCATTCCAAGATCTGGTTGATCCTAGCTCTTTCCTATGCTAAAAAGATTCAGAATTACTCCAGTGTAGTTGAAACAATTCAAAACAGCATGTTTCCACCTAAATTGGAAAGGGGCACGCAATTACCTGTCTGAGACTAGCTCCCTACCCCCATTTTAATATTATTATCTTAAAATACATGTCATTGCAAATAGAATAGAATGCACTGTAGAAATTGGCAGAGGTACTAACATGGCACCAGAGTAAAGTAGTACACAGCACAACTGAATGCTACCCTGGGGGTATTGATGACCAAAATATCCACCAATCTGCCACTCCTCCTGAATTAGCCAGGGCCACAGGCTGTTACACTGAGCAGTGCCCAGGCCTGACAGGAAGCAGATGACAGCATCCAGTCAGGTTGGGCATACACAGCTCCACATACTGGCAGTCAGCCTACTGGGGAGGATAAATTCACAGCTGGAATTATTTGTAACAGTTGTACATGGTAGAGCATTTGTCTGTGCATTAGTATGTGCCACAAGCAAGGTGTAAGTGGCAGCATGAGTGGCTTTGTATGCATGTGTGTAGTGTGGATGACATCAGCAACTTTTTATACACATATTGTGACATGAATTTCAAAAAAAAGCCCCTGGTCTTTCTGTTTGGGCCAATACAAGGTCACTTATAGAAGCTGGGTCAAAACTAGATTTGACTTGATGCTGTTTCCCCTGTTAAACATAATTAACTTCTGCATCAAGCACATTCCTAATCAATTTTGCGGTGTTTCTAAACAACTGTAGTATAAGGAAATAATAGCAAGACCAAAGTGGGCTTTTATTTTATTTTATTTTCCTTACAATAGTAAAACTAAGCTGGGTCTCCATAGCAGAACACTTTGGCTGTTAGTTTGGTATTTGCTGCTTAGCACTTGCACGTAGACAGTTTCTGGATCCCAAGCTAGTTGGAGAGTGTTATCTGCCACCGCCACTGAAGACAGCAGGGAGCAGCAGCAACTGCAACACCAAGATTAGAACTTACTAAATATTCCTTCCTGCTTGGGCCCAGAGCTGGAGAATCCAGGAGGGGAAGACCGAGGAATATCTATTCAATAGGGAGCATCCTGTTTAACTAGGCACAGTCCCAACAGGGACTCTAAGCCAGGCTTGGATGGGTCTGCACTGCCCTCCTGGGGCAGAACTGGCATGAGAAACTGTATTGCTGGTGCGTTCAGCATCCCCCTAGGAATCCCAGAGGCTAGAGTTAATGGAGAGGGTGGGGCAGTGAGCAAGTCTAAACCACTGTGTATGCATATTAATAAGATAGTGCATTTGTATTTATGCAAGCATATACACAGTCATATACTAATGTCTTTATAGACTTGAGATTCTTTAAGATATCATAGCTATATTATTTTCACCTTTGTGCACATTTGGGCATCTGGTTTGAGCATGGACATTTGTCTTACTGGTTTCTGTCCATTTGCAACAGTTTTGATCTGTTTTCCTTTTCTGTGTGTGTGAATGCATGTGCCAAATCTATTTGCTATAAACATAACTGTGGAGTTTAAGATACTCATGCCCTGGCACATCCAAGCTCAGCAGCCACTTCCCTATAGAAGCCACTTTCCTACAGAAGCCACTTCCCTATAGAATAGCCTAAAACCAAGAAGAAGGGTGAAAATCCCATGGCCCTCCAAATGCAGTCAAACTGAAGCTCCTAGCATTTCTCACCACTGACTATGCTGGTTAGGAATGCTGAGAGATGCAGTCCAATAACATTTGGAGGGCTGTATAATTCCCACTCCTGTCCTAGGGAAAACAAACAGCCATCAGTATCTTCATCTCAGCATAAATGTATGGTGCCCTTCATACAAAGAGACATATAAAGCCACCCTCTCCCACAAGCCTGAGAAACAAGTTCACTTCCTGGGAACTCTAAGCAGACTCAAATAATCCAACACTGTCTCCAGACCATTCGTTCTGAATTCTCAGTTGCAGATGTGTTTGTGAGGGGGAAAGGAGCCCTGCAGGTTTGCCCTACTTTCCAGCAACTGAAGGAAACCACAGGCCACATGTGCAGGTGACTGATAAGAACCCCACTTTAAGGAAGCCTGTCCTCTGCAAAGAAACTAAGGGAGGGGCCCCAATATATCTTCTGCTGGTATTTTTCACTACATTTTTCTTTGTCTAAGTTATTGTGTGTAATCCTTGACTCACAACTACACCATGCTTAGGAAAGGAGCCCTACTCAACCCCAAACACCCCTTCTCTGAAATGCCAATATGTGGTAAAGTCCTCAGTGATGTCCTATTCTCAGCTACAAGTCATAACCATATTCTGTGGATCAGAACAATGTCAGAGGCTGCTATGGAATCTCTGCCTGTGTGTCTCAACATGCTCCATCCTTACTTTAGAAAAGAAAATGAGAGGAACTAGTTGCTACCAGAGGCTCTAAAACAAGGGCAAGCAACTTGGTGCCCCTCTGTAGGAACTGCAACTTATCTACCAGTATATCCCAGCTGGTCAGGCAGCACATCTAGTAGTTAGGAATTATGGAAGTTGCAGCCCAAAAGCCCTTTTGCCTATCCTTGGTCTACATGAGGTCTCATCCACTCATGTTCAAGCGTGAGTGGACACCACTGCCTACTGTATCATAAATCATAAAAACACTTTTTAACCAATTTGTACGCCATTCATATCCATCTTGTGATACTACTGCAGCTATAGCTTTTTCACATAGTAATCCACCCAATCCATGAAACACATTTTGTAAAATCTTTTCATATCTAGGAAACAGTTCTTTCAGAGCTGAATGTTAAAATCGAGTGCCCCTTTCCTTAACAGTGGAATGACTTTCAACAATATCAGCTTTTGACTATCTGTCCTATCAGTATTCAAAATCTTCAGCCAACTTATCCATGTCATAAGAATAATTCCAAAAATCCTTGACACACAATATGCATGGGAGTAAATTTTAGTTTTATTTTTGTCACTTTGATACATTCTGTTAGCACACTTTAAGATTTTTTTTTTAAAAAAAGAGATGAATCTACTAATTCATCATTCTTAACCTAGAAATGTAGCTTTTTTGAGCCCAGGTTTTAATCACAACAAGGACTCTGCAGACAGCAATTTCTGCACACCTCTTGACTCACCCTAGCAATATAGTGAAGGTAATTTCCCAGACAAGAAATGATCTGCCTGTTTTTGTAAGCCAAAAGAAACTGAGATCTTGATTAAATACCCTCAGAAAATCAGCCATATTGAAATTCTGGTCTAACTGGTTAAAAACAAGACAGCTAATTGAGAGAAACAGAAAAGAAATGCTTCAAGCAGTTAGGTTCTATTCTTGCTCAAGATCACAAGCCATGGAAGCTTAGTAAACATGCACTCCTCAGGATTCTCACAGTTTCATCAAGAGCCTGTAGATTTTACACAATATTTATTTGCAACGTGCAGTCTGAAAACCTTATGCTGCTTTCCATTGCCATAAGTTCAGAAAAAAATCTGTTACTTCCGTGATTATGGAATAGGTGGGAAATGCTTCTATTTTCACTGCCACCCTGTTGTTAGAACCTGAAAATACTATTCTATGGTCAGGGAGTCCACATGAAATGTTGCTGAGAAGTAACTAATTTCCTCATACCACAGCTTAGATTGAGTGTTCCTAATGTACTCCTTAAGGTTCTACATGTAGGCTTCATGGATCCATGAACTAGATGCAAAACATTTAATCTTTCAGTTTCTTCCACATCCCTCCCTTACTTTGGAAAGTGTGTGAATATTTTTGATGAGAGGATCTGTCACTTGCATCAGATTCTCAAGGGGACCATGATTTAAAAAAAAGTGATGGTTGTGATATTTAGCTTCACCAATACAATATCCACTTGAGTACCCTAGTTGAGTACCCTAGAATATCCCTAGTTACAAAAGCATCAGAGAGCTCCCAGCACTCAAAACTTTGCCAGCTAAAAACATTAGAAGAAACATGTTAGATCAAGCCAAAGGCCAGTCTAGCCCAGGCTTCAGTTCCCACAGTGGTTAGCCAGATTCCTATGGAAATTCTACAAGAAAGACAGAAATGCAACAGCATCTTTCCTCAACAATTTTCCTTCAGTATCAAGAACTTCCTGATCTCTAATACTAGACGTATTATTTAGCCATTATGATTACCAGCAGTTCACGACTGGAGTTGACCAGATGAAGACTAAGCTGCCCTTTGCCTCCAAAATCTTAGTTACAGTGCTGAAGCAGTAAGAGAAAAACAAATTTTTATTACAGTAATGCATGTTCAGGTATGTAAATCTGAATTTTAATGTTCACAGAATTCTCCTTCCAATGCCAGTGTTCAAAATAAAGCTTTATAAAAAAATTGTGCAATATGGGAAGTAATATTAATCTTATACATCTGATTGTTCTTTGAACAAACAGTTGCAGGTTCAAACTGTGAAGCGGGGAGATGTGCTGCTGGCTGGATACAATTACTGGCTTTGCTGGAGGAATCAGATTACACTCATCCCAACAACAGCCTGACAAGTATTTTTAGGAAAAAGCAGAGGAAATTCCAGCAAAGAAAACAGAATGATGCTTTGCATTCTATCTCCAGTATAACTGATTCAGAGAAATCCTTGTAAGGAAGAGAGTCCTTCAGCTGACAGCAGCAGCAGAACTATACAGTTAGAATCAGATAGGCCTCTGGCATATTTGAACATCACAAACATCCTCACCACAAAACAACAAGCGTCTCCACTTTCTGACACGGAAGGAAAGCAACAGTGCAGTCTTCCTAAATTGCTTGCCTTCCACAGCAAGGACCAAACCACACCAGGGCTCCTTTGCTGATTAGAAACAACTGTTTTTAACTTGAATGAAGATAGGGGAATTCAACAGTCAAGAAGGAAACTAACAACCAAGAAGTAAAATAAACAGGTAGAGTTTATAGTTACCAGTTCTGCACCCTGGAGATTACTGACATTTCACTTGTAGAGGTCAGGCTAGGTCTTACTGTAAAAGAGATGTGTTTACACCATCTGTTTTGGTACTCCTAGAAAGTTACGTTGAACTGGTTGCCATTCTAACTGTCAATGCAAAGTGTGGCTTTCACCATCAAAATGCAGAGACAGAATTGATCTCCTATCCCTTCCACAGAATAGTCTTTCTCCTTATTGGCCATGCTATCTGGAGTTGATGATGGGCATGACAGTCAAACTCATCTGGAGGATACCAGGTTGTAGAATACAGCCACAAAATATTATGGCAAATGGAAATTGTGGTTTCACAGCAGAAATCCAGTCCATATGCAACCTAATCTCTCTGCTCAGTGCCTCAACACATTCTTGAATTGCAAAGAATCAGGGTCCAAGTAGAAAAATCCCAAACACACTATTGTGTTCCTCACTACCATCCAGGTCTCAGCAGCTTTCTCCGTAGTAATCAGCTGGCCCCCTGCTAGACAGATCCCAACTAACTAGTAAACAATTCACAACCTGATTGGAGTTACAAAGCTATACCTTTTCACAGCCTTCCTCAATTTAGTGCCCTCCAAATGTACAAGACTTTAACATACATCATACTTAGTCAATCACTGTTCATGGTACTGAGAGTGATGGGAGTTGTAGTCCAGCATGCCTTGAGTGTGCTGGGGTAGGGAAAGACTGCCTCAGTACTATGCAAAGTAGTGCAGTGCAGCAGAGCATTGGCTTTAAACATAAAAAACCTGGAATCAGATTTCCCACTTGCTTTTTGGCAAATCACTGTCTCTGAGCTTAACCTACCCCACAGGATTGTTGTGAGGCTAATCAGTGGCTCTGACCTCATTCAAGGAAGAAAAACTAGTAATATAACAAATACAAAGTAGGAAACACTTTCACTTGACTCTTGCAGATACAATCTAAGCCTTGGATTATAGCTAGGACAAGCAGGCAGAAGTGTTTATGTTCACACATTTGTTATTCTTCTGTGTCTTCTTCCTTAGAGTCTAATGATTCTTTTCTGTCTTAGACTCTTTTTATGCGTACATTCACAAAGAATACAACCTTAACTGCATATGGTCAGAAACCTATGAATGACAGCTTTTTACGAAGAGTAAGTAACCATCCACGATGGTCTAAATAAATAGAAGGCAGCAGATCCCATTTGATCTTGGAAGCTAACTGGGGTACTTGGATGAGAGACCACCAAAGAACACCTTGATGGCTGTATTTCAGAAAAAGGCAACAGCAAACCACCTGTGAGTATTCCTTGTCTCAGAAAACCCTATTACTGGTAAATTAATGGGGTCATCATATGTCAACAGGTGACTTGAAGGTGCACACAGACAGAACATCCATCCACAAAACAGTAGACACAAAGCACATGGGAGTTTTCCCACATAGATCTCAGTCATCCAAAACATCCCTTTCACGCTACATAACTACAGTGCTATGATTCCACTTTAACTGCCATGGCAACTCTCTTATGAATTCCTAGGATGTGTAGGCTGGTGAGGTACTAGAGCTGTCTGGCTAAGAATTCTAAATGCCCTTCCCTAAACTGCAAGTTCCAGGGTTCCACAGAATGTTGCCAGGACTGTTAAAGTGGAATCATAGTACTATAAACTGTATAGTATAAAAGGGGCCCTACAAGAATTCATTTTTCTTCTGAAGCTACTTACTGAGAGGGGCCTATAACAGAGAGCAAAGACGGGCAAGAAACAGACAGTGCCCTGCATTGGTTGACATCTCCCCAAAAACACATAATGTCATTCCCTAGAAGGAAGGAACTGTGGCATTAGAAGTGAGAGAATGTTGAGCAGTTCTGTAGAAGCCAGATCCTACCTTGGCTCCTCAAGATCCCTGACTCTACCTCACCATTTGGACTGATATGTAAGCAAGAAATTCCATGTTTATTTGGTACTGCTGTGCTACTTGGTCTATTTATCTAGTTTACCTCATTGCTCTTACTCTTTTTTTTTAGATTACTATAATAGCATAGATAAAATGGAGTATGAAAAGTAACTATGAAGATTCTGAATCTTCAGATTTCCTCATTCTACTCACAACACAACAAAAGACTTTTTAGAACTGATGCAGACAATTTCCTATCATACTCAGAGAAAAGTTGGGGAACAAGCTTTGAAAACACACATCTCATGGACAGCAATTCCCAGAATCTGCCAGCCAGCAGGACCAGTGGTCCAAAAAAATGAATGTCTAGACAGCCTTCTCAGGGGCTGCATGACAGCAGCGGTGGGTACCCATCCACTGCTAGCTGGTCCTGAATACACTTGCTCAGAACAAACTGCTCCTTAAGGGGTGAAAAAGGTCTCCTGCTCTTTGACAGAATGAATTACTGAAAGGAATTCTCTTATTCAGCATCCAGGTATGTTAGTCAATGGGTTTTTCTGCTTCCTTTGCAGAATTCTTCATATTGATTTTAGGCCAAAGAGCAGCTTTCATTCTTACCCATACGATATCTTTTTTAAGTATCAGTTGCTTTACAGTTCTTGCCTTGTTCATATACACTACACTTCTGGGAGGTAGGACGATACTATTTTTGTTTTGCCACAGGAGCAGAACTAGGGTGTGTTTAAAAAAAAAAAAAAAGGCTAGTGCAGTACAGTACAGTGGTTTGAACACTGGCCTATGGCTCTGGAAACCAGGGTTCCAATCCTTGCTCAGCCATGGAAACTAAGTGGGTGACCGTGGGAAGTCACATACTCTCAGCCCCAAAAAATCCCATGGGTTCACTTTAGGATTGCCATAAGTCAGAAATGTATTATTATCTAATTTCTGAACACCCCTGAAAATGTATTCCCCTCAAAGTAACCAGTAAAACTAGTCATTTTGTTATTTCCCAAAAGGAATCTTACTGCCACAAAAAAAGAGAGTAAGTTATTTGCTATATATTGGTTTCAACTTTCTTGTAGCATATCCTTTGAATGATGAAAATAAAAGGGAGCTTAGGTATGCAGGTAAATCATGGATGGGCTAAGTACAGACCTTTCAGATATAGATCTACAGACATACATGGAATGATCTGTGTAATCTACTAGCTTCAGTACAGCAGAATTCGAGCATGCTTGTCAGTTTTAGATTTTCTGAAAGGCCAATCCCTTTCTGTCTGTCCCTTCTTTCCTTTCATCATCAGACAGTCTGTTGCTCTCACCAGAGGCACACATTTTTGCCCAGCTTTCTTAAGCCTTCTTGTCCTTTTTAGAATGTATTTCACAAAGATGAAAGATACCCCAAGTTACTCATACATGCACACACACCCCTAAGGCACCTGAATGGTGATAAAGAATCTTTTATCTGGAATGCCCAATGTGGAGATGAAGAGGGATAGATCTAATAAAGCAGGTACCACTTAGTCCTTATTCAAACTGACTGCACAGTAAACATCACACTGTAACAATATGACCAGAACCAATGCTGTTAGTTACCAAAAATTAGAGGGGAACCATGTGCATACAGAACAAGGAAACATACACAAAGGACAATCTTCACTGAAACGATATATAACCCCAGAAAAGAACAGAGTCAACAGCCAACTGATGTATTTATCTATTTATAGTTGGCCCTCCAGATTCACCGAGATTAGGGACTCAGGACCCTTGCAAAAGCAAGCAAAACGCAAATATCAAAATGTGCATAGGTGTCTGTGTGAAGGGGTCTGAAGTATGGCAGACAGAGTGGGCATCCAGGGTTAGAAAAAGGAGAGGGAAAAAGGGTGGGTCTGCATGGTGCCCCTATACTTCCTCTCTCTTGCCCATTTCCTTCCTTGGGTGTGGGGAGAGGGCATCAGAAGCAGGTTTGTGGTGCTGAAAAATCAGGTTGCAAGCTCACTCTCCTTAGCTGGTCAGTCAGCAGCTGGTGGAGAAGGGAGAGCATCAGAGGTGGGTTTTAAAGTGTTGCACAGCCTGATCAGAGCCGCTGAGAGGGAAGGTTTCTCCAGAAAAGAGGTGCTTGGGAGGGTGCAGGAGTTGGAGAAAACTCACAAATAATCAAACCTGTAAATGTTAAACCCACAAATGTGGAGGGCCAACTGATTAATTGTTTATTCAGTTGTTACATTTATATCCTAACTTTCATCCAATAATCTCAAAGTAGCATACACTGTTCTCTCCTCTCTGCTTTATAAGCCTGTGAGGCATGTGAGACTCAGGGAGAAAGAACAACTGTCTCAAGATCATCCAGTCAGTTTCACGCCACAGCAGGAACAGGAACCTCACTCTCCCCAGCTCAGCTCTCTAACAGCGGCTGTAAATTATACTGAATAAAGTTTTGAGAATAAAAGAAATCTTGGCAACATTTCAGTAGGTACAGAAGAAGAACAACAAGATTTGTGGTGGGATTGCAGGCAACCTGAAACTGGATTAGCAACCCCCTGGTGCTTTTAGATTCCCTGTGGGATGTCTTGGGTCAAGAAGGGTCAGATTTCTGAAGTCAAATGACACTGAGTCTGCTTTGCCATTGATCTCACTGAATCACTCCGGCAGTTCTGTGGACTCAACAAGGATAAGCAATACATAATGACCCAGTTCTTGACTTTGGAAACAGTGTTTTTGGTAAGTGACACCTTATTCTCACCTCACCTGGCTCTCTTTTCCCCAAATGTAACTGCAGAATCTCTAGCAGGTTTATGAAGAATTTAAACACTCTGTGCAGTTAGCAAAAAGAAGCTGGCAGGGAAGAAATGCTCCCAATACAAGAAAAGTGAATTATTGCATTTAGAGTCCTTGTTCTAGGTTGGCAATAGGAAAGAACCAATCTCCAGGTCAAAAAGTCACCAAAAGCTATAAGAGGAAAGCCTCAGGAAATAGAAAAAGTACACTGTTTATATGTTGGCAATAGTTCTGGACCTTATGCCAGTTAAAAGAAGGGAGATACAAAGATGATAGGTTTAAGACAGGAAAAGATGTAGATAGCAAAGATCTTTAAGTGGTGAATTATACAACCTCAATATTTTTTTTAAAAAAAACTTAAAATGGTTTTTAGATTTGTGGGTTTATACCTCTTTTGAAAAAGAAGTACAGAGATACAATGCCAATTATTGTGCATATGTACTACAATAAGGAATTTTATACAAGTTCACTTAGAAATTCAGCTATATTCATAACTCACTCCCAGGCAAGGAGGTAATGAACTGCAGCCAAACAGTACAGTCCTATGCATTTTTGGGTCCCACTGGGTTCCACAGTGCTTACTTCCAGATAAATAAGCATAAACTGCTATGAGTTTATTTGTACCACACAGATATATCAATTTCATAACACTTTCAAGTCTTCATGCTATAAAATCCTGGGATTTGTGGTTCGCTGAGGAAATCAATAATCATCTTTTGGAAAGCTCTAGTGCCTACCCGCAGGGAATACTAAGTACGTCACCAAATTTCAGATTCCATTAGATGGAGCCATGACCATTAAAATGTTTTGGAACTGATGCTAAGTATGTAGCACTGATACCTCCTAACATGCAAACTGTACCTGGTCCAGACTAATTTACTGGGCATGTTTAAGCCTGTAAAACTCTCGCTAGAAGCCAAGATGACTAAACTCAGACCACTGTACTTTGGACATATCATGAGAAGACATGACTCACTGGATAAGACAATGATGCTTTGCAAAGTAGAAGGCAACAAGAAAAGACAACAACCTCATTATAGGTGGATAGGCTCAATCAAGAAAGCCACAGCTCTGAGTCTGCAAGACCTGAACAGGGCTATTGATGATGGTGTGATTTGGCACTCTCTCATTCATAGGGTCACTACGTGGAAGCTGACTTGATGTCAGTTAACAACAACAAAAAAGAATCAAAGGAGTAGTAGGAGGCCAACCATTTTGAATTTTAAAGAGATCCAGGCATTAAGCTGCTACATAATCATTTAGCCTAATATCTTGTATACCCAAAAAACAGTGATTTTAAACTAAAGAAAGGTGAATTAAGGTGTATTCTAAAAAAAAAAAAAGATTCCTACCTATATAAGCAGTTAAACATTTTAAAAAACTACCACATTCTGCTGATGCAAAATGGGCAAAGATCCATTAGACTCATCCTTGATATAGGGCAGTGACAGATGGTGACCTCCATTTTGGTGGGACAGTAAATCTATTTCAAGTTTTTGCCTGAACAGAATCTTGTATAGCTTCTTAAACTTTAGATTAAATTCCACAGTAGACTCACCATGCCACTGGCATGTTTTGTATGTGTGTGGATTGGAAGACTATCAGATGAAATCCAGTCCTAGGAGCCCACAAGAAGTTGGAGGATGGAGAATGGCTGCAGAAATTCTCTAGCACCATTTAGAGACCACATACTTATAATCACTTAATGATGATTAGTTTTTCTTAATATCTTTTAACTTCCTTGTAGTACTTGTAGTCAAGGTAAATTTAAGGTGCTAAGAAGTCGTAGACATCCCTACCAATAACATCAGTTTCTTGCAACCATGACAGGGACTGTGAGAACATAGCAAAGCCATCCTGTTTATTCAGATGAAGCAAGCAAGATATGAGATAGTACATTTTAATATTAATCTTTTATATGTTTTAACTGTATTATATTTTAATTTATAAGCTGCCCTGAGACCCAAATTTGGGGAAAAGGTGGGGTATATATAAGTTTAATAACGACAATGATCATGATTATATAATGCCAGGTTCCCGATCCTCATGTTGTTTTGTGCCTTCCAAGTCATTTTTGACTGATGGCAAGCCATCATGGGGTTTTCTGAGGCTGAGAGTGTGTGATGACTCAAGATCACCCAGTGGGTTTCCAGAGGTGAGCAGGGAATTGTCCAATGCTCAAACCACTACACCATGCTAGCTTTAGTTTCCCCCAACTCCTCATTGTTACCTCTTGTTCTTCTACTCCCTGCAGGACAAAAGGAAAACAAATTCTCTACCTTGGGGCACTATGAGAACCAACTGGTATTCAGAATTCATCATAACATTGTGGCTTCTGCCCAGAGGGTCTGTGGATGTGGAAGGTGATCAGTCTCCTTGGTAAAACAAGATCCTTCACACCTGAATGTCCCTCACATCAGGAAGAAAACAAACCACTTTCATTCCTATTCACGTCACAAGCGGAAAGCAAGAAACAAGTGAAGCACATCAGAACATGTGTATATCTGATAGAGCCCACCCACTTAGTATGGAACCCCACACAAAATGCAGATAGTCAAATGATTCATCTCTTTTCAGTGGCTGACATCTCTTCCCTGCAAGCCATAATGAGATGCACTTTCTGGAGGATGGGCTGAGTACACAGTCCCAGGCAAAGCACAAGGTATAGAAAACACAATCTTGCCAGGAAAACCAGATGATGAAGAAGAAGGTGGGTTTGGCTCAGAAAGAACACTGTGCCACTGGTGGGACATGAGGATCTGAGATGTAGCTTATCATCCCAGCAGTCAGTCTAAGCCACTGCTTGCTGTTCCATCATGCCTTGGGCATCTTCAGAATGTCCAGATGTACAGACAGCTCCTAAGCTGCAACTGGTTGCCTACTGCACGCTTTCTGATTCCACAGAGGCTGCTTTGCAGTAATGGATTAGATAATCCTGGGAATCTTTGGTGAAGTGTGGGAGGCGGGCGCAGGGTTCTCCTGTCCTGACTGGATTTATAAATTAACCTCTCGTTCTTGCAATCTGCTTATTAGACTTGCAGAGGGCCCATCCAGGCAACTCATCATGGCATAAAGTAACAGCTAGAATCCTGCTATTATCTCCCATGCAGAGACTCCCAAAGGCAGACCATATAGTAGCAGACTCGTAAAGACTCTTTCCCCTATTGCTACACTACAGTATCTCCAGAGCTGTGTTCCATTTCCTTTCTTTACAGGGCATGGGGGTTAATGCAAGTGGGAAAAATTATTTTCCCAGACATTTCTGAAGAATGATGCACAATTCCTCCAAACTGTGTGTAAGGAAACTTCAACTGGAAAAACACCTTCAGGCAGTGGGGATTTGGGAGTGAAGAAAGGGATGGGGAGTCTCCTATCCCTTTTCCTATTGCAAATCTCCCCTTCCATCTTCTCCTACACAGGGTTTCCAGAGGTGACTTTATCCTTGCAAACACAGGCCTGGGGGAATGCCTTAGCAAAACCTCCCTCCAAACTGTGGAGGACAGGCCATTTTATTTGTGGAGGGAGATGTGAGTGAGCACAAACACATCCTCCTTCAGCAGAAGGCAAAATGCATAAGTGACGGCAGGAAGGCTGGTGGAGGGGAATTCCAGTTTTCCCTGTCTATACCCTGCCTATCCCACTAGGAAGCTCCTCCTGCCCACTGTTGCACTCCTCTCACCAAGGCTCTGCCTGCCCATCCCTGTTCCCAAGGCTGATGCATGCCCAGGCAGTGCCATGTGTGCCCCCGGGCTAACAGCACGGAGGCTCCTTTGTGTTTGTCTCAATGCTAGTTGGCTGGTGAATTCCCTGGGCAGCCGAGCGGCAGAGCAGAGCTAGATGCTGCAGCGTGGTTGGCAGGGGCTCACATGCACCCAGCATGTGACAGCTCCCAATTAACTCCCGCTCCAGTTCTGAGTGCACACAGTGAAAGCGGCATGCATGGCCCAGTGTGACACTGCAGCACACACATCCTCCATCAAACACCTCCAGCAGGCATTCCCTATTCCTGCACCCCTCCTTCCACCCATCGAGCTCTTTCCTCCTTCTGTCAGATCTCACTGTATCTCATAGAGCGACAGTCTTGCGGAAGTGAACTTTACAGAACAATAGCCACTGCCAGTACCTACTGCCCCCTTGTGGCCTGGCAAATAGGGAAGTTCCCTGCCCTCAAATCACCACACACACTGTCATCTCCTTCCGGCACCTGCTGCTGGGAGAAACTGGAACTCTTACAGCATAAGTCTCTTAAATCAGGGTTGGGGAACATGGACAGCAGAGCCAGCATTATGGAATTCTGGTATGTACAGTCCAGCATCATCTCAAGGACAGCATTTTCCCCATCCTTACTCTGAGTCTGTCAATATGACATTATATATAGTTCCATACAGTCTCAACTGGAAGTACTACAACTTCCCTTGTACCTGCTTCCAGAATCTCCTGGATTTCCAGTTCTTAAGGGTTTCCTTCTCCCCAGGGAAGTGTCTATTGCCTGTCCCTACCTCCTCTCAACACAAGCAAGGTTAGTGTTTCTACTACAACCAGGCATCAAGAAGGAAGCAAGCCAAGTTTCCTGCCTGTCTAACCCTACTAAAATACTCATATTTTGGATGGCAAAGCTGTTGCATGTTCAGAGCTTGGGAAAGTTTCTTTTTTGAACTATAACACGTAGAATCCTTTTAAAACTATGACTAGCCATGCTGGCTGAGGGAAGTCTATGGGGCTGCAATCCAAAAATTAACTTTTCCAAGCTGTTTTTCACACAGTCAAAGAACTTCACACAGCCAAAGAACATCACTCAGCCATCTCAAACATGATTTGCCTAACCAATAATCCACCATTTGGCATCTGCCTTCTCTCTTGACACCCATCTCTTCAGAAATAACAGTACCATTTGCCCCACTGTATTCCTGTCCTAAGCCTCTGAAGGGTTAAGACCAGAGTTTCCAACCCATATATTCTGAACATTAATCCTGTTTAGGGTGAATTGCACAAGGTAATTCCCTCCACTACTAATCCCTTGGGTGTCTGAGGGAGGCAACACCTGCTTAGTGTTCATCACTTTGAACATGCCTGGTGGCATCTTGATGTTCATGAAAAGCATCTGGCAGTTGCCAAAAGTCAGCATGGGATTTCAAGTGAGACCCTCTGGGGCTCTTAGTGTGGGACTCCAGATCAGAGGTGCAGAAAAGCAACACTGAGTTAATTCTCCATTAAAACAAAGGGAAGGAATACTTAACAGAAGCAATGGAAACTGTAAAAAAGCCCTTCCCTTTCTCGTTCAAATTATAGGTGCAGCTATCAAAGAAGGCAGTTCCACAACAGAATCATCCTACAAGAAAAAGGAATGCCCCCATCTTAATTTTTTTTCCTTTTCTTTCTCACTGTGTCCAGCAAAAACTATCCCAGCTAATTCAACTTATGATCATTTACAGAGTCAGCACTCACAACACTGGAATACATGCAATATGTTCAAAAAACAAATAGGTATCTCAAACATTTTGAATTTGAATCATCACCCAACCAGGATGGCGTAGTGGTTTGAGTGTTGGACCAGGACCCCAGAATACCCTGCTCAGCCAAGGAAAGCTACTGAGTGGCCTTGAGCAAGTCACACTCTTTCAACCTGAGAGGAAGGAAACCTCCCTGGAACAAATCTTGCCATGATACAGTTGCCTATGTGTTGTCGCAAGTCAGAAATTACTTGAAGGCATGCAACAACAGCAACAACAGCAACAACAACAGGACTATTATTTTCTCTTACAATGGTGAGCTTGTTTCATCATCAAGAACTGCTATTACACTTCAGGAATTGATTATGAAGTTTGTTGTTGCTGTTGTCTGCCTTCAAGTCACTTCCAACTTCTGAAAACCCTGAGGTGAACGTATGGTGGTGTTTTCTGAACTTGAGAGTGTGTGACATGCCCAAAGTCACCCAGTTGATTTCCATGGCCAAACAGGGAATTGAACTCCGGTCTCCAGGATCATAGTCCAATGCTCAAACCACTACACCATGCTGTGCTCCCCTTAAAGACAGAAGTGAGACACATGCAGCCATCTAGATGCTGTTGGACTGCAACTCCTAGCCTCTCTTACCACCAACTGTGGTAGCCAGGATTGCCAGGAGTTACCGTCCAACATTTGAGGTTCCACATTACTCCTACCCTTGCTTTAAGATAGCAAAGTCCAGTGCATGAAGAAATTTTGTTTCTGACTCAAGGAGGACATTGTCAGTTCAGAGATCATCAAATATGACTAAGATCAATTTCTGCTTTTTACTATGTTTGTTTGTTGTTGCTTTTTTAAAGTTGCTAGCCCTTATACTTGTGGTAAATGATTTCTGAATTTTCAGTGGAACTTAAGAGGTAATGAGAGAACTTTTCAATTCTACTCAGTAACTTATTCTACTTCTAGTTTTTTTAAGATCACAACTCCAGCAGTCCTGTTGCTGGCTGGGAAATTCTGGGAGTTGTAATCCAAGAAAGCCTCCTTTTTCCAAGCTCTGAAGCTGTCTGTAACACTCCCACAGAACTGCATCTCCCTCATCTTTCCAGGCCAAAGCATATTCTCCAAATTCTGAGGTAGTAGAAGAAAAAGCACCCATAATATTGTTTTATGTGATTTATTTGCTGGATTTCTGTTTCTGTCACACCTCAAGGATGTAGAGCAGAGTACAATTCATGAGCAAAGGTTACTATAATTTATAAGTGCTATTTCCTTGCCAAAAGAGCCAGTGTGGTGTCATTATTTGAGTGCTGAATTAGCACTGAATCCCTGTTCAGTCATGGAAACCCACTGAGTGACCTTGGACAAGTCATATTCTCTCAACCTAAGAGGAAGGTAACAGCAATCCTCTGAATAAATCTTGCCAAGAAAATCTTATGATGAGGCTCCCTGTAAGTTGCAGTTGACTTGAAAATATATAACAAATTTCCTTCGCAGAGGATATCCACTAAACCAGGTGCTCTAAGACACTGGCTCCTACTTTCTATTGTGAGGTCTCTTATGAAGATAAGAGAATGTCTAGCAGCTGTAACATTGGCTTGTGAAAAGGGGTAGGACCAGGAAGACTACGACTCCATGTCTGACTTCAAGTTTGACCCCTGACAAGTCACTTATAAAAAGAGCTGCTTGCCAACAGACCTTGCACAGATGTCTATATCACAAGGCAGAAGAGGGCACTAGAAGAGGGCACTAGAAGAAAGACATCCCAGCAGCCTTAGCTAGCCTGGCCAATGGTAAGGAAAGCTGGGAGTCGCTGTTCAGCAACAGCTAGAAGGCTACATAATCCATCTCTGCATTACAATGACTCAGGATCCTTCCATGGTCAGTGCTGTTAAGGTTCTGCCCCAGTATGAGGGAAGCGACCTCATCACTGTGGTACTAACAGGGCACTGAAAATTACATTGTACAATTTCTTACCACCTTGTAGTGCCCAGGCCCAAAACAAAGACAGAGAAGTTTGGTACATTACAGGTGAATAGCCTCTGCCAAGGAGTCCTGGTGAACAGTTCCCTCCCCCATTTAACTTAACAAAGTTGGAAAAGATGGGTTTTAAAAACAGAATTCCAAAATGCTTTGTTGCATGTGTGCACTTAAGTGCACAGATAAAATGAGTTTAAAAATTAATGAGTAGCAAAAAGCAAAAAATTCTAACGAGAACCATTGAACAGATATCAGGTAATAGGGGAGCTGCAACAGAACAAAGCAGAACAAGCGGTGTAGGGAAGCAGCAATTTATAGAGTCATCTGTTGTACTGTATGCCACCCTTCTGCACTGGGAGAGACAATATTTCTTTGCCTACCCCTGAAAGAATTGTGCGACAATTGCACTGGTAGCTACCACATACACATGCTCCAAATGGCCACAAGCCAGTCTTTAAAAACAGTTGCAGAGGGATGAAAACCTGGGTAGGAATATACATGGTGAAAACACTGTCTGGATTTTCAGTAATAAATTAGTGATAGCTGCCTCATAAAAAGAAAAAGACCTATGCAGAAGCACTCCAGGAGAGCTAGATACATAAGATTGGAAATGCTATGTGTTTGAATTGCAGCTCCCAGAATCCCTCTGTCAGCATGCAATCCAAGAACGCAACTCTGCTAGTGTCAGGTTACAGGCTTTTCTTGCCCAGCCGTGATCCTGCCCATCAGAATCACCCTGTGGAAATCGAGAATATATGTTCCATAGTTGTCATAAAACAGTTCTGGGGAAGAAGGAGAATAGAAGCATCCCTGTCATATAAATGCTAGTGGTGCAGGATCTTACCACTCTGCAGTCTACATTCAACACTTATGATAGAACCACCTGCCCTTCATACTGCTTGAAAGGGATTTTTTTAAATAAAATTCAAAGGCACAACACAGCTTGAATTTTGTGTCAATACAAAGCAAGCAAGCTCTTTGCAGCTATTTGGATTGTTACTGATTCTACTGAAAGAGCAATGACAAGAGTTTTGGGGCCAAAAACGAGCCAAAGGTATACTAATCTAACTCCCTGTATCAAGGCAAACACTCCTGTATCTTACTTCCAGATACTGTTAGACAACAATTCCCATCAATCTCACAACTGGCTAGGCTGGCTCAGACTGATGAGAGTTTTAGTCTAATATACCTGGAGGTTCCACATTCTCTACAGCTGTCATACTTGCTACTAAGAGGTTATGTTAGATCATTAAGGATACTGTTTCACAGAAACAGACAAGTAAGCAAAGGAAAACGCACACAGGTTCCTGTAGGCCAGTGGATACACTCAGAAAAAAAATCCAGATGGTTCTGGGAAGTGAGCCATGTAATAGTCTACACAAGGAACTGGGAGCTCAGATTGATCAGCCAATCCTTTTGGACTCCAGCTGTGAAATGACAACTCACTCAGAAAGCTAAACATTTAGCTCCTTCCCCAAGCAACATTGCTTAACAGCATACATACTAGAACACCAAACTACAGCTAAGAACACACATTCATATTTGTTCATACAAATGATTGTGCTACCCAGACTGCATGAGAATCTTGGTCTTGCAATGAGCAATGAGGATTCATCACTAGCATTCAGCATCTCCCTTCTCCATCATCTACTTTAACAAATGGGTTCTTCCCTTCCTCCTATTATCTCTCTCTCTCTCTCTCTTTTAAATCAAGAACTAGAACAATTTCTGCCTAGTAGACCTGTATGGAGAAAGACAAGGGAGGGACTTCGTACAGAGCAGGATGTTCAGCAAGCACTGGGATATCTTCCCCCACCCACCCACTGCCTTTTCCCCCTTAGGGAATGGAAGAAATTCAGAGCTACATCACATATAGAAATGCCCAAAAGAGTCAACTCTTTTTTTTTTTTGTAACTTATAAATGCCACAGCTTCCTCTTTAAGGGCAAAGGCACCCACAGCTGGAAACTCCTCCAAGTTAATGCTCTAGCCCCCCCCCACCAACACATAAGAGCAGCCACGCGAGAGGCTCATTAAATGTTCCTAACTGGCAGGAGGCCAGAGCCACGACTTGTTTGTTCTATATTCCGACAAACAGTCTGTCATGGGCTCTAGGAGCAAAATCAAGGGGGGAAAAACCCTACAGTTGCAGGCAGTAGGGAGATTTATATGCGCAGACATACAGTTGTAGCTGTTTTCTTCTCCTTTGTTGCCTCCTTCCCCTTTACAACCTTGAAAATACTGTTTAGTTAACTCTCATTCTGGCAAGGGGAGATGATTTTCCTGAGGGACCTTCCAAATCCCACAATGGTATAATCTTATTGGTAAACACTGCTATCTGCTTCCATAACTTGGAACAAGATATGGTTACTTCACAGCATATGCACGCACAGACACACGCGCACACACACACACTTTGAGGAAGTAGGATTTAATCAGCCTCTTGGCACATACAGATTCAACCTGGAATGCAAAGCAACAAAAGCAGAGGATTGTTGGCGCCAACACTACCTTCAATTAAGGATGTGGTAAGGATCAACCTCCATGTCCATGAGTGACCCTCAGTGAAAGATACTTTCTGAAAAATTAGGTATCCTTGAGCTGTGCATTTTAGTATAGGCTAACTGAAGATTTCTTGGGGCATGGGAGTTGCCTGCCCAGACCCTTTTCACCCTCCCCATGTGTGTCAGCCAGCAGGCAGGGTGGGCCAAGGAAAGGTGAAGGAACTGGGAAAGCCTGGAGGGGAAAAGGAGGGGGAGAAGAAACCCATGCTGTGCCTGGTGCTTTAAATGTTTGGCCTGGCTTTGGAAAGAGAACACGTGACTTTCTGCTTGAGGAAGCAGCAGCCGATCTGGCAGCTTCCAGCGGGAGATGGAGGAGGAGGTAGTGGTGGTGATGGGGGAAGGGAAGTAGAAGGGAAGGAAAGGGGTTGTTTAGAAACAAAGATTGCTGCAAGCCAGGGAAGTAGATCCATGCAGACAACAAGTAGGGGATAATGGAGGAATTTGAGGGGTTAGACATTCAGAAACTCAGAGCAGGCAAGAGCTTGATGCATTCTGAGAATGATACTGTAATGTCCTCTGCTCACTAGAGGAATTTGCCCCATGTTAAGTTATACCTGGACTCAACTAGAACAGCACTAGGAGCAACTGGACAGTACCACAGCCTTGCACAAGAGACTAAAACAGAACACTTCATAGGAAGAGTACCTGAACTCTTACAGAATCAAACCACATCACTATCAACTATAGAAGGTCACAATATGAGGCTCACATGTACATTAGAGCTTTACAGTGGAAACACTCCCAAACACAGGCGATTCACTGAACACTAGAGTAGTATGTACATTCAAGTCACCTGTTGACTTACGGTAATCCCACATAGTTCATTTTCTTGAGCAAAGAGGACTCACAGGTGGCTTATCATTCCCTTCCTGTGAACATAGCCTACAACACATTCCAACTACTAAGGAGGACTAACCCTACTTAGCTTCCAAGATCACACAAAGACTAGCACCTTCAACCTATTAGCAAACCCCATATGGTCTGTTTGTGTCAAGAGTTTCTGAAGTGGAAACGCCACAAGCAGGAAACCTTGTTCCTAAATGTGATGGTGGTAGTGGTGACAGCACTGACAAAAATGAGGGAATCCTGAATGCATCCTATGTCTCCCAGTATCCAGCTACCCCCCTGCAAGCCAGATCTTACCTTCCCCTACTCTCGTCTAGGAAGCACATTCCTGGCCCCACGTCTTTCATCTATGGCCATTCAAGGACAAGAACTTGAACAGTTCTGAAGCAAGGATTATAGGGCATATTCTGAGGTGCATCCAGAATCTGCAGAACTATCAAGCATGGGAAATGCTCCAGAACTAATCTGGAAATGTTCGCTCTCCAGACCAAGAAGTGGACAGATAATTCTGTGAGACCCATTTGGCACAGATCTTGTTTATGGTAGCCAAGTCCATCTTATATGTCTGTCAAGCAGCCAACTAACCTTGTTCTTCCCTCGCCATCCCAACTCAAATGCTGTGGGGGTTAGGCCAGGAGAAAAGAATACCCCCAACACTCCAGAACAACCATGTAGTATCTGCAGTTTCCTCAGAAGTGAGTGGAGCTGGAGGGTGCCAGCACAACCTCCCACACAAACCTACTTCCTCACCATCCCGTCCCAGGGCCACACTCACCACGCAAAAAATACCCCAAACCAGCCACTCCCACAGCTCTTCATTGGCCTAGAAGCAAAGCCTAACCCGACAAAACTAAAACAGAGGAAAGCCCAGTAAACCACTTCCTTGAGAATGTGGGTGCTTTGACTAACTGGCATTCGGCGCTCCTGAACTGAAGCAATGTTATGTTTGAGATCTCAGAAACCCACACAGATAAAAAGACGCACGCTGCTCCTCTCAGGCAGAAATAAGGCAATAAAGCCAATAAACAAGCAATGCCCTGCAGGATTTCTGCCTTCCCACACTGAGCGCAACTCCCCTTGGAGGGTAGCCCACGCCGCCTTCAGCGCAGCCCTGGGGACCAGGACCCACGGAGGCCGGGCTAGGCGGGAGAGATCCCTCCCACAACTATTTTTGTAATGTTGATCTAGCTACCCTAGACTGACCCCCTCCCCATTCCCAGCATACCTCCAACCACACAGTTCCCCGTTCCCAGCCCCAGAGATCTTCCCCCATCGGAGCACTCGCTCCAACAGGCACCTCCGGCTCAGGAGCGGGCGCCCCGCGGCGACCTCCCGAGGCTCCTGGGCCAAGCGAGCCGCGGAATCAGGGGCAAGCGGAGCAGCCCGCACCGCGCGCGCGCGCGCTCAAGCACACCCCGATCTCGAAGCCACACCGGACCCCGCACCCCCCTCCCCGCCCCTCATTTCCCCCCGCAGCCAGAAACCAGGAGCCCCGCGCCGCCCGCAACCCTCCACCCCCCCCCACACGCCGCTTCTGCCCCTGATTTGGGGGGCGGGGTTTGCGAGGAGCTCGCTTTCCCTTTTGACTGTTCCTGGTTGCGAAGGGGCCCGGGCAAGGGCAAGGCGGGGGGGGATCGCCTCTCCCCGCCGCCCGCCAGCCCGCCCGCCCAAGGCCCCCCTCCCTCCCCGCCTCCCCCTTCCCCCGCCCGCCCCGACTCACCTGGGCATGCACACCCCACTGACATCTTCACATGCCCGGCCTGGCGCAGGGGAGGTACGACGTGCCCGCTCGGCGGGGCCCTGGCATCCGCCGCCCTGGAAAAGACCCCGGCCCGGCCCTTCTCGGGCAAGGCCGCCCCCCAGTCGCGGGGCCTCCCCGCCGGGCAGCGCAGGAGCCGCAGCAAGCGGAGCAGCCCGATCCTTCTCTCCCTCTGCCCGTCGGCGGGTCCAGGGCTGGGCTAAGAGGCGCCGTGTGTGTGTGTGTGTGTGTGTGTGTGTGTGTGGCGCGCGCGCGCGAGGCTGCCTCTGCGTGCGCGCGCGCGCGCGTGTGCACTGCGTTGGCCTCGCCGTGCGCCAGACGGGGCCGAGCCGAGGCGCGGGCGCGAGGGCGAGCGCGCGCTCCGATCGGCTCCGAACCCGATCCCGGCGCTGATTAATATGCTAATTGCGCGGAGAAAGGGGGAGGAGAGCGAGCGCGAGCTTGTCAAAGTGACCTGAGCCGAGCTGAGCCGAGCCGCGGCGGGGAGGGGAGGGGAGGGCGGAAAGGAGCGGGGGAGGGGCAGCCGTGTGACGCAGACAGGGAAAAACACACCATTCTCTGCCACCGCAGCCACGCCGAGGGGAGGGGAGGGGAGGGGAGGGGGAGGGCTCGCACTGGCTTATGCGTGTCTGCCTCTGTGTGGCGCGCTCTCTCGCACGGGAACATGTGCGGACACGTTTGCGAGCGGGCATGCATGGGTGCATGCATGCATGTAGAGGTATTGCAAAGACCTGCGTCACGTGCGCGCCTTGTGCTGAGGTGCGAACTTGCAGCCTTTTGCGGGCGGAGTTCTATAAAACCCAGAAGGAGATCCTCCAGGGATAGTTCCTGAACCTTCATGTTCACTGCAGAAGGATTCCTTCCTCTCATCCAAATAACAGCCGCAGTTGTTGGGCCCGTCTCTCTTTCAGATTCTCCTCATGATCTTCCCGAAGCGTTTCTCTTCTTTGCCCGCGTCCCGGGCGTTTAAAGGGCTGGAAACAGACATGGGAAGGGATCCCCTCCCTCTCCGCAACACACCTGGCCGCCTCCCCTACAAGGGGGTGGTGGAAGGTGAGGCCATTTCCACACTGGACTGTTATAGCGCGATTAATCCTAGGATGTTGCAAGTGGAATCATCGCGCTATAACAGTCTAGTGCGGAAATGGCCTGAGAGGGACAGGTTGTAAGATGATTACTCTGGCCATTTCTGCCCTAGCCTGTTATAGCGTGATGATTCCACTTGCAACATCCTAGGATATAACAGTCCAGTGTGGAAATGGCCTCACCTTCCACCCCCCCTTGTAGGGGAGGCGGCAAGGCCCCTCCCGAAACTGCAAACCCCGGGATTCCAGAGGAGGTTGAAAGTGGAATCATCGCGCTATAACAGGCTAGTGCGGAAATGGCCTCTGTGGCGAAGGCACTCTGTAGTGGTCAAAGTCACTTCTCTTCATGGTTGCATCCTATTTCCCAGGACTCGATTCTTCTTAACTATTGCAAGGAGCTTTCAGAACTGAACCCCCGTGGGAACTGCAACGATTTAAAAGCAAAACACCAGCAGGCCTCCCAATATTCCAAAGTATTGCTTCCTGGGTTTTCTCATGTGGCCGCTTGTAAAACCACATCCTCCTGCTTTGGTAACAGGTTCCCCCCCCCAAGAAAAAGAGAAGGAAAAGGAACAAGAGGAGCATCTTTGGGTTGCTCAAGAGGAGAGGTCAATGGGCTGTGTCTTCCATATTTTCCCCCTGTGCTAGATAGGTACATGTGAGTGCTGTAATTTTTCTGTACTGCTTCTATATATCCTCAGTTATGTTTCTGATGCTTTTTTTATGATTCTTCTGTCTCTTTACAACTCATTCAAAATGGAGCCAGAATTCCTTCCTTCCTTTTTTTTTTGTGTGTATTGCTGCAGCCTCAAAATGTCAAGTGGGGCAGGACTAATACCATGTGTCTTGGATACAATGTTTCTGCTAAGACAAAATGCAAAATGCTTTTCACCTTTTTTTTTAATGACGATGTCAGACTGGTAACTTTCATCACCTAAGTTGTGATGTGATGGGGTCTTTTTCAGTGAAGGCATAAGCAACTCACTTTCCCTCTATATTCTGTTTATACTGTATGATTGCTGAATTTCGTACCACAATTTACTGCCCATTTTTTATCCAAATCATTTACTCATCATTATTTAGCCCTATCTGACCTCTGAGGAGCTAAAGGTGGCTGACATAGATCTCCTGACATTATGAACCTCTGAGAGCTAGGATAGGCTGGGGTACAGTCACTGGCGCAGCTTCAGCCATTGAGCTGAATAGCTGTATGAACACATGAACATAAGTTTTTCCAACTCATCTTTTAAATTGCCTATAATTACATGGTGTCCAGTGAAGTTACTGTAAGAATTAGCCACATGATCCATGTAACTGGCCCTATTTAACTCATCTTCAACACCCTAATTACTACACCATCTTGGCCCTCATTAAATCATGAAGAGGAACTTACATTTTATTGTGTGGTTGTGCTTTAGAGAAAACTCTAATGTTTTCTAGATTAGACATTATTTAGATCCATTCACAGGCTTCAGACCTGGTTATGGGACAGAGACTCTTTGGGTTACCCTAGGGGATGGTTTACATTAGGAAATGGATATCAGAAGTCTCTCCTATTCTTAGTTCCACTGGACCTTATGCAAGTTTTCGGCACAACTGACTCTGTTATTTTTCTCACTTCTCTACCTTGGCTGGGACTTAAAGTAGTTTGGATCCTTCCTGGAGAGACAAATTCAGCTGCTGGGTGATTGCTGTCCAGTGCCATGGCTGTGGGCCTACGATGGAGCAAGATTCATGTAACCTATAAACCACATTTGTCCCTATGGGGAAACACTCTCCTATGCACAAATTGCAAACTTTAATTGGTTGAAAAACTTGTTTTAAAATAGTCTCTAGAGGCCCAGCTTTGGGTCTTGAGCATTATTCCCTTTCCCCATCCCACCCTTCAAAAAACCTCCATCAGATAATGACTTTTCAAAGTGACTGCAAATAACCATGCAGAGTTGAAAGGTGGTAGAAATGGCCCTCTAATCCTCTGGGCATGCCTATACCCCCATCCTATCATGTCCTTCAGGACTACATCTTGATCTGCATGTTTTTTAACATCTATATGAAGCAGCTGGGAGATGTTGCCCGGAGTCTGATGATTCAGTGTCATCAGGATGTTAATGACATCCAGGGCTCTCTCTCCATTTCATATAAACCCACAGAATCTGTGCTAGTTCTGAACTAGTATGCTGGTATTGGATGCAGGTAAATAAATCAAAGTTTAATCCAAACAGGACTGAGGTGGTCTTAGCAGTCAATATGGAGAGCAAGGAACCCAAGAGTGTAGTTCTGGTGTGCTCTTGCGTTCAGTTCTCAGCCTGGATGCCCAAATTTCAGCAATGCCCAGGAACATTTTTGCACAGCTAAGGCCAATGCACAAACAGTGTGCCTGTTCCTGAAAATGTTGGATCTGGCCATCCCATTTCATCACATTTGGACTACTGTGACATGTTCTACATGAGGCTGCCTTTGAAAAATGTTCAGAAACTTCAGCTGTACAGAAACAATCTGGACATATTATGGCCAGACTGTTGCCTGGGGCCAGTTACATGGAGCATATGGCTCATTCTTAAAGTAACTTAACTGGAGACAATTTAATAAAGAGCAATTCAAAAGACTGGTTCTGATCTGTATGACTCAGGATAGAGCCGCCATGGTGTAATGGTTTAAGTGTTGGACCAGGATTCTAGGAAACATTCCCACTCAACTATGGAAACCCACTGGGTGACCTCAGGCAAGTCAGACTCTCTTAGCTTCACACAAAGGCAAACCCCCTCTGTTAGGTGAGTATGTAATTGGTTGACCGACTGAACTCAAAGAGTGCTCACCAATGACTCTTATTCATCCTGGACAGATGCGACCACAGGGGTGCCATAGAGTTCTGTCCTGGGTCCAATGCCATTCAACATTTCTATATGACCTGGATTATCAAATAGAGGGCATGCTTATTAAATGTGCAAATGACACCAAATTAGGAGGAGTACTTAATACCTCAGAGGGCAGGGCCAGAATTCAAAATGACCTTCACAAATTAGAATGCTTGACAAAACTAACAAAATGAACTTCAACGGAGAGAAATGTAAGAAACTACACTTAGGTAGAAACAAAAATGAAATGTTACATATATAGGATGGGTGACACCTGGCTTTACCACAGTACATGTGAAAAGAATCTATGATCTTAGTAGACCACAAACTGAACATAAGTGAACAATGTGATGTGGCAGTTAAAAAAGCTAATGCAATTCTAGGCTGCATCAATAGGAGTATCGTGTCTAGATGGAGGGAAGTAATACAGTCAGCCTTTCACATTCACTAGGGTTAGGGGCACAGGACCCTGCAAAAGAGGAAAAATAACAAATACCACAATGTGTGTCTGTGTGTATATGTGTATCTGTAGGAAGGAGACTGAGACACAGTGAGGACAACAGACACCAGGGTAGAAACTAAGTCAGGGAAAGCAGGTGAATTGAGATTGTGGCTCTATACTTTCTCTCTCTTGCCTATCTTCTTCCTTGAGTGTGGGGAGCACTGGCAGAGTGTTTGTGGTGCTGAGAAATTGGTTGTGAGCTATCCTTAGTTGGCCAGGCAGCTGCTGGTGGTGGAGGAGGAGGAAGACCAGAGGTAAGGTAAGGACTGCATTTCCAGATCAGAGCTGCCAAGAGGGAAGATTCCCCAGAAAAGAAACCCCTGAAGGAGGCAGGTGTTGGAGAAATTCACAAATAATCAAATCCGTGAACATCAAAACTGCAGATGTGGAGGGTCACCTATAATACCACGCTGTTCTGCTTTGGTCAGACCCTAACTGGAAAACTGTGTCCAGTTCTGGGCACCACAATTCACGAAGGATAGTGACAAGCTGGGATGTATCTAGAGGAGGGCAACCAAAATGATAAAGGGCCTGGAAAGCATGCCCTGTGAGGAGCAGCTTAGGGAACTGGATATGTTTAGCCTGGAGAAGAGAAGGTTAAGAGGGAACTAGATAGCTATGTTTAAGTATTTGAAAGGATGTCATATGGAAGATGGAGCAAGCTTCTTTTCTGTTGTTCCAGAGACTAGGACACAGAGCAAAGGATTAAAACTACATGAAAAGAGATTCCACCTAAACATCAGGAAGAAATTCATGACAGTAAAAGCAGCTCAACAGTGGAATACTCTGTCTCTGAATGTGGAGGCGTCTTCTTCTTTGGAGGTTTTTAAACAGAGGTTGGATGGGCAGCTGGTGGGAATGCTTTGATGTTATATTCCTGCATGGCAGAGGACTGGACTGAATGACCTTTGTGGTCTCTTCCAACTCTATCGTACTATGATTCTATAAATCTTGCCAAGAAAATCTTACAATATGTTCCCATTAGGGTCACCATAAGTCAGATATAACTTGAAGGCACAGAACAACATGACTTGAGATCATGTTATCTGAAAGACAGTATTTTACATGAGCTGGGTATTAGAACTTTGCAGAGTGATCTTCTTTTGGTCCAATCCCTATCAGGTACATGTTTGCACATGAGAGAGGGATAGAGAATCATAGAATCTTAGGGCCTTTCTGCGCTACACTGCTATAGTGCTACTATTTCAGTTTCAACGTCCTATGGAATCCTGGGTTTTGCAGTTTAGGGAGGAGCCTTCAGAATTATCAGCCAGAGGGCTCTTTGGCCTCAGTAAACTACAGACCCCAGAATTCCACAGGATGTTGAAAGTGGAATAACAGCACTATAACTGTGTGGTGCAGAAAGTCCCTTAGAGCTCAAAGGGCCATCTTGTTCAACCCATTCAATGAGGGAATGTACAACTAAAGCACTTATGAAAGATGCTCATCCAACCTCTGTTTAAAGACCTCCAGAGATCTTGATGGCCATTCCAAGGCTCCAGAATTCTCTGCCAAAATAGTCTGGACAGTCTGTCTGTCTCTCCACTGTCCTTCTGCTTATGTTGCAGTTGGCAGAGGTTTAACTGCTTAGGTTCAGTTACGGTATTTCTTTTGTTTACTGTTGTGTTTTAGTTTTATTTTAAATCTATTGTTATGGTTTAATTGTATTTGTTTCCTTTGAATTTTATTACTGTTAGTTGTCCTGTGTGTCATTTTTTTGGATGAAAAGTGGGATATTAATTCAATAAAGAAAATGTTATTTCAATACTTTTAAATAAATTTAATACATTTTAAAATTGTAATTCAATTACAATATTGGATATTTGAGGTATTATATTTGCAAACTTAGTCTATTACAGCTTTTTACTGTTTGCATATCAGATTAATATTCTGTGAGTCCTTAAAAACATTGAAAGAAAGAAGGTCCCAAAATATTTATCAACCTTCTAGATCCTGATTCTTTTCATACACAAGGAGAAAACACTGGAACATATCTGATCATATTAAAGAAGAGAAAATATCTTACTCAAATAATTGCTCAAATAATTTGTCTTGCCATTGAGTAACCAAAGCCAGTTCCTCAGAAATACAGAACTAGGGGGCAATTGTTTTCATTCATGACATTTCTCATTCCGGCAAGCTTAGGTCTCAGCAATTTCTCTTTAGAGAAACTGAGACCAGTAACCTGCTTCTGATAGTGTTAAGATCTATATTCTGGAATTGATCGTAATTATAACTCTTTATCAAATAATGTTGAGATCTGCATTTAAGATTCAGTCATAGTTTGCCAGTCAAAGCAGTGCTGAATGCGCTGACTATCTTTATCCACAATCCTAAAGCACCCTTACCTCAGAGTAAGCTGAGGTAATTATACTATAACCATATCGAAACACCCTTCTGAGTTATTTTGGCTAAATGGTTACCTAGTAGTTACTTAAAGGCCTATCTTTCATTAATACGTTATTTTCTTTTTAACCAAATATTGAGCAGGCAATAATTATGAATAAAATAATGTCATGCTAGCAAAAAGTGACAAATAATGGTAAATTGTTGTATGTTAATTTAAAACACTACTTCCTCAATTCTAGCATTATGTACTAAAGTAAAAACCGGTTTCTTGTTGATCAGCTCATAATAATGTTGTCTGCTCATCTGTGCGTTTTCCAAATTATAATCCAAGCCTTTTTAGCATTTCTTATAAGTTTGTTGTATATTATTAATATAATCGGTTTTGCTCTGCTTTTCTTTTCTGTGTTCTTCTAGTTCTACTAGACCTTTATTCCTATCTTCAAGAAAGACATCATAAGGACCTCTGTAAAAATCCAATCCATACTTCAGCATTATACAAAAATTAATACTCTTTGATTAATTATTTAGCTAAACTGATGGTGAATTTATGTATGGTGGTAGATTCCTCTGGGGCATGACTCTGATGAGTATGCAATGCAGCCGACATATTTTTTTTAAAGATAAGTAACTGAAAATATTGTATCTTCACAGTATCTTCTGAAACAGTTCATCTAAGGGACAGGGGAGAGACAATGCCACATTTTCTTATAGGTGTTCACAAATCCAAAGGTTTTCAATCCATAGTTGGCCTTTCACATTCACTAGGGTTGCGAGTGCAGGACCCTTGCAAAAGTGAAAAAATTGCAAATATCAAAATGTATGTGTGTCTGTGAGAAGGGGGCTAGGGCATGATGGAGACAGATGGCACCTAATTGGCAACACATTTTATTGGCCCTGACATCAAATTCAAGCCTGAGAGGTGACAGAGAGGTCAGACTGAGTGAGGGAAAGAATTTGACTATAAATGTGAGAAGCATAGGTCAACTCCAAACTTACTCCAGGTAAGACTGAGTCATTTCTCAGGCAAATACACACCATTCCTGTGGATAATAGGCTTAAACAGAAGCTGGAATTTTCCAGGGAATCCAACTGTGAAGAGCCCACCAGGACACTGATTGACAGATATCCATCCCTTGTACATCTGGATTCTTTCCTCTTTCCTCACAGCATCCACAATAGACAGCTATTACAACGCCCATCATGTCTTTGTCAATCAAAGCACTAAGCCCATCAACAGGCAAAAGACCCATTGTCCACAACAGGTTAACTTTGTCTTGCATCTCGAAACTTCATTGCCACAGGCTATTTCAAGGTACAAATACTCCTGATTTCAGGATATCCAGTGCAGTCTCTCTAAGGTCTACCCGTCACTCTGTCTGTCTGGCTCCTGAATGAGAACTGTCCTTAGGTCCTACCTAAGCCAAAACACATTTCCGCTCTTCATTACTCTTCTGGACTGGTAATTATAACTCCCCCAAACCCCTCAGCCTGTCTATAATTTTTCATTCCTTTCTCTTTCAGTTAGGTCTTGTGTAAATGTGTGATTGTGTGTATCTTGTGCACATGCATGAGTGAATTCCCTCAATAAAACACATTTTTAGCTTACTTCTGAATCTCTGGCTGGTTCTTTTCCTGCATGTGCCCGTAAACACTAGTAGGAAAGATCTCGCTAAGTTGCCCCCCCCACAAGCCTCCTCTTTGAACTAATTAATTCCCCACTTTTTCAAGGAGGTATTTGACATTGCAGGGTGGCCCTTGTGGCCCCTACATTTTGGGATAACAAGGGCTGTGTGTTGGTATGGTGGCCCAAAGTTCCTCTCTCTTCCCATCTCCTCCTTTGGGTTTGGGGGTCATCAGTAGAGGTTTATGGTGCTGAGAAATCAGGGTGCAGCCATCTTTAACTGGCCAGGCAACAGCTGGAGGAGGAGGAGAAAGACCAGAGACGTGTTTTCAAAGGGCTGGGTAGCCTGATCAGAGCAGCTGAGAAGCAAGGTTCCCCTGAAAAAGAAGTGCCTGAGGTGGGGGGAGGGGTGGAAAAATCACAAATAATCAAATCTGTGAAAGTCAAATCTGCAAATGTGAAGGCCTGACTGTATGTTAATAACTGCCTGAATTTCCCGAGAAAAGGAGTGATGAGGTCAAGCTAAGCTCAAGTCCACAGGGATATAGCTGTTCCTAATTGAAAAATTCTGCCCTTAATTGAAATTTCCCTTCAGTCCCCAAATTTCTAGCATGGCAATAAGTGAAACTTCAATGGAGCATTGAGAAATACAGTTTAAGCATCCAAAGAAAGGAGACATTCACTGTTGTCAAGGAAATGTGTCCACAAAAAAATAGAAACATTGCAGATGTGGAAGATTTACACTGTTTCATTCTCTGCATTGCTAGAAAATTGAGAGCTGAAGAAAAATTAAATTTTGAAGAAAAATTAAATTTTGAAGAGTAGAATTCTTATTTTGGGGAAAGCATCACTGCCATTTTGCTCTATCTGTAGCTGCATGACTGGTGGTTACAGTCTTGTTCTGGGACATGTGGGATCCAGATTTAGGTCCCACTGAGGCATGAAACTCACTGTACCAGTCACTGTGGGACAGTCTTAGTCTAATCCTATCCCACAGGGTTGTTTTGAGGATAAGGTGACTAGGGCAAGGATTGAGTTCACTGGAGGAAAAGTCAAGGAGTGGCAAAGCAAATTGCTTCATATCAAAATCTCACCTTTCCTGAGAAAACAAAATCAAACTCTTCAGGCTCTTGTAGAAATAAATGTAACATAACACAAATGTATGATTTTGGCACAATTTGGTGTATAAGGCAAATCTGTATTCATTCTGCTCAGTCTAGAATCCCGACATCTGATAAATATAGGTGCAATCAATGAGCCATCTTTATTTTTAGAAGTAGAAAAGGCAAGGCTTTACCAATCAACTCCCCATTTCTTTGGATGCTATGCAGCTGCTTCTCCCGTGTATCAAAATTAAGAGCTGAATTCTTACTGAGCCTTTATATGGGTTCTTATAAAGTATCACTGCTATCTCCACAGAAAGACCGCCCCCTTTTCCACAGCCAGTCTGTTGTATGTGGATGGTATAACCAAAGCTTTATAAAATATTTTTGAACTACAGCTCCCAGAATCCATGCACCAGTATGGTTGGTTGAAGTAACCCTTCTAAGCACTGGTTAAAATACTTTACACCCTGATTGACACTTAAAAAGACACTATGGATTGTGGCAAACCTTTACTTTATGGGAGAGGACAGTGTAGGGGCGAAGAAAAGAGAGAGTGCTTTCACAGCACTTGGAAAGGTTACTGTTATCATGCTACGTGTTTGTTTGTTAGTTTATTTTGTGCCTTCAGGTAGACTCCAGCTTACAGAGACAATCCAATGGTTTTCTTGGCAAGATTCATCCAAAGGAGGTCTGCCATTACCTTCTTCTTATGATGAGAAGGTATGATCTGCCCAAGTCACCCAGAGGATTTCCGTGGACAGGCTGGGATTCAAATCCTGGTCTCCCAGAGTCCTAGTTCAACACTCAAATCACTTACACCAAATTGACTCTCATTTCACACTATTAAGATTCTGTAAAAAAGACTATATAAACAGAAGTAGGTAATGGCAGCAGGCCTGGAGGTCAAGTTTCTGTCTCCAGGATCCTATGTGTGTTGCACAAACCACCAAAAAAGTGTTTTTTGCTTGTTTTACAAACTCTTCTTTGGGTTTGAAAAATGGGTGATTTTGATGCTAAATGGTGGGAGGAGGCTCTGACCTGTCTTAAGATGAGTTGAAGGTTTTCAATTCAGTTTAACTCAATTTCAACGTCTTGGATGTTTTCCAAGGGTAGCAATTCACACTTTTCAATTTGCGCCGGAAAAAAAAAAGCAGACCATAGAGTCTGGAAGGGCTGCAAAAGCAGTGCAGTAGGGCTGGCTGCAGCATCAACTCCACCTTTTGCCTTTCCTTGCTCTATAAGAATGCTTGGCATGGCACAATTGCACATTATTGACACCAATAAGGGACTTGTGGGAGCTATGGGTGAGTGCAATTGGATAATGTAATGTAAAGATAATGTAAACATGTCCTCATAGCTCTACAGTTCGGCCTGGAGTCCAGAAAGTGCTGCTTTGCATCTCAGAAGGAAAATCAAACTGTTCTGAGTCTGTAGGGGCATTTAGACTGCCATTGCCCACCTAGGAAAACTGTACTTAGGCAAAGATTATCTAATTATCTAGGGCAGAAGTTAGACAAGGATGGGAATGGGGTACATGTCTGTTGAGGGGCCCAGCTGGGAGTTTCCAACAGTTTTAACAAGGGACAAAGAAACCACATAGGAGATGTCATGGGGGAGATTTTGCTGATAAAAATATTAAAATGGGGATGTCCTGCACAGGGAAAACAGTTTCTGCAAACTGTAGTTAAGTCAGTACAAATTGGTTGTATGTAAGAGGTATGCAAATACTAATTCATTTTGACTTACTACAAAGTAGCGAATGGTTTCAATATAATGTCCTGAAATTCTTCAAACCAATTTCAAATGTCTTTTAGAAATTAAGGAATCACATTGCTCAGCTGAACTGCAGCAGACAAATTTTTCCGTCACAGCTTTTGTCTTCAGACTCAAAAATGGTGTACTTGCCCACAGTCCTAGCATAAGTACCATGAACATGCATGTAACTCTGGAGAATTTGAATTTGAATGTAATGAACAAAGGAGGACTTTATGAGGTTGGTAGGGAAGTCAAAAAAGGGGTGCCCAAAGGCTTAGGAAAAGAGGCACAGGAAAGGGTCTACACCAGTGCTACACAAAATGGTAGACCACAAACTGGTGCCGATCCATAAGCTGTCTCCTGCCAGTCCATAATGGGTTTCCAGAGTGTTATGTAAATACAATAAACAAATATGGCACAAATATATCTACCTCTGGTGTGAGGAAGGGGGAATTGCAGGGCAGCCAGAGCAGATAGTTGAGAAGTACTGGTCTTTGCTAGCCAGTCATTTCCTGATTTTGGGGGGGGGGGTGAAGGCCAGCCCACTGACAAAAAATGGTTGATAGCACTCTCTAAAGCCTTGGCAGGGTGTTATGGGCTGTTTGGGAGCAAAATATTTCCACATATACACAACAGTTTTGGAGAGGCATGGGAACTATTAAGGAAGATGCAAAAATAACCTTGGTACTATGGGCTGCCTACAGGTTTTACTTTGACTTCACTGAGCCTATTTCTGCACTACACTTGGCCCTCCACATTTGCTAAGGTTAGGGGCACAGGACCCTCACAAAAGTGAAAAATTTGCAAATATCAAAATCCGTGTGTCTGTGGGAAGGGGTGTTAGGCCCCGCTTTGGGGGTCCCTGGTATAAGTATGGTTTGGATGGGCACCATACCTAGTTAGCATCCTATGTAATTGGCAACACATTTTATTGGCTCTGATATCAAATTCAAGCCTGAAAGGTGACAGAGAGGCCAAACTGAGTGAGGGAAAGAATTTGACTGTAAATGTGAGAAGCATAGGTCAACTCCAAACTTCCTCCAGGTAAGACTGAGTAATTTCTCAGGCAAATGCACATCATTCCTGTGGATAATAGGCTTAAACAGAAGCTGGAATTTTCCAGGGAATCCAACTGTGAGGAGCCCACCAGGACACTGATTAACAGATATCCATCCCTTGTACATCTGGATTCTTTCCTCTTTCCTCACAGCATCCACAATAGACAGCTATTACAATGCCCATCATGTCTTTGTCAATCAAAGCACTAAGCTCATCAACAGGCAAAAGACCCATTGTCCACAACAGGTTAACCTTGTCTTGCATCTTGAAATTCACTGCCATAGGCTATTTCAAGGTACAAATACCCCTGATTTCAGGATATCCAGTGCAGTCTCTCAAAGGTCTACCCGTCACTCTGTCTGTCTGGCTTCTGAATGAGAACTGTCCTTAGGTCCTACCTAAGCCAAAACACATTTCTGCTCTTCACTACTCTTCTGGACTAGCAATTATAACTCCCCCAAACCCCTCAGCCTGTCTATAATTTTTCATCCCTTTCTCTTTCAGTTAGGTCTTGTGTAAATGTGTGATTGTGTGTATCTTGTGTGCATGCATGAGTGTGTCACCTTCTACGTCCTTAAGAAGGACAGCTTTTTCTGAGAAACAGGCAAATGAACAGACGTTTCTTGGTCCAAGGCTAAAAGTCAGATTTTATTCAGTACAAAAGTATAAAAGTACACAAACAGCTGCAGCGGGGTACCAATGAGGTTTGGAAGAAAGGGTAGGGATTTGGCAAGGCCTTTTTATCCAGGTAAACAACATACACACCCACTGCAGCATTTTTCCACCAATCCCAGACCACTCACCCCATATCAGGTAATGTCCCAGAAACTTCTATCCAACTAAGGAAATGTCCAGAAACTTCCTTCCATATAAGGAGATGTCCAGAAGAACAGGTAATGTGAGATTTGGGAAAATTTCCCCCAATCACAAACTACTTTCCGAATAAGGTAATGTCCAGAGAGGGAGGTACTACAGGTGAGGTAGTCATGTGTCAGCAGACGGGAGGGACGAAGACTTCCTGTGTATGTGGTGTATGTGACTGCCTCCCAGTTTGTAATGGAGATTGTCTTTCCTCCACTCACAAGTGAATTCCCTCAATAAAACACCTTTTTAGCTTACTTCTGGATCTCTGGCTGGTTCTTTTCCTGCGTGTGCCCATAAACACTGGTAGGAAAGATCTCACTAAATTGCCTCCCTCTCGCAGCCTCCTGATTTTGAGCTAATTCCCCACTTTTTCAAGGACTTTTTCAAGCATTGCAGAGTGGCCCTTGTGACACTTATGTTTTGGGGTAACAGGGGGCTGAGGCACGGGTGGGGAGAGTGGGTACCCAATGTCTAAACCAGGTCAGGGAAAGGAGATGGTTGGCATGGTGGTACTATAGTTCCTCTCTCTTGCCCATCTCCTTCCTTGGGTATATGGAAAGCTTTGGGAGAGGGCTTGTGGTGCTGAGAAATCAGGCTTTGGGCTGTCCTTGGCTGGCTAGGAAGTGGCTAGTGGAGGAGGAGGAGGAGGACTGGAGGGAGGTTTTTAAAGAGCTGCACAACCTGCTTGGAGCCACTAGGAGGGAAATTTCTCCCCCAAATGTAGTACCAGAGGTGGGGGATCAGGGGTTGGAGAAATTCTCAAATAATCAAATCTGTAAATATCAAACCTGCAAATGTGGAGGGCTGACTATACACTGTTATAATGCTATCATTCCACTTCTAACATCCTATGGAATTCTGAGGTTTGTAGTTTAGGGAGGAGCCTTTAGAATTCTCAGCCAGAGAGCTCTTTGGCCTCAGTAAACTACAAACTCCAGAATAACACAGGATGTTGAAAGTGGAATAATAGCATTATAACAGTGTAGTGCAGAAATGGAGTGAATGTGAAGACAGAACTGAAAAGACTATAAAGTAGTTCCATGTAGGTGTCCTGGGGCTTGCTACATCACAGAGAAACAATTAATATAAACCACTTTTTTTTCTTTTACATTTCTGGAAAGATTGGTATAATTTCTTCAAAATTACCCAAGTCATGCTTATCTTGATATCAGTCTCCATTTACACACTACCCCAAATAAAATATGTTTCAATTAAAATGATAGATTAACCAATCTGTTTGGGCTAACTATTTTGTTGATCCATTTTCTTGGTGCTGGACATAGATCCAGTTCTTAGCCATGGAAAATTCACCAGCCCAAGAGGGAGAGTAGGCACCACAAGTAAGAACTATGATGTTTTAAACCAGTGGTTCTCAACCTGGGGATCGGGATCCCTTTGGGGGTCGAACAACCATTTCACAGGGGTCGCCGCTCCTCAATCCTGCCCCCCCTTTTAAAAGAAGGTGGCCTCACAATCAATGGGAGCAGTGCTTCTGACACCCCTGCGCTGGGAGGAGGGGAGAGGAGGCATGCTGGGAGTTTCCCCATCTTTCCCTGCCTGGTGGGAAAGCACTGGAGGAGCCTGAGGTGGAGCTGGAGGTGTGGAGAGCGGGAGGAGAGAGCTGGAGCCTGAATGTTAAGGCGGAGGTGAGGAGACCGAGAGGAGAGAGCTGGAGCCGGAGCGTTAAGGCAGAGGTGAGGAGAGGAGACCCTGCGCTGGCGGGAGGGGAGAGGAGGTGTGCAGCTGGGTGCAGCCAGGCGCTGCTTGGACGCTCGCGCCTGCACCCCCCCCCACACACGGAGGGCTTCCCCTTCAGTGTTCCCTTTCCCCTTCATGCCGGCTTGCAGAGTCAGAGTTGCTTGCCGGAGCGAGTGAGCAGGCGGGTGCTGCTTGGATGCTTGCGCCCGTACCACACACACACACACACAGCGGGCTTCCCATTCAGGGTTTATGGCGCTGCAGCAGGACGTCTGGGAGGTAAGACCCCATCCCCTCACCCTCTCCGCCTCACGCTCATTCATGCCGGCGAACAGAGTTGCTTGCCGGTGCGAGCGAGCAGCTGGGCTCCGCTTGCTTCCCAAAGCATTCATTCTGGGCACGCTGCTCCGTGGGAGTTGTCGGTGTAGCTGTTGCTTTTGGTCCGGCAGGCAAAGAGGGAAACTTTCCTGTGGCGGATCTGCCATCTGACGGGGGAGATCGGTCCCTCCGAGACCGAGAACTCGGTTGGGAAAGGAGCAGGGGGCATCAGCCAAGGGCTTCGGTTTGTGTAGCAACAGCCCCTGAGGCTCCTTGGTGGGTTTTTTTTGTTTTTTTGTTTTTTGACCCGAAAGCGCTGCTCTGATCCGTCCTGTGGACTTTGGCCATTTCCACATTCCAGTGTTATAGCGCTATGCTTCCACTTTCACCATCCTATGGAATCCTGGGGTTTGCAGTAAACCCCAGGATTCCATAGGATGGTGAAAGTGGAATAATAGTGCTATAACAGTCTAGCACAGAAATAGCCAGGATGACTTTCTCCTCTCGCTTTTGTTGTGCGTGGACCCTTGGCGCTTGCCACACGCACGTATTGTGTTCTTCGCCCTGACTGTCTTGCATTCCTCGCTTTTTGTATGTTCAGCATCCGCACTCCCTTTAAGAGAGGGAGGGAAACAAAACGCGTCTGCTTATGCCGCCGCCATCTTTCCTCTCTCCCTGTCCTTTCCTCCCTGCGCCTCGAGTAAAATGTGGGCTGTTTCGGCATTGCCTTTGGGAGTGACTGGCTTTTTGAACTGTGGAAACCCAACATTCAGAACTAGAACTACTGCCTTAATTCTGGCATTGATGGACGCTTTCTGTGCTTAAAAAGAGGGGAGGGTTACCAGTTTTTAGGCATTAGAAGTCTATCCAGAGCAGTGATTTAGGGCAGTGTTTCCAATCTATTTGATGTTGGAAATAACTAACTAACTAAATAATAAATAAATAAATAAATAAATAAATAAATAAATAACGAAAATTATTTTATGGTTGGGGGTCACCACAACATGAGGAACTGTATTAAGGGGTCGCGGCATTAGGAAGGTTGAGAACCACTGTTTTAAACCTTGACTTTTAAACAGAAAAACTGGCTAAGAAATATACACATTTGTTACAGAACTACCAATTACTGAAATGATCAAAAGGTCACATCAATCTTGTGCGCGTGTGTTATCAGAAGTGAGATTAGGAAGGAAATGACTAAGTGGCTTTCTTTTCTGGTAATTTCAAAAGGAACCACATCTCCTACATATTTCAAAGCAATGGCTACCCATTATCCTACTCCCTACAGTGCCAGCCAATAGGGGATTACAGCAGTTGTAGTCCGAAAGGTAACACGTCCAGCCCCTGACAGTGTCCTTATGCCCCCTAGGGATTCTGCCTGTGATGTTGCAGCTTCCCTGCTGTATAGGTCAGTCTGGGAGCAGAAAGCACAGAAGTGCCACCTATAGATTGAATTAAGAAAATACATCCGACACTGTTGTAACTTATTCACCAAAGCTAAGGAGCAACCACTTGAGGACTACAAAGGTCCAGTCTCTCTAGGGTTGCAAAGTGTTTCCTTTCAGAGAGATTTTTATCTAGCTGACAATACAGGTTGATAAGGCAAAATTATTTACGGGTAAAAATGCACTATCAAGTTGCTAAGGCAGTGGTTCTCAACCTTCCTAATGCCGCAACCCTTTAATACAGTTCCTCATGTTGTGGTGACCCCCAACCATAAAATTATTTATTTATTATTTACAATGCCTCCCCTCCCCAGCAAAGGCCGCCTCGCCAGCCAGGAACGGGGGTGGCGGGCAGGGAGGAAAGCGCATCTCCCCTGGGAAAAAACTCCGAGAACCCCCCTGGGCTCTGCTTCTGCTTCGCTCTCGTTTCCGCTGGGGGGGGGCAGTGTGGGAAAAGTTTCCAGAGTGTCGACCCTGGCCCGGGGGGGAGAAATCCCAGCGCCTTTGTCTTTTGTGCTGGGTGCAGCTCACCCCCCCAGAAAAGCGCCGCCTTGCGCCCCTCCCGGCCCTTCCACAGCGCCCCCCTCCATGGTGAGTGGGGCAAGGGCTGTGGCAAGGAGGGGGCCTGCCCCCATGCTGCCGCTGCCCCCCCCAAGCTGGCCTGTCAGATGGGAGGCTCTCCCAGTAGCGGAGAAGGGGAGCGATTTCAGTCCCTTCTGAACAGTGAGCAGGAGGACGCGAGTGCGTGGCTTGCGCTTGCGCACCACCACTCCTGGGCCTTTTCCGCACATTACCTTATTGCGGAGGTGGGGGGTGCCGTTCATGCAAGCAGGTTCTCGTGCGAGGTGCTCTCTTCGCTGCTCCTTCATCCCGCAGTTCCTGGTCGTGTGATTGCCCCGCCCCTTCCTCCCCCAGTGCAGTCTACCCAGGCTGCACTGTGGAAGGAAGGGGTGGGGCGGTCGTGCCACCAGGAAGCCAGCTGCGGGACGGAGCAACGAAGAGAGCACTTCGTGCAAGAACCTGCTTGTGTGAATGGCACCCCCCACCTCTGCGATAAGGTAACGTGCAGAAAAGGCCCAGGAGTGGTGGCGCACAAGTGTGAGCCACACGCTCGGTCCTCCTGCCCCCTTTCATGGGAGTGCGTGCAGCCGCACGCGCTCCCACCAAAGGGGACAGGAGGACGCGAGCACGTGGCTCACACTTGTGCACCACCACCAAGGAAGGAATGGAGCCTAAGACCGTCGGAAATATGTATTTTCCAATGGTCTTAGGCAACCCCTGTGAAAGGGTTGTTCAATTCCCAAAGGGGTCACAACCCAGAGGTTGAGAACCGCTGCATTAAGCTCTTCCACGTTCTACTCCATCCCAGCTCCTGTTCTTTTACAAATTGAACCACATATGGCTAACAAAGGTTCTTCCTTAACTGTATGTGGGTGAATTAGCTAAACAATAATTCATTTATTATTAAGGTTTATTATTGTTTATTTATCATGTTTATGATTATTTACTTTTAGAGTTTACTATTATTAACTATCTTGGAAGCTTTTAAAAGGGAATTACATAAATTCATGGAAAAGAAGGCTATCAGTGGCCATTAGTTATGATGGCTATGCATTCCCTTTGTTGCTGTTTCTCATTGTGTGCCTTCAAGACATTTCTGTCTTATGACAATCCTAAGGCAAACCTATCATGGAGTTTTCTTGGCAAGATCTGTACGGAGGTGGGTTGCCTTTGCTTTCTTCTGAGGATGAGAAATTATTATTATTATTATCATTATTTGACCAAGATCTCCAGAGTTGTAGTCCAAATCATTATGCTGGTTTTCTGTTACCTCCCATATTAGACACCATATGTCTCTGGCAATCATTTCCTTGGAAACATAAGTAGAAAGATGCTATTGCATTCACATCTTTCTTATAATCCTTCCATAGGCATCTGCCTGGACATGATGAGAACATAATGCTGGACTATATAGGCTTTTATTTTGATTCTGGAAATCTTGTCATATATTTGATAGTGGAAGAAGCAGAGTAGTAGAGTGCAGCAATAGGAAGCAAGGCATGTCTTTTGAAGTAACTGTTTATGCTATTGTGGTGAATTCTTGGGGACACAGTAAGATTCTAGGATATTAAATATACTGTATTTGGGAGGACCACAATTTATTCTTGAATAATGATACATTATCTAACAGAAAGAAAATTTGACAGGTAACCTGAACCGCAAGCAAAGGAGTCTCTAGAACATTTATTTGTTTAATATCTTCAACCTAGCTTTTACGACAAAGTCCTCACAAAGAAGTTAATGAACGCAAATAAAACAAAACCCATATGACGAAATACACAATAATATACTCTACACCAGTATCAGTAACAATAAATAAGGCACCATGAACTTAATCAGGAAAAAAATGACAAAATGAAAAGGTTTTCACAATTTATTTGAAAGCAGCCAAATATGGGGCTTGAGGAAAAGGGTTCCAAAGGTGTGGTGCCCTAACTCAAAAAACTCTCTTCTTGGGCCTAAATTCAATTGCCAGTCTCAGTTAGAGTAAACCCATTGACTGAATTCTGAATGGCAGGTCAATACTTACATAAATACCTAGCCTACCTCAAAGGATTGTTGGAAGAAGTGACATGATAGCTATCCTTAAATATCTGAAGGGATATCATGCAAGAGATGGAACCAGCTTGTTTTCTGCTACCACAGAGACAAACCAAATACAAGAAAAGAGATTCTGCCTAAACATTTGGAAGAACTTTTTATACTGTAAGAGTTGTTCAATGGTGGAATAGATCATTTCTGAGGATGGTGGACGTGTTTAAAGACCTACTTCGGAGGTCTGTTTAGAGAGCATCTTGCAGGAGTGCTGCAGTTGTGTATTCCCGCATGGCAGGGATTGAACTGGATGCCCTTGTTATCTTTTCCAACTCTAAGGCTCTATTGGTCGCATTGCTCTAGTGGATCTCCTTTGCTTGAAACAAGCAATTGGCTTTAAACTCTGATACTTCTAAATAGCAGACCACAGAATGGGTCTCTGAGGTTAGGGCAGGTTCACATGAGTGTTGGTTTCAAATTGTTCTAAAAGTCAACACTACAACTGTGAACTGTCACCAGCAACAACATCAACATGGTATAATGATTATCCATGCTATGCTAGGATTGGGGAGGCTGAGATTCAAATCCCTCTTTGGTTGTCAGCCTCACTGAGCGAGCTTGGGCCAATCATCCTGTCTCAGCGTAGCCTACCTCACAGGATTGTTGGAAGAGTAAAAATGAGGAAAAATAGTGTGAACCTTGAGTACCTCAAAAGAAAGCCAAGACATATATGTAGTAAATAACTACAGAATTGGTGTAATGTGAGCAGTTCATCAACCTGAGACGGCAGGATTACGGTCAGACTTAACCTATACAAAGGTGGGTACAGACCAGAGCTCTAGTTGTTGTGGTATCTCTGCAGTTTTCCAGTGTGTTCTCTCCTTGAAACTTACTATTAAGATGGTCAGTTTAAGATCTGAAAGTATACATGCATGGACAAAGGAAAAATTAGTCTTTTATTTATCTTCTATGCAAGAGAATAAATTTGACATTAAGAAAGGTAATACAAAAAGGTCTTTAGGGTACATCTGAGCCTCTATGCCAAACAGGAAACCAATGTTCTGCTCCGGATCTTCTGAGGACCATACTGACTGCCAAAAGATGAAACATGGGTGGAGCTAAGTTTAAGGTCTAAGCCAAAGCTTCTCAACCCTTTCTTTACAACAGGCCCCCTTCAAATGTATTTTGTTCCCAACAACTACCAATACTATATTCAAGGCTTAAAACTACAGTGCACCAAATATTTTTTAAAAAATTGCTCATCAAGGGTCTTCAAATTTGGAGAAACAGGAAGATTAAGTAACACATTCCTAATATTTTTATCAGAATGATTCAATGCAATTTTGTCTTTCTTTCTTTCTTCCTTCCTTCCAGTCATTCCTTCAATTCTAGCTGTGAAAGCTCATACCATTCTTTCAAGCCTTCATAGACCCCCTGGGAGGACATCAGACCCCTGGGTGGTTCTCATGGACCCCAGGTTAAGAACCAGTGGTCTAAGCCATGTGAGGGCCATAGGCCCTTTAAGACAAGGTAAGGTGATAGATACACTAACAAAAAAATATTCAGAAACAGAACTAAATCCCCAAATACTGATATTGTACTACCTACTATGATGCAGAAAAGAGATGGGACAGTCTTATGCTGCAACTACTACTGAAACTGAGTCCATCTGAGTTTGTTAATCCCCCTGCACAGGCTGAAGGGTATGGGACTGAGCCCCTCTGGAAATGAAGAGCCTCACAGCCCCCTCATCAAATTTTACATCTATGTGTCTAATTCTTATTAGGGTCCTGCTAACCGTATTTTGTACCAGGTAATCCACTCTCTCTTTGAAGGCAATTCGATAATAGAGCATTGCTGAAAATGGCCATTTCTGCACTAGCCTGTTATAGCGGTATTATTCTACTATGGACATCCTGTGGAATTCTGGGGTTTGCAGTTAAGGGAGGGGCCTCTGGAATAATAGCACTTGGCCATTTCCACACTAGCCTGTTATAGCGCGATGATTCCACTTTCAACATCCTCTGGAATCCTGGGGTTTGCAGTTTCGGGAGGGGCCAGTGGGCCCCTCCCGAAACTGCAAACCCCAGGATTCCAGAGGATGTTGAAAGTGGAATCATCGCGCTATAACAGGCTAGTGCGGACATGGCCATGTTATGGCTCTAACTAGGGCTAAATCTGTGTTCTCCAGGTAGGGAAATCAGAGGCAAACGAATGCCTTCTTCATTTACGTCCAGGGCAACCCTACACCCTTCGACTTGGATATAACCTGCACTGAAATCAGTGAGATGCCGGACAAAGCAATTTCTACGAGGGCTCGGCGCTAAACGTGTTGCCAAAACAGGTCTATCAGCCTGGCTTCTGGCTGCTCCCTTCCCGGCAGAGCCACAGCTGAACCTGAGTACCACGCCGCAGCCGAAGCCAACCAGACGCCCAGCTGCGGGAGGAAACGCCCAGTCCCGAACCGCGGGAAAATGACGGCACCGGGAGGCGGGGCTAAGTGACGTCAGCGACTCTCTGCGTTAGGAGGGCGGCTTGTCCACGAGCAAGATGGACGCGGAGCGGAAGTGCTTTCCCGCGCGCGAAATCTCTTCCGGCTTACCTTAAATGTACGGCTGCGAGGTTCTTTGTGTGTAGCCGGTGGCTGGAACTTGGCGGCGAGAGGCTTCTTTTGCTCTTCAGGCGGCAGAAGGGCAGATATAGGGAGGAATGTGTGTCACGTGTAACAACAGGCCGGCTCTCCTGAAATGACGTGACCCTGTTTTGCACCGACGTATCCCTAGCGCTGCGTCAAAGCCCAAAATACACCCACGGCACGTGCCCCACCGAGTCCGCCAACGGGCCGCCGGACGGGGTGGGGCAACGCAGTCCTGTGCGTGTTCATTGGGAAATAAGCCTCAATAGCCTCCCTTCTTGGGAAGCCTTGCGGCCTTCGGTCTGGGAATACGGACCTGTGAGGAACAGTGTAAAGCTATAGAAAGAACCGTTGCACGACTAAACTGTCCCGTCTCGCCGACGCGGGAACAAGGGCCATTTCCGCACTGGGCTGTTATAGCGCGATGATTCCACTTTCAACCGCCTCTGGAATCCTGGGGTTTGCAGTTTCGGGAGGGGCCGGCCGGCCCCTCCCGAAACTGCAAACCCCAGGATTCCAGAGGCGGTTGAAAGTGGAATCATCGCGCTATAACAGCCCAGTGCGGAAATGGCCTATGTGTCCTTTTGCAGCAAGGGCTGCATGGTAGGAATAGAATGGCAATGACTGCGTTACGGTAATACTATAACGGCACCTCCAATTACACCATGTCATTGGAGTTCTTAAGCCGTTTTTAAAAGGCCAGTAAAGGGGGGACGCTTTTTGGACGAGGATCCACAGCACAGAAAGGCTCAGCAACTGCTTCGCTTGACGCCCTTTTTTGAACGTCCTGGACTTTTTCCTCGTGAACGGGAAAGAGTCGACCACGCTTGTTAAATAGCACGTTCTGCAAGCCCGAAGAAACCCCAACGCGGCACAATATCCCACGGCAAGGGGCGAAGACTTCAACTCCCGTGGTGCTCTGGGGAAACATCACCCGGCATGCCTCGCGCAAGACCCGCCTGTTCCGGTCCCCGCGCCGTAGCCTTCTGGGAGGTATAGTTCCATCGTGCCGGCCGGGCTTGTGAAGCTAGTTGAGAGGAGGTGCCAAGATGGCGGCGCTGTGGGGCGGCGGCGCGGGACATGCCGGGGCCGGGGGGACCCTCCCGCGGCGAGGCGGCTCCGAGGTGGGCAACGGCTTGTCTTCCGCGCAGGTACCGGCCGGGCTGGGTCCTCCGGAGCGAGCCGGGGCGGGCTGGGGAGCCGGGGCGAGAGGCTCCGGCTGGACACGTGGAAGCGGCGTGGCCGGCATGTGGATGTGGCACCGGCCAGAGGGCTCGGGGCCGACCGGTGGCGGCGGCGGCCTCGGGGCCGGGGATAGCGACGCTGAACGGGCCACGAGGGCCCTCCGGAGGGAGCTTTTAGACTCGGGATGGTGGCGGCGTGGTTGTTTGGCGCCAGTCAGGGGCGCGTTTGGCGCGAGGCTTGGCGGAGCAGGCAATGGTGGACCGGAGTGCGGGGGAGATCCGCCGGGTGGACATGCCTGGTAGGGTGGACTTAGCCTCCTGGAGCACATACTCGGGGCAGGGAGGGAAGCGTCCCTGCTGGAGCGGAGGGATTGAGGAGAGGGCTCTGAAGTTCCGGATGTCGGGGGCTTTGAGTTGGGGAGACGGCGGGGGAGGCGTCTCAAAGGCAGGACAGCCCTGGCGCCGGTGTAGTTGGCGAAGCAGGGCATGTTTGGGCATGTTTGGATGGAAAATGGGAGCGTGTCCTAGGCGGCGTGGTCCTGGGTATGGACAAGGGAGGAGTTGCCTGTGGGAACGAGACCATTCCTAACCCACAACACGTGGGTCTCCTTGGAATGTGGGGTATTCACGCCATTATTCTGAATAAACCTGGTCCAGAACGAGCTGCTTCCAGGGCTGGGCTGCAATTTTAAGTCTTTTCGTTCCATTTTTTTTGGGAGGCGGGTCAGAGATATTATCAGTCTTTCCTTTTTATGTCGATTACAATAGCGGTAAGAGTTTGGCTTGTTGTTGTGTCTTGGTGAGGTCGGGGAGCCAAGTTCAACACTTTTGGGTAGGAGGCAGACTAGAAAGCATTCTCTTATGTAAAAAAAAAGGGGGGGCACTGATGCTTTTGCTTCCCTTAACTCCTCCCCATGTCTGGGTGTGTTCGTGCCCTCCCATTTGCTGATCCTGTTCAGCCCTGTTTGATGATGCTGACTTTCAGCAGTTCTAATTCTTCTAAGAGACGCAGCTGCCAGCGTTCACTGTCTGCTCCCGTTTTCTGTATGTTTGTACCTACACCCTCTTGGCTATTTTAAAAAAAAAAAATTGCAGCAGTGATTTCACTTCCCCAAAGCAATTTAAGAGAAAAGCCATTTATGGGAGTCAAAAATGTACACTCTTGGTAGGAATGATAAGTAACAGTGATGTGTTTGCTGGCCATTTTGCAGTTTGTTCAGCAAGAGTTTTCTTCGGTTAGACTTTTCCATGTGGGTCCCTCTCTACAATGCTCATACAGTGAAATGAGTGGAGCAAGTGTATAACTGCACAGGCAGTGTTCTTAACCATCAGAAAAGAAAATAATATGTTTTGTGTGTATGCAGGGGGTGGTAAAGGGAAACTAGTTTAATATAGTTAATATTGCTACATTACCAGTCTGTTATGGTTGGTGAGATGGGGGACAAGTGTCTAATTTGTTGAGATAGTTTTTCTGCATTGGGCTTGAAGCAATATGTCCATGCAAAAAGCTATAAATAAAGCAGACTTGCAGTTTGAAGTCTTGCCTCCTCAGATTTTATCAGTTTGTCAATTGTCATTATTTCTTATGGTTCCCATTCACTGTTTATTCACAATAAGCCAAGCCTGGGAATGCTTTCCAAGCATAGTCATTTCTTTTCCCCAGACACTCTCCCACGTCTGTTGTGTCTAGCAGGAAGGAGAGTGAAGGAGTAGGTGAAAATGACCGTGGGGACAGACTGATAAACCTGAATGCCATAGGCGTATGCTAGGGGGAGGGGAATCTGCTAAAGCTTTTAGAATACACTAAAATATTAAAGTTTATGTTTCAAAAAGAAGTGGGCATATTGGTGGGGGTTTCTGAGTCCTGAACAGGAAGCTTTTCTTTAAGTTGCTTTAGGTTTAGTGAAAGGGATGGGTAGTCCATTGACATAAACATAAGAGTTTTGTGCTAGCTTAGGCCATATGTTCAGGAGAGATACTACGCATCCCATTGGGTGCAAGCATAGGTATAGTTTTCAATAAAGTAGTACAAAACATCCTTGATTTTCTCATTAGTATCTGTTTTCTAATTTTATTATACTTTTGGGAGGGCATTATGCCCTTGCATTAGCTTAATTTCAGTTCTTGGAGGCAGAGCACTAACATGTAGATACTGCTTTTCAGGAAACTGAGGGTATGTCTTGTTTGGGAGGTGGTAACTTTGCTTGGGTAGTGAGAGATTTGGTGGAAAACTGGCACCTGCTGCTGCCTTTTACAAAGCTATGGACAAGAATGAACGTTGCTTTGTAGTAACCCACAGCAAAGAAGAGGAACATCATGGCACATCTGAAGCTATAAAAGAGAAAAACTCTTGTTTGATCCAAATCTCATCTCATCTCAAGTTGTATCTTGTAGTGAAATCTTGTTTGTGCTTCTACATGTTGTTTGTATCTCTTGATTTTTCTGAAATTGCAGTACACATATTGCAGTTGGCATGCATCAGTGTTAGGAAACCTGTTCCCCTAGAGACTGAAAGGGTACAACATCCATTGAACCCAACCAGCATAGCTGATAGTGAGGATGATGAAAACTGTGGTCCAACTACATCAGGAAAGTCATAGTCAAAGTTCTTATTCCTGGCTTGCAAAGAGAGATCGTAGACAGAACTATTTTCTATAGTACCTTTCTACAGAATACCCACAATTATCCCTTCATTGATAGGTTGCTTGGTAACTGAAGTGGGGGAAGGGACAGCTCTGTGGCTGAGATAATAAGAGTAACTATGAAGTGATGACTAGAGAAGAGGTGTGAAATCTAGAACTCTAGCTAAACTATCCTGTCTTGCGCTTGTCCACGTTATATTGAATCTCAAATCAGCACTGACTCGTTTAGTATCTGAGAAGCTATTTGTGGCAGTCACCCCATTTGGAAACAAAATAGCAGGATTGCAGCTCTGATCTGGATGCTGTGTATTAAAAAGCTGTCATGGAGAAATTTGGTGACTGAGGGAGAAAACCAAAGCGTGCTACGAAGTACTCATGGCGAACTGCCAAGAATTTGTAATTAGAGCCTTCTGTACCAAGCCTATCTACTTCGTCTGAGGAAGGTAGCTGTTAAACATACTGTTGGTGAAACTTCCTCCATGGCAGCTTCCTATTTAGTCTGGCACATTCATTCACTCACTGGAGTTGCTTCTATAGGTGTATGCATTCCAGAATCAGAGCTTGGAAATAATTATTTGAAAATCATTCAATACCCCAGGTTATTAGGATTTCCAACAATAGCTGTAAATTTCGTTATTTTATAATCATTAAATGCTAATAGCGTTTTGAGCAACAGGATTTCAGCTTTTAATTAATGTTAGGGATACTGTGCAGATTGTACCATGTTTGACCACTTCAGTTTATTCTGAATGTTTTTAAAAATGTAATAATAATTATCTATAACACATTTATTTCACAAATCAGTATTAATGCTTAATTTTCTTCATCAATTTAGTGGCAATATATTATTGCTTTTTTCTCATCTTTCTAAATTATCCTGAGTTCTAGCCTGCTTAATTGGAAGATAGTAGTAGACATAATGAAAAGTCTTTATGGCTGCCTTAGTGGAGTTAATGGTATTGGCAAACAATGAAAACAGGAACCCCCAGGGTTATAGCTTTGAAGTGGACCAGAAGACAATCCCATACAGCACTTCCATGTAAAGAAGGTTCAGCCTTATAGTGGGATGTCTACTGTGGTTTCATCTCACAGGAATTTGGGTGAGTAAAGTTTCCTATACACAGAAAAAAACAAATGGCAACCTGGCAAGGAATGAAAATTGTGAGACATCCAGGCTGGGTTCAGAAAGGGAAGAGGCATTAGTGAGCATATTGTTAACATATGTTGGATAATGGAGTGTGTCAAACAAATTTAAAAGAAAATTAGACTGTGTTTTATAGATTAAAGCAAGGCCTTTGACCGTGTAAATCGTGAGAAATTATTGTTATGGTTCAGAAACGGGTGTGCTACAACATCTGATTGTCTTGAGGTATAACCTGTTCTCTGGATAAGAGGCCACTGTTGGGACAGAATATGGAGAAACAGAGTTGTTTCCTATTGACAAGAGAGTCAAGGGAAGGCTGTAATTTATCGCCCTATCTCTTATATTTATATGCCGATCATATAGAAAGCAAGATAAGATTCAGAGGAAGGGGACATGAAAATTAGGAGAAAAAAAATCAACAACTTAAGATATGTTGATGACACAATATAGTTTATTTGTGTGCCTTCAAGTTGTCTGTCAAGTTATGGAGACTCCATGAATTTCATTGTGTTTTTTTAGGCAAGGAATACTAGCAGGTGGTTATGCCAGTTCATTCTTCTGAAATATAGCCTTCAGCACTTCCCATCCAAGTACTAATCAGGACTGACCCTGTTTAGCTTCCAAGATCAGACATGATCTTATACTTTTAGGGTATTTAGGTGAGTGATTTGCAGAAAACACCAAAGACTTGGAATGACTTGGTGAAAGTTATGGAGACTAATCAGGAAATCAGATGACTAAGACTTAGAAGGGCAGTCAGGAAGGAGTTATATATAAGATCCTTCAATGTAGAGATACATCAATCAGTAGATACAACAGTCAGAATTATTCATGCTATAGTATTTCTGTGTATTGGTGCAGAAGATGGTCAGCAGAAAAAGATGACAGGAGCAAAAATCAGCGCATTTGAAATCTGGTACTAGAGGAGAGGTTCTTTTGGATACTGTGGATTGCTAAAAGACAAATGAAGCACAAATGAAACCTGAACTCTTACTAGAAGCCAAGATGACTAAACTGAGGTTGTTGTACTTTAGACATATCATAAGATGATATGAGTCACTAGAAAAGATGATGATGCTTGGCAAAGTGGAAGGCAGAAAGAAAAGAAGAAGACTTCATTACAGATGAATTGATTCAATCAAGGAAGCTGCAGCTTTGAGCTGGAAAGACCTGTGTAGGACAGCTGATGAGCAGAGATCTTGAAGGTCTCTCATAGTCACCATAAGTTGAATTCAGCTTGATAGCAAATACCAGTAAGGCCAGCCTCTAGGATTTTTGACCATAGAATAATTAGCTTGAAAACAAAGCTGTGAGATGTAGAACCTTTAGTGACTAACGAGGAATAATGCAAATGTGGAAACTTGAGTACTGTTAAAAAAGTTCTTTTTTAAAAATAACACATTACAACTTTCTATATTGCTTCTGTGAAATAACAAGATGGAACTGTTTGCTGAGTATTTATACTATGTAATTAGAAACAGCACATTTTACAACATGTTATTGAAAAAGTTGTAGTTCTTTATGGTTACAGTACTTGTTTTTCCACATGGCTAATAGTCTACCAGGATGATCATTTCACTGAGGGTAACAAGTGTGAAGCACAGAGGTTAGCACCCTTTGAGTTGAAAGTAGAAATAATATGGAACTTAGAGTAATGATTATTCTTCTTTGCCGCAACTTTTGTTTTCTCCCACACTGCTTTGAATGAAAATTTAACTGTTAAACATTAGCAAAGGCAGAAAAAACAAGCAAGTATGAGTTTGTTTGGTCCCAGTTTACCACTTCTGCACAGATAAAGTTGGAGGAAATTGGACCACCATCCAGTTTCTTCCATCCAATGCACTGAAACGTTGGTTTTTTGTTTTTTAAGTGTAACATCAAGTTAAGAGTTCACTGATATGATGATTAGTTGAAAGATCAACCGTATTGTCTGAGAAGGTTTAATTAAGCACTGCTAATGAAGGAAAAAGGATGGGTAGAAGGTAAATGGGAGCTCCTGTTGATTTTTTTTTTGGACAGTAAGTATTTAGTTGTAATATTTTCATAGGAAAATCTAATAACAGTAGATAGGAAGAAAGGAAGAGATAGAGACACAAGTGAGAGGGTAGAGAAAGAGTGCAATATGGTTGCATCTGGTTATCCAGTAAGTCCACTAGGGGAAGAACTATTGTTGAGGTATAGCCAGGTAACCCAGTAGCACTGTACCTAACAAGGAAGACCCTGAACCAGCCCTGGGGATTCCCCAGCAAGATAGCGCCCTAGAAGATAGAAACTTCCAGGTTGAGACAAGGAACTGTGACATATAGAGAACCAAGCAGTCCTGTGAGAATCTGATCCTGACACAGTCTACATCCTCCATCTGCTGGTGATTCCATGATAATCCTTCACCCCATCTTTATAAGTGGCAGACAGATTGTAACACTTTTGCTGAGTGAATAGTTGCACTGCAAAGCAAAGTGCAGGCCTCCAGCCATCTGCCATTTCAACTTCTTAAGAATGCCTCTTAGTTTGACATGGCACCTAGAAAAATATTGATCCACTGAAGATGGTGGAAGGCTAAAGCCATGGTTGGAATATTGCTTTGTAGTATGCTTTGTAACAATGTTTTCAATTTGAAAACAGGTCTTGGTGAGTCTTAGGGGAGTATTGTTATTGATGGATGAAGTCTGTGGAAGCAGCATGAAAATGTAGGCACTTACAGTAGTTCAATAAGATATGAAAATGACAGTGTAAAATAGGTATATATATTTGTGAGTAAAAAGTTCAATTTATTTGCAGGCACAATATGGAATTCTTTTATACCTTAGCTGGGAGGAGACTAAGAGACACTAATTGATATTAATGACCTGGAATTTGTTTTGCTAATTGTAGGTGTTTATCACACATAGAACCCAATACTTCTGCAGTGCTTTTCTATCATACCCTGAGAACCCAGCACTTTTCATTATGGAGTTGTAGCTTAGTAATGCTTTTATTAATACATCATTGATGCATTTGGCACCTTACACAGCTCAGAAGGAGAAAGACAGATCCCAGTCTCATCTTTCCCCCAGATTTATTATTGTTAAGGATAATTATACTTAAGCTGGTATACCAACTATGACCATACATGGACAAAGATGTTCTGATTGCTGTTATCCATGCACTGGTAACTTCCCATCTGAATTTTTGCAGTGTGTTTGCATGTGGGGCTACCAGTGGAAACTTCAGTTCACAGATGGTAAACAGAGAACGTGGGGCTGATTACTTTGAATGTATCACCTTAGTGTTGCATCAACCTCACTAATTACCAGTCTGCTTTAGGTCCTGGTGCTAAGGCCCTAAATGGCTTAGTACCAGTCTCCCTAAAGGTGCAGCTTTCCCCATATGTTCCTGTCCAGTTATTAAAGTCATCTTCACATCATATATTTAGGCTGTTTCAGAACCTTCAGTAAAGGCAAGAATTATAGGCAGAATTCTCATCCAGATCTATCCAGCAAGACAGGAGGCTTATGTGTACCAGCAGCAGTTTGCAGGACTGTTACAGCAGTGCCCCTGAAACAGACATGCTAAGATTTGACTGCTCCTTAACTAGTATTAGATTGCGTTGAACAATGCTGAATGCAGATTATTCCTTCATGAATAAGGCAGCATTAGTAGAATTCTAAAGGTTGCTCAGGTGGTGAACACAACTGGTGTCCATTGCCTTTCTATGGCTGCATCCCTTGCCCTTAAAGTTTATTTACAGTTATCTCTTTGAAGCAGCAAGAGCTCAGGATCAGGTAGATAACTTTGGAACCTGGAGTTCCCCTTGAATGATTGCGCTCCATCAGAACCTTCAGTACAAGCTTGCTTTGCCAATTAGATTCCCATCCAAATGTGTCAGTTCAGCATCCAAAGAATATTTGCCAGAACAGCATGAGGACTCCTCCCAGAGAACATGTATCATTGCTGCTGACTCAGGAGCAGGAGTGCTTTATACTTGTTCATCCTGTTTCCTTAGAAGCTGCAATATTGAGATGGAAATAGCACTTATGAATTACCATGGAACTATTTTCTCTGAGTTTTGTTTTCATTTGTAAATAATTTTTCCCATTTAAGATAAACAGTTGTAAAGTAAATTGTCCCTCTGCAGCATCTTGAGATCTCTCCTTCTGACTCTTTTCCCTTCAGAATCTGTATCTCTACATGCTTCTTCTGTTCCTACAAATGTTTCCTCTCCCAAGACTGCAGTGCTTATCTGAATATCCTGTATTTGATGCTGGTTGGAATATTTGAGAGCTTGTTCCTCAAAAGCTGGAGTTTTGCAGGGTGGTTGGTAGGGTCGCTGCGTGCATCTGCAGTAACAGTTACACAGAGCCTTGTTCATGACTTGAGAACTCTTTGAATTTCTGGCTTGAAAGCCTCTCATGTGATTGACTGAGGGAGGTTCATGCTTTAGGCTAATTAACAGAAGGTCATGAGAACAGACAAATGAATAGAAAGAAACTGACACATAACGGCATTGTAGTCTTGGGTAGGAAGGCAAAACTGTACTGCCAGGTTTTCTGTGTCTCTGATAGAATGGCTTTTTGGGTAATAGCTTGTTCAACATCATGTTTGTTTCCTTTGGTATTGAATTCTAGCTGTTTATGGGTAAAAACAGCTAAGATACTTGTGAGTCTGATGATGTAGAATAAAGATAGGCAAGCTGTTGTCCTTCAGATGTTCTGGGCTGCAACTTAGGAAGGCTAGTAATGAAGGATTATGAGGACCATCATATAAAATATTTGGATTGTCTGCTCCTGAACTAGAAGGAAAGTGACCTTCACTTTTCATGGGATCTTCAAGGTGCAGAATCCTAGGTCCTTGTAAACTGACAAGTGTAGCATTGTTTATTTTGAAACTCTTTTCCCAAGTGACAGCCCCTCCTAACATTAAAACTTCCCTTTATCATTCGCTTTTTTGTTTTAAAATACACAGGCAGCTAACAGAACACTAAATGTTAAAATTCAGTGTCATAAGCCAACACGTCTCTTGTTGGTTCAGTTTCATCAATCAAAAAAAAATGTGGATTAAAATTCATTGCTTTAAGAACAAAATTTCTTAGACGCAATTGCTCTGAAGGGTTCCTACATTAGAAATGGAGACTTGTAGACTACAAATACACACTTGGCTACTGCAGAGCTTGCCTGCTCTTTCCCACTGCTGGTACTGTGCAAGCACCTCACTAGCTAGCCTAGGCTTCCCTACTTGGGCTTATATTGGGGGAATGTCCTATCTCAAGGCCCAGCTTGGCTTTTTTGAGTGGAATATGGAGGAAAGTAATGTTGGTTTAGAGTCAATATTAGGAAAGACCATACACATATCAGTGATGTTTAATCTGTTTATACAACCCACTTTCTGTTTTCCTTTAACATGCTATTCTTTCTCTCCCCTACTCCCAACCCAGTACCTACTGGCAGAGGATTTGCACTTGGCATCACTGGAGGCAGAAACCATTCTTGAAGCAGGAGAGTTTCTGGAAACAATGCAGGACTACTTAGATGCTTCTGTCATCTCTATCATTGAAGATTTCAGCAGTCTGAATGAGGTATGGTATGCTCTGTGCATTCAGAGGTGAGTGGTTGTGTATCAGTCTGCAGGCTCCTTGACATGGCAGCCCATGTGAGGCAGCACTGTGTAAAAGTACCAAAAGAAGAAAATGGATGTTTATTTTTGCTTAATGCATAAATATTATAAATTATGCAAATTGCTGCAGTGCTCTGTTTTCATAAAACTGTATGATTTAGTGATTGTGTATTGTTTGAAGAAAGGATGGGACGTTCTGTGGGGTGTGGAGGTCTAGCTGCTTGGCCAGTAGATGACCTACTTAAAAGTCTCTTCTCATCTAGTTTCATAGTGATGATGGGCGGATTGCCCTTCCCCTCTTCTCAGGTTTTCTCAGCAATCATCAGGACAAGTATTGTTTAAAGTTAATTTAAATGTGGGCTATGGGTAGACAGTGAAGTTTCCTTTTCCATTTCAACTTAACAGTAATAAGTACATAAAAGTTTATGTAGCTAGTTGTTCACATACTATCAGTTGGGTTTTGGTAAATCATCAGTATAAACCTGTGGGGAAGAGGAAGCAAAATGATAGCAGTCTTTAAAGATCTGTACCAACCTCCAGTTTCCATAGTAGCTGTGTAAGTTAGAATAGCTATAGGTGCTGAAGCATTTGGCTGCATCGCTTTCCCTCTAGAGGTGTTAGACTATAGTAGGAACTGTAGTGGATCCCATCTGGAGAGTGCCATGAACTAAAAGGCTATTCAGGATATTATATTATGTTCTGAGGCTTCTGGGGCATTAAAAGTGTTGTGGTATTTTTCTTGTATCTTGCAATTCTGCTTTGACTGCGCTTACTGGTAATTTTTCTTCCTCATTCCATTTCTCAACTTGTAAAACTTAATTAATTGATTTTTTAAAAATTATGTGAATTTCAGGGAATTAAACTTGTCTTAAGTGCCATTTCCTTTCCTGATAGGTTGCCAGGCAAAACTAATTTGGATATCTCTGAATTTTGTATATACATTGAATAGGTTTTCTGTATCTGGTTTGTTCTTCTCCTCCTTCACAACAGACAAAGGGCCACGTGGATGCAGAGAATGAGCTTTCCCTGTTGACTGCAATCACTGAGATATTGGACAGCACAGATGATGAGTCTCTTTCTCCTTTTGACACTATTCCTGACTCTGAATTGCTCACATCTCCCAGGGAGCGTGAAAATTCTTCGGTAGGATGTCATTTCTGTTGTGGTTCATTGGGGCAGAGGACTTTTTTGCTCTTCTTTCAGCAGTCAGTTACGTGTTGGTTGTTGCTACCAGCTTATGTGTGTGTGTATGTGCCTTCCAAGTTGCCCGTTGACTTATGGTAACTTTTTCTTAGGGTTGTCTTAGGCAAGAAATGCTCAGAGGTGGTTTGCCAATTCCTTCTTCTAAAATATAGCCTACAGTAACTTGGTATTTGTGGGTGGTCTCCCAGTCAAATATTAGCCAGGGCTGACCCTGCTTAGCTTTCAAGATCACACAGGGCCTGGTGCCTTTGGGGTATGTAGACCCTTCCTCCTACCAGCTTTATCACTTTATAAACCACAGCCCAACCCTGGTGAGGTAACAAGAAGATAAATTTGATAGAACTTACTGGAGTTGTTACATCTAACCTGGTCATGGATTCACACTAGCCATGTTTTTCGCCACCTAAAGGAGACTTGCCCTAGGATCCTTCACCAGCACCTCGAAATTTATCCTGTAAGCCTTGCAAGCCTACTGCTTGGTGTTATGGATTCAGCTCTGTGCTTTCTCAGCACTGTGCTGTCATCATACTTTGTTTTGTTGTTTTTGTTTTTCATAGACAAGGTTACAGTTCCATGGTAACAGTCATCACCATTATTCTCTTTAGAACTGGAAGCTATGGAGGCCTCTTTACTCACTCAGGCTGCCAGGCTTTTGACAGTCACATCTGTGCTGCATATTGACAGTGGTGACACCATTTTCTCGTAGCTAAGACAAAACAATTCCTTTTGTTGAACATGTTCATGTATACTTGTTCACAAAATCTTGACAAGGGTCTCTCTTCAGTCCACATGTAGGAAGTCTAAGCACACTGTAAATTTCACAGGGTCAGAGTGCCCTCTAGTGGGCACATTCAGCCATTTTATTCAAAATTGTGGTGTTAAGACATGTGTTCATGGTATGATGGAAAACTCCCTCGCGCTTGGCTTAAGATAAAGAGCTCAAGTGTCATTCAAGAACCTGGATGCTTGTTGTTGCAGGCCTTCAAGTCATTTCCAACTTATGGTGCCTCAAGGTAACCCTATCATGGGGGGTTTCTTGGCAAGATTTATTCAGAGAGGGTTTGGTTTTCACTTCCTCTGAGACTGAGAGAATGTGATTTGCCCAGGGTCATCCAGTGGGTTTCATTGGTTGAGCGGGAATTTGAACCCTAGTCTCCCAGAGTTCTATTGAAGAATTCAGATCTCTCCACCATGCTGATGCTAACATAGAGTTACCACTTGGGAGATTCCCCAGTGTGTATCCCTGGCAGGCATGGATTCACAGGTGTCTTGAGAAGCTCATGTTGCATTGTTTGAATTCAATTGTGATCCATAGTATTACCATATGATAATTTGATTGAGTTCACTCCCCATTTCCAAGCTGTTCTCCTTTTTTCAGTTTCAGAGGTTCCTCAGCTTGTCTGTAACACCCCCTAAGAAAGACTTAAACACTAAAGAGGATTTCCAGGAACCTAGACTTTGTAACATCATGACAGAGAAGGTGAGATGGTGGGGACTTTTGTAAACTGAGTATTAGGTGATCCAGTTTAATATTTCTGGTTTATATATCTGTATAGATATCTTCTTTACTTCTTTGTCAGTGTGTCCCTGATTGCTTTATGAAGACTGATTCTCTGCTTTGTATTTGCTCTGCTGGGTTGGAGGCTGCACAAAGGGAATCTGAGTACCAGTACAGCAGGGAAAGGTTGAGTTAAGTGCAGACGTCATAGTGGTAAAGAAATGAGAAAAACATTGTTAAATCCCTTCCTTCCATTAAAGGCACAAATGGATCCATTGGGTGAAGACATGACAACTATAAGAAACCAATGGAGTTCCAGCAGTGGATATCTTTTGTACACCAGTCTTTATGGGCAGTGCAAATCTGTAGCTATGATTTACACATCTCTTGATGAAATAGATGTTGAATGCTCACCACCCTTGTTCACTGCATAAAGATTTATTGCCTAATCTTCTCCACAACTTTCTTCCTCTTCTGCAGGTTGAGGCCAGCACTGCCAGCCTTTCCTCAGCACTGAGTCCAGCTTGTCCAAAGGATTTGCCTCCTTCAAAGAAACCCAGTAGCAAAGCACTTTGGGGGGAGCGGAAGCTGTTCAGGCACAGGGAGAGAGAACCATCTGTGCTGCAGCGCAGTGATGGGGAAGAGGAGGAGGAGGAGGAGGCTGCGGCAACAAGCTGCCATCAGGGTTTTGTGGCAGGTGTGAAGGAGATTCCTGTAGCCAAGGAAGTTGAAACGGAGCTTGGTGAAAGCGATGGCCCCTGTGTCATTGCCCCAGAGAGCATCTCTCTCAGTGAGCTAGTGAGGTCAATGCATCCTTACTGTCAACCCAACATTACCGTATGCTTGAGCCCTGATAGTCAGCCTCTTGCTGAGGAACTCCTTGCTGGCCCAGTTGTCTTGGAAATAGTGCCTGAAGATGGAGAGGGTATGGAGATACCAGTAGTCCTGCAGAATTTTGAGACCGTGGAGCTCCCACACAAGACTGATAATGACTATACTGCTGACTTTGTGATCACTGGCTTGGAAAACATATTACCTGAAGGTAACACCAAAACTCCAGGCCTAGGAAGAGAGCTTGACTTGGACAAACAGACAGAGGAAACAGGCAGGACTGCCCTCCAAAAGGCAGAAGACATTCATAGACAAGTAGAGGAGAAAGTTCAGAAATCAGCAGATGACCAGAAGAACAGATCTGCATCTAAACGTGAAAAGCTCTCTGACTCAGAGAAGGGTCAGATATGTGGGCATTCCAAGAAGAAGAGGAAAAAATATAGTGAGGAAACAAAGTTGTGCAAAAAAGCGATAAATTACAAGAAGATGGCTGTCTCTTCTGAAGAGCAGGGCAGGTCTAATCCAAGTAGGTCTGTATGCAGTGTTGCATTTCCAGAAAAACAACTGGAAAAAGCTGGAGAGCAGGGCCAAGGTGAGCTTCTCCCAGACCAAACATCCCAGACAGTTGAAAGCTTGAATACGCAACTGGAGGAATTGCTAAAGTGTGAGACGGTCAAGGAGCCCCCAAGCCCACCTGAGCCACGCTTGGAAAGCACGGAAGCCTCATCACACATAGAAAAGGAGCTCTCTAGTCGACAGCAAGGGAGTGCAGACCCGGCACCTACTTATCAAGAGCATGCACGAAGTGAGCCCAGGGAAGGAAGTCAACCCATCTTGCCAGTGCATGAGGTGGGAAGTCCAAAAGCTCCCCAGCTGCTCTCCAGCAGCACCGTGGATCTTGAAGAACAGTCTCCTAGGAGCCCCCTCTGCCCTAGAAATGAGGAAACTAAGGAAGCACCAGCAAAAGAAGCTAAGCCCAAGCCTCTTAGCCTGAGTGAATATAGGCAGCGCCGACAGCAGCGCCAGTCTGACGATGGGGGAACCAAGACCATGATGGAGAACCAGAGCGCCAGCAAGTGGCCCACCCTCCCTGAACTTCCCACAGAGCTAGCTGACCTTCCTTGCCTACTAGTCCCTTTACCACCCACCAAAGTGACTAAGTCTGATCTGGCAAAGGAGTGTGAAAAACCCACTGGCTCTTCCACAAGTCTTCCTCTGGCTGTGGAAGACAATGCCACGCCCCTTTCCTTGCCATCCTCTTCTGCAGCAGCTGCAGGAAGTCCTTCTTCCCAGCCTGGCTGTGTGAACGCTGCAGCTCCTACCATACTCCTCCCTGTTGTATCTTCACTACCTAGTCAAGTAGGTGCCTTTCCCCCTGTGGGAATACAGATGCCTCCAATACCACCCCCATCTTACCTGCCTACAGCTCCTGGGGCTTTCCTCCCAGCCCCTCCTGATCCTTTCATCTTGCACTCACAGCCACCACCACCAGTGCCTTCCTGGTCTCACTTTCCCCCACCACCAGCCAACTACCAAAGTTTGCCACCTCCACCTCTTGCTACTGAGGCTTGCCCTCCTGTCTTTCATATGCTTCCCCCTGTGCCATCTCCAAACTGGCCTCCCCCATCTGTTTCCCTGCCACCTTTTGCCCCAGGCCTGCCTTATAGCTCTGTAGAGTGGGGCCTGGGACCACAGCCTCCCTACTGGACTGGTATTCCAGTACCACCACCAGTCTTGCCCATCTCTTGTGGGGGTCAAAGAGCTCTCATGCAGAACCCCACAGTTGGCATTTTGCCTGCCCCACCTCCTTCTGAAGGGACACTTGCCCAGCACAGTATGCCTTTGGCACTAGAGTCCTCTCCCTTCAGAGGGCAGAACTTGGCAGTGAATGAAAAACCAGGCCTGCCCATGCAAGGGCCAGTCTCTGCTGCAGTCAAGACCGCCCCCAGAAGGGTATCAGATCCAAGAAGGCAAGCACAGTCTTTGGCTGTTGAGTCCAAAGTAGAGGAGACTTCAAGCAGTTTACAGCCACTGGGGAAGCTGCCTTCTCCCCTCTCAGTTGTAGAACCTCTTGAGCCTGTTAGAAAGAGTTCCAGCCCTCAAGCTTTGGGAGAACACTGTTCTGTACCATCTTCCCAGCAAGTCACAGAACTCACTGGCACACTGAAATCATCTGAAGAACCTTCTTTTTTGCCCGCTCTCCACAAGAATGCCAAAGAAGCTTTGCCTGCTTTCCAGCTAAAAGATGAGAATTCCTCACTGTCTGCTCCCTTACTACAAGAAAAACAAACAATGCCAACTGAGACAGATGTCCAAAACGCTACTCCCACAAATCCCCCTGCATCAGCCGTGCCCCAGAAGGTGAATGAGACTGCTAAGCTTTCGAAGAAGCCAGCCCATTCATGGAAACACCAGCCTTTTGTCAGCATTACACAGTGCAGCCGCAATAAGGATATTGTTCAAGCATTCATCAGTGAAATCGGTGAGTGACCATACCATTCAAACTAACGGTTACCAGGGATAGTTCGCACGTTATGATTGGCATTGCAGGTGGCAGTGGGGTAAACCTCAGTTACAGCTTGTCTCCCTATGTTGTTATTTGGCGTAGCCCTATTTAATGAGAGGCAGCCCCTTTGAAACAGAGCTTTATCTTAATGAGATACATTTTCTTAAAACAGGAATGCATACAAGGTATATCAGGATTTAATGGTAGATCTCTGGGTGATCTGAAGTAGACTAAAGAGTTCTAACTCCAAATTGTCTATTAATAGCCTCATGAACATAATTTGTCTGTCCTAAATTATCCTGCTAAAATGAAAAAAAAAATAGTATTGGCAGGTGTGGATATATGTACAGAGGAACTGTGAGTTCTAGTCAGTTTTGGTAGTAAAAAAAAACCTCAGTTTTTTTAGTTCTCAGTGGGTGTTTTTTGCATCAGGGTCCTGTTGACAGATCCTGGGGCTTTAGTTAAACAAAAATTCTGCAAGCCTGAAGTTTCCACAACATTGCTCTAAAGCATAGAAACAATCCCTTTGTATTCTGTTGTGTGTCCAGGATTTGTTTATGCCTTTTAAAAAAATTATTTCAGAAAAATACAAGCATAAACCAGTGTTAGTGTACTTGCATGTACGTTTTTGCATGCTCTCTTTCTTCTGTGCTCAGTCACCATCTCCAAAACAGTGGCGTATTTCCTCTCCAGCCCATGTCAAATGCCAATAGGATTAGGATGTAGAAAAGAAGGCCAGAGGGTAATTGGAGTTAGTCTCTTCTCTGAGCACAAGCTGAGCCAGCAAGGCTTCTCATGGGAAATAATGAAGCCTCAACAAATGCATGTACTTGATTAATATTGTCCTTTTTCTTCCCTCAGGAATTGAAGCCTCTGACCTGTCCAGTCTCTTAGAGCAATTTGAAAAGACAGAAGGTGAAGACTTAAATGGAGGCAAGTTGTTGAGCACCGTGATTCCTGGTTTGCTTTGATAATTTTTCTAGTTTCTTTCAGTTGTCTTACATTGTGAATTGCCTTGGGTCTCATACTGGGAGAAGGCAGTACATAAGCAAAATAATTCAATAAAATAGTGAATGAACTGAGTTTCCCAAGGAGCCAGGATGGTATTTCCCAGTGCCAAAGCACTTTTGATTGCATTATGGCAATCATAGTGGTCCAGGTCACATTTCTGTTCTGCCTTTTTCCCCAAATCACAACTGCTTAGAGAAGTGAAATGAGGCTAACTGGCCTGGGAGAAATTATTCTTCCTCAGAATTATCCTAGGTCAATGCAAAATATACACACCAAATTTTCCAAATATTTTTCAGTGCAATTTTGCTTAACTTGTGGATTAAACTTGCGAGTTTCGGAGAACTGAGAACAAAGAGTGTCTTAAAGTAAAGAGTATATTTTTTCCAATATTTAAAACATTTCAATTTCTGCTGTGGTGGTTTTCTTGCCTTTTGTTGTAAATGTAAACTGTACGGATATTTTAAATTGTTCAGTTGCTGATTTGTAGATAAAGTTCTATATAAATATAAATAAATATTGTATATAAATATTTTCAGGTTAAAAATAAAATAGAAAGGGGCAAGGAAGGAGAGAGGCATTTATCTGAAATAGTATTATGGTGAGCAACAGAAAATTATGCTAGATGCAAAAGATGTATTGCCTTTGCTGCTCTCATCTGTCAGTCTCTCCTTGAAATTCTTGTTGCAACAGAATCTAAAACAATTTGAAAAGTACAGTGTAAATTGGGATTTCTAAAGTATGATTTTTGTTTTTAAATAATAACAACTGTGATTTTTTTTAGTGAATCAGATCCTGTACGCAGGCCAGATAGGGCCATAATACCATTTGGCAGGCCAGTTTTACAGTGGCTAACAGCTTTTGTTCTCTGCTTTATGTTTCTTCAGCAAAAAAGGGAGCATCTAGTGTCACAAAGGCCAGGGAAAATTTGACTTCAGGGACTAGTGGGTGAGTATAGGGCTCAGCCCTAACCAGTTGTGTTTTCCTTTCAGCTTGGTTGGCAAATATTATTAAATTTCTGGAGATATGCCAGAAACTTGATGCAACAATCTTGCCAGCACTGGCTTTATTTTAGTGCTTACTGTGCTGGCTAGAGGACCACTGAGGATGTGTAACATACTGTAATAAAGCTCTTTTCTTTCCTCCTTCAGCTCTGAGTTACAGCAGGAAAAGAAAGTGGTAGAGCGCCTTCAAGCACCAGAGCTCAGCAATGTAGCAGGTATTAACTTTTTTTTTTAAAACTGGATGTGAAAATCCCAAAGCATTTCTATCTAGTAATTAGTGGAGAATTGGATACAGAGTGGAGTAGGAAATGAGGGAGAGCTAAGACCCCACTGTTCCTTTGACTTTATACATTTTCTCTCTCTCTTGAGTAGCCATTATTTTAAGACTACCTGTTGAGCCCTTGTTTAAAGCCTCTGGAGGTCTACTTTAAAGTACAGAGAAAGAGAATATTTTTGTGGGGATTAGAGGCAGGCTTAAAGAAAGGATGTTGCCCATGTGTGTACAGGATTTGAGAGAACTGCTCAAGTTTAGGAGAGCATTTATTTAAAGGCTTTATACTGCTTTCCCACAAATTCATAACACTTTAAAGTAAATAAACCAAGCAACTGTAAATCACAATAAGAGTGGCCGGTGAGGAGGGTCCATTCACTTTCAGCAGGGATGGAGAAGTGGTAGCTCACCAGGACTTCATTTTGCAGCATTTGCCACTACTGACAGTGCTGGATAGATCTGAGTGGTGGTCCAGCAGCATCATGAAGGGTGTGCTTTGTCAACCCTGATTTACAGTTTACAGACCTGGTGAAATATAAAGGTAGAAGAAAGTGACATTGGATCCTTCTTAGCTACTTTGGGCAGGAGGCTACAAAATTTTGAGCTTTTTCCTAAAGGAAAAAAACACAAACCCCTGCCCCTTGCCCCTGCTGTCTGAATCTGCCCAATAGAATGGACAACAAGGATTTCGCATCACTTAGGGAAGCAGAGAGTGTATTCTAGGTTGCCTTAGCAGGAAAAGAGTGCTCTGTCTGTTCTGTAGTGCATGAGTTGTCTGTTCTGGCTGGTTCCTCCATACTCTGAGGGATCTTTTTGTTTTTTCTGCAGGCCTGACCCCTCCAGCTACCCCACCCCACCATCTATGGAAGCCTTTGGCAGCCGTCTCACTTTTGGGGAAACCTGGGTTCCAGAAAGGCGCAAGGCAATCCTTGAACAAAACTCACAAAAAAGTTCATGTTGGCTCTGGTGAACATGACTACTGTCAACTCAGTGCTGCTCAGATAAAGGGAGGTGCCCAATGGAATGTCAAACACAACTTGGATATCACTATAAAGTCTATCACAACCATGACAAAACAGGCACCTGATCAACCTGCTGCTGATAAACTTCCTTCTCCTACTGGACTGGACCCTGCAGGCACCCTCAGTATGGCTTCTAGCTGCCAGAATTGCAAAGAGGCTCCCAGCCCTGTTGATGCTGGTCAGGACCAGATCAGAGGGTCATCTGTTGTAGCGGCTAGCTTAGGCCCTGTGGTGTCCAAGTCACTACAGTTAAATAGTGACCTAAGCCTGCACAAAGAGCCATTGGATCACCGGACTAGTAGACCAAGGTCTAAAACTTGGGACAGTGGCGAGTCATGTTCTGTATTGCTATCACCAGCTGCATCTCCATGCTGGGATGCAGAAAAAGCAACATTACAACAACCTCAGGAGGTACAGAGGAAGCATCTGGCTTCCAGACGCTCCTTGCGATGTTACCGGGGGAGGCAGAAGTCAGTCAGTCCCCAAAAGGGCAGCCATAGAGGCCGACGAAATCATGCCAGCCAGTCTTTCAGCTCGAGCTCTGATGGTGAAAGTGATTCTTCCTCATCATCTTTATCCTCCTCCTCTTCCTCTTCTTCTTCCTCATCACGGTCACGCTCTCGGTCTCCACCATCCAAGCGCTGGCGAAGGTAGTTGTCTCCCTGTTGCATTCTTCGTACTAAGACATAGCACTCTAGGTGTCCTCTAATTTGTTCCTGGGCTAACTGATTGACATCATAAAGTTTTGTGGATTTTGGAATTATATTAATACTATTTTAGTGGCATTTGTGCTGAAAACTTGAAAGTGGTGTGGCTGCCATGCTATAGTATTTGTAATCACATGTGTTGGAGTTGATGTCTCCATAGACACATTACATTACATTTTTTGCAAACCTACTAGTTTATTTGGGGTAGTCAGACTCTTTTATAGCTTCATGTGTTCTGGACTTTACCACTGGATAAACATGCTTACACTGGTTCTCTTCCAGAGCAGCTTCTAGGCTGAACCTTTCAACTCGCATTCTGGTTCTTTAGAAATAGTTTGTAAAGTACCCTGTTGGCTGGTTGTCTAGCATTCCTTTGTCTTTGTTCTGTCTTGGTGTGAGAGACCACCAGTTGGTTCTGAAGTTCTGTCTTGGTGTATAATCTGGAGACACCAAAGACTGTTCTACCATTGGGTTGCTATTTCAGGGTGATATGATGTTTTTTCACTTGGCCTCCACTTCTGTTCCATCCCTTTGTGTCAGTTGATCTTGAGCTGTTTGAGGTCATTACCCAAGCTCCAGCTTGTATATTCATTGATGTCACTGGCCAAGGTCATAATTATATTAGATGGAGTCTAGCCAGTTGTGAAAACTAGATTCTTGAGATCATTGATCATCATTGGAGTGGAAGGTAGAGAAGGGCTAGTTCATCCTCTAAGTGTCATAAAGCTTTGGGACTTAGCAACAGTCCAATGATGATCAGGGCATTATTTCATTCATATCTAGTCCCTCTGAAGAAAACTCATAAGATGAGATATAAAGTCTTATTGATAGAAATTAGGTATATAAATATGTAAGCCTTAATTTGCATATTATGGACTAAGCATAAAAACACAAAACTTGCATGACGGGGCTTTCTCGTCATGACCTGATGTATCACTCTGAAGGCTCCTTGAAATGAGACATTATCCTGGGCTTGGTGATGGTCAGCAGGTATCAAGGTTGGTTGGCTCTCTTAGTGTAGAGGGTTAGGAAGTTATGGTTAGTTACCTGTGTACCAACTGAAGTGAACAGTTCATCTACGTGGGAGGGCTGGGCCTTCCATTTAGTTCAGTATTCCCTCCTCTTAACTGGCAGACAAATTGTGTGACTTAGAGTTGACTCAGAACAGTAACTTTGTTTGCATGTATATCTGTGGACACATATCTGTGCAGATGTTGGTCATTAAGCAAATATGCCTCTGTTGTCCTCATTCACCCCAGACATCGCTCACGAAGTTCCAGCTCCTCTTCCTGTGGAAGGTCATGGAGCCGGTCAAGGAGCAGGTCCCAATCTCGATCTTCCCCGTACTCCTCCTGCTTATCAAGATCATCTTCGCGCTCTCCTTCTCTGCACAGGAGAAAGAGCCGCAGGCGAAGGTGAGACAATTCCTCTTGCTGCTCTGCACTTTTCTCTTGGGTATTAGAATAGGCATCCTGGTTTTTTTTTTTCCTTAGCAAAATATTTGCTCTTGGAGGCTTAAATCAAATTGCTAGTCCCAAGTACAGTAGATCCATTGAATCAGCCTGTTTACGTAAGTACTGATTTACCTTTCAGTGAGTCTGCTGTCATTGTAGGCTAGTGATTGAATTTAGCATGGAATGTCTCTTCCACTGTACAATTTAGCTTTAATGCAAATTTAAAATAATTGTTAGGATGGACTCTGTTTCCAGTACTCTGTGGCTTAAACATGGATTTTGAGGAGCACAGTGACATTGTCAAGGAAGAGGAAGTGTGATATAGCATTTTGAACCTGGAGACCAAGGTTTGAGTGTCCACTCAGCCACAGAAACCCACTCAGTAACACCTTGGGCACATCACACACTCTTAGCTCCTGAGAAAACCCTATGACAGGTTCATCTAAGGGTCACCATAAGTTGGAAACAACCTGAAGGTTGACTGAAGATTTGAAAACTATTTCAAAGCAGATGGGTTTTTACAGTATAATCACAAGGGTATATTGTGCAAAATAATGAAATTATTTTTTAAACATTTTTTCAGAAGAAAAAAACTCACACCGAAAAGTTCCAATTAACTTGACTTTAACACTATGGAATTATTAGAAGCAGTTACCAAGTTATTAACATATAGATCTATAAAATGAAAAAAGGGTATCAACATTAGCTCAAACAGATCTCTTTCCTCTTCCTTGACAATGCCACTGTGTTCCTCAAAATCCATGTTTAAGCCACAGAGTACTGGAAACAGAGTCCATCCTAACCACTTGCTTCATTTCCCATGTTTAGTTTCTCCACCAATTAGACTCCCACGATCATATGTGTTTAGAGGTCTTCTCTGTGGAGGTCACATGGTCTGATGAGATTCATCTTCTAAGGCACAGATGGGAATCATGGAGCTCTTTAACTGTTGGTGAACTGCAGTTTCTAGCAGTCTAGGCCAGTATAGTCAGTTGGGAGCTGCAGTCCAACAACAGCTGGAGGGTTGCATGATTCCCATCCCTCTTGTTAGGCAAGGGTGAGCACCATGCAAGTTGCATGTGGTCTCCTGGCCCATTTTGGCAGCCCCCAAATTTTCCCTTCTGTTGTATCTGAAATTGCTACAGAATTTTGACAACAAAAAGCTGTAATTTCTGTTGAAAACAAGGTCTATGGAAAGCATGCACAGAAAGTGAATTTCTGTGTTGTTTTTACCCACCAGCATGCCTGTGGAATTCAGTTGTGTAATGATATCAGGGCCTCTGGTAGGTTGCAGTGTGTGTGTGTGTCAAAGCTCCTCCTGCCCTACTATGGGAGACTGACATGTCCTGACAGTAGTTCATTTTCATTTGCTACTTCATGATTTTTCCCCAAGAAAATGATCTACTACTTGGGGGGGGGGAGACCTAAGTCTTTAATCCTAACTCTTTGATGCTCTGACTTCTTTAAAAATAACAATACAGATATGCTTCCAGCAGTTCCCGCGAGCGTTACCAAAGGCAGAAAATCAGATACAAAGAGCGTGCAATAGTGAGTATTGCTGGGACATAGTAGTGTTATTGGGGAAGGACAGCACCCCTATAGTGGCCATATTTTGAAGTTTTAAGACTGTCTTAGGCAATTTTTCTTGTTCTGGAAGTGAAGTACATCCATTTCTTGGACCTAAAGCCATTAAGTTCTTTGCCAGAAGCAGCTAGCATTTTCTTGGGCCTTGGTCCAGATAAGGAGAAGTCAGCTGGCTTAGGTGAAATTAAGCCATTGCCTCAACTGTGTATGTACCATCGTTCTGCAGAAGTGCAGAAAGTAGCAATGGGTACAGAATTCTAGTTTCCAGAGAATCTCTACCAGTTGTTTCTTTAAAAAGAAAATGCAAGTTACAGTAGCGGTGTTCTTGACTCTCCATTAAAATCTCAGGAATCCAGTGGTGGTTGAATTAGATGTTTAACTTAAAAGAAGGGTAGTGTTTCATTATTCTTGTCCCGCAATGACTGGCAAAACCAGACTAATATATGCAGAACAGAAGAAAATTGCAGATTTTCCCATCTTGGAAAATGTTGCATATTTGGATTCCTTAGGTGTAGTACAGGTTGCATATTTGGATTCCTTAAGTGTAGTATTTTTATTTTTTTAGTGTGAAGTGCTAATAGTACTTGCTTTGTCTGCTCACATTATCTTGAATTATCAAGGGAATATACTCTATTTGGGCTTTTCTCCATCCTTTAAAGAACACCAAAAACTGAATTAAGTCTTTCAGATAGCCTTGCAGGCAAGGTCCCAGAATGGAAGTTTCTGTTAGAAGTTGGGGCTGAATTTGTATGACTAAAAGGGAATGGTGATTGGATTCATTATTCCTCTGATAATTAAAAGGGAAGATACATTTCAGTACAGAAGGTCATGCTTGAAGTACAGCAGTGTTGTACCCAGTGGGATGGCATGTAATGAAAACCCACGATACTTCTTGGCTTCACTTTCTAGAGATGAGTCATTTTCTCTGTGGTGCACAGAGGTATGTCATTTTCTAGTAGTTTGCTTGGGGAAAAAGGAAAAGTATTTTTTATGCGTATATAATGAATATCCTTGAGGTGGATGAATTGGCAAGAGGAATGTAGCTGTGTGATAGGACTGTCCCTGAGTTTTGTTTGTTTCTTAACTGTGTACATAGGCAGAACGCCGTGTTGTCTTCATTGGAAAGATCTCTAGTAGGATGACACGTTCAGAGTTGCGACACCGCTTCTCCGTTTTTGGGGACATTGAAGATTGCACGCTGCACTTCCGAGAGCATGGGTAAGAGGTGGATCCAGCCTGTCTTTGGCTGGTGTAGGAAAAGTCGGTGGTATTAATATAGTATTATTTATTGTACTTAATAATACTAGAATCTGTGGGCCATCCATTGAAGGTGAATAATGACAGACTGAGAAGAAATAAAAGAAGGTACTACTTCATCTCTGTGCCCACAAAAGCATCTACAGAATTTGCTATCACAAGGAATAGTGAGGGCTGCCAACTTGGAAAGGTTTTAAAAGGGATTTAAAAATTAATAGAGAATATTACTATTAATGACTATAATGATGGATGTTAACTCTTCATGTCGTTATCATAGCAGTAATCAAAAAATACCATCATGATGTGATGGTAGCAGTAACTGAAAGAAAACCCAGAATTTATCTTTAAAACAAGACATGTGGGAAGCAGACAATCATGGCTCTCATAGGAAGAGGGCAGAATGATAAGGGGGTGGTTTCCTCTTTCTTCCCATCTTTCATCTTTTTGTCTCTGAATATGTTCTGGTGTAAAATTTTTACATCTCATCCCTCCTACTTGGTAGGGATAACTATGGATTTGTGACGTACCGTTATGCTGAAGAGGCCTTTGCTGCCATAGAGGGTGGACATGCACTGCATCGTCCTGATGAACAGCCCTTTGACCTGTGCTTTGGTGGCCGCCGACAGTTCTGTAAAAGGAATTACACTGACTTGGGTGAGTTAATGGAAATGAGAGTGACCATGGTCAATGTGATGTAACTTTGAACTTTCACTGAAGTGTCAACCAGACACGAATATTCAAGCCATTAATAGCTCTTGTGCAAGAGGTCAGCACCCTGCCTTCGTGTAAGCCCCTAGCTTAATTAATTCCATGATTCCTAGCATGAGTTAGGACATAGGAGTGGCTCCCAGCAGAGAATGTGGGGAGCCTAGCCTGTTCAGAGTCCTCTCTTTGTGTGGTTATGTCCAATATTGCTTTCCAGTGTGCACATCTGGTTAATTCTAACTGATGAATTGTTGTGTCTTCTGTTTTTCAGACTCTAACCAAGATGACTTTGAACGTGTCCCTGTGAAAAACAAATTTGACTCCCTTGACTTTGACACCTTATTGAAGCAGGCTCAGCGGGGTCTCCGGAGGTAACGCTGGCTCTTCCGGGCTCATTTTGCCCGGTAGGTATTTGCCTACACCAGCCTATACCTCAGATGACTGCAGGGTTAGGTGTCCCCCAGGCCTAGCTTCTATGTCCAGCATGGTTTTTTTAATGAAATATGACAAAAATCCAATAAACAATTTGTATCCTGTTTTTCTAGGGACTATTTAAAGAGGAAAGACATTTTGTTTAACAGTGAAGACAAGAATGGAAAAATACCATCTTCAGTTTGCTTAATCACTATGCAGACAATAAACTCTAACCATAGATCTACCAAATCTGCTACGGTTTGTCCATTTGTGTCTCTCATTGCAGGGGTGGGAGGTTAGGGAGAATGATCTTATTCGTCAGATATTTTCAAAGAGATACAAAATCCACTGGACAAAGGTCTCAAGAGGAGGGCCATATTGGATACCAGCAAATCAGAATTTGCTGCATCTAGGGAACTGTGGTACTTATAGTGCTGATTATTCTATATTTTGGTGCTAGGTCACGGACCTTCAACCTACGTGGTTAATTCAGGCTGTGAACAGCTAGCATGTAGAGGGGCCAAAGGAGACTCCTACCCTCTGGAATCTATCCCATGCTTGTTTTTCCTGTTGGGAAGGTGAACTGGCAGAGGAGAAGAGAGTGATAATCTATATTTTTATGCTTTGCTTCTCCCAATTGGAAAAACAAGGGGAACATCACTGCTCTTCACCAGGCTGTGCCTGACTGGGGAGGGGCAAAATATTCTTTGTAGTGAATTTTCTGGGCTCTTATTCAATTGGTGCTTGGTGGGGTGCTTTGTGTATATCTTTCTTCCTCTTCCAGAAGCTCTGCCTGTTATCATACTTTTATTTTATTTATATCTCGCCTTCTCTTGGCATGAGATCTAAAGTAGCTTATGATATATAAGGAAACAGCTAAAAATTATAAAGTTTTAAAACCATTAAATAATCAATCATATTAAAATAATAATTTAAAACAGTCTAAAAAGTTTAAAACATAATAAGATAAAAGTGTAGCATATCCCATTAAAAAAAAACTTCTCCTGCAAAGTCATATCCAACAAAAAGGTCTTTGCCGGTGGGCAGCAACTGGGCAGATAGGGGCCAACTGAATCTCCCCAGGAGGGAATTCCACATCTGGGGAGCAACGTGGAAACAGCTTTCTCTGTCTACTGCTTCTACACTGTGTTCATACCTAATGTCCATAACAAAATCTTCTATAACAAAATTATTTTCCCATTTCCTTGAGAAAGTCCGTGACAGGAAGGGTTGTTTGTTGATCAGAGAAGCAGTCATTGAGAGATTTTCTATCTTGACAAGTTGGAGCAAATGGCAATGGCCCCATTCACCACTTGATGGCACTGTGCATAAATCAAAGGACAACACGATTGTTGAAGTCAAAACAGAATAATGTAGGTGGCACCTTCTGAACTCATTCCTTGCAGCCCAGCGCAATCTGTCACTCAAGCAGTTTTAAAAAAAGTTTATAAGTGCGGGTGAAGAACAAGATGTCTTTTTTAGAAAATCCTAGCATTTTGTACATGGTGGGGATCTGGAATTGTTGTCCTTGGTTTGTTTTTTTAAAACTTTGGGCAGTTACAGTAGGTGATACTCAATAGGTAAGTGTGGATCTGTTGACTCCCTGTAGGTATACATATGGTTGCCTGCCTGTCTTGTTTCAGATGTAGCTGACTGAGAGGTTTGGAGGACTGAATCTCTTGTGTCAACTAGAATCTTTTTGGGATGTTTTTAGACTGGGAAGCAGAGACTGAAATCTTCTATAGACTGTGTTATGGTTGTACACATACACAAAATGAATGCTGCCTGGATTAACAATGAAGCACCTCAAGCCATGATACAGGGAGTTTACAAAGTGTTGCCAGTGGGCTGTATCTACATCTAAGCCCTTTTTGGCTGTGCTCCCATTTTTCTTTTAAATTAACATTGCAGTTTGCCATCAGAATTTGGCTGCTTAATGCATTATAATTAATGGGAAAAGGAAATGAATGTACATTGGTCAATGTAGTAATGTTCCTTTGAGTTCAGTATCGATAGTCATTATCATAGTCAAAAGGTATTAACTAAAGTTAATTTAAGTACATTTCAGGTTTATTTACATATAAATTGAATAGTAATATAATGCATTGAATATTTTGTCAGTTATTGACAATTATTAACTTTTAATTATTTCATATTCATGTAACAAATTTTATGTCTTTCTAAACCAACAAAAACAAAAAAATGTGGCCCTTGAATGCTTGGCTAGCCTGAAGTGTCATCCCTTGCCCTATGACAGTTACCAGCCCTGGTGTAGACGTAACTTCAAGAGACTAGCTTCTGGATGCAGTTTTTAAAGAATATTCTTCACTTTTGTAAATTGGTTGTAGAAGACTGATTGAAAGTCAATAGATACCAGTTTCCTGTCACAAGGATACAGAGAAGTCTTATACTGGTTGCTATGGCCACACAAAATGCTAGTGAATACAGCTGCAAAATAAATGTTTCCATTTAGAGTATGTAGCTCTCTACATACTCTTATCTGGCTGCATTGTATGCTTCTCATTCATTTGAAAAAGCAAGTCTGCATTCTAAAGTTTGGGTGGGGAAAATGAGGCCTATGGATCACGTGTACTTCCCAAAGCCTCTTGACCTCCCCATTATAGAAATAATGGCCATTTCCCCCAGTTTTTCACCTTAAAATCGCCCCAAAGATCTGCAGACTGCCTGCAAATGTTTACCTTGCCTACCCATGGCAACTGCAAATGGCATCACATTACTTCCAGCATGCCCAGATGTGCCATTGTGGTCCACGAGGGGGGGGTGAGGGGCAAAAATTTGCCTCTGAATCTTTGCCATACTGAGCAGTGAGAGTGAGGGGGTACCTTAAACCTTTTTAAGTTTTGAAGTAGATTGGATAAGATAAATGTTCTTTCTCTTGTCAACATCATCTTGAGAACTTTGTGAATGTGGGATTGTGTATAGGCATGTATGAACAGGATGTTCCCTTCCACTTTTGGCTTTGTCCACTGCTGAGCTGTGAGTCCAACCATTTCCTCCCAATGAACTGTGACCAGCTCAATATTTTAAATGTACTTGGTGTGAAAAAAGTTGTACTGCCCTAGTAGTCCCACTGTTGAATTCTCCCTTAGTGTTAGCTTTACATGTTTATTAGACCTTTGCAGCGCTTTTATTGATAGTCACAGGTGAGAGACAAATATTTTTTCTACTTTTAAAAAAAGTAGACACACACATTCAGATTTAATGAATTCTTGGATATAGCTGTTGGGGCTTGCAGAAAGGATTAACATTCCCCATGTATATACAGCCTTCCCAACCTTTCTAGCATTCCCTTTCAGTCCTTTTGTAATTTGTGATAGGAACTTTGCCACTTTCAAAGGTCCAAAGATCTGCTTAAAAATTGTAGTGAAGTATAAAAGGGAAGTGTAAAAAGGCAGTTAATCAGTAATGTGAAACTGGGTGGGAAAGTTCAAGTAGCCCTGCACAAAACTTCAAAGTGGATGTGGAATCTGATTCCTAATTCCTTATTTAAAGTTCCTCCTTTTTTATGTGGAAGCAGTCTGAATTATGAACAAAACATTTAACAAAGCTGAATCACAGCATAAACTTTGGACTACCTCAGACTGCCTGCCCATGTCCCTAAACATGGATATTGCTTAATATTTCTGCTCAAAGTTTTCTTGGTGCAAAGTGCTTGCTACCAGGAAGTTGCTTCTTTTTTGCTTTCAGTGCACAGGTTCACAGGTGCTGCAAGAATATCATGCCCTGCTGACTGAAGGTGATGATTTTGGTGTAAACCTAATCTTATTTTGGGGAGGCAAAGCTCTTAATTCCTTTTTCAATGAGTAGCAGGCATTACAGTGGAAAGGTGATTTCTCTGTTTATGCTTGAGATTGGTGACAGTACTGAAAATTTGGTAGGTCAGAAATGGCATCCTTTTACAGACTTGGGCCCAAAATTTCAGTTTGGGAATAGCTTTGGAGGCTGCATTCCAGCTGTGGATGGAACTAAGGACACGAATCCTAGGATGGAATGAGCAAGGCCAAAAAAAAGTGAATAGAGCCAGACAGAATTATTACCAATATGGACATCATCCCACTAGGTATACAAAGTACAGCTCAATTCTCTGCCAGTCTGCTGAGAAGCAAACACCAGTGCAACAACTTTCAGGAATATAGAGCACAGCTCTATTCTGTGTTAATAGCTGTGATGCCTGCAAAGCAGAGTACAGTATTTAAAGCTGAAATATTTCTGCTTCTGTTCTCTAATAACAGCCAATAGTACCTTGAATAGCACCTTCAGTGACAGACTTGCCAACTGAGAAGAGAAATCTTGTGTGTCACAGATTCCATTATTATGGGGATTATCTTCTGCTTGCAGGGGTATCTTATCTGAGATAATTTAAAATTCAGGGAAAGCAGAGGTGTTCCTTGTTGAGATTTTTTTAAAATGTTGCTCTGAGCTAAAGGAACTAGGAACAGCTTCAGTCTCAGTGCAGCTATGGTGCCTTGAGAATTTTAATCCATCTACAATCCCATATTGGCAGAAAGGCAGCATAGAAATCCAGCAAGTTAATAAATAAATGATCTTCAAGATATTCTTAGATCACCCAAAAATATGTTACTGGGAAATTACTCTTGAGAGGATCGTCCACATACATATAGCCAAACATCTTGTTTTGATGTTTTTAACCCTGGGAATCTCTTGCCCTAAATTAGGATCTGAGATTTTAACAGCACTGGTTCACACTGTTGAGCTACTTTCCATCATATGTCAGTGAAACGGGACTAATGCTTAAGATAAAACTGGAAACATGCATAGTGTCAATTCTAATGGAAAGCATACTCAACAAGGCAATCTTGCATCTCTTGGAGAATATAATACAGACATTGGGTGTGAAATCCCTTTACCCAGGCTGGTCCTAAAACTCCAGCCCCTAGCAATCCTGGCACTCACCCTGCCCTTGTGTCCTCAATTATTCCCATGCTGGATTGGGTTGCTGGGTCACAGGGTGACCCCTTAAGTGTGGACTTGTTGCTGTGTGGGTTCTTTAGTTTTGTTATGCATGGCTTGACTTCAATTCAGGCTTAATACCCAGAGACAGGTTTAAATTAAAATAGATTTATTAAATGCAGCAGAGGAATATAATCATTTTTTTTCAAGCTCTCCAGAACCATAAGTAGTTCTCCCTCCTTCTTCACATCCACAATCCTGTCTGTATCAGATCAAAGGTCTCTGTCAACCTCATCCTGCCAACCCATTTCCAGATCCTATCTCTCTTTCACACCCTATCTTCTTCATATGTTGTTGAAATCTCTCAGGCAAGCCGCTGCTTTTGATACATTCTATTCCCCTGCAGTCCCCTACCCCCGCTACAGCCACTCTGAGTCAGGACTGCCTGCCTGCATGCCAGTCTACCTCCTTCACAGTGGACACTTGCACATTAATGCTTTATAGAATCATACAGCTGGAAGGGACCCCCAAGTCTAACTCCTTGCTCAATGCCGGATCTCCAGTTAAAGCACCCCCATCAAGTAGCTGTTCCCCTCTTTTTGAAAATATCCAGAGGGAACCCCACCACCCCTCAGGGCAATTGGTTCCATTGCTGAACAACTCTACTGTCAATACGTTCCACCCAATATTCAATTGAAATCTATTCTCCTATAAGGTCAGGCCATTAAACCTGGTCCTACTCTCTAGGGCAGCAGAAAATAGGCCTTCCCCCTCCTCTCTGTGACAATACTGAAGGTATTTAAAGAGTGCAATCATGTCACACCTCAGTCTTTTCACCAAGTTGAACATGCCCAACTCTTTCAACATCTCATGTGTTGTTCTTCTCTGAACGTAGCATGAGCTTCTGTGGACTCAGTCTACCCCATCAGATACAACTCACAGTTTTCTGAGAGTTGCATATGATGAAGTGGTCTTAGCCTACAAACAGTTTGGCTACAAATCTTTTCTTAGTCACAAAGGTGTGATTGGATTCCATTAGATTCCTTTATGTCTTAACAGCAAAACAGACTAAGGCCCTTTCCGCACGTGGCGAGGGAAACGCTCCCCGCTGTTACTCACCGGCTTTTTGGTGCGTCCGGGCGAGTCTGTCGGGACGAGGAGCAGTGTGAGCTCATCGCTCCGCACTGCTCTGGCATCCAAAATGGCAGTTTCTGGTTGGGGGAGGCTCTCCACCAACCGGAGAATCTCACCAGCCTAAAGCCTGCCCCCGGCAGATCTGCAGGCAGGCACCTGCGCGCGCCTGCAAATCTGCACCGGAGTGCGGCGACGGAGCATCACGGCGTTGCGCGCTCCGTGCTTTTTAAAAACCTCTAAAAAGAGGTTTTTAAAAAACACGCTGCATGACCAGTTCCGGTCGCTCCAGAGTGGACTGAGGTATGGAACTACAAAAAGTAGTCTGCTGCAGTCCACTCTATGGTGCAGAAGACCTCCGTTGGAGGTCGCTCTGCACCGTTTTAATAGCCTGGTGCGGAAAAGGCCTAATATGGCTTCCTCTTTGAACACCACCTGTATTTGCATGTGTGAGAATTGGACGCATGAGGGGGCCCTAGCAACTGGTATGCAGATCCCATTGAGCTGCCCATTGTAACTTGCATCTCATGGGGGCAAAAGGCCTATTCACTTCTTCAGAGTGGAATGGATACTTCAAGCACTTTAGTGGTACAGGAAAAATATTCACAATTGTGGTGTTCACAAGAGCTGCACTGCTATTCTTCCAATGGGAACTCCAGAGTGTAATTCCTAATGGTCAGTTGCACTTGTACATCCGTACTCAGTTTTGCTGTTCTTGAATTAAAGGAATCCAAGTAAACTCTTATGACAAGTACTATCTATTTATATATGAAATCCACTTCAGTATTGCCCAGCCATTGAAGGAAAATACACTCGATTCAAACAGAAGTAGATTTTCTGACTCTGAGAGATTATAAGTATTAGATACACGATAACCTACTTGGAATAGAACTCTTGTGGAAAAGCAGGATAAACACCTAATAGATGATTAATGATAAGCATCCTGCTGTGAAGTTTTGATGTGTACTGTTAAGTGGAGGAAAAGATAACCCAGATAGGAAATCCAGTAGCAAAACCAGACAGACATCTTAAGGACAGTTCTGTGTTCAAGCATTCTGTTTAGATGTAATTGCAATTGATTGAAATATGCTTTAGAAATTAATGAGCTCACATTTGAACATCTCAAGCTTTGAATAAGTTTTAAGCCATCCCCATCCCCAGATCCAGGTTCAGAGGTCCTTTAGGCACATTAGATGCATCCTTTTCTTGTTACCACTGTCACCAACACTTGCTACTCCCTTGCCGCTTGTGCCCTCTCCCATGCCACAGAGAGCATTGGCTTGGCCTCTTTCCTGTTTTGATATGCATTTATGTATTCTCTGTGATTTGAAGGTGAAGTGCGATGTGCAAGGCTCTTGACAGCAAGCCCCAGATATACGCTCAGCCATACCACTCTATGGTACTGACTTTGACAATTCTAAATATGTACACATTACCTGGAGACAGTCCTGTGTAACCTATTCTAGATGAAGCCAAGTGCAAAAGATCATTTTTGCTCAACATGCTTTCCAGGTATTATGGGTCTATGGTCTCCCATTAACAATTCCACTATGATTAAGGTGCAGAAAATCACAATTCCAAAGTAACCCCTCAAGAGTTCCAAATGGGTACAACCAGGAGTCACAGACATGTCCTTAAGCCATTATAGTCTAAGGCCTGATCCAAATTTAGAACATGATGTAAAATGTGATGAGGATTGAGGTGGCTTTTAATTACATTGGTAATTCAAATGGTTTAGCAGCTGGGGATTCCCTTCATCTAAACCAGCTTCTATCAAGCTATCTGATTCTCTGTTATGTGTCCCCTGATTAGGAAGCAGACTCTCCATGATCTAAGGAGACCTTCTTCCATATTGGCACCCTTTCAGTGTCTTCAGTTTAAAAAAAAAATTAAATGAAAAAACCACTGGAATTCCTGTTTTAATTCTGCAGATACTACATCAGTTAGAATTTTGGTGATAGTGAAACAGGCTGACATTTTTTTCTGAAGAGAATACATTAATGCATGTATATGGAGCAGGCTGATGTATTGAAGGAAGCTGTCCAGCTTAGACAATGTCTTATTTTTAGAACCTGAGGAGAATACTGAGAGAAAGTTTGTGATGGTCATTAACAGAATCCTTTCAGCTCTCTGAAAGACCACACTAACCCACTCTCATTCTCCGCAGGTTCTGAAAACTGAATAAGCTGGACAGTTTCCTTCCTGCTCCATATACATCCATCCTTGTCAACAGAAGTGAGCAAGGACCTCCTTGGTTGGTAAGACAGAGAGAAATATAGGGTGGCATTTTTTTTTTTACTACAACTCAAATAGAAATTGCTCTTCTCCCTTATTGGCTCAGTGACAACAAAAAACAGCTCTTCTAGAACTGGACTTTAAGATTTTTCTGAGCAGTAGTGTCACCCAGTGCAGTGACCCATAGCGTCACCCCCATGGAGCCCTGTTCCATCCACGAGCTAGAATTCCAGCAGTCCTAGTCTGCCATGGGGACCCACCCTGTGAGTGGTGCTGATCTACTTGTCTGGCTCTGTGTGCATGAAAGCACCTTGGATCTCATCCAGTCATAAGAAAAAAGGGGGCAATCATCCTACATGAAGCTATATGACCTCTCATGGAAAGGGGGAAGAAAGAAGGGGCAGACAGTAATTTTGGTGTCCTCCTCCCAGATGGTACCACCCGTTCAGTCCGCATTCCCACATCCACCCAGTGAAGCCACTGCTTCTGAATGGCTGAAGTTAAAAAAAAAAATCTTCCTATTCTACAAGCATAAGCAAGCCTACAATGGTGAGAAACTTAATTTTCCACACAAGCGCTAGCTCTTTCCTTTAGTTCTTCTTCTTTCAAAATTTAGCTCCCTAGTTTAACCAAATGTGTGTGCATTAAAAGCATGGGAAAAGGCCATAGTCTTACCACACTATGAGCACTGTGTATGCTATAAAAAAATCTGTAAAGGACTAAGGGACTAATTTCATCATGCATCCTATGTTTTTCCTAGTGAGAGATTGTACATATAGTTAATGATTGTTTCAGTACAGAATCTCATGACACCCATTGGTACCCCAGTGCCAAATATAGATAGGACCCTAATGTGACCATAATAATCATATGGATTCATTCCTGCAAAAGGCTATACCGCAGGTAATATCTGTACAGTATCTGTAGCTAATATCTGCTTCTATCATGGGTATGTTAATGTGCTGGCTATGCTAGGGCATCTCTGAATCTCATTCAGAAACAAAATTGATTGGGGCTAACCTGTTGCGTGGTAAAGAGAGTTAACATAAGCATCCCTTTTCCCAGTCATATAGGGCCCAAATAAAAGAAGAGGATAGATAGAAGAATGAACCCAAAATAACTCACCCTAAATCCTTTATATGATAGCTACAGTTTAAGAGTTGCATCAAAAGAAATGGGTGATAGGCCACAAAAGTTCACACCAGTTAAAACTGCTTATTCTTTAAGTGCCACAAGACTCTGATTTAAAGAGTAGTGTGCAAGTGGATCAGTTGCTATGTTTCCAGAGAAAAGACCACGCCTTTTTGACAGAGAGGAATTGTTAGTTTGATTAGGAAATGCAACAAGCGTGCAAACTTTCAAGTTCTCGAAAATTCTTTAAGCTAAGTAATACTAAAAAGCAGGCTGTACTTGTTGGCCTTCCACATTTGCTAGGGTTAGGGGCACAGGACCTCCACAAAAATGGAAAAACCGCAAATATCAAAATATGTGTGCCTGTCTGTGGAAAGGGGACTGAGGCATGGTGGGGAAAGTGGGTACCCAGAGTCCAAACCAGGTCAAGGAAAGGGAAAGGGAAAGGTGGTGGGTCAGCATAGTGGCCCTATACTTCTCTCTTACCCATCTCTTTCCTGGAGTGTGTGGGGTATCAGGAAAGGTTTCATGATGCTGAGAAATTGGGCTGTGAAACATTTTTAGCTGGTCAGGCAGCAGCTGGTGGAGGAGGAACAGGACCATAGGTATGTTTTTAAAGACCTGTGGAGCCACTGAGAGGGAAGGTTCCTCCAGAAAAGAAGGACTTGACGTGGGGCAGGGGGAAAGGTTAGAAAGTTTGCAGATAATCAGATCCATGAAAGTGAAACCCACACATGTGGAGATCAAACTGTACTTAGTAGGGAATGGGAAGAAATAGAAAAGAAAATAGACAAGATTATGATGATGATGAACTCTATGATTAGATTCAGTCTCACAGTGGAGACTGCAGACTATCTGAATCACTGGTAGATATAAAGGTTATCACCTTATAGCCAGCAGTATATTATTGGGATAAAGGAGCAATGGCTAGTCTCCATTTCTTCACCCACAATGGTTGGCCACAACTCAGATTTCTCTTTTACCTTAGACAAAACATACTGGCCCCCTGAGTTGATACATAGCAAAAGTGCAGAGACACATGACCTTTTATATAAGTAAAGCCAGAAAATAAATTTTGAGTGGTGCAGAGGTTAAAAAAAAAAGTAAACTGAAGCTAAAATGTTAATCAGATCTATTGGAAATTTTGGACCTTCCAGGGTTTTTTGGAGGCAGGGGAGGAAATGGAGGACATAGTTCCTATGGGCCTTTAACAAGCAATGTTTGGGAGAGCCTTCTGTGAGTAGAAGTCCAAAGCATTTGGATGGCCAAAGGTTCACCACCCTTAACCTATTGGTTGGAGGAGATCAGAATCCTCTCTGCAAAGTTTCTCTTCAGTTGGTTGAAAATGTCTGCACTTTACTGTCAAGCTGGTTTGTTAGCCAAGAGACTGATTGAATAAAGATGAGAATCTCCCTGTTAACTCACCTATAATAAACACATCAACAATAACACAACAAAGTTTAAAAAAAACAACAACAAACCATCATGTAGCCCATCCTTTGCAAAAGGAACCAAGGGGAAACCTGCCTTGTAATCTTCAATTCACATATAGAGTTTACTGTGGAGCTATTTATTTCTGGTTATTTTTAGTATCATACATATCCAAGAACAGCAGCTCTTTGGTGGGGGTACCTTGGGTCTGAAAAGGTCTGGAAGGGTAAATAAAACTATACTTTTAAGCCATTGCCATTAACTAGAGGAAAAGAAAACCATTAAAAGGATGCATCTTCTCCCTTCCAGGAAGAACGCTGGCAAGGTAAAGGTCAGTCTGACTCAAGCTGAAAAAAATAACAGCTGCAGGGGGCTTTATTTCAATCCTCTTTGCCAGAAAGAACTCTATTCCAGTAGTCACAGGAATGCAGAAGCAAAGGCAAGTATGTTCAACATCATGGACTACAACAGCCCAAGACTGGTGAGCAGTTTGGTGTAACTGGAGACAGTGGTTAAATGTAAAAAATCAGAAGAAACAGGAGCTATCAGAAATACTAAGCATTATTCACCTCCTCACCTGCTGAGTATTTTCATGAGGGATGCTAGCTGGATTTGCCTTCCTTTTGGAATGGAAAACAGTAGAGCCTTATAATACTATGGTAGTATCTGACCTATGTATAAACATGTGGGGCCCTGCAACAACATGTTGCAGCCTGAACAGATTGACCTGAATCCTAATATTTGTCCCAACTGGAGCAGACCCAGTGAATCAATGAGTTTTGCCCAAACTATTCAAAAACTGATTCAATAGGTCCATTTTGGTTGAGATCAGCCAATAGGATTCAGGCCGTTCTGTTCAGTACTTCATCAATACCATTTGATTCTCCCCTTCCCCAGTTTTCCTTCTTGCTACAAGTCTGCATGTTGTGCCAACTGAGTATTCCCTCTTGTAAATAATTGGTGGTGGTGGTGGGGAATAGATGGGTGCATACGGTGGACAGACTTTTGTCCAGCTCCAGCAACATTAACATTTTCAGTTTATTGATGTCAGTAAGCAACTTTCACTTCTGTATCTGAGGACATTGAAATAGCTTCTTACTGTGAATCTAGAAGTGTTCCATCTAGACCAGTGCTGCTTAAAGGGTGGCCTGTGGACCAGTCACAGTCCCCGGAGAACTCTCAGGAAACACACAGTTGTAGCTAATATTCACAAACAGTCATTGGCACACTGGGGAAAATGCTGGTCTCCCATATCAGATAGCTTAAGAAACACTTGTCTAGACAATAAGATGTTTCTTCCTAGGCTATATCTGTTCTATTGTTGTAGTTCTTCCATTCTTTCCCTCATTCCACCTAAATGTCACCTTAATTGTCCTCTTTTTCACATATTAATTTGTGTCACTAAATTATGTGGCTGGCTGCAGTTTTGTGTGTTTTTGTTTTGCCTTTTTAGACTTTCTTCCTAAAGATTTTTTCAAGAGTTATCAGAGGCTACCACACATGGTGTCAATTTGGCTCCAGCTCCCTAGTACAAGACAGATGTGAATTGGTATTAGTACACATAAGCAAGCAGAGCATTTTTAGAAGGCTGTAAATCCTCTATCATATCAGAGCTTTAGAGACAGATACATGTACTTCTAGAACTTTTAACTCAACACACTTCTCTGTCTGTTCTCAAAGCTGAAGTTCCGTGCCCCATATCTTTAGATGTTACCCTTGACTTAGGGGTGAATGGGAAGAGAGCGAGTCACCTTCCCCAAGCTTCAGGCTTTTATATTTGAAGAATAATCAGGACTTTAACCTCTAACAACTTATTCCCATTTAAAATGCATCCACAACCTATCCTGAACCTTTTGCCGACAATCTGTTTAATAAAAGATATAGCTGGTATGGCTTGGGCAGTGTTCATAATGACAGATAGTGTCAGTATATGTGATTTATCCTTATAAAAAGGCTGAAAACCATTCCTTGTCAAGCTGGTTGTATACTGCTTCCTCTGGGCAATGCAATTCTTTGGGTGTCTACTACTGCAGAAAAAATATGAAACACAGTTGTAAATCTCAAACATTAACTCTTTCAGAATCATAGGATCTGTTTTAAGACTGCTCTTCATGACAGCCTGTCAGGGCAGATCATTGTGTTACTTGCTCTGGTCTTGATCACTGAAATGAGGACATTTGATTTAGTGGGTGGAGTTCTATTCAGTAAGATTTGATGTAATAAATTGGGGATGGGATTTTACAGTTCATTTCAAGGCCTCACCATAAGTCTTTGCTAGTCCTTGCTATTTGAAAGTATTTTAAACTAAAGATGTCAAGGATTAAATCTTGGACCTTCTACATGGAATGCATTTGTGTTACCACAGAATCATGCCAGGGCCCTAGTTGGTCAAGAGGTGATAAATAAATGCAGTAAATGAATGAATGAATAAGTAAACAATTATTATCTGCTAAGAAGGCCAATCTCAGCTGCCATGAAAGTAACTGAATCGGTAATTCATACTAGCCAATCATTCAATATTTTCTTACCTTACCACAAGACTTATCACAATGTTTGATAAATCCTTCAAGATGCTCATATTCAGCTTATGCAGTTGTGTTACCCTCAAACTTGCTTCTGAGTTAGGTGATGACTGATGACACTGATGTCCTTTTCATGCTAATGTGTCAAACATCTATATGAGATCTGGTATCAGGGGACAAAAGCAGCAATAAAATGTGGCATTTATCAAATGCAGGAAATGCGTTGAAGAAGATACTGCTCACCACAGTTTGTTCATTCACATGATGCAGGGATGTGATACCATCATTGTTCTTTATAGTTAACATTGTAAAGATCTTTTTATGTGGGTAAAAGGCATGTGTAGAGGCCTAAATTCTCTAAAGGTGCAATATCCTCTCTGTTCTTGAAAACTAAGCAGGGCCAGCTCTGGTTAGTACTTGGGTGGGAGACTGCCAATGAACACCAAGTGCTATAGATTATAGATCAGAAGAAGGAAGTGGCAAAATCACCTCTGAGTAGTCTTTGCCTATGAAAACCCTATGAAATTCATGCAGTTGCTGTAAGGTGACAGGCAGTTTGAAGGTGTGCACACATCTCTTTACACAGACGCAGACAGAATGTGCATACCTACAATACTACAGATGAAAAATTACACCAATTTTTCTTTTTCTTATTTTTATATAAATTATTTTATATTAAATTTTATATTTAATAAAATATACATATCAAAATATAATTAAATTTGATGTTTAGATTGATGATAATCTTAGTTTGTATGATGGTCATCTTTTTGTTCCGTACACCACAAGAATTCACATTACCAAGCTAAAAAGTAATTCAGAATTAGTACACAGCAGAACTGGTGAAACTGAACTTGAACTGGTCCCTGGAAATGTCATTCAGCCCTTGCACTATTCACCATATAGGCACAGAGTAACCTAAGCTTTAAAAAAAAAAAGCTTATTTCTACAGCTTCAGGTAGCTTTACAGCAGCGTTAATGTTGCCTACTGTCCATTCATTTGTTAAATTGTTTGACAGCTGAAGGGGTAGGTAATGGTTATGAGATGAATCTTCTAGGCGGAGGAAACCTCTTTGTATGCTTGGATGAGGTATCTTTCAGTGGTTAGGGAAGACAGCACTTGGGCAGCTGAGAAAAGGAAAGTGAATGATAAGGAATGGGGAAAAGGAATAACAGAAGAAGCAGACCGCAGTTGGAATGGGGTTGCTTCTTAGGTTGCTCTCTGAGAGGTTGTCTGTTTGCCTCTGCCTATGCTCTGTCTCCACGAGGAGTACTTTGTTTGCAATCATCTCTCCTGCAAAAGGAATTAATGCAATTCAGCCCTTGCCTCTGGAACTTTTCAGCCCTCAAAAAGGGTGCAAGAGAACTGTGTAACGGCAAGGCTTCTGAGGCACACAGGCAATACCAGAAAGTTTTGATTTTGGCTCTGGCGCATCATATGAGTTACCTTCTTCTGATGATATACAACACCTAAATGCACAGTGTCAATGGAACATATGCTAGGCAAGTTTGTCTAGATCACAATTATAACTTAGAATATTCTGAAGAATTGCTAAAACAAACGATATAGAACATCAGAGGCCTCGTTGCTAAGCCTGATGAATATTATAACATTTCAGGCAAACTGTACGACTTTAATATCTCATCTATAAGCTTTTGGAGCATCTTAGCTATAAATAATTGTAACATTTTTAGTCTTTCTACTTTCTGTATAATGAGATTTTCAATTTTATAACTATTATTTGCACAACTGCTTTAGCTCCTTTAACAACATAATCTTATGCCTGTTTATTTGGGTATCTGAGTCTGGTGAAGACTGCAGTCTTATGAGTTGCACGTCCTCAGAACAAATGCCCATTTTAGATGCCTTTATATATTGTCCTCTTCTGGACCATCCTTTAACGCCCTGAAGAGAACACGAGGGACCTCTAGGCATTGCCCAACTGCTGCAGAGAAGAAACAAGACCGTCTCCCGTTAAACCTACCTCTGCCCACCGAAAAACCTTCGTCCTTAACCCAGCGGTGGTTGCCATGGCCACCAAAATCTCTCTCTCTCTTCTCCCCACCCCGGCGTTTCGATTTGGGCGGCAGCCCCCGCCCCCGCGCGCTTGACGTACGTGTGACGCAGGTGGCGGGCGTGCCGGCGGTGGCTCGGGGCCCCTCCTCCAGAAGATGGCGAGTCCGTGCGGGCGGCAGGAGTGCTCCATCGAGAGGCGCGGCTTCCGCCACCAGCTTGACTCGTGGCGACACCGGCTGCTGCGCTGTGTGGGTGAGGGACCGAGGGGGGGAGGGAAGCGGAGCGGAGCTTGTGGGCGGAGGGGAAGCTGAGCTGCTGCGTGACCCCCCCCCCTTGCCTTTCCCTTCACCACACACTGAAGGAGAGCCAACCGCACCCCTCCCCCACCCCAGTTGTTCGTTCGGCCGTCCGTTTCTCTGCCGGCCGACTGGGCGCGCGCGCTCCCTCCTCCTCCTTCCCTCCCGCGCGGCATAGCCGTTCCTCGCGCGCTTCCCTGCCCCCCCCTTCCTCCCGCTTCCTCGCGCTTCACGGAGCAACCGCGGCCTACGCTCTGCCCCGCCCACTCCGGCCTAGTCTCTCCTGTCTCTCCCCCGCCCCCTCCTGAGGGGGGAGGAAGAGGGCTCTTTGTTAGGGGAAGGGGGGTGGGCCGGGCTGCGTCCGCCGGATTGGGTCAAGGGAAGCCGTGTTTAGGTTAGCCTTTGCCGTGGGACGCCCGCCCGGCAGCCCGCGGTGAGATGCTGAGGCGGGTTAGGAAAGTTACCCTTGAATGGGATGGCTGTAGGGTCGGATTGTTCGGGGGGTGACCACGCCCCTCTCTCTCCCCTGGTTTTTGCGAACATCGTCAGCCGCCCATTCATTTGGTCTCGCTTTCCTCTTCCCAGCCATGCCCAGTGATCAAGGAGCCGCGATCTTGCTCCCAATAGTCCCAAGTACTAAGTTGGATATGGGGGTGAGATCGTAAAATCACGCTGACTTATCCTGGGATATCGTGTTAGATTTTGGTCAAATATACCCCAAAAATCACTCATCTTTACTTTCTCGACCCCCCCTCATATTACTGAATCCTTTGATTTATGATTTCTAGGTTTTCCAAAAGAATAACTTACACTGGAATGATAAATAAGATGCTGAGGACAATGTCCTCTCATCTTTTATGCAACATGGATGCAGGTGGAAAATTGGACAAACTTAGGCAGAGGATGTTCTCTATGGTAATGCTGCCTTTTAGTACTGAAAAACACTACTGTCAATTTAACTATGAGCCTATGCATGTCTGCTCTTAATGGAGCCACGTTTAGCTCAATAGGACTTACTTTCAGGTGAATGTGTGTAGGCTTGCATTCTGAATGCTTTTGTAAATTCCAGTATCCTTTCTCTTTTTATTCCTAGGGACAGTAATGTATTTATAGCTTGCATGTCAAGTGAAAATGCACGTGTGCGCGCGCACACACACACACCCTGCTTCATGCTGCTAAGGCTGCATGCATGCTGATTTGGAAGTAACACTATAATTTTCGGGGGGCTTTTTTGTCTAGTAAGTGTGTGTTAGGATTGCAACCTTCTGAAAACAAAGGGAATAGTAAAATATTACTGTAAGGACAGAGGCAGTAGAAGCAGATCATTTTAAGCTGAGCTTGTATTGCTTAGAAGCAATAGAAGCTTGTTAGGTTGTTTTCACTGTAAATTTACAGGTCTCCCTCAAATTTTGCTTACCATGCAATTACCCCATGTAAATGTGTGGTGTATATTCTCAGGAATTTTCTTTTTTCTACGCAAGTGTTTAAACACAAAATAGTTGTCATTATTTCTTTAAATATTTATTTTAAGAGCTGGCATCTTAGGCAATGTTCAGTACACTGCTACCTTTTTTTATCTGCATCAAATATAGTCCAGGGCTTTGGAGAGCCCACTGTCACTTGCATTGACATCTGAGTGACATGGCTGGCTCTATCAAGAAGGTTGTTCATTGGTAACTCACTGACTAAAAATATAGGCCTCTGTTTGCTTTTGGGAAATATTTCAAGAGATAATGGTTAGAATATCTCTTGAGATATCTGTAATTAGATTTGATTTGGATCATCCTCTTGCTACTAGGAGTTTACTTCTGGGAGATTATATTGGACTTTTCTCTGCCTGTTGGAGGAGAATACAAATTTATTCTCTCCCCTAATAACATTTTTGGACTGTAAGTTGTATTAACGCCTGAGTGGTACACTGAATGTACAGGAAGGCTAGCAATCTGTTTAAAGTATTTAATGTCGTCACAAATATACCTTGGGTTGTTATTCATGTTAGGTTTAATGTGTATTTCAACTTTGCTATTTGAGATTCTGTTATTTGCATGGATTGTTATTGAGGTTTTGGTCTGACATTTTGGGAAAGGAACACTAAAGATGTTCCCAAACTGAAAAGAAATACTATACAAATATACTTCTTGTATGGTTTTAAGCAACCATAAATGTTACAGATTGGAATATATTCAGGGGCTGTACATGCTATCTGACTTCACTCTTTGCTTCTTTGCCCCCCCCGCTTCCTTTGAGCCCAGGTTTCTGTTTAGGTACACTTCTCCTCCTTTTGTGTAAACAAAAGATATGAAGGAAATAACTAAACTGTGAAGGTTAATCACCTAGTCATCCAGATTATTTTTGGAGTTAAAGTACAAAAACATTTTAGAAAGTCCAAAGTATAATTGTGTTGATAGTTTTTTTTATCTTGATAATGTTCTAACCTAACAGTTTGAACTTGACATTGATCAGTTTTATGAGGTCTCTGTATAGTGTTTGCTTCCTACGTAATGCCCATAAATTGCCAGGATGTAATATGTGTTGGCTTTATTTTTCCCAGATTTTTTTTTTCACTGCAGGGATGAAGTATTTATATTTTTGGATTTGTTTTGACTTAAAATGTAGTGAGATGGTAATGGGAAAGAAATTTGCTTGTGATTTCAGAAACTAGCTTCTACTAGCACTGCCAGAAGGTTATAATACCGTGTTCTTATGTTTCTGTGAATAGTAGCATTGATCTGACTCAGTGTTAAGGCAACATGTGGGGAAACAGATGATTGTAATTTTATCAGTGTTAGCATTTCTGGTTAGGATACTATTTGAGCACATTGTAAAAATCTGTTTTGTAAAGCATTTTGTAGTAAGATTACTTGATGAGCCAAAATAAAGGTGGAAACAGATGCTCAACAATATCTATTTTTTTTTGTTTTAGGTAGAAATGGGTTGTCAAATAACGTCAGTTTAGACAAAATGGTAATCTAGTGAAAGTTCAGCTGTGAGTCTTTTGCTAGCTATCAAATTTTGTCTTGGTTAAGAGAGTTCTTTACTACTCAAAAAATAGAAACAAGAACTGTGAGTTGCTTAATTTATGATGTCAAAATCAGGATTAGGTGCTGGGATATCAAGGCTGTAAGTCAAGTTTGAAATAATCACCCTTCTGCTGGTTATCAAATATCTATATCATTAACATGTTGTTATAAAATATTGTAAGACTGTAATGGGTGCTCCTAAATTTACGTGGCACACACTGAATGCCATGTTTTTGTGACACAGTATGTTTATGGAGATAATGACAAACTAATAGGATAACTCTGAATTAAATTTTTCAATTCTGTATATATTAGAAATCTGCTTTTTTTAGTAGTTGGAATTCTCATCAGTTTGCTGAGGAACATTTAAAAGAAATACCAGGTTAGTTTCAAATAGATGTCTCTCACCTAGAATTGTTACTTTCTGATATAAAAAGTCCACTGGCTTCATTTTTATGGAACAGAATGCTGCTTTATTGTTGCTGTTGGTAGTGATACATGTAATTCAGAAAGATGCATCCATATAGAGAGCATGAAGGTGAACATTTTTCCTGAATCTTTAACAAAAGTGCATTGTCTTGTACACATTGTTTCCTGTCAGTTGTGTACAAGCTAATATTGGGATTCAACTTTTTCTTCCCTCCCTAGCAGTTCTATTAATAGTCTTACAGAAGTCTGTGAATGGTGAAATGATCTGATGAATCCCAGTGTGCACTACTTTGGGTGTTATGTACATGCAGCATCATGGTGAATTGGAGCTCAAGTTTTATTAAATCTCAATGATACCTTAGAAATGATAATTCATTGTTATGATTATGTAGATTATGACACAGTTTACAAAATCAAACTTGAGATATTTGTAGCAGGGTACCCAGTTACAGTTTTCTAACATTTTTGTGTGCCTAACTGCAATTTATCATTTCTCAATCCTGGGCATTGTGCAGCACTTAAAATATGAAATCCATGTTATGGTTGATGTCCACACTTGTAAACCCTGAATATCCTGGTAGCTAAAATGTGCCTGAAAGCACATATCCTTCTTCCCCAGACGTGAAACAGTCATGCTGATGTCATTGATTTTGAATAGAGGCTGCTCTTGTGAAGTCTTCTTTGCAGGACTTTATGGTGGCTCAGCACAAACTATGCAGAAATCCAAGACTATACAAAGCAATGCGGAATGTTAGAATAGATATTTCACGAAATTCAGAGTACATTTGTTGGGGTGCTGTGGCTATAGAGCACTGAGGGACCATTTTCAATACACTGTTTTTCTAATGTTCTATGAATGTTAAAAAATGTTCTTATTGAGTCAGTCAAAATACATGTTAAGGTACTTGCCCCTTTGAAATACAAAATATGGTTCTGGGGAAAAGACAGTACTCTAGCTAGTATGTGCTTTAAATAGAAAACATGCAGTTTATGCATGTGTACCCTTCATGTGTGTGTGTGTGTGTGCTCAGCTATCTGAACCTGTATACAAAATATCTTCCATAAAACTGCCCTCACACCTAAGATGACTGTGAGTAAGTTACGTGCATGTATACTTTAACATTTTCCCTTCATTATGCATGGTTTCCTATGGCTAATAATGAAGGAAAGCTCTTTTTGAAAGTTCTGCAGATTTAGTTTCAAAAATAGGCAAGAACTTTTATAAGTTCTAGGTCTAGAGGTCTTTTGTTGTTGTTTAAACATTTTCTAGATGGTATATGCTGGAGTATATAGTTTGAGCTTTGAGCATAGTCAACCTTTTACTGTTAAGTAATAATAATAATAAATCTTTATTTGTATAGCCAAGGCCATTACAGACCTTTTACTGAATAAAAAGGAGAAACAGTGGGGGAGAGGGAAAAAGAAGGAATGTAGCAGCACCTTTAAGACTAACTGATTTTTATTTTAACATGAGCTTTCATGGATATGGACCCACTTCAGATGCAAATACAGAGTGATATCTAGGCTTCGGGATATTAAGCATATTTTACACAGTTGTGGGATGGAATATAATGGGATGTAGAAAGATGCATAGTTGGTTTTCATGTATGTTTTAGAGTTCAGTGGGTGTTAAATTCTCCGAAACATAACTTTGAACAATATGTCACTGTCCGATCACATTTTTATTCCAGTTTTCCTTGGCTGAGAAAAACACACACTGCATAATCTCATTGTGAGGTTTTTTCAGGTCATTCTGATTAGTTAGAAAAGTTTGGAGAATAGGACAATAATTGCTTCTAGATCAAAGACTTTGACTAAAATAATGTTTGTAAGTTACATATACTATCTTATCTTAATTATATTTGTTCCTGTTAATAAGGTTATGTGTGTCTCTGTATGATGAAAAATCAGTGTAGGGGAGAGGGATGACAGGGAGAAACTGCAATGGGAGAAAAGCTTGTATAGATGTTCTCTTTTCTGATCTCTGGAAAGCTAACTGATTTTTTCCCCAGTTTTGCATGTATCCTGGATCATTTGTTCAAACACGTTCCTCATAAATGCATTAAATTTTTCAGAGTGAAACCATTACATTGCTTTTTTCTGTATAAGTACTGAACTTAATTTATTCGTACCAAGAAGTCTACCTTGGAAAAGGTTGGCTTCTATCAACTGATCAGAGATCTAGGTAGAAAAATACAAAAAAACTTTAATATCCAGTACCCTTTTTCTATTTTAAACAAAATGCAGAGGAGTAAATAACTGAACAATGCATTTTCTAATTATATTTATTTAGGGGTTGTGTATCTCTTCCTTCCTTGCCACTTTTCTTGTATTTCCTTCACACCTCCTTTTCTCTCCTCCTCATTTCCTTTTTGTCATCTAACATTTTCATTTCTAAACCTTTCCTTTCATTGCCACATCATGCATTAACTCTTTTCTCGTCACATCTGCATATCTAATTTCTTTGCAGGGTGACCCTTACCATAGTTTATCCCCTCCCTAATTTGTTTTACTGTATGTAAAGCTCTAAGTTGAACCCAGAGACATGCTCCTTAAGCTACTATGTGACTGGGATATACTTGAGCAAGCAATGTACAACAGAAATCCAGAGTATTAACATATCTCTGCTTACTGTTGAAACTAAGCTTTAAAAAGCCTTTTTAGGGAAAACTGATAGCTAAATCCAGTGTTAGTCTTAAGTAGGCTAGACCCATTGAAATAAATGGGACTTACTGGTTCATTTCATTGGGTTAATTGGATTTATTTCCAGTAGCTTCAGTATCCTGTTGCATGTTTGCTGTTTGTCAGATAAGCAATTTTTAGGGGTAGTGGTCCTATAAGAGTAAATGAAAGTTGGTTGATGGTATAATAACTTAAACGTTCTGGCAAGTTTTATTTAGTACAGTGAAATGAGCATATTGCTGTGACTTAAAGGCTTTATCCCTTTCTACATGGTTGCTGTTTTGTCTTGAACTTGTCTTTATTTACATTTCATCCATTATCGGTCCTTTTCTTTGAACATTTTTACTGTTTGTTGGAATTTCATTGTGCATTGCTGTCACTTTTTCCTGAAGTATGATACATTTTCCTTTGTTACTGAAACCGTTTATATTTTTGTTCCTGCTAATGTTTGTAGCATTACCCAGTGTAGTGCCATCTGTGAATTTAACTAACATGCTGTTTACCCTTTCTTCCAGATCCAGTTTCTGATCCTACTTCCACATTTGGGAGTATGCAAGGGACAAAAACATCTCTTTGCGTAGCTTGACTGGATGCCCCAAGACTAGGATGTTAGTATGCTTAAACTATTTTCCTTCCTTTATTATGTTGCCAGTAACAATTTGTACTTTGGTGATTTGGCTACATTTGGCTATTGTGGCACTCTATAAATGCAAGATGCCAGATAAATCTTCTACAAAGTTTGGCTGGGATGCTCAAAACGTGTGCCAAAAACTGGGTTTCTAATTAATTTAGATATGATAGATTCTTGGATGCACTGATTAGTGTCTATTCCCATTATTAAGTGAAGTTAAGGAAACTCAGTATTTTTAATTAAAATAATTACAAATGTATTTGGCAATCTGATTTTAGACATTGAGTTTCCAGAAAAAGTTGTGGTTATAGTATATAAAACGCTTCAGGTGATCATAGTTTTAAATAAAGGAAAGAATGGAATGAATAGTTGCTGAAGTTATTCTAATCTATTGAGACTCAGTATATAAAATATTAACATGATACACTGTGTTTTATATTATTTGTATGTGGTTTTAAAATAGCCATGTGCTCCATAGTTGAATATCCTCCTCTTGAATAGGAAAGCTAAACATATGATTTCTTGAATGATTTATACTGGTATAAATGCATATATTTTCTACAGTAAGAGAGATCATTGACAACTTAATAATCAGATAGGCATGCCTAAATCAGGCCAACATTAAAACATGAGTTTCCTACCACATTCCTACTGTTAGCCTAACATCTGTTAAATGCTAAGATGTTGGTGAATGATTAGGCTCTTCAGTTTTCTTAGATACAATAAAATCAACCCTGCCAACTACAAGAGTTTGCATACTTGTCTTTATTCATCCATCCTCTGTATTTGTAACAGCCTGAAATGAAAGCAAAAGTAAATATTACAGGAAACCACCGTAGAGCTCAGTCTAGTGAGGTATAGCGATAGGAATAGAAGGGATGCAGTTTAATCAGATGAGGAACCCATTAGAGTAGGCTGGTGAGAAAGGAACAGGATGCAGGGCTTTTTGGTGGTGGTGGGGCACTTGGCTGCTTATCTTTGGACAGTTATCTACTTATGAGCTTGACTTAGTGTCTAATGGATCATTGGTTCATCTAGTTGATTAATAATGATGATTTTCCCAAATCAGACACATTGGTTTTTCTCAGCACTGTTGCTTGCTACCTTGCAGCTAGAGATGCCAGGGACTGAACCTGGCACTTTCCATGTGTAAACTGTATGATGTGCCACTAGCTTTGGCTTTCCTCCCAGAATTCATAATCATACCTCCTTGAGCAGGACATAGCTGAATTTTTAACTGAGAGCTTCAAATATCCCAAGTGAAAATAAGTTTTAGACCGTCAGTTCAGATAGGCAAGTATCAGATTGAATTAAAACTATTTAATTGATTTGAATTAAACTAGTCAAATTGGAAATATTTAGATCAGTGTAGGATACAGTGTAGGAAGTAATATGGGTGCCAATAGAATATAGTACATTTTGATTGTACTGCATTAGCTATCTTAAAAACTAGAGGGCAGAAATCCTAGGTTAACTTTATATTTAGCTTTCCTAGTTGATTTGTATGTGCTTTTGCACTTCTTTGCTTCTCTTATCTTATGTGAGTTTGTTTTTAAATGGCGAGAGGGGAACCTGTGCAACTTTACAGCACAATGCTCATTTGTCTTGCTTTAAAGTATCCTAATTAAAAATAATGTACTCTGTCAGATTTGGAGAGAGTGAAAGTTTATATGGGGTAAGAAGGATGTGTGGGTAAAACAAATAAATATTAAATAAGGCAAAATATGGTAGTAAGGATTGAAAGAAGCTGTGACATATTTGAACAGTGGTTGAAAGAAGCAGAGGACTGTGCATAAGTAAAGGACAATGGGATATCGAAGAGCAGTTAGGGTAGCTTTGTTGCAGTGGTTTACATAAGTAGGAAGGGATAGCACTAGAGTTTGGAAACCAGAAAAACAGACCAAGTCTTGAAATGAGGCCTGGAATGGAGAAATTTATTTTTTAAAAGTACAGTAGGCCTGACATGTATTAGGACATGAGTTGAGAGATTCTGCCTCCCTTTGTTGTGGTGATTTGTGTGAAGTTTTGACTTGTTTCTTTAATAAATTTGTATGTTCCAAGCATGAGTTTATCCCCTTTTCTCTCACTTTTGAGTCAAAGTGCAATGATTTGGATGCAGTGGTTTGTGGATTTAGTATAAATACCATGCAACAATCAGTCTGATTTTTGTGGTTGTAGTAGTTGGCATTTTCTCCCTTGAGCACTATATACTTTTTGTCAAGGTAGAACTAACAGCCTTAATTGAACTTCATAAAGTGGATCTATGTATGTATGTATGTCGTATTGGAGAAAGGAGGTGAAGCAGAACAAGATCTGGGGCAAAGTTTAGAGAGAAGCAGGCTTGAAGTTAAGATTCTCCACTTGTTCACCATTACAGTTTGTCTGAATGAGCAGGTAGTACAAATGGGTCAAAAATGCTTTGTAAGGTATGTCTTGTTATGGTATTCGATGCTTCTTTTCACCTTCTCTTGTGCGTGAGATAGATGTCAGTGAGGGATTTGCAACAGAAAGGAAAATTACTTCCATTTCTCATCTCCCTGACCTCTTTCTTTTTCTTTGTAGGTCTACATGTAAGTCTCTCTCTCTGTCTCTCTCTCTCTCTCTCTGTGTGTGAATGTGTACATATAATGAATTGAGATCATTGGTGTTAAATGGTAAGTTTGCTTAGAGTCATGGCTGTGAAGGATAGGGTCACAACAAACCCTTTTTAGACCTTGAGGCTGCAGTTTAGTCTCTAGGAATGTACTTTGGTCGTCTGCTAGACATTCAGTTAGTATTCAGAAGTCTCCACAAGGATGAGCTCTCAAGTGGATTAAGATCTTATCTCCATGGAAGGTGCCTTATGTTTGCTCCTCTGGTTACTCTGACTTTTTGATTTCCTTGGCTAATCCATTACACCAAATGGCATTTTTTTTCTACCATATGACAGATAAGTCATCAGATTCATTTGTTAGCACAATTTGTTGCTGCATGTGTTCAGATCTTTTCTGACTGATGGCAACCCTAAGACTTACCAGCAGTCACCTTGTGCCTTTCCATGGCTGAGTGATGATTCAAACCCCGGTCTCCAGAATTGTAGTCTATTGCTCAAACCACTACCCCATGCTGGTTCTCTGTTAGCTCAATAGCCAGAGCCAAACTTAATTCTCAAAATAGATATCAAATAGCATTTTGCTAAAAATGCTGTCAGCACAGTGACCCCTGCATAGGTATGTGTCTCATTTCTCTTCAGATTGAGGCTCATTATGTACCATGTTAAACATATTTACATTAAGGATGGATCTAGTTATCTTGTGAGCACCTTCATGTATTCTGTTTTGCATGTCTGAAGGTTGTTTGACAGCACTGATGGAGGGATAACCTGAATCAGGTTCTGCTTATGTTTAGGACCCACTTCTTCAGTGGGAATTGCACTGTGTCAGACATCATCTTCCCTGAATTTTAAACCAGACCCGCTCAGAGTAGGAAAAAAAAGAGTGACAGGCAAAGAGTTGGCTTGCCAAAGTCACTTTTGTGCCCCCCCAGTATTTTTTTTAAATGTCATCCCCCAAAATGGGCAATAACATCCTCAAAGCCTTTAGAGGACATGTGGGAAGTTTTGTTGGGTTGCCTCCTCTTGAGTTATTTTAGGTTTAGGATGGCTTTTGTCACTTCCAGTTTTGACGGAAGGCCCCTCTTGGACCTAAAACAGTGAAGAGAAAGTAGCAGAATTTATTCTCTTGCATGCACCATATTGGTCATGAGAGGCTTTTTTGCATAAAGATACTGGGAAGTGTTATGACTTGGGGTATGCAGCCCTCTGACACCCAGTGGAGAGAGTGTGTGGCCTCTGAACCCTCTGCAAGTTGCTCTCCTCTTGGTTAAAACCAAAATAAATAGAAACAGGTGCCATGGAGGAAGTTTTTTCAACCATTGCTTGACAGAGGGCCTGCAGAGGGCATGTTGTTTCCCATCTGTTCTTCAGGATATATTGGGGAGATTTCGTTTTCTGTTGAGCACGGTCACTTGTCTCTATCAAGTCAATAGGACAAAGCAACCTACTGATCATAATTTTTGCCTCGGCCTATCATTACGGATTCCATGTAAGAAAATGTAATCTAAGAAAAAAAGTGAGAGCCAGTGCGGTTTGCGTGTAGCACTAGGTCTCTGGGAAACCAGGGTTTGAATCCTCATTCAGCCATGGACATCTACTGGGAAACCTTGGGCAAGTCACATTTTCTCAGCCTAAGAGGAAGGCAGTGGCAAACCTTTTCTGAATAAATCTTGCAAAGAAAATGCTATTATAGGGTTGTCATATGTCAGGGTTGACTCGAAAGGGCACAACAACAACAATTATTTAGAACCCCCAGTAATTCTTGAAATATTAGCAGTTCCTTTGACAGTACGTTGCAGTGGGTCAGAGCTGCCCTGGCCAGTTTTACACTGTTTTCTCTTGGAAGGAAATTATGTTCCTTTTTCTTGGTGATGATTATTAATGTTAGTGAGTTGAAAAGAAGTACTGTCACTATCAGGTCGTAACAAATACATAAACTTCCACAAAGAGCTTGCTTTAATCCTTAGTATGGAAAGGACACCTTAGGCAGGATGGTGATGAAAGGGGAAGAGAACTCTGACTTGCATTTTATTTTAGATTCCTTGATACCTCGTTGCTGATTTAAATGTAAGACATGTTTGTACAGAGGAGAAGATAATTTTGTAACTGTGTTCAAAAGGGGAATTTTTTTACCATTGTCTGTGACTACAGCCCAGAATACAAAAGAGAGAGTTTTTTTAAAATCTAAAAATTATTTGTTTCCAGAGTCTAACCAGTATTGAAGTATTGGGAAACATAGGATACTGGTATAAATTCCATACAGCTGTTTGTGTGATCATGGCAAAGAAGTGGATGGTTCTTGCTAGAATAGTTTGTTTGTTGGATGCTATTGCTATTAAATATATGTTATACTCTTGAGAATAGGCTTGAGAAAGTGAGAGGAAAGCCCTTGCAATTAGGTAGCTTAAAGCTTGCAATACATAAAGCCAAAGGATGTGCTGTTCTTATGTTCCCCACCCCCTCCAAATCCTTTAGAAGATTAAGAGACAGTCTGCTAGAGCAATTACCACTTCATGTGAAGGTGGAGGCAATGATTACCTGGCATCTGCAGATTTGGTTCATCCTTGTCAATTAGGCTCTTGCATAGGGGTGTATGGTAATTACATGATGTCAGTAAAGGGTTGAGATGTTATAGTGGAGACTGAACTACAAATCAGGAAGTCCCTTATTCCAGTCTCACCTCTTTCAGGAATTATAAGAGGCTATAGTCAAGCTGCATTCTTTCAGCCTTGCTCTTCTAACCACGACATGAGGATAATAATACAGATTTGCTATGTGGGATGTTTATAAAGATTAAATAATGTCAGTGAAACTCTTTGAACATACTGCTTTGTAAATTGTGACTATTAGCATAGATCACTGTGCTTTCAGTACAGGGATGTACATCTAGTAGTCTCTTCTACCGCTGCGATCAAATTGGTAGGACTGTTTACATGTTGGTCTAAAGTGTATATCCAAATTTGACCGCAAGAGAAAACATTTCTGCAACATGTATAGATGAAGAAAATTGAGCATGTTATTTGGTTTATTTTTCACAATTCTACAATTTTTACTGTTCCGTATAATTTATTTTGACTTGGTTAGTCATTGAGAAGGTAAGAATATATATGGAATCCTGAAGCTCTGTGTCCTCTGAGTGCTGAAAAAGTTACCCTGAAACTCCTGGCTACTGAGATTTATTTAGCCAACACCTGCACATTTCCAGGTTTATCTTTGCAGCAATAGGGAATAGAAACATGATTGATTTTTAAATGAAAGATATACTGTGTACATGTTCATAACATACAATGAATATGTGTAACTGTTTTGCTGAATTTGCCTGTGGATTATGTGTCAGTATAGTTAGCTAATCAGCTATATGTGCAAATTTCTGTATAGAGTTGTGTGTATAAAGGATACCTAACAGTATGAAAAACAGCCCAGATCTGTCTTTTTTTTTTTAAGAAACTGTGCAGAAGTGATGTCTGAGTGTAAAGAGAATTGTCAACCAAAAATTTCAATTAAGGTTGAGGTGATGATTCAGTTGGTGAATAGAATTCGAAAGGACCTATGTAGTTGCCATAATCATAGACCTTTAGCTAATTAATTATTCTGTACTCTTCTTATTATGTATACAGTTGGCCCTCCACATCCATTAGGGTTAGGGATGCAGGACCCTTGCAAAAGTGAAAAAAATCACAAGTATAGAAAAGTGTGTGTATGTCTGTGGACTGAGACATGAGGGGAGTAGGCACTCAGGGTCCAAATTGGGTCAGGGAAGGGAGAGAGAAAGGGTGTGTGTCAGCATGGTAGCCCTATACTTTCTCTTTCATCCATTTTCTTCTTTGGGTGTGTGGGGTGACACAGGGAGAGGGTTGGTGGTACTGAGAAGTCAGGCTGCAAACCATCCTGAGCTGGCCTGGCAGCATCTGGTGGGGGAGCAGGGTCACCGGAGGCAGGTATTTAAAGGGCTATGTGGCCTGATTGGAGCTGCTGAGAGGAAAGGTTTTCTTCAGAAAAGGAGCACTTGCGGTGTGGGGCGAGGGGTTGAAGAAACTCACAAATAATCAAATCCTTGAAAATCAAACCTGCAAATGTGGTGGGCCAGCTGTATATTATGCCTTTGCACAATTGTTAGTCTGAAATAGTTTTTCAGTAAGCCATGCTCTAGTGAACAGTTGCTCTTACCCTTACTTGAAGCATATGAAAACATTGCATATGTATGTTGTAGCGTAGCCTTGAAAAGAAGTCTGCAGAAGTTACTACTTCACCAGCATTTTTACTAGCCTATCTGTCAATAAATTTTAGATATATCATCAATTCTTTTCTGGCAACTCAATATAACTGTCTTCTTATCTCTCCCTTATTTTGTGTAAGTAGAGACTAAGGCCCTTTCCACATGGAGTTAAAAAAATGGTGTAGATCGACCTCCACGGAGGTCGTCTACACCATTACGCGAATTGGGGTGGATTACTCTCGAGTAATTCCACACTGCAATCCGCGGTTGGGCGCTCGCAAGTGGCAGCGCCGTGTGCTTTTGAAAAACCACATTTTATGTGGTTTTTCAAAGGCACGGGGCATGCAGCCCCGTCGCAGCGCCCGTATGGATTTACGGACGCGCGAAAGGGCGTCCCTGCAGATTGGGCAGGGGGCGGGATTTCCAGCTGGCGGGCTTCTCCAATTGGTGGAGAGGCTCCGCCAGTCAAAATCCGCCATTTTGGGCGCTGCCGGGCACCGAGGACGCCGTGGGACGCTGCTGTGTGTAGAGCAGTGAAATGCTCTCCTCTGCGCTGCAATGGAACGAGGTAAGCTCACGTTTTAGTGTGGCTTTCTCCGTTTCCCCACCCGCGTGTGGAAAGGGCCTAAGTGCTTTATAAATTGTTCCTTAAGCAAGTTTGTAAATAACTATTCACTTGTTACTAGGGTAGGAAGTGTTTGTAAACTCAAGGAATGTTAATTCTGAATGCTAGGATGCTTTTGTTAGCATGGACACTGCTTAGGTACAGCAGCCATTGGGCTTCATTGTAATACTGTGTGTACTTGTTCTGTTTCATTCCCATCTCACTGTTTATAATTCTGCTCCTCGTGTAGGGGTGTGTGCATATCAGCTCTGCAACTCAGGAATCTTATTTCATGCCTCCACATTAGAATGTAATTCAAAAAACCTGTATCATAAGACATTTGTCAGTCTTTAATGCAGAATTATTCTGCCTTCCAGATGTTTGATAACAAAATCTCAGCAGCCATAGACAACATAGCCAGTAGTGAAGAATGCAGATCAGTTGCATCTGGAAGGGTACGTGGTTCCCATCCCTGCTTTAAGGTGTCCTAAGAAGTGAGTGATCATGGATGAATTTGAGTTTGTACAGCTTGAAGATATGGAAAGAATTCATGGAGAGGTGAAGGTTGTACCTTCTACAGCTTTGCCTTTCTTGGCTCATAAAAGAAACGAAAGGGGAAAGAATGTCTGAGTGGGTAAAGGGAGTGGTCAGTGGTTAGCAAGCATAGCAAGATCAGCCTTGGTTAGTACTTGGATGGGAAACTGTCAACAGGCATCACGTGCTGTAGGCTGTATTTCAGATGAAGGAACTGGCAAAGCTGCCTTTGAGTATTCCTTACCCAAGAAAGCCCTATGAAATTCATGGAGTCACCATAAGTCGACCAGCGACTTGAAGGCACATGCATAGACACACACGCACAGTTTAGTCTGGCTTTAGGCCTGTTTTTGGTAGAGAACTGTTTTTTTGTCATCTTGGTTGATAATTGAAATTGGGAACTGGATGATCAGGCATGCATACGCCTGTCGGTTCTGCTGGACCTTCTGGAAACTTACAATTGCATTGAATATGGCACCTTTCTGGGCTGCTTCACTGGGCTGGAACTTGGGTGCCCTTACAATAGCTCTGTTCCTTCCTGAAGGTATGAGCTCAGAAGATGGTGCTGAGAGTTTCTTTTTTGATAATTTGGCAGTTATCCTGTGAAGCTCTTTTGCCATCCATGCTGGGAGGGGTTGTTTCCTGGGATTTTGGGGTCTGGTACTGCCAGTACGGTGATGATACTGAACTTCTACTTTCCACCTAGAAAAGGTGTTTCAGTTCTAACCCATCTCATCAATAATAGATTGCATGAGGATGAACAAAGTGTAGCTTAATCTAGTCAAGATAGAAGTGCTCCTGATGAGGCAAAAGGCAGATCGGGGGATATGGATTCAATCTGTGCTGGATGACGTGACATTCAATATACTCAACTCCTGTATTCAGCATCCTGAGCCTAGATGACCAAGCTTCTGCAGGGGCTGAGAGTGTATTTGCATAGTTAAATCTGGTGTGCCACCTGCACTATTCCTGAAGATACCTACTCTGGTTGTTGTGAAATGTGCTTTAGTTGGCACTCCATTTGAATTACTGTGATGTGTTTTACATAGAACTGTCTTTGAAAAGTTTTCATAAACTTGAGTTGGCTTAGAAAACTGCAGGCAGACAGCAGTGTAGCTTTTTTTATTCAGCAACTCCATGGACAAGCAGTCTGTTTGGGGCATAATTCAGGGAGCTGGTTATGACATGTAAAGCACTACATGGGTCCAGGCTTCCCAGCCCCCCTTTTTAATAATTTTATTTCCACTTTTAACTGAATTACATTTACTTTTAAAAAAAGAAAGAAAGAAAATCCAGATTAAATACAGTTACTGAAGGAAAAGAAACAGAAAAACAAAAATCTGAAACAAACCAGCAATACAGGATTCAGGTCAGATCACAAGATCTGTATATCAGCTTGATATCAGTTGGTCTAAGTATATTGTTTATACAGTATGTCTATTCTCTAGTTGAAAAGTAGCTAAAATGGATTAATCGAAAAGTTCAAGTGTTGTTCTGGAGGTTTAAATGATGTGGTTTCAAGTCTTGTATATATAATAAACAGATACCAAAGGGAAGCCAATTTGTCTCCATCTGTTTGGCATTTTGATGCTCTTATCTGATATGTTAGTTTTTCCACAAGAACAACGGACCATGCTTTTTTTATCCAGGAGGAAAAAGAAATCTCATCTGTGAGTTTCAAGTGTTTAGCAATTTCTAGATGTGCTATTGTCAAGAGAATTGAAAGTAAGTCTGTATATTTAAGGAATGAATTAGGTTCTTTGAGGACAGAAGGAAGAGCCTCACAATAATACGCTTTCTGATTCAGCACATCTGACAGGAATTGTAGTTCATCAGTCCAAATTTTTTTAACTTTGTTGCATTCTAACCACATATGACTCATACTCCCCTTATCTTTACAACTCCTCTAGCATTGCAGAGAAACTGTGCATGTCATTTTAAGAGTTTCACTGGGGTAAAGTATCAGTTGTGTAACAGCTGATAAAAGTGTTCTCTAATTGATGAAGCTATAGATTTCAATGATGATAAATTTCACAGTCTTGTCTATTATATTTCAGAAATTTGAGAATTCAGTTCATTTCCCCACCAGACTTTCAATCCTGTCTATATGTTGTATGACATCTCTGTAAGATTTTTTTGTAGATTGCCAAGACAACTCCCCTAGATTGTAAACCTATTATTATACGTAGTTCTTCAAAATACATAAGATATCTGGGAAGCTCCAGGCTATCTTAAGGACTGTGTCCCTCCACTTCCACAAGGGTTCGGAGAGCAGAACCCTTGTTAAGGTGAAAAAACTGTGAATAACTCCCCCCGCTCCCCTTCCCACTCCCTTCTGGGGTTATCTTGTTTTCTGTTCCCATGCAAAAGGAAAGGGAATGGGGGGTGGAGGAAGGCTCACACCAGCCTTCCTTTCCCCCTCCAGAGTTCCCTCTGCCATTCCTGTGCATTCCTCCCAGTGCTGAGAGCTTGTGCAAGCCTTCCTCTCCATTCCCTTCTGTTTTACCTCAGCAGGGCAGGGCAAAATGCATAGGAATGGCAGGGGGAGCTCCAGAAAGAGGAAAGAAAGGCTTGCCCGAGGTTTCCCCTACCTCCTTTCCATTTTGCACAGGAAGGGAAAGGAGGGAGCTCCAGAGGGGAGAAAAGAAAGCTTGTGTGAGCTTTTCCCTACTCCTTTTCCCTACTGTTCTGCGTAGGAAGGGAAAGAAGAGAGCTCTGGAGTTCGGGGGAGACTTGTGTGAGCTTTCCCCCTACTCCCGTTCCTTTCTGTTTCATATGGGAAGGAAAAGGAGGGAGCTCCAAGGAGGGGGAAAGAAAGCTCGTGCGAGCTTTCCTCCACCCTGTTTCCCTTCCGTTTTGCATGGCAAGGCAAAGAAGGGGGCGCCAGAGGTGGAGAAGAAAGGGTTGCACAAGCTTTCTGCCACCTCCCATTTCCTTCCATTTCACCTCTGTGCAAGTTCTTTGCACTGGGGCAAAATGTATGGGAATGGAAGAGGAGAATGGTGGGGAGGCACACGCTCATGAATAATCAAATTCACAAACGTCAAACCTGCAAATGTAGAGGGACAACTGTATAAATAATGATAATGATGATAGTTCTCTTTGTTGCAATAAACCCACACAATTGACTCACCCAAAAAGTTCCTTAAGTAACTGTGCCATTTTCTTTATCTGGTGCATTTGAACAACTAGACTTCTTAAATGTTGGCTTTTAACTTCTCTGGGTTTATTTGCTGTAGTTTAATGTAAGAATATATACTCATCCATGATAGAGTTTCGCAAGGATCAAAAAGAACAAGAAAAACAAATGCAGATATTACCATTAAAGGAGAGAACAATAATCCTTATTCTTCTGCTAATTCTTGAATGGAAAACAATGTAAAATTATTAATCTTGAATAATCCCTGCAGAAATAACAAAGACAAGCTAGTGGGCTGAAATGGATTGGGCCATGAAAATATTGCAGATTTGCATGAACAGTACCAAATGCTGCAGAATTGCTTTATCTGAAGGCGGTGGTATATCTACATACTGTATCACTGTGGTAAGCCTCCACAGTGAAACTTCTGATCTGAAGCCCATACCTAGCCATACCTGAGAGAACTGAGGGGTTGTAACCACCATTGTAGAGCAATATAATTTTTAAAATAACAATAATAATAAGTAATATTTAGAATTGTATCCTTCCTTCCTTCCTTCCTTCCTTCCTTCCTTCCTTCCTTCCTTCCTTGGAGCTCAGAATGGTGTATGTGATGGGGGGTATTATTCTAATCCTATTCTCAATTTACTAAACAGTGTCCTGCCCCCTTCTTGTATGTGCTAGCTTTGGGTGAGTGACCTTCCCACATACAAGGTCACTCACCTTAGGGTGCATCCACACTGCGCAATTATAGCCATCTGACACCTTTTTCACTGCTCTGACTCTGTTCTATGAAATCTTGGGGTTTGTAGTTTATGAGATCCTTGGAATTCTCTACTCTGTTCCCTGGGCTACAGTACCAGAACACTCTAACCAAGAATATTCGTGTCTCTCACCATACTCTAAATCCTAGGATTTTGTAGATTGGAGCCGTGGTAATTAATGGTATCAGAATTGTGTAGTGTGGATACATCCTTAGTTTGAGCTGTGTACATGAAGAATAAAAACTGTTGAATTCATAAAGGTCCTTCATAATGTCTTTCTTTTATCCTCCCTGGTTGGTTGAAGTAGAGGACAAAGCATCTTAAATACTCTTCTTTTCCCCATTCTGCCTTTAACTAAATCCTTAGGCTTTTTTTTATTCCCTTACTTTTCCAAGCTGATCTCTTGCTTTCTACTTTTGTCAGATATCTCAGATTGTACACTGGCGATTGGCTATACATGCGCAAGTAAAAAATGGATGTGTATTTCTATAATTACGGAAAAAGTAATAGTTTATTAGTGAACTCGTATTGAGCTTCAGGATCTTCAGAAAATGGAAGGTTTGCCAATATTGAAAGAATGCTCTCTGTTCTTTCATGTGTCAGTTGCCTCACTATGTTTCTTTAAAAATCCTTTTTATCAGTTTATTTCACTTGGCACAGAAGTTAAATTTTGAGAAGTGAGAAATCACAACAGTTAGAAATCATGATGTACAGTGGCCTCACATCAGTGCTGCAGTTATGTATGGCCCCGTTCAGATAAGTGGACATGTCCTTTATTTCACACAAAAATATCAGCATCAAATCAATTAACTCCCTGTGTCTGCCTGTGCTGTCCACTCTGTACCATTGCATATTATGACATGCAGCAGAAGAAATGAATTGGGCTCCCATTTTCTGGCTTGCCAGTATTCCAGTGCTTTGAAGAGGCATCAGTCAGGCATTCAGGCCTGGTAGATAAAGGACCAAACATAAGTCATCAATGTGATTTGACCTATGGGACCATTGCCAGTTGTATGCTTAGATCTGGAGATGGTCAAGAAATATAAGCAAAAGCTGAAAAGAGTGTGTGTGTGTATTAGCCTGCATGAGACTATTGAAGAGGGATATATTTACAGTATTCAAAGATTTATGAAAACTATCTGAAATGAGGTCAATAAACAAGTAATTTAAACTGAAAAGTTCAATAGTAGGCCTATTACCATATTCCAAATGCTTACTCAGTTCCCACCATAATGATATTCCCAATTTTAATAACTAATATTCCAACCATTATCATTTTGGTATGTAGCTTGCAACATTGGATATATGACATCATCATCAATTATTAACTTTATATCTTGCCCTTTCTTCAAAAACTGGCCTCAGGGTGGTCTACAAATCAAAATAAATACGACATAGTTAAAAAAAGCAAAAGATCAACATTAAAATTCAGTTAAGAATAACTATTAGCAACATTAAAAAGAATTTAAAACATAATTTAAAATAATAAAAATAAAAAGTAGTTCTAAGAGCAATGCCAGTATAGCGTGCTGTTAAAAGACTTTTTGTAAAAACCTTCAGATCTTAAAAGAATGTTGGATTTTTTAAAAAAATATTTGTGTGCCAGCAGAATGAAAAGCTGGGGGCCACTCTCTTTGTGGTTCTGAAGGTTACATGCACCACTGAGAAGGCCCTATCCCACAGTTAAAGCAATACAGCACTCTCTTAAAAGTCTTTGTACAAAAGCTTTTAGGTTTTGGAAGCCTTTGCTCATTTCCACTTTAGCATTTTAAAATGGTGCAGAGTGACCTCCAACGGAGGTCTTCTGCACCATAGCATGGACTGGCGTGGACTAATTTTCATAGTTCCACACCTCAATCCATGCAGGAGCTACCGGAGCTGGTCGTGCAGTGTGGTTTTTAAAAACCTCTTTTGAGCGGTTTTTAAAAACCAGAGAGCACGCAACCCTGTGCTGCTCCATCGCCCGGCTCAGAAGGAGATTTGCAGATGCGCGCAAGTGCGTGCCTGCAGATCTGCCGGGGGTGGACTTCCAGCTGGTGAGCTTCTCCAGTTGGTGGTGGAGAGCCTCCACCAACCGGAAGCCACCATTTGGGATGCCGGAGGACTGTGGAGCAGCGAGCTCACTCTGCTGCGCGTGGTGATGGACTCGCCCGGCTCCTGGTAAGCTCCGTTTTCAGGCGTTTTCGCCAGTTCCCCCCCACATGTGGAAAGGGCCTTAGGAATCAAAAAACAAACAAAAATTGCATGGCAGCAGGATAGCAAGATAGGTACTGTTCTCTTGGCAAGAGCTCCAGAGCCTAGAGAACACCACCACGGAGCCCCTATCTCACAACTGTGGGTGTGAAGGTGGTGGGATTCAGAAAAGGGCCTCAGGCCTGGGCATGCTCATATGGGGAGATAACAGCCTGTCAGATAACGTGCTCCTAAGCTGAGTAAGGCTTTATTCATCCTAACTAGCAGTTTGCCATTATACCTAAAGAGATTGACAGCCGGGGATGCTGTTGTATCAAGGAGGTTGCATAGCTTGTGTAACCAGCTCTGCTTAACAATCTGGTTGCAACTGTTCATACTAACTGAAGGCTTCCTGACACTGTTCAAAGGCAGCCTCATGTAGGGCACTTTACAGTAATCCAAATGATACATAACTAAGGAATGGGCACTGTTGCCATATTAGCTTTATATCACTCTTGGTCAATGCAGAAATCTGTAGCTCTTGACTCAAGACTGAGTTCACATGTACACCCAAACTGTTAACTTGTGTTTTCAAGGGAAATGTAACCCAATTTACCTTTAAAATGACCAGAGAAACCTCTGTCTTATCTGTATTAAGCTTCAATTTTGCTGACCTTCATCCAGTCCATTACTGATGCCAGACACTGGTTTAGAACTGAAACAGGTTCCTTGGATTTTGGTTGAAAGAAGAAATTGAGTTAGTTGTCATCAGCATACTGGTGGTACCAATCTCTGGATCACTTCTCCCTATGATTTAATGCAGATGTTAAATAGCACAAGGACAAAACCCAAGGGACTCTACAGGCCAGTGGCCAGGTCATTTAACAAGAATCCTTCAGCATCACCTTCTGGATCACTCCCTCTACCATGGCTTCAGCAGAACCAGCATGGATGCATTCTTCTTTCTAGTTCCTGGTCAAAGTCACACACCAAGGTGACCAAAGCCATCTCTCTTCCACAAACACACCTGAAGCCATCTTGAATTCAATCAACAATCTGTTTTATCCAGAAACCCCTGGAGCTGAGGGACTGCCACACTTTTCTAATAATTTGGCACTAAATAGAATGTTGAGTAATGGTCTATAATTATCCATTATGGAAAGCTTCAGGGAAAGTTTTTGCAACGGGGGCCTTATAGCTACCTCCTTTTCAGCATGTTGAAATCTTGCTTCTTATAGCTATACATTGATGGCTTCCTTCAGCAATTCAAATAGTCCGCCTCTGGCTCTGTTAATGGGTCAAAAAAGGCAAGTGTCTATTGCATTTGCAGTATCTGTCGCTTCTCCAGAGATCCTGTCCGCATCTTTAAACTGTACAAAATGAAAACAGTCCACTGTTACTCGTGCAAGCAGGGATCAAAATAACATCCACTAGACGATATCAACGGTAGTGTGCACATCAGACAGATTTGGGCAATTTTATGTGAATGTGCATCAAAATAATGTTTCCTTTCAAACTAGCCTTGGATTGACACTCCCACCCACCACCCACCTTTAGAAACATCAGTTAAATCAGTTAGTGAGCTTTCCAACAATACAATACAACAATACCCAATTTTATTTTTTTTAAAAAATAATTCAGATTACTGATATCTTTAGTAGAATAAACTCATGATTTTCCTTGTAAATAGCCTAAAATTTTCTGTGAAGTGTGTGAAAAAGAAAAGTAAGAATAGTCTAGGATGTTAACCATCCCTCTCCTATGCCTGTCATTTTTTTTTCTTTTTTCTACTAGTGCTCCTCCTAAGCAGCTATAAATGATCAAACATGCATGTGGATGATGAAGGTATGAATACAGGAATATAACAAGGACAGCCATATTAATTCTTTCCCTTTGAAATCTAAAAGAAAATGTCATCTGTCAAATACAAGGAAAAATACAGTATCAGTAGAGAAAAAATGTTCTTTTTAACTTCTACAATAGAAAAGAAATAAGCAGGATCTGATTTTTTAAAGATCTGTACACAGTATTTGTTGAATGTAGATTTCCTTTCCCTGTATTTCTTAGTGATTAAATATAAAATGGCAATTCATATTCTTTTGTTAAGCTTTGTTGGGCTCCATAACCATTCTGCTAGGTCTTTAAAATAATTTTTGAATATGTTCATTGTTTCTGTATTTGGCTTTTTTTTAAATGACGACTGTTGCACATAAGCATTTCTGCTGTTGCTATGCAACTATTAAATTAATATTTAATATTAAAAAAACACTGGTGGCATTACTATTGGCAAGAATAGTGAACTAAGCAAAGTAATATTATATTGTCTAGACTCAATTAACAAACATTGTGAGTGGTGTATTGAACATATAGCAAACTGTGTAGGACACACATTTTTGACAGTTACTTTTCATCAGTACTTTAGAAGTTTTCAGGGCTTTTTAAGGAACCAGTGCTGCATAGAGCTAAGCTGCTTTGAATCTAAATGTTAGCACTTGAAATCTACATGTTAACTCCACATTACATGCAGATATACAACAGAACCCCCCTAATTCAAAAATAAACTCTTAAATAAAGAGTAAATGAAGAGTAGATTTTTGAATAGATATGTTGTGGGGGTTTTTTAACATCTTCCTCGTTGCTGTTTCCCCACTCTAAATTTCAATTCCCGAAGTATTAGTAGTACCATGTTGTTGTTGTGACTATTATTAGAAGAGTGGAATTCTGTTGCACAGATCTGTGACAGTATTCAGGCAACCAGATATTGGGATTTTTTCCCCATGTATGGGGTTGGTTCCCCCCCCCCAGTTTTTCCAGGTTTTTTTTTACAGTTATGATTATGTCTTTTTTTTCCCCTTTGGGAAAAAAAGCCTGTAAGGACTCACAATGTTCATTTAAACTAAGGTGAGGTACCTTATGGTTATGGTGCTGCTCTACATCTCAAAATGCTATGGTTTTACCATGTTTATTTGTGGATGTTCTTATTCTTTTCTGCCTTTTCTCTGTAATTTCTTTTTGGCTCCGCTGTATTGTTTGCTTCTCTCACAATACTAAGTTGTCATTAGAACAACAGTTTGTCTTGATGTAAATATGGTTCTGTTGCTGGATTTCCAGTTGCATTTGTGTAATTTCATAGTGGCACTTTTAAAACTTTAGCAAAATTAAATGATAAAAGTGCTTTCTAGGTATTGCACCTCATAGTGAATAAAAATAATTGTTTAAAATTTGAAAAATGGTTCTTGTTCATGCTGAAAAATTGAAAGTAGGGCTTTTTTAACATGCCACTGTCAAGCTTACTTATTAGTGAGAGAATTTTAACAGTTCTAGAACAGAATGGTATGTATTCCATTTATATCATACAGATCTAAAAATAGCTTTACCCATTTTCTGTCTTTTTTTAAAGCTCTTGCTGTGTTTGAAATATTGTACATATGGAAAATACATTCCAGAACCTAACAACATGTCCCTTATTTTTCACAGTAAATTGTTCAGTAGAATTCATAATTGTGTCCCAGAAATGGTCCCATTATTTGCTTTTGCTTATATTCTGAGTAATAGTTAACTACTTCTGCCATATCTTTAGCTGCAAGCCATGATTTAGATTAACATTGAATTTACATTTACAAATAGTGGCAATAATTGTGGAGAGCTTTAATCTTTTAAATAGAAAATCCTGGGACTCTTAAAAGAGCACAGAAAATCTTCCCAGTAGTAATCATGCTTATGAACGTATTTTGCTGCTCAGTTTGTTCTTACTGAGCAGTTCCAAGTCTTGAAGGTAGATTCTGTTGGAAAAGAAAATCTACAAAATGAGACAAAAATTACAACTTTTGAGTTCATAACCTAAAGTCAGTGAATTTGTTTTTTTAAAAAAAATACTTTAATTACATTGGAAAAAAATCTTCATTTTAAGACTTATGTTTTTCTTAATTATCAGAGTAATTTAACTGTTAAAATACTACAATACAATACAATGCAGTTCTTTGACAGACTAGGAGATCTCAACTACATTGTAAAAGCATGTTCAGAGTTATTCTAGGAAGATATAAATGTAGAACACTTGTCAATATTCTGACAGTAACATGTCAAATCCAGAAAACTGACCATTCTTTCTTTGCTTTTAGGATTTGAAAGTATTCTAGAAGGGCTGTTTGGACCTGAATTATTAAAAGATCTGAGTTTGTTTAAAGGTATTCTATCTTCTTCCTTTTTTTCTCCTTGATCTACATTTCTAATGACAGAATCAACCTCTGCTCTGCCTCTAGAAAATGTATGTTACCTTGGTGATTTGTGCTTTTTTCCCTTCCCCCAGGCAATGCTCACAGTTAGTTTCATATTGGCTAAAATTACTAATGAGCATAACTGGCAGTGGTTTTGGTGTTGCTTAGGAAAATCTGCTTTGTTTGTAGGCGAAGATTACACTTTTTCCTGCAGTGTGGGGAGGGAATCCTGTGATGGTCTTGCTCCTCCCACTCATGTCCGAGGCAGGGCTTAAAATCTATCAATCAATTTTTCCCTCCTTAATGGGAGAGCTAACCTCGTACCTCAGTTCCCTCCTGCTGCTCACAGATCAGCACAGGGCTTTTGCTTTGCTCTACCCCAAACAGTGATTTTGAAAAGACTATTTTTCTCCTGGTGCTTCTCCACCCTAATGGGGACTGGTGACAACAGGGGAATGGATTTAGCACACAGTCCCGAGTTATCATCGGATGAAGAGTCAGGAGTGTTTGGACAGTGGCACAGTGTACATCCAGATGGTCCTCCAGAGGCCATAAATATTCCAGGCTTTCACAGAGACATCATTCCTCCAAATGCTCTGCCAGTTCTTTGGTTGGCTTTTGGTGATTTCTTCCCTAAACAAGGCAAGAAGAAAGAATAGGGATGGTTCTCCTGTTGCGTGCCTGTTGGAATCTGTGACTTCACTTTGGGTGAAGAAGAAGGAGATCTCTCCCCAGAGAAGTGTTTTCCAGAACAAGCTTCCATATGTTTAAGTTGGAGGATTTCCATATCCTGAGAAAAATGGGGCAAACATTGAATTTGACACCTGGCAGCCTTTGTCTAGTGGTATAGCTGAAAGGGTACCAGGAATCAGATTGAGGCTAAGCAGGTTCCCTTTCTTGTCCCTTTTCTTGAAATTATTGCAGATATTATGGAAGGGAAGTGGTCTCACCTTGGAGTAGCCAGGGCAGTACCAGGTTTTACTAAATGCCTTTATTCTGTTATGATCTGATGTTATGGAGAAGTTAAATCTGCCTCTTGCTGCTGCTCCTGTGGCTGGTTGGTTTTGGGAATTCTTTCCCCTAGGGATAGGATAACATTGCCCCCCACCCTGCAAAATCCTGAGGATAAAAAATTAGAAGCCATTTTACATAGTTCTCACAAGGCTTTTGTTTTTGCCATATAGGCTACCGGTACTTCAGTGACATCTCTGTTTTTGAGGGCTGCTATTTGGTGGGCCAAAGATTGCTTCCCCATATCCCTAGGGATGAGGTCAGGATTAGACAAAGTGTTAATTGGTTGGCCAAGGCAGATGCTAGTCTTGAATTTATACAGTTTGCCCGGCAACTGGAGTTGCAGCCAGTTGCCAATTTTGGCTAAAACATTGGAATGTGGATACTAAACCTAAGGCTAATTTGGCTACATGTTCTTTTAGGAGTACATGTTCTTTTGGCTACATGTTCTTTTAAAAGGGTTGAAAGTTATTTGGCGATGCCTTGGATAAGGCGCTGATCAAAACCAAAGATAAGAAGAAAGCCCTAGCATCAAATGTTGGGAGTGAGGGAAAGAAACAATTTAAATCCGAGACTCAGTCTTTTTGTCCCTATAGAACACAGTTCAAACAGTGAAAGTTCAGACCTTTCATATCAGATTGGAATTCTCTGAAGTCATAAACTAGACAACAACAGTCCTCATGGTTTAATACAGGATCTGCCTCTTCTACCAGCAAACAGAATAGGAGGCCACAACAGTTCTTGGGGCATCTCTCAGTGGAAGCATGCCTCCAATATTTTTCCCATAGCTGGGAGCAGACATCCCCAGATGCTTGGGTCTGTGGGACAGCGGAGGAAGAATATATGAGAGGCTTGCCTTGGAACCCTCTAGATTATTTTGTTCAATCTCATATGCCCAAATCTATAAGAAGCACTGTTTGATCAGTGCCATAATGCAGCTAGCTCAGATAAAAGCCATAGAACCAGTACTTTATTATCAGAGATAGTTAGGATCTTACTCAGGATTTTAGACACTGTGGGTGGATCTGTTTGCATCACCAGAGAATCACAGGCTCCCTTGATTTGTGTCAAGGTTTTGGACAAAAGGTGTTCTGTCTAGACTTCAGTGCTCTGACAATAAGTTGGCCAAAGGTGTTTTTTTATAGTTTTTCTCCAATTGTGTTGTTGTTCAAGGTGTTGAGGAAGATGGAAATGGAGGGAGCAAAGGTGATTTTAATAGCACCTCAGTGGCCTTAACTACAGTCAGCTTGCAGGTACAGGGAAACTGAGGTCTACCAACCTGGCTGGAGCTCCTCAGTCAAAGAGGCCTTCTTCATCTTCACCCAGGTTGGTTGCAGTTACACACCTGGAGGCTGAGCCAGAAAGCTTAATGGATGAAAGGCATTAGGAAGATGTTAGTCAAACCATTCTCTTGGCTAGGAGACCCTCCACTAAATGTCTGTATGAGTTTGCCTAGCAGTGTTTTGTAGATGAAAAGGGGTGTGTCTTCAGTCAGCATCAGTGATATTCATCCTGGCCTTCTACCGGTGGGCTTGAATAAAGGTTTAAGCACTAACTCACTATGAGGCATGTGCCAGCTCGGGTCTAGCCTGGAGGGAGGATAAAGCAAACTGTCTTGTCTCATCCACATGTACAGAGTTTCTTAAAAGGGTTTTTGTTGATATATCTGGAAATATGCCATCATTTTCCAACTTGAAATTTGCATGTTGCTTTGCCTGGTTTATTGAATGAGTGTATTTTAAGTTTCTTAGTTTGAAGATACTGTTTTTAATTGCTATTATGTCAGCCTGCAAGGTCTCAGAGGTCAGAGCTCTGTTGGTACACACAGTTGTGTGTTCCACAAAGATTCAGTGGTTCTTCAGTTAGATTCTTCCTTTATTCCTAAGGTGAATTCAGCCTTTCATCAGTCTCAGGAGCTTGTGCTTCCATCTTTTTGCCCTGATCCTGAAGCAGAACAAGAAAAGGAATGATACAGACTGGATGTGCATTGGGTTCTCAAATTTTATTTGTAAAGTAGAAGAGACTTTCAGAAGTCAGATTTTCTTTCTTCTTTTCATCTTTTTCAGGAAGTTACTAAAGGACAAAGAGTGTTGCTCTTAACATTGTCTAGATGGTTGAGACTCTGCATTGAATTAGCACATGTTCTCAGTTCTTTGACTGTTCCTGAAGGGAATGAGGGACATCCCACTCATAGTGCGGCTACCTCTGCTCCTTTTGGCATCGTAGCTTCTTTGGTGGATGTTGGCAAGACAGCCATGTGGGCTTCTCTGTTGTCCCTTGTACAACATTATAAGATCGACAGATTCACCTTTCCAGATGTGACGTTTGATAGATGTGTTTTGCAGAAGATTGTGTCTCTGTAGGTGTCTCTTCTTGAGAATCTGCCCACCTGAAGTATACGATGACCACATGAGTAGGTCATAAAGATTCCTTCCACACTGCAGAAAAACAATATTACTGCTTACCAGGAAAGTTCCTTTTTTTACACTAGTGAATCCTTTCTGCCCTAGTTGGTGGGTAATTACTTTTTTTTGGTGAGAGTTTGGAAGTGTTTTGGTTTTTGTTTGTGTCTATTAATGCCTTGTTTTTCCCATAACCTCTTTTGGGTCTGGAGCTTGGCTGGAGCTTGTTGTACCATCACAGGGTGGTGGTGAGGGGTTAGCTCTGCCATTTAGAATCAAGAGATGGATTGGTAGATGTTAAGCCCTGTCTTGGAAATGCATGGGAGGAGAAAGACCCATTGTGAGGATTTCCTCCTCACTACTGCAGAAAAAGAACCTTCATGATAAACACCAGTGTTCAATTTGCAATGTTGTAGAAGTTAAAAGCATGACAGAATTCAAACTTGCATTTCCTAAATTGCTAAACTGATTTATAAATCTAGTATTAAATTAGGAGAAGTTTTAGCCATACACAGATTGTGATCTTTATAGGTGTGAAGTAATTTGTTCTTCTTATTCACAGACTTTGAGCCAGAAGGTGTCTCTGATTGGTCTTTTGATGAAAATTGTCTTTTCTGCTGTTTGAGAAGAGAAAAAGTGAAGGTAACAGTGGAAATACATTCTTTTCCAAGGATTTTAATCTGGTTTTATTTTTGGTGAATGGGAAGAAAGATTGTTTGCTTGTGGTAAAAGGACATTGGACAAAATAAACGACAAGTAAGCTGAATGTTAGAGATTTTATCCTTTTATTATTTTGATTTTTAGAGGAATTTATATTGATAAAGGAGTTAAATTCTTTGCTAGATTTGGTTGTCCATATGTGTGCAAATGGTATTAAATAACTTCATTAGATGACACTAAATGCCTTCAGTGGCTGATCAGCTGTGAAGTTCACAGTTCAGGAACTACACAAGCCAAGCATGCTAGTCTTGTCTGTGATTGCCATACAGAGTCCTTTTTCCTAGGTCAACATTTTATGGAGTTTTTTTGCACTGCAGGAGTTCTTTTCCCCTATCTGGTAGGAGGTTGTTTCACTGGCAAAAGAGAAAGGTGCTATCTTATAGTCTTCTCTTTGGTTCATACAATAGTAGCTAGGAACTGCTTGCAATGGCATCTGCAAGTTACTCTGTCAACTCTTAAGTTTTGGGTGTAGACCATAAAGCAACAATATCTTATGGACTGTAACAGTTTTAGTTCTCTTTCTTTTTAGACATATTGGACTATGGACTGCACTTCAGAGTTTTTCAGTTTATTTTAAAATGAACCCTGCACCACTGTCAGTAAACTCATACTACAGTGACATTCAGTTTCTAGCAACCATTGAGGGTGCACTTGCATTGCTGTTCTGTGGTGTGTGAGCTGTAAACACCACCACTGCTCTTCTTTTTTGGGACATTGTTAGAATGGAAAGAAGAGAATAGGTTGTGATTTGCAACAATTTCAAAATACTTTGTGGACAAATAAAAGGTCCCAGTGTTCCTAATGTTAAATGTGTGTATAGTGCTACTGTGAGACCCAGTGTGGTATAGCTTTTTGAGCGCTAGGCTACAACCCTGGAGACCAGGGTTCATTAACCTGCTTGGCCATAGAAACCCACTAGGTGGCTTTGGGTGCATCATGCATTCTCAGTCCCAGTAAACCCTGTGATAAGTTGGCCTTAGAGTTGCTATAAGTTGGAAACAACTTGGAGGCACACAACAAGAAGTTAGACTTGCACCATTGCAACTCGCTTTTTTAGAGCCAGTGTGGTGTACTGGTTTGAGCATTGGACTACCATTTTGTAGACCAGGATTTGATTCCTGACTCAGCCACGGAAATCCACTGGGTGACCTTGGGCACATTACACACTCTCAGCCCCAGAAAACCCCATGATAATTTTGCCTTAGAGTCAAGATAAGTCCGAAACAACTAGAAGGTATGCAACAACAGTGCTATACTTGTTGCTCTTGTTGTCTCATTAAATTAGACTCTTAACAAATTATTTTTTCATATAGTCTTTCAGAATCTGTATAGTCTATGTGAGTTCAGAATTTACTGCCTTCTCCTTTATAAGAATACCGAGTGCATCAAGCATTTATAAAATGTAATATGTATTGAATATTTTGAGGAAGTGGAAATTAGATATGAAACTGCAGTATCTCCTCTCTTAATTATATTGGAAGTATTTAGAATTTTGTTTCCTAGCTCATTTTTAAAGCCATAGTTTGTTCTTTTTATATGCAAATGAATGCTAGATGAAGTAGAAATTAAATGTACCAATAGGAAAGTAAATTATTTTAATCGGAAGCTACATGAAAACTCTGTATCTTGTTAAATCTGAAATGTATTAAACTATATAGTAGGAGCTTCAGAATGAGGCTTGCATTCTGAGATGAGCACAAAAAATTGCTAGTGAGTAGTGTGTGACTTAGGGTATATTAAAAATAAAAAAATACTTTTTCTGACCTGCGTCAGTGTTGTGATGTCATGCTTACCCAGTCTGTTTGTCAGATACAAAATACTAATTTTTTTGACATGTGCTTGGCCATGTTGTGTTATCTATATTGATTCTGAAATTGTATGTTAGATTGCAAATCACCCTGAGAGGACCAGTATGGTTGTGGGCCATACAGTGTGAACCTTTGTATGATTATGCCCTGATTCACTGCAAGATGAATCTTGTGTGGATATAGATGTCAAGACACAAAACAATGTCACAACATGACTAAGAACTAGACATACATTTAGCATCTAAGGAAGTGTGTGGAATGTCAAAGCTTAGCAAAACTTACCACTTTCCCCCATTTGATCACTCAACAAGTACAGTAGGCCCTCTACATTTGCGAGCGATAGGAACAGAAGACCCTCGCAAATGTCAAAAATATCGTGAATAATTCCTCTGGCAGGTGCCCTGCCTCCATGTTCCTGCCAGTGTGTGCTGGCAGCAGCCAAGGGCATGCAGAGAACGGAGGATTGCCCAGCCTGCATGTTCCTGCGGGCCTCCTCCAGAGCACCCGCACTGGCAGAGGCCCAGGGTGTGCAGGCAAAGGGCGATCACCCAGCCTGCACGTCCCTGTGGGCCTCTGCCGGCGTGTCCACACCAGTGGAGACCCAGGACGTGAAGACGATGGGCGAACACCCATCCTGCACTTCCCTACGGGCTGCTGCCAGCGTGCCCTGACAGGCAATCGGGGAAGGAGCGCAGGGAAGGGATGATCTTTCCTCCTCCCTTCCCCTGAGCAAAAGGCCAGGGAATGGGAGGGGAAGAATGGGAGGGAGGCAAGCCTGCCCCCGTGCATAATTAAATCCACAAAAGTGGAATCTGTGAATTTGGAGGACCTACTGTAATCAAACTGATCATACGAGTTCTTCTTGTAGATCTTTTGTGGAATTTTACAGCTATAGCTAGTGTTTTGCGCATAAGTTGACCAGGAGATTGGACTCAATGCCTAAGAGGCGCTTTCCAGCTCTGTGATCCCATGATTCTGTGCTGTATGACAAGGTGTTCCTTTCATTGTTTTTATTATTTTTTAACTGCCTTCTGCTTCTGAATCTTGGGAATAGATTTACTGATTTGAATGCTCTTGGTAAGCCCATGATTCACCATTCGATAATGGAATCATAGGTTCTAATCTAGTTGGTATTACCGGTAGGATTCATGCCAATGTGTAGGTCTAGACTGATCTGTGATAACTGGGCTATCCATAATATTCTGCTTTAAATCAATAGTATTTCCCTCTTTTCTCCCATGTGAAAATTGCACAGATGTACTGAATATCATTTATAAAGTAGTTTCTTAATCACTTTCTGGCCTAAAATTGCCTCCAGGGTGACTCATAATTTAAAACAATTTTAAAATTTAGTATTCATAGGAAAACAATCCTTTAAGAACAGAGAGCACAGCCAATATATTTTAATTTTTCAAAACCAATTCAGAAAAAAATGCTATAATAGTCTGCCTGAACAGAGAAGGAAGCAAACTAACATAATTAGGCTAAGTATTTCACAGTTGCATAGCCTCCATAGAGAAGTTTCTGTTTCATATTCTAGTCAATCAGTTCTGTCTTTTTAGGTGAAAGATACAAAAGGACCTTCCAAGTGGATTTTAAATAGTGTGTGTGTGGGTCTTTCATGGGGACATGGTGGCCCAAAACCATTTTAAGATTGTATAGATAAAGGAGCAGCAGCTTAAATTGAGCCCAGAAGGTATTTTGAGAGTGAGTGCAACTGATACAATGCTGTCGTACCAGGGTCCACAGAGTGCATAGCAGAAGGCAGTCAGGGCACACATTGCACTAGCTGCAGATTCCAAACAGTTTTCGAAGACATCTCAGTGCAGAACACACAGCAGCAATCTATATGGAAGGTCATTGCAGAATTGATTACTATGATTAGATCTGCCTTCTCCAAGAAGGGGTGCATCTGGCACAGCACGTGTTGGAAACTTCAGGAACAGTGCAGGGTCTGGAAATACCTCAAGATACAACACTGATTATTTTGAGTTAGTAAAGCAATATCTGGAACAGGCTGTATCTTCAGTCTGAAATTGGTATGGATTGAGGTTCAGTTTGTTAATGAATCACTGCATCCAGACATCAGTATCTGTGCAGGAGGATAATATCTATTCTTGACTATCTTGAATCTCTTCTTCATTACTTTTCACAATACACACTGCTAAGGGTCATATAGGAAACTTAGTACAACCCTATGGCAGCCAAGAGTGGTGGAAGGCAGTCATCATGGTCACATTCCATCTGTGGGCAGGGCAGAATGCAGAATGGGCAGATGCAAAATATTGTGCTTACTGATTTTAAACTTACCTAAAAATAAACAGGGCAAGTCTCTGCATATCTACTCATTGATAAGCTGGACAAACCTCAGAAGGAACTAGGGCTGATTTGTTTAATAGCTTCTTCCTCAGTCCATGGTAATGTAGAGTAGCAGCCTCCTATCAGTAGTGCAGCTGCCTTTAAAACTGTCCAGAAACTTCAGGTAATTCAAAAGAGTACTCTTTGAATGTTAATTGGTGCTAGAAATACTGTATTACACCGCCAGTCTGTTTCGCGGCTCGGTCTGAAGTACTTGTTTTAACTTATGAACCTTGGGGGAGCCATGTTACCAAAGGAACATCTCCTCCAACATCTACCTAGCCAAACTTAAAGTTCATAATCCAAGGCCCTCCTTTATGTGTCCTATCAAATGAAGTGAGGTGGGTGGCTGCAAGAAAGAGTGTTTCTTCAGTAGTGGCATCCAGTCTGTGGAATATTCTCTCCAGAGAGGCTTACATGGTACATATATTATGGTCATCTTGGCAACAGGTGAAGCCCCTTTTAATTCTCCCAGCTATTTTAGGAACTTAATTAGTTCTCAACACAGTTGTGTTTTGCTTCTGGTCTTACTTAGATTTTATTTGCTTTGGTTCTTCACAGCTGGTTTTTTTTCTTGTTAATGAGCTGTATGTACAAGGAATACTTTAGTTAATGAACTAGATGTGTTCCTGAGCATTACTTCTTTAACAGAAAATTTGGTACCAGAGGCAGAAATAACATGAAAAGTTTAGGGATAGGGTCCCACACCACTAAAAAAGTGAGCACGTCAGCATGTTTCAGCAAACTTTTTATTAGAACAACCACATCAGGGAAGCTTTGCATAAATAGACTTAAACATTTTGAACTTTCTCAATACTTGAAATTCTTCCAAAATGCGCCCAGTGATTTTTTGCTCTTTCACCAGCTTCCAATTTTGTTATGATTTCCGTATTGGTTCTGTGCTTTATAAATGTGCTGAGGGTAGCAGATGAGGCAGGCTTACTTGCTTTCCCCTTTTTTCTCTGTTTTGCTATTCACATATGAGCAGTGAGGGATTGTGGAATTAGCTGCTGTTACCTTGCCAGTTGTAGACTGGTATACAAAGCTACAGGAGAAATTGGCTAGAACAGAATTAAACCTTATGGATTGTTTAATGAAGACACACTGTTGCAGTCCCACAGTTCCTATAGGCCTCCATCTTCCCAGTGCTGCTGCTGCTGCTGCTGCTGCTGCTGTGAAAAACCTTCAAGCCAGATAGAAGATGAAGAGGAAAGGGGACTGCGTGGATGCAAAAATGCCTTTGTAAAACAGAGGATCTTTGTTAGAGACTTTATTAACTGAGATATGCCTGTAGTTATGTTTCATTGTTTTAGTTTAGATTGTTAATGTATTGTACACTGGCCAGACTACAATGGTTATTGGGCAGTTACCTGAGGTTATCTGAGCCTACCTAAGATCTCTTTTTTAAAAACATGTATGATGATTGGCTCTGGGCATCTTCCCTCACTTATTTCTGTTCCTTTCGATTCATGGACCTCATGCTTTGTGTTGGAGATATCATGGTGACAATATATTACATCCAGTCAGTTTAGTGTTTCCCCCAACATGCTTGGATGTCTTTTGCTTTAGCCTTGGCTTTGGTATTACCCCATAATAGCACATACACAGCTCTCTTTTCTTGCAGAAGCATAGATTCCCTAAACTCTTGACTGAAGGGAAATTGGAAATAATGGAAGCATCTGCTATTGATTGCATCTACCAACAGTAGGAAATCACAGTATTTTTAATTTTGTTGCTGTTTGGTGAGAGAGGAAGACAGGCAGAGGGGTTCCACCATCAACAGTCCTGCCCTAATAGTTCACACAAGTGCAGTCTCTAGTCATGTCTGCCCATAACATGTTAACTCTCATAATACCAAGTAATAATACAATAAAGGAGAGAGCCAGTCTGATGTAGTGGTTTGAACATTGGACTATAACTCAGGACACCAGGGTTTGATTCCCCATTTCGCCATGGAAACCTACTAGGTGACCTTGGATATGTCACACACTCTTCTGCAGAAGACCCTGTAATAGGTTTGCCTGAGGGTCACTGCAAGTTGGAAATGACTTGAAGATGCCCAACAACAACAACGATGCAAGAAAGATAAAGTCAGTATATCTTTCCCTGGTCATATAGTCCATCATTTAGGGGTCTACAAGTGAAACTGGGAGATGTGAGCTGGTGACATCATCAGAAAGAAAATAAGTTGTTTTGTTTATGGCACCACAGTCTATAGCTACTGTTTTCAAGATTGGTGTACAGAGGAATAAATGCTCTAAAATGGAGACGCACAGAAAAGGAGGACTGGACTGGAGGGTGAATTCTACTCTTCAGTGATGCTGTTGCTTTTGAAATTTCTTTTAATAAGCAAAATAGACCTTACAGGCTTTCCACTATAACAATATTGGATGGAAGAGGATAGAGGCATATGAAGGGCTTCCAAAGTCAGTGGACCAAAAACATGGGGCTCTGAAACAGCAGCAGATAATAGGCTTGAGTGGTAGTAAACTCCCATCCCCATGGCTCTCTTCTGGGAACCTGCTTTCAGTAGTAACACAGCTGGAGTACACATTTTCGTAGTAGGTGTTTGCAACTATGGAGTCCCAGGGAAAGACCCTGTCAGAGTGTAGTGGTGTGCTAGCCAGTCTAATTGACTGACAGTAGACCAGCAGCCCATTAGTCTCACTGTGGATGGGGTAAAGTGATGAATATTTAAGTCCCCAGATCCTTTTGTTTTTCTTTAGCACTGTGTCCACTGTAACTCATTTCCATCCCTCCCAGCCTGACTACTTGGACAGCTTGGTAGGAGCTGATGCTCATTTATTCAGGAGCTTCTTTTAGTATGTCTTGCTATCCCACCTGGTCTGTCTTGCTGGTAGTGTTAAAATGTAATGAGGAACCTGCCTAACTGTCTGGCTGGTGGAGATTGACTGGTCATTGTGGAAATGTTAAACCCCATTTTTGTGGAGTGGTGATGGGAATGATGCCGTTAGTGCCTCTGCTAACTCTCTGATTGTGAGCACTATTTCAACAGTGTGATTTGTATGGGTGTGTGTGTGAGATGGTGGAGTGACATTTTAAATCACCAAGAGAACAGAAAGCTAAAGTAGCTCAGTGGTTTATTTGACACCAAATATGTAAAACTTCTGCTTAGCCACTTTAACTCACTGTGTGTATCAAGTGGGAAACCATCCTTGCTTTACTAAACATTGTGCTTGTGTTTGAAGGTGGAAATAAAATGGATCTTGATAACCATACTCAGTATTTGTATCTAGAGAGCCAGTGTGGTGTAGTGGCCTGAGTATTGGACTGTGACTCTAGAGATCAGGGTTCAAGTCCCCATTTGACCATGGAAACCCAGGGAGTGACCTTGGACAAGTTGGTTTTTTTCAGCCTCAGAGGAAGGCAGTGGCAAACCCACTCTGAACTCTTGCCAAGAAAACCCTGTGATAGGTTCACCTTAGGGTTGTCATAAATTGAAAACAAATTGAAGGCACACAAGATCAACAAATTTGCATCAAGAATGAATGGCACTTATCTGTGTTTAACGGGGTGGAATTGTAGATAATGCATGTTGCTACCTCCATCTGTATTCATGTTACTTCAAGAAAGAATAGAGCAAAGTTTAGGCCAGCAGTGCCTATTAGCAGAGTGTCTGTTAGCCAAGACCTAAGATTTCTTCACTGATTCATACTAAGATCTACTTGAGTGTAGGGATTATCACAAATGGTGTGTGTGTGTGTGGAGAGGGTACAAAACTAAAGGAAGGCAGACTGAGGAAGACTTACTTGGGCTAGCCCAAGGCACAGACAAACCAGGCTGGCTTTCTTTTCTCCCTCACAGGAGTGCCAGTGCTCCATTTAATCTTATTATCACATCTTGGCTCTCACTCCACACTTAATCAGAACCCTGCTTTCCCTAAAACCCACAATCTTTGTGGATAAAAGGCAAAGCTTATTAATGGTTGTTCCAAAAAGGAATGGATAACCTGTGGTTTTATGTTATTAAAAATAAAACTGAAGAAAATACTCTGTTGAGGCAGTACATTTGCTAATGTTAGGGACACAGGACCCTCGCACAAGTGAAAAATTTGCAAATAACAAAATTTATGTGTCTGTGGGAAGGGAGCTGAAGCAGGGGTGGAGAAAGTGGGCATCCAGAGTCTAAACTAGGTCAGAGAAAGGAGATGGTTGGCATGGTGAACCTGTACTTCCTCTCTCTTGCCCATTTCCTTCCTTGGGTGTGTGTGGGGCATGGGTACAGGGTTTGTTGTGCTGAGAATTTGGGCAGAGAGTCATCTTTAGCTGGCAAGGTAGAGTCTGGTAGAGGAAGAAGAGGACCAGAGGTGAGTTTTTAAAGGGTTATGTGGTCTGATTGGAGCCGCCAAGAGGGAAGGTTCTCCCAAAAAAGAAGCACCTGAGGTGGGAGGGCAGGAGCTGGAGAAACTCGCAAATAATCAAATCCGTGAATGTCAAACCCACAAATGTGGAGGGCTGACTGTACTTCTAGAAAAATAGAACGAAATCTTTATTTAAAAAAATGAACAAGGGAAAAGATATTGTGGATTCAAAAACATTCAAACAAAATAGCAGTTTCTTAAAGATATTTAACTATTCCCCTCAAAACTCCACAGTGTTCACCAACAGAGCTTTCACATACACCCCTTTGGCCCTCCCAGCACAAAGGTCTGTTTCCCCACTCAGGGTTCCACTCTCTGATCCTTTCAGAGATGCCTTGGTTATTTCTCTGCCCCAAATTAGGCCTCTGAGAAGCTCACCCTCTCTCAGAAAACCCTCTTTTTGTTTACTGGAACTCAGACTTAGAGTTCTCCCTATGAATCTCACTGAAGGAGCCCAGTATATATGCTTTCTGCTATCTCACCTACCACCTCTCCTTCTGGCTAGGGCTGGGTTTTCCTCAGTCAGAGAGCCAATCTGATTACATCACCCTCTGTTATTAAGGCTGCTCCGCTAGCCACACTCCCAGGCACAAGGATTTCTTGGTCATGGTGATCACCATTTCTGTTCTTTTATTCTTACTGTACTATTCTATTATTCTTACTATTATCTGTACTCTGAGAATCTTCAGGGGTATATTTCATTGTTAAACTACCCTTCTTTGCTGCCTAACTTGTGGTGTCAGTTTGAAATTTTCATTTACTTTGGTACTGAGAATCCTAATGCATATATTATGGCAGGGATGGAAGGCACACATTTGCTGAAGGTAAGCAAGCTTGTATCTGATCTGTGCCTTGATGTGAAAACTTTGAAATCTTGATCTAAGCATCTTGAGAGTTGTCATTATTAGCCTGTGGAGATTTCAGAGCAATCCCATCCCATGAAGACATGGTAAAAATTATGCTATTAGTCATTTATTGAAATATGTTGACATAGGACATTTAGTTCAAGGTATAGATAGACTTTCAACCAAGGCTGTTGTAATTTAGGCTTTTGAAAATTTTGTGAATACTTTGTTTTATTACACTAAGACCTTTTCCGCACTACAGTGTTAAAGTACTGCTATTCCACTATCAACCTCCTATGGAATTCTGGGGTTTGTAGTTTAGGGAGGGCACTTCCAATTCTCAGCCAAAGAGCTCTTTGGTCTCAGAAAACTACAAACCCCAGAATTCCACAGGGCGTTGAAAGTGGAATAGCAGCAGTTTAACACTGTAGTGCGGAAATGGCCTAAATGTCAGTGATGAAAAAGCAAGCCTATAGTGTTTTTAGGTCATTCTGCTGTTAGGTACAACTTACACATAGACCAGACATAGACCAATCTATGTCTGCTGATTACCATCAGAAATTTATATCAATTAAACACTGTTTGAAAAAAACCAGTTGTTTATTACCTTGTGTGATCCCACAGCTAGGAACTGTGTGGAGCTTATGCAGAATCTTCAGATTACTCTGAGTATGAGGTGTGTTTCCATTCTCATTTTCTTTTCCTTACATTTAAGTTCTACTATTTTTAATGTTCATCTATACTCTCGGAATCTTCAGGGGTATATTTCATTGTCAAACTACCCTTCCTTGCAGCCTAATTTTCACATCATCCACCTTATTCTATTTTTGCCACTGTGTAAGTAAGGCTCTCCATAGAACTCATTTCATAAGCCAACTACAGTCCTTTGTTAAGTTTGTAAACTTCTTCCTTGTTTTTCAAACACAATAGTCTTTTCTGGTTTGGAGGATGCTTCATTCCCTTGCCTTGATCATTATCACTTCTTTTTTTGTATATTTTTCTAGATACTTTGTAAATATTCATGAGGTGGTCAGTTTGTCAGGACTGTTTAGCGTATGCTACTACTGGATAAGATTGTTAGCTGTTTGGCTTGAGTTACATGTTGATAACATAATCTGTAGTTTGTTTATTTTGGATGTAGTAGCAGTTGTCCTCGTTCAATTTGCATACTATTCTGAATAGGATGGAGATTGACCGTTTTGATTGTAGTGGAGATAGAGGAAATCCTGTGTTGAATATGGCCATACTACTTTAAAGAAACAGGTTTGCTGCTTGGCAGTATCTCTTAAATTTAGCTTTGATCCCAAAAAATGGGCAGCAACCACAATCAAGAGTGATTTCTGTCAGTTGCATGTGATGGGTTTGCTTTAGAGTTGCCATAAGTTGGAAACAACTTGAAGGAACCCAAGAACAACAATTTGTTTTTTGACCAGTGTGCTTAGGTGTTTTGGTGGTATTCTCGTTGAGGTTCTGACTAGTGTATGAATTATGGGTATGAGTGAAAAAAGAGAGACTGAAGTAGAAGGAAGGGGAATGTTAGCAATTTTTGAAAGCTGCAAGGTGTTCTAAAAGTGGTAGTGGTGGTAACACTATGTTTTCCATCCTTTCCTCCTTTTAAACAATTTTCCAGTGCAACCTAGTTTGGTATGGAGCTGCTGCAGTTGGTTATCAGGCAGTCTGCTATGTTTTCTCGCTGCTTCCATTGGAACGACACTACAATAGTTTTCCTGATCACCGTATAGTGAAAACTTTCAATACTTTGCTTCATGGATGTTATGTTTTAATTGTAGTATTTTTGAATAAAGGGAAGGTGTTTTCCCCCTTTATATTTTGTATATAACATTTTGGTTTTTTTATGTTCAGCATTTAGAAGTTGAGCGTATTTACTTATTAATAATCAGTGAATTGAGGAAAACATCAACCCAAGTATAAAAGATTCAGCTGTAACTGGCTTCTGCACTTTTAATAAATGTGTTATTTTGTCTCGGAGTAGTCCTATTATGCAATTAACTAAGCAACTTTATTAAAGTCTGCAAGGAGGAAAGGAAAAGGTTTGTGTGTTTATGTTTTTTGTTAATTTTTTCCCAGGAACACTTAGTCAGTCTGGATGAGCCAGCTTTGGAAGTTGAGCACCAAGCTCTGCTTAGACAAGAGCAAGCAAAGATCATTCGGTTTGAGAGGCAAGCGGAAGAATTTCTCCATGCAGTCTTTTATCGAAAAGGTTGGTGATGATGGAAGAATAAACTGGTTATATTTATGACTTGCACGCTAATCTCTTTGATACTTTATTTGAGATATCTGTGTATTGTTTCCATAAAATCCCTGGGGTTAATCTCTATAAGTATTTTATAAGGCATAGTGGTTGCCTCTTACCTGTCTGAATTACTAGAGCATTCAGGCTGTTATTTAGTCATCACTCTAATGTTGTACTCAATATCTACTTTAAAAGTATATTGTAGAACTATAGGTTCTGAAACAGTCTGTTAAAAGACCATCTGTCTCAGCCAATTGTATAAAAAAAATCAGGACATTTAGCCTTTGATTTTTTTAACAGAAAGGCTGTTCTTCCAAAGCTTCCTTTAATGTCTTGCATCTTCCCTGAGTGCAGGGGTAGAGCTGCATGGCTCAAAAATCACATTCTAGCACAAGTGTTTTGATACCATCCCTTCAGTTTCCTAGGGAGCCTAAGCCAGCATGGATGATTCACCAAAACTGAATGACAGGGTAAAATGTGTGAAGACCATTGGGAGAGCATTAAAGCAATATGCTAATGGCTATTTCCAGTGCCCTAGCCTATTTATCAGTATAAATGCTCTTCAGTTCAGCTTAGAAGGAAGACAGACTTTTTGCGTGATCTTCATATCTTTCCTATACACAAGAAGTTTTTAAGCCTGTAAATCTTACAGTGTCTGTGGTAGATCAAGTGTGGAGAAAGTACAGCGTGTGGTCTGCATGTGGCCCCTGCACCCCACTTTTGCAGATCCCAAAGCCCTTCAAACCTCCACTTTTGATACATGATTTTTCATGGATTTTGATTGAAAATCTATTTTTCACCAACAACCTGTATTGAAAACAACCAGTATGTGCAAACTCATCTTCCTGCACTCACTTATACCTTTTTGGACCATATACCAGCTGAAATGTTGACAAGAAGTCAACATTTTGGCTAGTAGATGAAACATGCTAGAGTTATTTTCTTGCCATTGCATGAGTGAGAGGATTGTGTGTGGGGAGGAGGGATATTGGCCTCTGAACCTTGCACATTTGCCTGTCCCATATGCTAGAAAACAGACATAACTAGATCATTACTCAAGTAGTTTTCCTGTGTCTGAAATGTGCAAGAGATGAAGACAGAGATGATTATTGATTATGTCCTTAAAAAAAAAAAACCTAGACCAAGAGCCTCCATCACTAGTTTTCATTTATTTTCCACTGACATGCTATCCCATTTGTTCTACTTCTTTGTTGAGATATGCTATCCTGTGCCTGGTGTTTCTTTTTTTTGGCACCATTATATGAAAGTATCATGTCAACATACAGATTGACAATCTGCCAAAAGTATAAATTGCCTGTGTTTTGCTCTTGCAAACTTTCAGTTGGCATTCTGGGATCCTGGCACAATTCTTTTAAAAAAGTAGCCCCCTCCCTGCTATGCTGTACTGTGCATCAAAATTGTTCATTCTCATGTTTCCAGAACTTTATATTGGATTGCTCCAGTCTTCTGTTTCCTTAGATTTATGGTTCTGTGTATATTGTGCATGATGGATGTGTGATACGGTTTCAGATGGCTTCTTCAATTTTGTTGTCATTTTTGTTTTATGTTTTTGATGTGGTTGTCATAATCTTTTCACTCTCTTTCATACCAATATTGTATGTACAGGTTAGCTAGTTAGCTAGTTAGCTAGTGGCAAACTTTTAATATTCTGTGTACTTACTACCAGTAAACTGGTATGGTTTAATGGTAGTTTTAGAGGGACACATTAAATATTGGCATAATTGCTTCATGTTAACGGTAGCGTGTTACTGTATTAGGTTAAACTGCTCAAACTGTGGGTATGACTTTGAAAGTTGTACTCCAGAAGGAGTAATAGTATGATGCAGGGGTGTCACTTTTCAGGATGGTGATTTTCCTGATGTTGTTGTTGTATGCCTTCCAGTCCTTTCTGACTTACTGTGACCCTAAGATGAACCTGTCTCAGAGTTTTCTTGGCAGAATTTGCCAGTATTTAATTAAGCATTTAAGACGTCTGCAATTCATCTAATTGCTAATAATTCCTATAAACTAAATACTTAACCTGCTTATTTGAAGGTACTATAGTTTTAGTCTACTGAAGCAGTTAACTGCATGGTCTAGCCAAAGCAAAGTGCTTCCAAGTCCTACTTTTTCAGTTGGAGAGAATTAAATATTTATAAAAGACCACCTTCTAATTCATACCAAAGTCCCCACGTAGTCTTCCAGGTGTCTGGTAGTGCATGATGGAGACCATGTTCTACACTAGTCAGGACTCATCTGGAGTACTGGGTTCATTTCTGGGCACCTCATTTTAATAAGGGTATAAACAAACTGTAGTGAGTTCAGAATAGGGCAGTGGGGATGATAAGAGTATGGAGAACAAAACGTGTGAGGAGAAGTTGAAGGAGCTGGGCATGTTCAGCTTGGTAAAAAGAAGACTGAGAGGTGACATGATTACACTCTTTAAATACCTCAAGGGCTGTCAAAAAGAGGTGAGAGCAGGCTTGTTTTCTGTTGCCTCAGAAGGTAGGTCTGATGCTCTTAAGTTACAGGAGGGTAGGTTTCAGCTTCAGTTAGGCAATGGAACCAGTTGCCAAGAAAGGTGGTGAACTCTCATTCTCTGGATGTCTTCAAAAAGAAGCTGGACAGCTATGTGCTAGGGATGCTTTAGCTGGAGATCTTGCACTGAGCCAGAACTTGGACCTGATAGTCCATAGGGTTGCTTCCAGTTATATGAGATAGCATTGCTGCTGTCTATTTCTTTTTGTTCTTTTTTTGTATGACTGTGTATGTATGCATGTTTGTTTAATAGTTGACTACTTAAATGTAATCGAATATGTTGTATGTCAGAATAGCTACATATAGAATTTAAAGATGAACTGAAATGCTCCCGTTTGAGATAAGCAGGATATTGAGATCACTTTTGGGGGGCTAAATTGTGCCCTGAATGTGCTTTCTGTACAAGATCGCCCATGAGTAATCTCATGTGACAACTGGATTCGGGGGAAGAGAAGATTTTGGGACATGCTAATGATAGCATTCATATAGAACATTTTAAATGTTTAAAGTAGTCCGTATATGTCAGTTATCTTTACAACAGCACATTGAGCATTACAAAATGGATAAGAGAAAGGAATTGTGTATTTAGGTTGCGGATTGTTAATACCATTAAGTGAATTCTGGTTAAAATAGTGTTTGAATGGAAGATCTCCAAGCCCATGCCCTTTACTCATTATACTACAGTAGTTTCAATGATCAAACTGTGCTTTCAAAACTCTTTTAATAAAAATTATGTAAATATCTGGAATTATTATTGTGTACCTAGAATTCCATTGGCTTTAGGGTCTCATTGGTGTTATTTTGGCCAAATAAAAGAAAGTAATCCTGTAAACCTATATCCAAAATAAGATACTAGATGTTTAATTTATCTCATCGCTGTTGCATTGTGGACGAACTTCATTCTCGTAGGACTGTATTACATCCTTTTAATATTGTCTGAGTTAGAATCCAGGTAATGTGATGCTGAGAAACTGGTGCATACATAACATGAAGGCTATCTCAAACTGGTTAAGAGGCAGCTAATTCCATAATTTGTTTCAGTTATCTTAACTTCGGTCAAGAGCACTTTGATGTTGCATCTTTGTAGCTCAGAGCCCTGAGGTTGCAGTTCAAAATGTAACTAAATGAAAAATCATTAAATGCTTTGTTTTAAAATTTGTTCTGCATGTAACTTCCTTTTCAAATGTTCTGCCATTTAGACAGTCCTTGGGTCTCTGACCCTGACATTCCCCTAGTGGCCCGCGAGATCATGCAGCGGATGATCCGACAATTTGCTGCAGAATATACCTCAAAAACTAGCTCTACTCAGGATTCCAGCTCGCCCAATAGCACAAAGAACCAAAGCCTGCTGAAAGCATCTCCGGTTGCCTCATCCGCTGCGGGTGCAACGGCTCAGAACCCTGTGCTCAGCAAACTTCTCATGGCTGACCAGGACTCGCCCTTGGACCTCACTGTCAAAAAATCTCAGTTGGATCCTAGTGAACAAGGTATTCATACCATGCTTCTGTTCAGTTCTTTTTTCATCCATTTGAAGTATATTACTCACTAATGAATAAGCAGAATAGGTAGGAATGGACATAAGGTGGGACTGCGTAAAGAGAATGGAGGAAGCTTCACTAAAGATATCTAAAAACCACATGTGCTCCCCCCTTTTCTGGGACTGCCAGAAAAGAAATATAGTTTTTGGGAAAATTTATGCAAAATTAATGAGGTTGATAGTGAATTTTGCTTCCAGTCATACTTGATAATATTTTGGAAATGTATTGCTTAGTAGAATGCTTGTAATTGAAAACTGAATATTCGGATTGTATTATTAGAGCTAACTTAATAAATGCGGCTGTGTTTACTTCAAATTTAGTCTTGAATTCGAGTGTTAATTTTATTTTCTGTACTTAGTTGTGTGAACTCTCTTAAAGAGCTGTACAGTATACTGATAGACTGCCATCAGGTAGAAGCTGTAGCTAAGGATCTACAAATTTTGGCTGGTTTTAGTAACCAAAAATAGAAGGAAGTCAATGGAAACAATCTCAGGATGGTAATTTTTTTTATTTCTCAGTCAGCCCAATGTGTATTGGCTTGGATATATTTATTTGGTGTTCTTTGGGACTGCTCACAAAAATGGGGGACAATACATATGTAAAAATAATTTCAGACAAGGCATAGAAATGAAGGATTACAGAATCACATATGTGTGTATGCCATATCAAATTATCGATAAAATACATCAAGTAAGGAATACATTAAATTGAAGAAAACTGTTTAGGGAGCCCTGGTGGCGCAGTGGTTAGATGCCAGTACTGCAAGCCACAAGGTTATGAGTTCGATCCTGCTGAGCTCCAAGGTTGACTCAGCCTTCCATCCTTCCGTAGGTCGGTAAAATGAGTACCCAGCTTGTTGGGGGCACGTATAGAAAAAATGTATCGAAATACATGCTATTTCTAAGTTGTTCGCTGCCTCGATCCATATGGAGAGGCGGATACAAATAAATAAATAAAAAAAAATATACATAGAAACCAATACTTAGAAAACAATTTGAAAATCAAGATGCAGGGGTTTCAGAGTGTCTCCAAAGCTTATGCCTATCAACTGATAGTTCTGAAAGTAGGAGGCACAGCATTTTATCTTTCCATTTTTTCTGTGTGTTAAGTCATCCTAATCATAATAACTTGACAGCAGGGAGAGAGCTTAGGGAATGTGTAAAAACCTAAACTCTAAAGTAGATTGAGTTTATGATATACTAGAGTACCAGCTTTCAATATTCATTCTATTTCACTTCTCGGCAAGGTCTTCTCATTCTGAGAGAATAGTTTCTTGAGCACATAAAGATATAGATCCTTAAAGGAATGATGTTTCATTAAGTGATCAGTCAAGGAAGCACCTACTTTTCTGTTCTTAATGTTACTAAGATCTTCAGAACTCTAGATTTATTTTTCCTGTTTATAGTTTGTTAAAAAGAAATATTAAAAGTTGAAAAATGTTTCAAGGTGTATTTTTTATTAGTATTATGAGCCACATGTTCAGTTATCCTGGTGATGTATTTACAGTAAGCACAGTGTCCATATGCGTTATAACCCCTAGGGATTGTGGCTGCTGGTAAAATACTAGGATGTCTGTGTTGTTGTATTCTGAAATAAATTCTTACTGTTGTTGTTGTGTACCTTCAAGTCATTTCCAACTTATGGTGACCCTAAGGCAAACCTGTCACAGGATTTTCTGGGGATTAACAGTGTTTGACATGGCCAGAGTCACCCAGTGGATTTCCATGGCCCAGCAGGGAATCCAACCTTGGTCTCAAATCACTACACCACATTGGCTGTCTAAATTGTTATTAGCATATCATAAATACTGTAGATTCTTTTGAAAATGTTAAGGGGTTTGTCTTGGCACTTTCGAAGCACTGCAGCTCTGTAAAATAACAGGTATTAAGACTATACTCTAGAATTCCCAAAGAAGTATGATTTTTGCCATTTTTCCTGAGCTTTGCAAAAAAATTATACTTTTTATTGATTCCAAGTGCCCCAGAGTGCCAGAACAACATTAGATATGTGAGCTATGTCTTTCTCTCACTGGAAGTGTCATGGTTGCTGGAGTCCCTTCTAGAGGCTGGAAGCTTGTGGCCCTCAAGGAATTGATAGACATCTATCAACTATCACCATTAACCATGCTGGCTAGAGCTGATGAAGAACTGCAGTGCAATGATATCCAGAGGGCCACAAGTTGCTTATCTGTGTTCTAAGCTGTGGCCACTATTAGTGATTGCGTTTATGGATTCTTGGATTTAATTTAATTTAAACTACTATTTTGTTTTATGAGAAAAGCTCAGTAGTCTGCTGGGTACTTTTAAAAGACCAGATGCTGCAAAACATTTTAGCATGTGGACATTTTGTTTCCTTTTTCTTGGAAGCATATACAGAACAATTTTAATTGATCTTTAGCACGTTGAGTTTTATCCTTGTTTAAAAAACAACAACAACCTATGATTACTTGAGTACATTCCATCTTAAAATTAAAAAAAAAAACAACAACCCTCATGAGCTCTTAAAAACAACCACCTGTCCTAAGGCTGGATTATTTGTATACTACTTTGACTTTGCTGATAAAGAGAACATAAATGTCAAACTGTAGTATTAGTAAAATACTGTGAGGTACTGTATGGGGTAGAGACCAGTCAGGCTGGCTACTAATACTGCTTTAATGGGGGAGTATGCCTAGAAAAAATAGGCTAGTCATGAACAGCATGAGAGAGATTGGCAAGGAGGAAGAAGTAAAGTGTAAGATCTGGAAATTAGTTTTGCGGGAGTGATGAGGCTTAGGACAAGCATTGTTTTCTTTACATTGGGAGATTACCAGGCTACAAGTCACATTTTACTGAGTTGGAGAAGAATAGTGAAAACTTTGACCACTATTATGAGTTAGCTGTATTTAAGACAGATTCTAGCCTAGGAAATATTTAATTCCCTCAGTGCTTGAAGAGATACTAAAGTGACCCTGAGGAATCTTTTCCATAATCATGCTTAAATATACTTGCCTAGACTTCTCTTGAAAACCAGAGAAAGAAACTTTCACAGCCTTCTTAACTAGCTTGTCTGTCTCCTGAACCTTTCTTATAATCAGACAGTTCACAGCCCAGTCCTATAAATGTTAACTCAGAATATATATATATATATATATATATATATATATGCATATGTGAGCATAAAGTTGTAGCCTTAAGTCCATATCTTCTTGTGTCCTGTGTTCAAGAGGAATATTGAAAAACTGTTCCTTGTTTAGTAGCTTTTCAAAATGTAACGTATTTCTCCTTGTGTCTTACTGGTCTCAAGCAAAGCAGATTGTTCCTTCAGCATTACATAATGTGACTGGCTAAAGTTCCATGAGGATCGCTAGTGTGGTGTAGTGACTTGAGCATTGGAGTATGCCAGTTTCCCACTCGGCCATGGAAACTCACTGGTTGACTTGGGGCACATCACATGCTCTCAGCCCCAGAAAAGCTGGTGATAGGTTAGCCTTAGGGTCACCATAAGTTTGGAATGACTTGAAGGCACACAACAACAACACAGTTCCACATATGTAGTTATCCCCAGAGTTCTTTCCGGTGTGTCACCTGCTTGAAATGTGGAACCTGACACTTAACTTCCTAGAAATTATGGCCCTAACCTTTACTGAGCCGAACAATATTCTTACTGGAAAATAGAATTGATCTCTGTCACACATCATATTAAATTTTATTCAGTTGATCATTAAATTATTTTAGGCATGCATAGTTGGTTATTTATAATTTACACTTTTACATGTTGCTCCATGGTGTAAAGTAGGGATCAGAACTTATTTTTTGCAGCACCTTTTCTTATTTTTAGTAGAAGCAAGGTGCTCAGAACACACATGCCTTGCTTGTAAGACTAAGGCCATTTCCGCAGTACACTGTTATAGTGCTATTATTCCACTTTCAACATCCTATGGAATCCTGGGATTTGTAGTTTAGAAAGAGGCATTTAGAATTCTCAGCCAGAGAGCTCTTTGTCTCAGTAAACTACAAACCCCAGAATTCCACAAGATGTTGAAAGTGGAATAATAGCACTATAACAGTGTAGTGCGGAAATGGCCTAATAGTCCTTCTGGGAGGCTTATGGGATAAGTATTAACCTTAGAAGTAAGGTATGTGTGCCATGTATATTTTGTTTTCAGGGGAAAAAAGCTTTAGTTTTTACTGTCATCATGAATGGCAGCGGGGTGTGATCCTCTTAGGTTTTGGGGAGATTTTGATCCCAGATCTGGGTATATTACCTAGCTTGATGTAAACTCCTAACACAAATGAGAAGCGATAAGAGAAAAGGCTCTTTTCTGTATGCTGTTACTCTCCTTCTTTTCATAGACAAACCACATCTTTTAGTTGTTTCTCTGTAGAATTGAACTAACAAGATCTTGCTCTCTGTACCTGTTAATGAGAGAATACTTTTCTGTTAAGGAGCATAACAGAAGTTCCTCAGCAGCAGCCTCTGAATTTCTAACTGGTCAGGTAGGATTGTAGCTATCATAACATTCCCCTCTCCAAATTTGCTAGTCATGGCAGAATGATACCTAACCAGTAGTATCAAACGCTACTGAGTCAACCCGTAGAACTAAAAGCTACACTGTCCCACCCATTCCTCAGCATGAGATGGAGAAACCAAGATGGTTTCTATCCTAAGATGAGAATGGGATGAATAATTATGAATTGCTTGAATTATTATGAAAGCAGCCGACATTTGTCCAATAGTAAGCACTAAAGGATTTCATTTCTGTGAACATTATTTGTCAGAAAACAGAACTGCAGCATTTAGATATGTGATATAGTTTTGGGTGAGAGTCCTAAAAGTTATCTGGATGCTACTTCGCATAGCCATAATATGTCACAGATTTGCTCATGAAGAAGAAACTGATTCCCAAACTTTGGAATTTCTAGTTACTTGAACAATAAAAAGGGAGTACCTGTGCACATTAGAATTTATATTCTGAATTGTAAGAGTTGGAGCTCCATCCCTTGCTAGATTAGGTATTATCAAACTATTGCTGTTTTATATGAGAACTGCCCTCTTTTTAGGACATGGACAAAACATGTTTAATAGAGGAATGGGGAATATGAAGTCCATGTCTGTGTGTTAAAGGACCCCCACCAAGCATCCCAAAATAAAAAAAAAGCTGCTTTTTACCAAAAACTAGGAAGTGGAGTCTAAAACCATCTAGAAGTGTGCCAGTTTAGGTCACCCATCCCAAACCCTCTCCCCCTGCAAAAAAAAAAGAAAGGAAATTGTGAAAATTAGCCATAATGGTGACAGAAATTGATATTATGTCACTTCCAGTTCATGTGAATGTACCAGTTTGGCCCACCTGGGGTAAGGTACAGGGGAAAAATGACCTCTCCCCCTGCACAGGTTCCCACAACTGAGTTAATGGATATAGAGTATGAATTTAGGATAAAGAGGCAAATTGCTCCTTACAGCTTGCTCTGGCAACAGTTTCTTGCTATCACTTCCCTTCCCTTTTCCTTACTAGCTATCTTGTGAGAGTTGTCTTTAATAATATATAATTGAGAGTCTTCCAAAACAATGGGGCTTCTCAGAATGATGATTCTTGTTCTGTGGTTCTGTGAGAAACAATCAGTCATGTTTGTGCAGAGAAATATACAAATATAGCAAGATGATTAGTTCTGAAATCATAGGAAAGCCCTTCCACTAATAGTTAAAATGCCATACTATTTGTTAACCTCCCCCCCTTTTTTAAAGTTGTGTATCATGATGTAAATGCCTGGAAAAAACCAGAAAAAAACATTGGGGGAGGGATCTGTTTTTCCCCCCAAAGCCTTGTTTTTCTGGAAAAATTGAAAAAATTGGATACAATAATAAAGCTCATTACTGTTATAAAAGAGATGTTAGAGTTATTTCTTGGTAGGGCCTGGTTTGTGGAATTGAAAACTATATCTTTCCATAGATTTGCAGAAGGCATTAGAAAGTAGAGGATAATCAGATTCAGTATTTGCATATTCAGCAAATGGATAGCAGATACTATAAAAATATCTGTTGACTGACTACAATTTGAGTTATTATTTTTTTAAAAAAGATTTTCTCCATGAGAGTTAAGTTCCAAATTACTGATGATGGATCCATTTGCTAATAGATAGGTTTAAAGCCTCTTTCCAATTTGTAGCTATAATCATTTGGGCAAGTACACCAAGTTTTTATGAGAGAGGTGATGATTCCCTCACAGATAAAAAGACCTGTATCTGGAGATTTCCTGTATCTGAAAATTTCCTGATTGATCAGACCAATTTCTCTCTGATCAAAAACTTTTGGCAGCAAGAGCAGGACCACCACAGGATTTGATCAAGTGTTTGAAATGAATTCTTGAAGTAACTAAAGGTTGATTTGGAACCAAATTTTCAGGATAGAAAAATTGCAAATGTTCATGTGTATGCTTAGTTATACCCATTTCTTCTTATTGTCAAGCGATTCTCATGTCTTTGCAGACGGAGTACTTGATCTGTCCACTAAGAAAAGCCCTTGTGCAGGCAGCGCATCCTTGAGCCTTTCACCTGGCTGCTCTACTGCTCCTGGGAATGGGTAAGGGAAGTTCTTAGTCTTTTTTGTTGGTAGTGTAAATGGGTATTAAATGCTTCCTCATAATGTCAACAAACAGATTTTTTAGCCCTTCAGAGTATAACTATTATACAAAATACGTTTTTCCCAGTTATCAAACATAAACTCAGATGTCAAAAAAAATTAATAGTTCGTCATGTAACTCCTGTATTTAAGAGTGTAAAAATGTGATCTTTACACTTTTAAAATATGAGTCTGTGTACATTTCAGATGTTTGACAGTGCTTGCCCAATGACAGTGGAAGCATGTGGGACTTCTGGTGGCTAATGGCCCTTAAACAACTAGCTGTATGAACCAGCCCTTCCATTTGAAGCCTATACACATGACTAGTACTGTTTGTAAGATCATGGCATCTTGGAAAGGCTATTACACCTGAAATTGCTGTGGTTTCTATCAGCGCCTACATTTCATCTTTGCTCGCAATGCCAGGATCAGATTTTAGGGGGGCCTTGGGCATAGTGTTCCCAGTGAGTTGCTGATGTCTCTCCTGCTTCTGCATTAATCAGCTTATTGACACCACTACCAACCTCAGACAAATTTCCCCAGGGGAAATTTAGTGGCACTTGTAGTGGGAACTGAGAATCAAAACTGGCCCTCAGCTATTATCTGTGCTGATCACTTGCCATGTTAAATTCTGCAAATGTAGAAGGCACTTCATACTCACAATGGGGTTATTTCACACAGTGGACATCCTGTGCAGATGGGAGCTGATCCCTAGTTTTGCTTCAGGCCTGTTCAAGCAAGGATCAGCAGGGTTGGGCGACAGGCCTTTCTGAACTTATTAGCCCTTAATAACTGACAATATAAACCCTGTCTACTGGGTTGTGAAGCTTTGGCAGTTCCATAACACTCCCATGGGGGGGGGCTTCTAAATATCTGAACCAGGCTGTAGTCTTCATTATATTAAGACGATAATAGCCTACAGTTTGAATTCTTTACAAAACCAAACAATAGTGTTTCAATTAGTAATCAGATTACTTAGGCTAAGGCACCAAGGCAAACAGGGTGGGCTAATGAAGAAGAACTGAACAGTGTTTGTTAGGTTTGTATTGGGGATGGAACATGAGCTACTATTATAGTCCAGTGCTATCATCTCATTAATTTCCTGCAGGTCATGAGAGTTAGAATTATCTATCTTGAGGTGTTTTCAAGGTGAAATATTGAACAGTTCCTAATACCATCCTAATTAAAAATTTGCCAGGTACAGATTTCTTTTGGTGAAAGTTGTATAGTTTACCAAACCTTTATGTTTAGTTCTTTCTGCTTGTAGGAGGAAGTAATCTAGAAATGAAAGGAATTTGGAGTTGTAATATAAGAGCCATAAGAGAATATTTTAAAAGAGTTTTTTTTTTTTTGGTTGAATAAGAATGGTTTAATAAGAATATTAAGTGGCTAAATTTGGATCTATGCATCATTTTAAAATTGTTGGACTTCTACTTAAAACAGCCACTGTTGTCAGTTGCTGAGATTAATTTAAAAAGAAGAATTTACCTTCACAATTTGAATCCCTTACATAACCCTATAATAAGAATTTTTTTAAAAAACTCAGAAACTTCCCTGTGAAGGAGAAAAATCTGCTTCTGTACTTGCTTCTTTTTTGAATATTTTAAAAGGTTCTTTAAACTTTTATTAAAATGTAGCCCTCTTTGGATGGCTCAAGATCATCATCAAGAGATCAACGTGTTTGCTGATTCTTAAATAGAGAAGATGGCATTAAGAGGTGCTGAACAGTACCGTATGTCCATCTTTATGCTTTGTACTTGCAAGCTTAATGCTAGTTAATGGTTGCCCTCTGTCAGCCAAGGTGCTGGTTAATCCTTATGTCTGGGTAGTTGTGTTTACTTTTTTAGACAGCAAAAATATACACTGCACACTCTGTTAAAAACTCCTGAGGCAGTGGTAGGTTTTACTTAGAATCAGTCTGCAATGTTTGTTGTCAAATTAAGAAGCTTCACATCTTGAGTCCAAGATTTAATAAGTATCTACTAAAGCCAAATGGGTATTTGCTGGAACTCATTGAACCCAGATGTGAATTTAGATTAGTACATTTGCCATTCTGTTCACTCAAATATTTTATATAAACCTGTGTTCAAGATAAGAACACTTATATACATAATTACTGTCCTAATGGGAAAAATACTAAAAATGTATTAAATGATTATGTTCAAATTATTTACGGGACTTTTTTTTAAAAAAAGAATACATATATAAAACAAGTTTTTATTGTCTCATCACACTTAAGATAGTATTTAAAAAGTTAGATTAGATCCTGATACATTTAATCAGTAAATCAATAAAGCACATAATGTAATAAATATTTATTCTCATATAAGAAAAAGATCTTTTTTCCTACTTTGTCATCTGGAAAATAAAATGGAACAGATAATTTTGTTTCTTACAATAATTAATTTAAAAGGTGCCTGGATTTGTGCAGCAGTTTTATTTGAGAATCATTTTTTTCTGTTCTTGTGTTTAATGTAAAGCAATGGAAACACCTTTGAGTTCTGTGATGCTGAGCAGCAACTGGCATAGATATTGTGAATCCATACCCTCCAAAGATTTCACCATTTTATAAAAGGTGTGAGTGGCTGATGCGTGTGAGTGTGTGTGGAATCTACTGCATTTTGTCACTTGGCTTACTCTTTTATTACTGTACTTGTTTAGTGGTAACGTCACACTAGTAATACAGTCGTGAATAAACTCTGGCGAATGATTATTCCTTTCTAATCTATAATTAAGATGCTGTTTTCAGACACTTGCGCGAAGCCTTTTCTACTCCAAGATTTTGTGAACCCAACCAAAGACCAGCTGACAGGTTTCATTTTTCTTTGCCCAAAAAGCTTCTCTTTGTTTTTGAACAAGTTTTTAAAAACTGACTGCTGAGACTTTAAAAAAAATTTTAAAAACCACAAAAGTGATGTTACCCAAGCAAGGCCTTCTAATAAAGGAGTGGCCCCCTCACCCATTCCTCCCTACCTGTGCAAGTCCTGCTCACATCAGTTTCCTTCCATCCAATTAGGCGACCTGGGAGACCCAGCCAGCAACATGCAGAGGGACTTCGGAGTGGCGATGGGGTGCCCCCGAGAAGCTGGCAGGATGGAACAAGGGAAGGGTCTGGCCACTCCACATCTCTCAAAGTTCCATTGGCTCGATCGCTGCAGATAAGCGAAGAACTGCTGAGCAGAAACCAGCATGCTACAGCTGCCAGCCACGGGCCGTCTGGGTTGCAGAATCACGGACAGCACATGATACTATCCAGGGAGGCTTCTTGGGCAAAACCACACTACGAATTCAACTTGACCAGAATGAAATTCAGGGGAAATGGTGCACTCAGCAACATCAGTGACCTTCCTTTTCTTACAGAAAACTCAGCCTTTCAAAAAATGGCACTTCAAACTAAACAGGATGGAAAAAAGGACATGAGCCATTCTACTCCTGTGGATTTAAAGATACCACAAGTTCGAGGCATGGACCTTTCATGGGAGTCCCGTTCTGGCGACCAGTATAGCTATAGCTCTTTGGTGATGGGTTCACAAACGGAGAGCGCGCTTAGTAAAAAGTTAAGGGCTATCCTTCCGAAACAAAACAGGAGGAGCTTGCTGGATCCCGGACCAGATTCCTGGGGCTCAGATGCTGAGCAATCTACCTCTGGACAGCCATATCCCACCTCTGATCAGGAGGGAGATCCTGGCTCTAAGCAACCTCGGAAGAAAAGAGGCAGATACAGACAGTACAACAGTGAGATATTGGAGGAAGCAATTTCTGTGGTGATGAGTGGGAAAATGAGCGTCTCCAAAGCTCAGAGTATTTATGGGATTCCCCATAGCACCCTGGAATATAAAGTGAAAGAGAGGCTGGGCACTTTGAAAAACCCTCCAAAGAAAAAAATGAAATTAATGCGGTCGGAGGGACAGGATGTCTCTGTAAAGCTTGAGATAGATCCCCAGGGAGAGGCAGCACAGAGTGCGAATGAGTCAAAGGATGATTAGGGATGTTGTTAGAGTGCCAATTATATAATAAACTGGGTGAGCACTATGGCATTGTCAACTCCCGCTGCACGTACCCAGTTCCTCTTTGGTTACTGGGTGCAGGACATGCTCCTTTGCAGTTCAGCATAGACTTATATGGACAGAGGGGAAAGGGTGCTCTGAATGTTGCATATTTGTAAATTTTATGGCCCGATATGGCTTAGAGCCCTTTTTGTGTTCTGTTTTTGTTTTTGTTGTTTGGCCTTTTGCATGTTTCTCTAATATTCTATAGAGAATTGAGTTACCTCACAAAGAATGCAGACATGGAAGTGGACTGCTTGCCTCTTGAGCCTGCATGGACTTTCGGTTCTTTTATTGGGTTTCCTTTTTTTTCATATGGCCTTTTAAAAATCACTTTCTTGAACTCTAGTTCAAATCAAGTCTCTAGTTGAAGTAAAAAACTGGACCATTGCTTTATAATTAAATTTTCACAATATTTTCTTCTTGGATCCAGTTCATTTGAAAGAAAATTTAAGCATTTTAGGAATGGCTGGTCTTTTTGTATTCCGAGATTGATGGTTGGATTCCTAGTCAGTTGGGTCTAATTGGAGCCATTTTGTTTTAAATTTCAGCTCCTTTACTACTTGCAGTCTGCTTAGTGCTCACCCGGCGGGGCGGGTGGGAATGGGATGGGGGAACTTTATATACACTACCTTCAGAATGGTTTGGTTAATTTCTTTGGAACACTACCTTCACTGTAATTTTGTTTGCTCTTTTATAAAGGTGAGAGTTAGACTCACCTGATTGAGGATGTAGCCTTATCTCAACAAACTCCTTGTATTCAGGAGCATCAGGGTACATTGACTGATATACTAGGGTATTCCTCTCTTTATCAGAATATGGCTTTTTTGACCTATGTGCTTTTAACAGATGGAGTTCTGAATTTGCAGAACTGTGTGTTTCCAACAAGCTAGTTTAAGAAAAAAACACTGGAGGTCAGGAATACATAGTAACAGCTTACTATAACCTTGGTTTTAAAATACCCTCATAAAACCCACTAATATATAAACATTACAACCTCAGTACTCTGCCTAAATAGTCATGTAAATGAAGGATCTATGTTAATGTTCAGGGAAGAAATTTTTACAAATCTTAATAAAACCCATGATCAGATCATTCTGGTCTGACTTAGGCTGGGCATAACACTGTCAGGGTTGAACACCCAGTGGGTGTTTCCTTTTTAAATACTAAAGTTGCCAGTAGCAGGAAATGTTCTTGCATATTCTGATTTATTTCTCTTTTATCCACTGTTGATTGAATAGTGGACTAGCACACATTCATGTAGGCAGATCACCACTAGCACTCCTAAACCTTTTTTAGTTACAGAGGCATCTGATCATTATTATATTTCAAGCTTTAAATAAAGCTCTTTGGATTTGCAGCTTCATTGAATCAAACTTATTGATTCTTCAGGTAGACAGAAAATTTTATCTTAGCTGTGCAAAAGACTGATAGGACTTCACTCTCCTGCTTTGCACAACCAAATGAGGCAATGGAATTTGTATGTGAGACAACGTTAAGCACTGTTCTTATTTAGATATCTTGTGTTAATGACTAAACGTGGATACTAAGATTCATAGGAAGAAGGCTTGGATAACCCCAGGGCTGCTGCTTAAATTTGGGGTCAAATAATTGAGTTGGCCTTCTTGAATTGGTTGGAATACAGTGAGTTGCTGGGAAGCAAAGGTTAGGCACACCATTGCTGTCATGTTAAATATGCACTTCTCATTCTTGAGAGAGATTGGGCTTTTAGCCCATATGTACCTTGTACTACTGTTCCTAGACTTTTTTTGTTTTGTTTTAGTAGCTTAATGTATTTCCATACTCAAAAAGCAGAGTTCTGTTAGCTATCTAGTTGTCATCTCAGTTCAGAAACCTGTTTGAAGTTCCATAGTGATGTAGAAACTCTGCAATATAATCCAGTTTCACTGGAAATTGCAATAAAAATGCACTCTTTTAAATTTGTGGTTTCATCTGCTATTGAAAGTGTGGAAGAAGGTTTGCTGCAAGCTAGAAGTGTAACACTTGCATTGAATTTTACTTTCAGAGGTTTAACCTTTTGTGGCTATTTTTATTTAAGTGATGTATGAGTTGAGTTCTATAAAAACCTTGTAATAGCGTATGTGGTGTGCTCATTTTACTTATCTAAATATTTTCTGTGTTTATCATTAAGTGGATGACAATCGTGCAGCAAAAAAATGGTGTGCCTACCCTTTAATGCTGCAGTTTAAAAAAGAGAACTAATTGTATGTCATTTCAAACCGTAGGTTGAGAACTGTAAATAGATAGTGATAGTTGCATACTCTTACTGCTTTGGTTAAAAAATGAATTAAACAACCAAACACTTAATTTTCTCAGATTAAAGTCCTGGGACCTGACGATTGTAAGATTCCTATCTGCAGAGCTTTGTTATATAACACTTAGTATCTGTGATCTCTTCCTATTCAGGTTAAAAAAAATCCCACAAGCTTTGGAACAACCATATTTCCTCAAACAGTCTCTGCTTAAAAAATAGAAAGAAAGGAAGGAAGGAAAGAAGGAAGGAAGGAAGGAAAAAGTAGGTTATTTTTAAAGCACTAATTGCATTACTCTGGTAATTGCAATATAAAATAGCCATTATTGTTTTGTGAAGCATGGTTAAAATTAGCTAGTTGTCCCTTTTTAAAATTTCAGAAGCCTCTCAAAAATAAACAAAAGCTGCTGAATATTCAAAAGATATAAATATATCTATATTTTATCGTAGGTTTTGTAAACTTAGTCTGTAATATTCAGGTGCACCTTTTTAATGTTAAACTTTTCTTTTATGATTTCATCTCACCTGTTTTTTTTCAAGGTGGCTCATCCTGTGGCTGTCTCTCACTCTAGATCCCTAAGTGAACCACTGAAGTCAGACTGCTGTGACAGGCGCCTTTGGTGTAGCTTTGAATAGTATTTGGGAGCATTTTACCTGTAGAAGAAATGGAATCAGTGTTTATCCATTAGCATGTTTAATTTTCTGCTGACCAGAAGTTTGCATGGCCAAAATCCCCAACTGACCATAGTTTGATGTGGGAAGATGTGGTTTGCTGCTGTCTTTGTAAGAGAAGCCTTGTTTTCTCCTGTTTCCAGTGAAATGGATGCTCGTGTAAACTTGTGCAAGAGATAGGCTTTAGGCCTTGTTTTCCCTGCTGTTTTTGAGGGCATGTTAATGGAACATAGCCAAGTGCAGTGCTTCAGAGATAGTGTCATCCATAGGAAGAACATCTGGGCATTTTGATCAGTTATACCAGATCTAGAACCAGAGTTTGATAAAATTATAGCATATATGTCAGTGGTGTTTGCAGTTGGATGACAGAAATTATTAAAATATGTATGGCAGCCTTGGCTTCTACAGACCAGGTATCATAAAGGATAGATTCTCCCTCTACTCCCAGCCCAAAAGACTAATGTGAAGAGTGTATGTGTGTAACGTTTAAAATCAAATTCACTATCGTACTGGAATATAGATGTTGCTTGGTGACCTATTGCTGCAGCAGGTTATACAGATGAGTAAGGCTTAGTGTCGTAGGGGTACAAGTGTGGAGTTAATTATTGTACAGTTCTGTGGAGCGAGCCCAGTGTGTAGTATCAGTTTTTTACTTGGGTCTGTAAAATATAAAAGCTCTTTCCTGAAAATTCTGGAGATCTGATGAATTATTACCTCTTTGTCAGCCATTGTAGAACCTCAGTTCCAGTGCCCTGGGCCTTTTTCTTTTCACTACAGCTGTCAAGATTAGAAGTTGTAGGGTTTGGGCCCTTGGCCTTAATTTATAATAAAAGCCCCCAAACTCCCAAGTTTATCTTTAGGATTGAAATATAGTTTCCCCAGGAGCACTTAAGATGATATACTTTTATCAGCCCAGTGCACCAAGAATATGTCCTTTCATCTGGCTGGTCCCAGGACTGATCCATACCTCCTGCTGCTCTGCCTCCAAAAGAGTGGCTTGCTCTGAATATTTTCTTAAAACATTTTCTAATGCAAACTTGGAATCATTTTAAATAAAACTTTTAAGGATATTTTGTACCTTTTAAACATGATAGTAGTACAGATTTGCTTTGTTTCCCTTGGCATATCCCAATGCCTCTTGACAAACATGAGGCAGTTTGAGGAAGGCGTGGTCACAAGTGAGCCCAGTGGTTGCTCAGAAACTGTCAGGAGTCATTAATGCTGTTTTTAAGATGCCTTTTTCTATGGAAGAAGTCTATACATATTGGCTGTTATGTTGATCCTTTGAACATCAAGTGGCATGATCTTTTGTTTCTCAGTAAGCTACTTCATTTTGTAAAACTTTCGGTGATAAAACAGGCCCTACTCCTTGATGTATAATGGGTTTAAGATAAAATTCTGCTAAAATTATTCAAGTGTTTTAGAGGCTAATAAGGCATGGCACATGAGTAAGTGGGGGAAGCATACTTAGCAGTTTCCTTTCTTTCACATTCCTTTCTTATCCAGGAACACTGCTAGAATTTGGAAATGAAGATTGAAAAATTTAGCCCCTTCAGTCTAAAAAGGGGATGTGCAGCTGCTAGCCAAGACTGCCTAAGGGACTTAGGCAGCCTTCAAAAGAAGGTTCTCAAAAACAAGTGTTTTCATATATATTCATGCAAATAAAGGAGACTTTCTACAGATTTTTCAGTGCTGCCCTTACTCTGAGGTACATCAGACATCTTTTCTTTCTCTCATGCAATTTCAGAAAGGAAATAGTAATTTTTATTTTTTTTAAAAATGCCTCCCATGTTAATTTGCCTCCTGTCTGCAAATTACACTTCATACAGTCAGTTTATGTCACATGACTGTCCAACTGCTTTCAAATTTAGATTTTAAAAAGCTGAAGCCTGTATTTGTGTGCTGGAAATAATTATTTCCCTGTTGTCTTCACACATTGTTTTAGCTTACAGCAAAGTTATTGGTTTAAATATGTTTTAGTTCTGCAGGGTTACTTCGCAATTTTATCTGCTTAATGGAACAGAACGGCTGAGTTGTGATAGGTGAACAATATGATACATTTATTTGTAATGGTTTGTACCAGCATTACCAGACTAGATGATGGAGCTCATACAGCTCCTGGGCAGTTTAAGAATATGAACAGACACTGCCCCAGAGGTGGAAGTCCTAATGTAATAGAGACTTACTGTCCATTCATACCTCCTGTCATCATCTGGCTCCTTCCTGTTAGGACCAAAAGACAAAAGTAGAGAATGCAGTTAGAAATATTATGGTTGGATGGACAGAGAAGAGAGAAGGAATATCAGGGTGACTTGGGAGAAAGGAATTGGGATTCAGCCAGATCCAATCATCAGGGTATGGAGGAGGATGAAGAATGGAAATGGAGGTATTTGTCCTCTGACTCTTTGCCTAGCTGTGCAACTCTGTGGTGTATAATTTTGTCCATCTCCTTAGTAAATGCATCACAGAATATCTAGTCATGAGTTGAATTTTAATAAGATGAGCAAGCTTCCTGCAAGTGTCTGAAATTAGACATGTATAGATTAATTAGAAGTTCCAAGTATTATAACGTACCTCTTTGATACCATGAAAGGAAAGCTACTAATCAGTATAGCATATTTTCTTAAGAGCGATCCAAATTTTATTTAGGCAAGATTGTGTATTAAGGTTGTGTATTTCCCATCATGAATACATCATGAATCCATACTTAGGTGTTACCCTGAAAACGTTCATGATAAAATTCTCAAGGAAGTATTAGCCTGATCACAAAATCAGTTTTTATGAATGCATTTTTTCAAACCCCAGGAAAGCTGAATTTTGTCCCCCCTACTAGATTATAAAAATCTCATTTACATGTTTCCTCTTCCACTCTAAAACTTTTGACATGCCCTCTCAGCCTCTAATGCCTCTTGCAGTTGGTGCTACACTCATCTGACTCTTGCAGACTTGATAGAAACGTGTAATAATCACCGATTGTTAAAGTGCTTGTCTGACCTGTTTTCTAACTGAAAAGAAGCAGGCAGAAAAGGGACATTCTAGCACTTTCACTATTATAATTCTAATCACAATTTATCTGGTCTTCAGAGTCTGGGGTACTGTAAAAGTTTTAGTCCACAAATGATTGATTGCATTCAGATCAGATAATTTCTGTTGATGGTGAGCTTTCAGTTTATCTTACTGAATAAATAAATCAGTTTTATAATTCTAATGCAGCTTCTGGGCATACATGCCTAACATTTTAAGTAGATATTTCAGCAAACATTTCAGGGCTTTAAGATTTGGAATCTCAATGGGGAAGGCTAGGTGAAGTTCCCCAGATGAAGAATAGTTTTAGACCATTGTGTAGTGCTCAATTTGAAAGTATATCAGTAGGGAAATGGGTAGGGATTCTCTCTCTCCCTTTTGTCTTCAGGGAACGAGCAGTATTTAGAATCTTTGGCTGAAATTCAAGCCTTTTTACCATGTAAATTTTAATATAAATTCACTGACATTCTTTTTACATCAGAGGACTGAAAATGGATCTTAATGTTTAAGTTGTTGAATGGTATATTTCTTAAATGAAGGGGGAAATTTAAGAAAACTAACTAGATTAGCAAACCAGCATTAGTGATCTTAAGGGATTTTAGTATGTAATAGGAAAGTCTTTGATTAAAAATCTAATCTTGAATTGCTAGTCTGTAACTAGGTGCATACTATGTTAGCAGGTGAAGTTTCTTTACTTGTTGAGAGAGGGTACATGGCGGCTGTCATATGCCCTAGCATCAGAAAAACAGATTACAGACTGTAACCTCTCTTGAGTCCCATTTGGTGGTTATATCCATGGGATTTTTGCTTACAGCAGCTTACTGCTGCTTAAACATGTATAAATATGTTTGAGTGTTTGCTCATAATTCTTTCTAACCTCCACTTGTTAAATTGTCAAATGTTGGTATTTTATCAGTCCGCAGTGTAAGTTATAAAACTAATGTGCTTAGGATTCCAGCTTGTACACACACTGTTTGAAAACCCTCAGGGACAGTTTACACACTACCCTCACTCAATTCAGGTACTTGTACACTATTCTTAAACCTAGCAGTGACTTGTATTTTATTTTTATTTTTATTTTGATGTGCTAATAGCACATCCTTGATGAATGTCAATTTAAACTCAGTTCAGGTATCCAGGTATAACTCAGCCAAACGGATTTTAAAGCTGCATATTACTCTCCAGCACACAGTGCCTCAGACACGTAGTGGCATTCTGTATATTCAGTTATTACTACTGAGCAAGATCGCATGGGGGTTCCTGATAATTATGTATTGTAAGAAATTTCTATATATAGTATGTGTATTATGTTATATACATATATATTATATATGTAATCTTAAAGGTATATATTTAAAAATGCCACTACCAAGCCAGCACAGCTGTTGTCAAATACATTCCTGGCTGTCTCTGTAAATGAAACAGGGACGGCTTCTCAGTATGGCTGTGGTTTCTCCTTCATCCCAGGTACTTCTAAACTTGAGCACTGGCCCTTGGGTGTCTGACCTCTACATTCTAGTTATGCAATGTCTCTAGGAATTCTGTGCACTGGCCACTGTGATGGAAGCCAATGGGCCAAGCAGGCTTCAGTTTATTAGTAACCCTTCTGCCAAAGTTGGTGTTTTATGGCAAGAGTGTAAGCTTTTCAAATAATCAGCAGCAGCACGTGTTGTGGGTGCAGATGAACACTCCCATATTATGACCCTTCTCAGGTGTTTCACCTCTTGTGCCATGCACTAATTTAGGAATGTGTTGGCATTTTACACCTGTACTCATGGGTCTGCTTGCTGAATGGTAAAGAGTAAGTGTGTAACACATTAAAGCCTGCTGCTCATGCTGGCATTAATTTCATTGTAACCTTGCGTCAGCCATGACTGCTTTATTATTTGATGCTTTACACCTTAGAAAGTTATATTTATGTAAAATATGGAAAATGGCATTTTTCACAGACCTCTAAAAGTACAAGTGTCATGGGAAAATAAACCAGGAACCCCCTTTTTAATCTATGGACCTCATTTCAATATACTGTTTACAGTTTGACGGAATTGTATAATTTAATATTTCTCTTGTACTGTAGTTTGTATTTATTTACAGATTTTTTTTTGTACTGTGTGATTTGAACTTTTTTGTTCCTTGCTATGATCAACATTTTATGTAGTAGAGCACTTATGATCACAAATTAAGGTTTTTGGTTTGATTGCACTACATTTAATTTTTAATGCAGTTCTGATTTTTTGACTGGACTTAATAAGCTGTGTCTTAATGTATGTGATAAGTACTTATAAATTTTTAATTCACGTGGTCCACTTTTTTCTTTTTTTTTCTTTTTTTTCCTTTTTTTCTTTTGCATTGTATGTCAAAAGCGCTGATTCTCTCGTTGTGCATGTGTAAGGGTTTAACAGCCCTGTTGTATTCTTTGGCCATGTCATTTTGGAAACACATTCCCAACTGTAACGTGTATGGTAGTTTTCACTGGATGCTAGACTTTTCAGAACCACTATTCTTCTAATAAATTTTGTTGTGAAAACTTGAATGGTTTAAAGCACTGGTTTCTAAAGTGTCTTTTTATAATAATTGTGGTTCTGTGTGTGTTAGTTCAATAGAGTATGGGGTGAATTGATATACATGTGTTCCAAACAAAACTGCTGCTGTTAAAAAGATTTGCATAGCTGAGCAGATGACTATGAATGCAAAACTACTTGTTCATCAGCTACTGCTTATCATTCACATTTTCTGCTCCCTCCTCTGGCCACTGTCTAATTTTTTTGATCATCTGTAGATTTATTATCCATTGATATAATGATGATTCTGATACGTGTTTTCTCAGATGTTGGTTTGTGTTCTTCTAAAATGCAGTTTTGTGTGTGTGCCTTCCAAGTTGCCTGGTGAATTATGGCAACCCCATGAATTTCATTGGGCTTTCTTATGCAAGGAATACTTAGAGGTGATTTTGCCATTTCCTTTATCTGAAATACAGCTTATAGCACTTGATAATGTTTTGCAGTCTCCTGTCTAAGTACTAACTAGAACTGACCCTACTTAGCTTCTAAGGTCAGACACATCTGGTGCCTTTAGGATATTTAGATATGGTGTAGTAATTGAGTGTTGGACTAGAATTCTGGAGACCACGGTTCAAATCCCCACTCAGCGATGGAAACCCACTTGGTGACCCTGAGTAAATCACACTCTCTCAGCCTCAAAGGAGACAAGGGCAATCATCCTATGAACAAATGCTGCCAAGAAAACTCCATGTTAGGTTTGCCTTAGGATTGCTATAAGTTGCAAATGACTTCAAGGCACTCAACAACAACAAACTGCCATTGCATCTGTTCAGTGATTGTTTTTTTAATTTTTTTCATATGGATTGATTAAATATAATTGTATTACATGTTTATGTCTAGCTTCTTTGGGAGTCTGACAGAGAAGGGACAATATTGAGATAGATACTGGATTAATAAGTGATACCTAAGGAAGATATAAGGTGGTTTTTATCTATCAATTTCAAGTTGTGTTTCTTCTGAAAGTTCTTTTTGTGTGGCAATATTTATACCAGATCCTGTAGAACTGTTACTTTTCATTGTTCTTCAGGATGTGATCAGTTTCAGACCTCGGCATATGAAGTCATGTTCAGAAGAACGTGTCACTACTTGAAAATGATGAATTTAACTTGTATTGATACTGCATCAGATAGTATACTCAGACTCTAGCTGGTCTCTGCAGACAATATATTCAGCTGTACTGAAAACTTCGAATGGTAGCATCCTTGAATTTATAGGAAAGGTAAGAAGAAAGTCTAGGGTAATCCACTATTTTTTTGGGGACGAAATGTTAGATTAATGATGCGTGTACTACTTATAAATGTTTTCACTATCCTGTACTTCACACGGAGTGACTCACCACACTCATCTCATAGTCTTATATTCCTATATTCACTTCTGTCTGCCTCAGCTGTATGGCTTGCTGATCGCTAAGATCATTTATATATATGTATCAGTTTCTGGTTCCTTTTTTGACACACTCTTACATCAACAAGACATATAATCCATGGCAGGGTTATATGAGTTGGAGGAGGCTCAGTTCTTACTGGCTTCCTCAGAGCAGTAGTAAATGAGACAGACAGCTTTAGTCTTTTCCCTGTCTGCATTTTAATGGCCACAGTTAATGTGCTTTAAAAGGCAAGTGCATTGGGAAATCTGTGTGTTTGTGTGTACATGTGAGAGACAGGGAAAAAATGAGAGATTCCATCAAGAAATCAAAGTTAGCAGCAGTCCTCATCACATCTTCGAGTTAAGCACTTAATTTCCCTGATATATGTTAATGGATACACTTCACTCTTGCAGGAGGAGAGAGCATTGTGTATTACATTTAGGGACACTCTTGTAGGATCAAAACTACTTTCTTTCAGGTAAAATGGTCTCCACTGATTGTTCCATAGAAGTATAATGTGTTAATGTAAGTAACATACTCAGAGAATATTGTTTCTTGCTGCTTGTTGTACTTTGCAAACTTTTTATGTTCTGTCTTTCCCTATTGGCTGTATTTGCAAATCACTAATGACTAGCAAAACATTCTGTTCTTATGGCGAATTGTGTTTGTGTGTTCACTTGTATAGGCAGGGATGGCAGTAGCATGTTTATCCCTCACATCATTGGTGTCCCTGAAAGTACCTTTTCATATCCAATGTAAGTAGATCGTAAATGTTCACTAAGAAAGGGGAAGGAATAAATTGCTAGATGTGTATCAAACTGCACGGTGGGAGCAAAGCCATTCACTTTTTAAAATAAAGTGATCAAATTCCTGCCAACAAGTAGGAGAGAACAGGGGAGCAAGAGACTATAGTTATTGTTAGTGCCTAAACAAAGCATGGCCATATGACCTGATGGGGAACACACCTTCCAGGAACATCTTCCAGGATTGGAAAAGGTGACAAACTTTAAAGGGATGGTCCCTGAAGGAGCTGACAGAGCAGGTTTTTCTCTTGCTGCAGTGTTATCCTCAAATACAGTGCAGCATTTTCATAAAGAAAAGAATCACAAATCATTTTAGGAAATCTGTGTGTAGAGAGACCAACGTGTCCCTAGGTATTGAGAACTGACTATTGTATAATGATGCTCATCTTACTGTCATAAAGTCTTACTTTCTGTAGTTTTGAAAACTTACCTTCAGAATAAGTATCAGCCTTTAGTTCTGCTAAATTCAAGCCAATTCAATTTCCAAATAGACCAGTCTACTTCAGGAAGAACTATGTGTTCCAGTAGTTTCCTGAAAGAGTGTCAGAAAAAAGTATGACCCTTAGAAAGGGAAAAAAAATATAATTTATACATGTGTCTTTGAAGACCTCTATACATGCATCTGGTAGATGGCAGGTTTCTAACATTTCTGTACATTGGTGTTTAATGACAACCTGAAGATAAGAATTACAGCAACATAATAAAAGATTTGGTGGAGCAAGATGTCTTATGGGCTAAGCATTGCCTGCCCCAGTATTGAAAATACGGTCAACCTCCTGTATTTGTGGGTTTGCTGCATTTGTGGGTTTCACTTTCATGGATTTGATTATTTGCAGCTTTCTTCAGCCCCTGCCTCTCCACTCAACTCAGAGGCTTCATTTCTGGAGGAACTTTACCCATCAGCAGCTCCAGTCAGGGCATGCAGCCTTTTAAATGCCCACTTTTAGTCCTCTTCCTCAGCCCCCTTTCCACAGACGTACACACACATTTTGGTATTTGCGATTTTTTCACTTATGTGAGGGTCCTGCATCCCTAACCTTAGTGAATGTGGAGGGCCAACTGTACAGTTGTTTAGAATGTGTTGTTAGAATGTTTCCTCCCAACTTTGTAGAATGAACAAGTGGACATAATTAGGCAGGGGAGGACTGAACAAAAGGAATTGAAATGTACATCTTTCTTATTATACTGAGCCACATATGTGGAGAAAACATACTTCTCTTTGCCTGCGCAAAGATGTGTGAAGGATTTTGTATGAGCAAACTGTTAACATTTTTTAAAATCCTCCTTGACGAATTAGAATAGTTATTCTCTATATTGGGATATTTCTACTTTTTCCAGTGAATGGTCTTTTTTATCTGAGTAAGAATCTTTTGTTCCTTTTACTACAGCATCTGTCATGCTGTAACAGGCCTAACTGCAGGTGCTGACAGTAACAGCCTATTTGTAAACGTCTTTGCTTGGAACTTGGTTGTATTGAATGTTGTTTGTTTAACTTCCTAATAAGTATGGTTTAATAACTGAATCATACATGGGAGTGGTTAGTGCTTTTTGCAGCACAGGAAACTGAGTAGCTATGTTTTTTGTAGTAATTCATATGTGTGCATGCTCTGTGTGTGTGTGTGTGTGTGTGTGTATACAGAGAGAGAGAATACACACACACACACACACACACGTATTTCATATACTCCCAAAAATAATATTTTTATTACAAACCCCTATAGTAGCTGTGTTCTGTAACTGCCCTTACAGTACAATATATTATGAAATTCCATGCTCCTCTGTATACCGAGGATGTTTGATCTCAATAATGGGAAATGCTGTACAATCCAACAATAATTTACTTATAATTCACTGACAAAACTCATGGTGCTATTTGTTATAGGTTAGGAGAGACAAAAGCTGACAGTAGAAGATGCAGGTGGCAATATTATTACGCAAGTAGCAAGAAAGCAACTTCCTCCTTTTTTTACTCCTGCTGCATCTGATGCACATAGGCTAGTTGTTTTCCCTTCGCTGCCTTGCAATATAGAAACTACAGATTTCTCTCAACATAAAATAATGCAGGTAATAAGGCTAGATTTACCTTTCCTACTGCCCGTAAGGTGTCCACTGTCAGCTGAGTAGGGAATGTTGCACACAAGCTTAATGTCACAGTGTTACCTTTGGAAAAAAGTATGTTACTGTGACCTTTCCTTTAAGCTCTTTTGTGATAAGTCTTTAACTTTCCAGTTGTACAAGAAAACATTCCCTCTGAAAAAGCACTGTGAGGTTTTATACTTGAAATAAACAGCAAATAGCACAATTTTTCAAACACAAGATTTGGAAAGTATATTCTTTGTTGGTTGGTTAATATAGTTAACTCAAGCATGAACTAGAGTAATAAAGATTTCATGAGTTCTCATTTGGTACAGTTTTCAGTCTATTTAAAAATAAAGCAAAATTCCGTAGTTCTTGATCCTGTTGTAGTCTTGAGCAGTGGGAAACACATCTGTAATTCATAAATACGTGATAATTCAGTTTGGGAAGAAGAAGAAGAAAATAAAAGGAAGCCATCTTTGTCCAAATATTGAGAACTTTCCCAATTTTTTAAAATGTGTTTGTTTGTTTTTTGTCTACTTAAAAAATCTTTTTTTTTTTTTTTCCAGATGTTTACAGTAAAAGGGATTTAGATTTTCACCCATGGACAAGTTTTTCTTTAAAAACTCTTGACTCTAATGTTGAAATTTGTTTAATGCCCAGATAACAGGAAAATGCTACTCAGTAACATGAAATACAGGAAAAGCAATGTCCTGCATCTATGATCATGTTGCTGTACTTGATAATTTTAATCAAAATGGCTTAATTGTGGAGCAATGTCATAACTCATAAGATTTGTGACATAGCATCTTTTCATGAACTACAGCTATGGCAATAGGCACACACATTTTAGAAGATTTAAAGACTTTTATGTATCTATAACAATAAAAGAGAAGGTCTACATATCTGTCTGTGCCTGTCATAACTCACTGAGATGTTGTGCTAAATACCTCAAAATTTGACAGTGTTTTGGTTCTCAACCAAGCTGCAGTGCCAGGTTCAAGTCAAAATTCCAAATGGGTGCCTGTCTAAAAGCAAGAAGGGAAGCTAGGCATAACTCTTCAGACGATTGTGGTCCAAATCTGACACTGTTATCAATTGTTGTCAAGGTTGCAGAAATAATGCGGAAGCAAAGCGCAGGCTGCCACAACTCACTTGGTAACAGTTCTTTTAAAGCGGTAGAGCAAGAAGCTGCTCTCTGGGGACTGCAGGTGAGGTTCCTGAGGCAGGGGGAAAAACACGAAAACAAGAGAAGGAGAGACCGTGCTGTTAAGATTCCTGGGGTAAAAAGTGGAGTGGGGAGGGGCAAAATGGGAGAACAGTGAACAAGAGAACTGGAGAATTTTAGGTAAGCTGGACAATACAGGTTTGAAATATAAACACCATTAAAAAGAATTCAGGAATACAATTTAAAAGAACGTGTACATCCTCATAGGTATTGTAATACAAAATGAATGCATTAGAATGCATCTAATCAAAACAAGTATCCACTGAACATGCCTTCGTCATATCCCTCAAGAAGGCACTATCTGCAGTCTAATTCTTTATTCCCCTTACCTCTAAATTCATTAGCATTAGTTTTACAGTATCCTCTTGACTTTTGCTTGGGTTTGAGACACAGAACTCTCATGAAAGTCAAGAAAAGTGAATAACTCCCTCCCCCATGAGCACTCCCTCCTCCCTCCTGTCATCTTTCTGCAGCTGGCCTGACAGAAAGGCAGAAGAGTGCACGGGGGAAAACAATCCAGTTCCCTGCTCGTCTGGTGCCTGTTGCTACTGCCTTCTTCCTGCATGCCCATACAGGCGAGGGGCAGGAGATGGGAGGTCTTTCCCCCTGCACTGTTCTGGCTGCCACCACTGCCAGTGTGGGCCTCCTTCTTTCGTGCACCCGTGTGGATGAGGGGCAGGAGAGAAGACGGCAGGAAAGGTCTTTACCCCTGCACTCTCCTGCTTGCTAATTCCTGCACAGGGTTCCTCCTTTGGTGCCCCCATGTGAGCAAGGGGCAGGAGAGAGGAAGGGAAGGGTTTTTCATCTGCGCTCTCCTGACCGCCGCCTGCATGGGCAATGGGCACAAGACTGGAGGGAGGGAAGATCTTTCCCCCTGCATTCTCCTGCAGTTCACCTGCACGCACTTCCTTTTTTCTGTGCACCCACAAAGCAAGAGGCAGGAGAGAGAAGGGAGAAAGTCTTGCGTGCCCATGAACCTTTCCCTCTCCGATTTGCTTGCCTTTTGTCAAGGAAGTGCATCTGGGCAAAAGATCAGGGAGTGGGAGGGGGAGAATAAAGGGGAAGCAAGTTGGCACCTCGTGAATAATCAAATCCGCAAAGGTCAAACCCATGAATGTGAGGGAGGATTGTAGTTCTTTCTGGATTTCTCAGTTTCTGTGAGGATATTACTTGTGCTTCTAGCACACCAAGAGTGTCTGAGACCCTCAGAGCAGATGGTCCGTACATAAATGACAAAAGGTGTTGCAATTGTAAATTTTGCCACATTGCGCCCATGGGTAACAGATAAGTGAACTGCCATATTTGAAAAAAATCTTGGTCTGGCCTAATCAGTTGATCCAAAATAAAATCCCTATGGTCAATCCATTTCTTCCATAAAAAGAGTTGTTGTACAATCTTTAAATTAGGATTAACCCATTGAATTAAATGAAATCATCAGGAGCTTATATGCCAAACTACATTACAGGAAAGATTTCAGGGGCACTATCCTTTTATTCTTTAAATGAACAGAACCTAAGACAGTCCATCCAAAAAGAGGTTCCAAGCAAATTCATTCTGATATTGTCGGGGGGGGAAGTATCTGAATAGGCTGTGTTTGTCTTCTGTGTGAATCATGAGGTATGCCTGTAGGAAAAGGTTATTTGTATGAGTCAGTAGGTATACAAACGTAAGCTTGGGAAGTTAAAGCAACTTATGAAAATGACATTTGTATACTTTTGAAAGGGAGAGAGGGTGGTGAAGACCCCTTCCTCCAATAAATTCCTAAAAATAGCATTAATTTTCTGAAAGTAAACCTGTAATATAAATAGTGAGATACCTTGGAGACAGTGTAATATCAATGGTAAAACATTTATCTTAAGCATTTTAATGTTATCCCAAATAATTCATTTCAGTGATATTCAGCTATATAAACCCAGAGATATTTAAGCAATGTATACAAATCCAGTATGGGCTGACGAAATAGCCCATACTACACATTAGTTGGGGAGGGAGGAATCATGGACTGCTCTTATCTGTTGATACAATGCTTCCAAAGATGCATAAATATTATTACTTTTACCTCTCAACTTAAAAAAAACAACAACCAAGCAGAAGATGAATTAAGGTTCAGTCTAACCAGATGGCACTCCTATATTGAAATACAAGGGGAACAGGCTTGGGTGGAAGAGCTACTTCTTGAATTCTCTCCTTTTAAGCTCCTTTCCTGACCTTCCAGGTATTGGATTGCAACTCTCATCATCCTTCAGGTTGGTTGTGTTGGCCAGGACCAATAAGAATTTCAGTCCATCAACATCTGGATAGTGTGCCTTTGCTCTGTGGTCTACCATCTTTATTCCTAATGCTTGGCCCAGAATGAAAGGGAAAGGGAAATCAAGAGAAGGAAAGGGAAATCAAGAGAGACCCTATTCTTGAAGTAAAAACGTGAAGAAGACATGGCAAGAACCATGACTTTCCTCCTCTGCTGCCCAAATGTCTTCATAGAATGGAAGGGGCCCTGTGGGCTGTCAGGTCCAAGCCCTTGCTCAGCTCTTGTCTGAACAGAAGTTCTATTCAGGTGCAGGATCTCCATGTGGGCAAGAACTGTTCCTTTCCAGCATCTTTGTATGGAGAGTCTCAACACAAACAAAAGCTTCTCCCTTTCACACAAAGAAAGCAACACTGGAAGATGGCAGAACTAGTTGCTCCCTTCTTCCCATGTTGATCCAAACTGGATAACTAACACCTGAAAAAGCCTAGGGTTAGTTGCACTCCTGTTGTTGTGTACCTTCAAGTCAGTTCTGATTTATGATAACCCTAAGGTGAATGTATCATAGGATTTTCTTGGCAAGATTTGTTCAAAGGGGTCTGCCTTTGCCTTCCTCTGGGGCTGAAAGAGTGTGACTTGCTCAAGATCACGCAGGGGGTTTCCATAGCCAGGCAGAGATCCGAACCCTGTCTCCAGCATTGTGTCCAGCACTCAAACTACACCATACTGGCTCTAGCATGATTGAAATCAATGAGACATATGAATCAGGACAAGTGTAATTCATAATTTGGACAGTTACTTAAAAAAGAATAAATATAGATTCGTCTTACCACTACTCAATTTGAGATGGCCATCGCATACGATTATGTTTGTTTTTCTTCAGAGGAACTCCCCAGGCTTTTAGGTTGGTCTCCTTGACTTTGATGAAACTAAAGTATGACTAATATTGTCTAGATCCAACTCAAGAGTTCAATCCATTTGTGATTTCTGTAACCCACAAAATATTTCTTATGAGGTTCATAGTTCATATTTTTAACTATAGCGTTTATTCTCTGTAGTGCTTGAATTGTTATCTCAGAAGATTTTCAGGGTTTGAGGGGAGGTTTTTTGTTGTTTTGTTCTTTTAAAGCCTCTCATGAATTCTTCAGATAGCAGTAGGCTCTTTTTTTAAAAAAAGGTACTTCACAGGACCATAGCAGTAGGCCCTTTTTTTTTTTTTAATAACAGTACTTCACATGGGCATGGTTTCTCCCACAAAGCCCAGCTGTAGATAGTGGTGTCTGTACTATCAACAGCAGGAACACAGTGCATTTCCTATTCTTATGGGGGGGGTATGAAAAGCTCCCCAATGTCCTTGATAATCAGAAAAATTAGTGAGCACCATTGTTGAAAAGCCCTTGAAAAGAAAGCAGTACGTGGGTTAATGTTTCAGCATGATAAATCTCCCCTGGTTTTAAAGGGATGGACTGAACGATAACGTTTTTCAATTAGCCACAAGAAGGCTGTTAGATGCGTCACAGCTGGTGATTAAAATGTTGTATGGGGAAAAGGTGGGGGGAGAACAGAATGCTCTAGAAAGACAGAGAATGCAGAGATCAGGTAGACTGGAAAAGGACCTGGTTTGAATTCACTAGTGAAGATGTCATAGGTTGGGGGCGGGTATTGGTAACATTACACCAAAATCCATACTCTGAAGGGCTAAAATTCTGGCTTCCTGTCTTTGTTGTAGTAAAACTAGCTGTTTGTTAAGCAAGTTTTTGGGTTGGTTTAAAAAACGCAATCAACTCAGTTCTCTTCACTCCCATGCAGAATTCATTTATCAAACATCAAAGGAGTTGCAGAAATAACTGTTCTTTTGTTAAATATATATCTTTTTATACAATTACATGCAAAGGGGCTCCCCTCTCCCCTTTCAATGTGGTTTCTCATGCATTTCCTGAATCATGAAATCTTTGCTGCCAGGCATTTCAGTAAAAAGCCTATCTTGGGGAAAGATATAAGGTATTGTAATTCTGGAACTTAAGCCAACCTGCATGAAAAGCACCAGATCTTAATGCAAATGTAGTTTTTACTGTTGACACAAGTTTTTTGTTTTTTTTAAAAAACTTCTTATGTCCATAAATGCGTAGAAAAGATGCATTGGCTGTATTCTCAATTATTCAGTAGCTTTTCCCTTTTTAAAAAATTGTATGAGAATTTTTGAAAAGCCATCATTTGATTTATTTTATGAACGTGCATTTAAGGTTAATGAAACAACTACCCCCTCCCCTCTCCAGGTATAACTATGAATTAGACTTGACCTTGGGACAACAGACAGCTTTGAACGGGCTGTCTTTTTGGTTAGTGCTTTGAGAAATTCTCTGTTAGCAGTTCACAAGGGTGTTGCTACTCTACAAAAGTGAGACGTTGCATTTCTGTGACCTAAAGCTCATGCCGCCCAGGCTTAATACCAGATTTCTGCATTGACAAGCTTTGATTTTTGGGAAGGGAAAGTTTTAAGTTGTTCCTTCATTTTGAAGGATGAGATACCGTTCTAATACAGCAGCATGCTAGGGTTACCACATCTGATAATCTGTCTTGTGAGTTAGCTGCTGAAAAGCATAAGGGGGAGGGAGAAAACTGTCTCCCTTGTGAGTGAATGAGTGAGAGAGACAAATAAAAATCCAGGGTTGGGTTTTATAAGTTTATAGCTATGTCTTGTTTTTTTTACAGAGCTATAATCGTGATGCTTAGAGTGATCTGAAAGGAACAGAAACACTTAGCCTTGAACTTTTGTTCTGCTGCTGCTTCTTGTGCCTCTGAGGTACAAAACATACCTGTAAACTTATAATCTGTCAAGCTGATCTTTGAAGGGGCTAAATGGAGATGGAATGGTTGCACGTATTGAATAGTGAGAAACTTTGGGTGGAGTGGGTGGTACACTGGACTTTGTGTGTGAATATATAGCAGCTCTGGTAGACTTGGGGAATGATGTGTATCTCCTTTCCTTCTCTATAGCTGGGGAAGATGCATACATCTCAGTTTTATTAAGCAAGAAGGAAAAGAGGAATGTTCTATATATTTTGTATGCAAAGGGGAAGGTTCTTGTAGTTCTCTAAACAAGGGCCCAACTGCATTAAAGAAAATGTCTGTCCTTCAAAAAATATATTCTCACAGATAAATCTTCTAGCTCCAACAGAACTGAAGGGTATTATTGTTTCCCATTCCATACTAATCTTTCTCCACCCTAAAAATGATTGTCAATGCTCACAAATTCTAAAGTGCTCCCTATTAGAATGTTTGTATTTTTCAGAACAAAAATAAACAAACAATTTAGCCTGGATATGTACATTTAGAGATTTGTGCACACATACTGATTGAGAACAGAATAGCAACCGGTGACAGGTCTGTGCAAATAGACATGCTTCAGCATCCAGCTATGCAAATAGTGCTACAGCCCAGCAAATTCTGAAAAGCATTAATTGTGGCACTGCGACTGTTGCATGGCAACCGTTGTGTTTGTACAGTTGACAGATACTGCCCCTTGATTTTTCTCTCTGATACTTGTGGAGGCAAGCTGGAATAAGAAGCAGTGATAACTGATCTGGGGAAGCTGTATCCGGTGCTTATGAGGACCCCAGAGTCAGGAGACAATGTGGTTCAGTCTGCTGCAAATGACCTCCACCTTCTTAAATTATATGTACAACAGTTCTTTAATGAATAGGCTAGCAGTCAAGGAAGAGGATGCAGCTTCAGTTCTCTCATCCATAGTTCTCTCTCACTTGCTTGCGAAGTAACTTTCTTGTTTTGAGTCATGGCAAACATGGGTGGACAGTGAGCAGAGGAGACCAGAGTGAGAGAAGACGAGAAAGCCATAGGTGCATCTTTTTCAAAGAGACAGGAGGTTTCTTTTGATGTGACCTGGTGCACAACTTTACTTATGTCCTCATTTCAGCTAATAAGCCATGATTGCAGTATCTGTCTAGAGCAGAATCAAATAAATGCTTTGAGCGCATTTCTTCTTCATTTAAATTGGGGGATGTATAAAGTATGCCCTTTTAGATGCTGTTTGACTGCAGCTCCCATCAGGTCAAGCCAGCAGAACTTGAGGAATGGTAGTAATTCCAGTCCAGTGACATTTGGAGTGGTACATTTTGCCTAGTCTGATTAAAGACTAATTAATTGTTTCAATAAATAATATTTGACCTCTTGAGGCTGCAGTCCTAAGCATGCTTATTTGTAAGGAGGTTCCGTTAAATTCAGTTTGACTTCCTGCTAAATGTGTATAAGATACTGGGTTAGTCCTCCAAATTCCAAATAGTCCTCTAAAAATTAGACTCTAATTGCTTTAACAAATGAAAGAAAGTCGGGCGTGATCAAAGGAAATCTGGTAAGAAGCCACACCCTATATGTTCCAGCCTGAGAGCTGAAATATAGCAGCATTGTGCAAACAAGTAGAGAAGTTAAAACAGGAGCTTATTCCTCCAGTGAGAATGTCTTTTCAAGATTAAATCTAGATCAGTTCTTCTCCACAGAGTGGGTTTTGTTGTTATTTTGGAGTCTTGGTTTAAAGCTCATTTCCTCCCTCCATTATATAGAATAAGGGCATAATATTGGGGAAAGGTGCACATTTATGTGGGCTGTTTATGAAATGCAAATGAAGCAGTTGTTAAAGAGTCAGCAGAGGAAGAAGAAAAGCATCTGGAATTGAATCACCTGTAGTATCAAGAATCTTGTTACTTGGCTGTACTGCAGGTCTTGTACTCCAAATGTGCAGTTGTAGTCATGAGACTCAGACCAAGAATGAATTTTACCAAATTGCAAAGATAATGTTGAAGTGTTGGGAAAACGCTGCTGCTTCTTTCTTGATAAAAGGTAGCTCCACTACATATCGTGATTTTGATACAATGCCTTTGCAAAATATCATGGATTTTATTAGCATCTCTCTTGAACAGTGTGGGAAAGCCTGGGTTCACTAACCATTACATGACTTTCCCATGCAATAGATAAGAGTTGCTGGGTATCCAAGAAACCTTTTGTTCTTTTGCCACACCAGACTGGAAAAAGGATGTTCTAAGACACAGGCCATTTCCGCACCAAACTGTTGTAAGTGCTATTATTCCACTTTCAACATCCTATGGAATCCTGGGATTTGCAGTTTAGGGAGGGGCCTTTGAGGTCTCAAAACTGCAAACCCCAGGATTCCATAGGATGTTGAAAGTGGAATAATAGCACTATAACAGTCTAGTGCGGAAATGGCCACAGAAAGGTATTTGTTAGCTACTAGACATACTGTCTGAAGTGTGAATGCTTTCTATATAGCACTCAGTATGTCTTTTCATGAGATAGCCTCTCAGTTTGAATATACTAAGTTGCCAGTGAAGAGACTAAATTGATACTACTAAATTGAAGGGAATGGGAATTTTCATAACAAGAGGGAAGAAAGTAAAGTAGCAAAAGAAATCTTACTCCCCTTATATATCAGTTCATCCTTCTGATTTAACCACATGTGCTAGCTGGCTTAGACTGTAATCCTAAACATACTTAATATAGTGGCATGTTCCATTGAAACTTGTGAGTGAAGATGACCTCTGTGTAGCTATGTTCAGGATTAAACTGAATTCCTTTGTAGGGATACCTTGTATGTTTCTAGTTCTACTACTTTTGCTTTGTCGAAGAACTCTTCAGATTACTACAGTAGTATTTATTTGTCTACCCCATGAACAGGTCCACTATTCCGGTATCTTGTTTTAAGTACTGAAATCCAATTGGTAATCATAGCTAGGATAGGCACTGCCATCAGAGTGGTTCTGCTCTGGTTGGAATTAGGAACTGGAGTAGCTCCAAAGAGTCAACCACATTTGAGGTGCTGTTGAAAGTTGAAGCACAACAGAATAGAAAAAGTCCAGAACAGACGCACAATTCCCATTCCCTTCATCTTTATCTGTATTTAGAGAAGAAGGAACAGGAAAATGTAAGGTATTTGGAAAGGAAAGGTTAAAGTCTAAGGCTGAGCAGCAGATAAAGGGAATAAGGAAGGTATCGACTGAAGTGGAACATTAAGGTGTTTTCTGCTGAACTATATTTTACAGGCTCAAGCACCTTGACTTCAATAACCACTTTTATTTTGTCCGCTGCAAGTATATGTATGAGTACGTTTGCATATATATATATATATGGCTCAAACTTAGATCTTTTTTCACTCCCACCTGTTTCATCAGGAAGTGTTAGAAGTTTATCCTGCCTACTGCTGTCTTAATTCCCAATAGTTCTGTGTCTTCAGCCATGATCACAGGAACTCAATGGAAAAAATAATACGGAGATACACTGCACTTAAGAGTTCCTAGTTTCTTTAGACTGAAGCAGGCTTCTAGTTACACAGTTTTATGTTTTTGTGTATCAGCTTATTAAGGATAACTGTTAAACCATCTGTAAAAAGACAAGTTACATAAGCAGATGGGAAGCTTGGTTTAATTCAGAAGCCTGCAGAATCTAGAATATTACCCAAGATATTCCAGCAGATCTAGGTGTACTATGTATCTAGTCCTAGTTTAAATCACTGGTAGATCATCTTTCCATTCATCCTTTCTTCAGTTTCTGAAAAATTGATTGATTGACATCATAAGTAAATATTGATTTTACATCTCAGTAGAGTTGCTGAACCATATTTGCTAAAACCCTTTAAGAAAGATTTACTATACATGTGCTTGAATAACTATTAGACTGGTGAATTAAATATTTACATGAACTGTCCAGTATTACACTTGTTCAAAGATTGACTTGTTCAAGGATTCAGAGTTTGTTAATGATCTGAAAAGGACATCAACATGGACTGTATGGAGCTGCAGATGTTCAGATATGAAGTTTAAATATTGAATAAATCAGAGCTCAGAATACATGATTCAGCTGCAGGTAATCGGGGCTGTATTTCTTTCAGGAGGTAAACCTGTGTTTGGAATGTATGCCCTCAGAATACGATTGAATATTCTTCCATTGAAAAGAAGTCAAACATTCCCAGACAGAAGACTGGCATGTCAATCTAGAACTAGTCTCCATGGCATCTAGTTTTTGATATGCCAGGAGTACATTTGTATGGTGAGGCATTCCATCAAGTTGGGCCACAGGTTTATGATTTTAGTTTCTGTTTGTAAGAATTAGATCCAAGCCCTCCTGATAAGGTAGCAAATATTTTCCCCCTTTAGAATTAGATACCGGGTCTAGTATTTAAATGATACAATCTCAGTTGTTTATGATCTCAGCTGTGACATCAAGCCATATTGCTGTATGAATGAGCCTCACACTCACATGCTCTTCTTCCTCTTTAATTTCTTCTATCAATTAATTATTTTCTCAATAGCATAAATTATAGTTTTACTTTAAAACTGAATGCAAACTATGGTTTGTGCTTTCCCTCCAGGTGTGGCTGGGTGGGTGGTTTACCAGTTTAGATGCAGCAACAAAGTGTAACTTGTGCTAAAGAGGAAATAACTAATTGAAATGGATTGGAGGAAGGGGAGAGTAGGAGCACTAAGACTGTGCACCTAGTATCAGATCATAGTTGGGAATTAATAGTTGAACCAATCTGGATTTCCAAGAAGATCAAATTTGTAATTAATTTTATGACCTGGTTTCTCTTGTTATTTTGGTTGTCTGATTTGTCCCATATGGTTTATATACTGATAAAGAGAAAGTCTTTAATATTAATTGGAAAAGAAAATCTCTAACATTAAATTTAATGCAGAGGCTTATTTCAAAAATGTAATGATATAGAATCACTAGGAAGTCTCAGTGTATATTCAGTTAAGTTCAACCTTCATTTTAAGTTATTTCTTCTTAAGAAAGAATAATTATCTTTAAGATTAAATGAACACAAGTGGATTGTTTTCTAAACACCTATGAAAAACCCAAATGTTGACTGTATTATTGTCAGTAGATATCACTACAACTGTTTCTATGGTGACATATAATTTCTGCTAGACATTTGGCCGATTATATACATCTGCAAACACTGAAAAAGCCTGGCCATTTACTTTGGGGGGCAGGAGACCAGGCAGGTCAGAATGCTTATAGGAGCTTTGTCATTCTGTAATCAGCAAGTTGTCCTCACTACCAGGTTAAGCCATCGCCCACCCGCTTGCTCTATTTCAGATTGCCACCTTCTCACATATCTAATAAGCTAATGATTATTCCAAATAGCTCTTGTAAATTTGAAAGTTCAGTAGTGATGATTGATTTTGAAAGGGGAAGGACTGATTTCTTTAGCAGTTATGTTCTATTTGTTAAGTTGTGGTGTGAGGTACTTGAAATGTAGGTATTATAAAAAGCAGATATTGCTCTGATTTTAGTCTATATCTACAGAATTGGAACAGGGGAAAAGGTACATTACTCACCCTAAGTTCCTGTCCCTAGAAGGCAGTTGAAGGATTAAATCTGTTGACAGATATTTATTTATTTAGACAATTTTTTTTTTCAAAAGATCACCAAATTTGATGGTCATGTAATAATCTAATACAAAGGTGATGACAATAATCAACATGTGGGAATGTGTGTGCTGGGCAACCATTATCCTGCTTCTGCGATGCAGTCTGATCCCTTTGTGGCTGTATATTTTGCCACTGCAGAGTTTAGTGGGAAGGCTGGGAAAGGATGGAATATTGCTGTTTCTCTTCTAGCTTGTCCAGACTGTTTTCTCCAGCACAAATTTTCTGATCATGAGTCTGAACTGACAAAAGAGGCTCTGTCTGAATGTCTTTTCAGTAGGCTGTAGACAAACTGTCAGAGGACTTGAGAGAGATGACAGGCGTAACCTTGTTAATATGAGGTTTGGCCTTTTAGCTGTCTACTCAATGTGGGCAGTTGGAGCTGTTGACTTCAGAGTATACCACTATAGGGGGCAAGAAAAGGAGAGAGAGGGAAGGATTTTCACTACTGAAGTGATATGTTTCCCATTCCTTTTACTATACTGACTGTTTCTCTTTTCCTCTCTCTAGTGAGAATGCAGCAGATGCAATAGCAATAGATTCTCTTGGCCAGCAAAAATCTCCATTGGAAAAATTTATGGTCAGACTGTGTGCATATCACCAGAAGCATTTCGTCCGTGTCCTGAACGACATATGCACTGAAGTACAGACTGGTTTTGAGGGGCAACAGTTACCTGGACCTGAAAGCATGGATGCATCCACTTGTAGCTCTGGCTGTAGCCAGTATCACACTGAGAACCAGGATCTTGGAACTTCTTGCTCTGAATCAAAGCTCCCTTCATCGCTGGACCCAGAACAGTCAGGGCCTCATGGTTCCCTGCGCCTACTATGCCATGCCCTGAAGCAGGCTGTTGATCTCAAATCTACTGAGAGAAGAGAAAACTGCAGCTCTGTGATTAGAAGAGATTTTTCTGAGCTTCCTAACATCAGAGCAAGTTCTGCAAGTCCAAGAGACAGTCCCACTCAAGGATACCTCACTGCCTCCAACTCCCATCACTCTGCTAAAAACCTAGAAGGACAGGCCCCTAGTAGCGAGCAAGAGATGGGGTTGAGGAAGGGTGAGGATGACAAAGAACAGATGCAAAGTAGAGCTTTGCTGGGAAGCTACATTGGTGTGAAAGCAGCAAATGTAAATACTAGTGAGGATAGTCTAGATTGTCGTGTGAGCACTCAGAAAAATGCTTTCAAAGGTTTTCCAGAGGAGACTCGAGAGCCAGCTTTCACCACAAGTTCACCCCGCAGAGCTGACAAGGAGAATGCCTTGCAGTGCAGTTCCAAAGCCCCTCTGCACCAAGATACTGAAATAAATGACCAAGATATGAGGCAGAAGGTAGAGAACCATCACCAAGTTTCAGGAAAGAGCAAGGGCAGCTACCATGTGCATCCTGTTGACAAGACCCGTGCAGAGAATGTCAGAGACAACTGGCTGCCTACTAGTCCCATGCCAGCAGTCCACCACAAAGCTACCAATGGACATTCCAGGTCCAAGAGCATCTCAGCCTCCACCAAAAGCACACGTAAGAGTAAAAGATCTTCAGGACTAAGAATAAATGACTATGATAACCAATGTGATGTTGTTTATATTAGCCAGCCAATTACAGAATGCCACTTTGAGAGCAAGAGGGTAGTGTCATCTAGGAAGACAGCAAGGAAGAGCACACGTGGCTACTACTACAATGGTGAATGCTGTGAGCTTCCTACAGTTCGTACCTTGGCCAAAGCCTCTCATGTACAGGAGAGTGGGAACACCCTAGCACCACGATCTGAGGTGCTAACAAGCCCTTGTCAAGGGGTCACTCTTCCAGGGGGCAACTACTTGGCAACAGCCCAAGCTGTGAGTGCTGACAATGACAAAAGTTCTTCCATTGTGGCCGTCCCTCAAGAAGATTCCCCCAACAAAAAATCCCAGGAGACAGCTGAACCAGGCCCAGCTGATAGTGTCCCTCCTCTGGCCAGTTTCTTGACACAGAGATATGTTAGTTCTACTGAAGCATCCACAGTGAATCTCTCTCTGCTTCCCTGTCCTGTTTCACATATGGAAGAGGGTAGCTTGTCTGTGTCTTCACTTCAGACCACTGTTGACCCTTCTCCCTTGCAGATGAGTGAAGGGGAAATGCATGACAAAACTGATACAGACACTGTGCAGCAGGCTGCTAGTGACATGGAGCCTTGTAAGAATAGTCAGCCTAAAGAAGACAGTGACAATGCATCATCCCCTTCTGATCTAGTCTGTCTCTCAGAACCTGTTCATGGTGAAGAAAGTTCTCTGTGCTTAGAAAACATGACTACCCAAGAGCCTTCCATTCTTGCAGAACAGGAGCCTCCTGTTAACTTGGACTTGCTGACATCTGAAGAACCTGAAGAAAAAATTGACTTTATGCCTCCTTTGGAGGAACCTGCTTCTCCTGCAGACTTGCCACCACCTGTGGAACCCCCACCACTCTCCCCTGTAGAACGTGAGACAGAACCTCCTGCTCAGTTTGTCAGCCTGGAGCCTTCTAGGACTTTTCCTATGGATCTCCCCTCTATCTCAGAAGAGTGTGTGTGTCCTGTGGAAACTATTGTTAACTCAAGGGTAGTGTCCCCTGTACCACTGCTTGAGAGTGTTTCTCCTGAGGCTCCTGCTTATATTGACCCAGAGCCTTCAGAGACTCTTTCTATAGAATCTGCAGTGGTTGCACCTGGCAAGGTGAATTCAGAAATCCCTCAGCCCCTTTCTGACTTAGATGCAGCAGAAGTCCCTGGCAGTTTGCAGGGTACTAATGCACATGGAAGCATTAATACCAAAACCGGTATTGAAGGTTCTCAAGATTTGCAGGAAGGCCTGATGGAGAAATGTGAGACTGTATTGCCTATTTCAAATACTGATGACAGTTGGGGTGGGGAGACTGTAAAAGATATAGATGAGATTAGTAAACCAGCTGGGGAAGGGGAAGCTGACAGCAACACTCCATCAATGGTCAATGCATCAAAATCAGGGAACAAGGAGGAGACTTCTTCCCAAACAAACCTAGACAAAAAACGAAAGAGGGAAAAAAGGCTTCAAGTTGCATCTGATCGCTGTCTTCGAAGCCAGCAGTCTTTATCACCTGCAAGTGACAGTACTGAGCAGCCCAGCTCTTCTACCTCTCTACAGCTTCCTCAGCTACAGATTAAGCTTTCTAAAAATCCTGGTACTAAGCGTTTTAAGAGGGAGGTGCATCTTGATGGGGCAGCATCCGTGTGTGTTCCAAGTGATGGATTCCATAAAACACTGCTGAATGACATTGCAAACACTATGGAGCCACAGACAGGTGGGGAAGGTGACATCACAATGGGGCAGACCTATAAAACATTGCTGACAACAGACAATATAATAGAGGAAGTTCAGGATGAAGAACATAACAAAAGTAAGCCAGGAACAATGCTTGAAATCTGTTTAGAGGCTAGTTCTGACAAGAGAAGTGTTCATGTCCCAGTAGGAACCTCTGACAAAAGTGAAAGGAAGATAGATTTGAAGCCAGAAAATCCAGAGAACTCTGAAAGTATTATGAATATTACAAAGATCTTACATACCCAGAGTGGGACTAGCTGTCCTCCATGTCCTGATAGCAAAAATGGAGGCAAGCATGCTGCATCAGAGAAGGCAGCAACATACAAGAAGCCAGCCCTCCAGTTCTATAACTTGAGACACAGCCCTGCCCCAGTCCCAGTGGCCACTGCTTCCAAAAACATGCCAGGAAAAGAAACTATACAAGAGAACTCTGGTGTTATAGACAAACAAAGTGCAGGAAATGAAGACACCATTGACATGGAGTGTGGAAGTAGTGTGGAGGTGCTGTCTGACAACAAACCCAACTTTGTAGAATGGTGTGCTGAGGAAGAGAACCAAGAACTGATCACTAACTTTAATACACAATACATGAAAATCCAGAAAGGATGGATACAGCTGGAGAAGGAGGCCCAGCCAGCTCCAAAGGTCAAGAATAAGTCTGATAAGCTTAAAGAGATTTGGAAAAGCAAGAAGAGGACTCGAAAGTTCAAAGGATCTGCAGAAGTCCAGAAGCTCTCCCCTGTCCAAATGTTGTTCATGAAAACTTTTGATTTTTCCACTGTCTGCAAGTGGTTTATGGAGACAACAGAAACCAAATCTCTGGTCATTGTGAAGAAGATGAACACCCGTCTCCCAGGAGACATTCCCCCCATCAAGCTTCCACTTCAAAAGAATTCCTCCTCCTATCCCAGCTCACTTCAAGCTGAACGTCTAAAAAAACACCTGAAGAAGTTTGCAACTATGACTCCAGCAAAAAATACCATAAAGACTCAGAAATTGTGGGCTAGGCTTCGAGAGAGCCCTGAGGAAACAGAAGCAGAGCAAATTGCCAGTCCAAAGCAGACACCCTCTTCTGAAATAAATGTGGAAAATGGGATTGAGGCTAATACAGCCCAGCCCCCTGCTAGCACACAAGTGCAGACCAGCTCACGGATCTTGAGGAAATACTCCAACTTGCGTGGAAAACTGCATGGCTTCCACAGGATGGTCAAACAGGAGAAGAATGACTGTGTGGCAAAGAACCCCTCAAATGAAAGCAAACCAGGCAGCAAGAGCTTGTGCATTAAGCCTCTGATGTCTCCAAAACTGGCTCAGCAGGTCAAGGCCTCCTCACTCCCCACTAAATCTAATCTGTCTGAAAAAGGAAGAAAAGGGAAAAAAGGGAAAGACAGACCACAGGAAGACACTATGTCTAAAGGCAACCTACAGCAAAGCAAAAAGAAGATACGGAATGAAAGCAGCAAGTCTCAGAGTTCTTCAAGCAAAGAAAGTGGCCCTCTTAAGAAAAGCAGTAAGTTGAAGCATGTGGGATCACCTGCTACCAAGAAGCAGCCAGCTGTGAAAAAGAATACTAAGCAGGCATCTCGGAATGAGAAGACCAAAACAATGATTGATTCACGACCTGGAAAGGGGAAGTCTACCACTCAGAAGGCAAAAGTGAACACCAGTCAAAAGACTACCCCGCAGTCTTCCAGACCAGAAGGGCCTGCTAAGCCCTTAAAGCAGAAAGTAGGGCAAGACTCTTCCAGCCGGTCTCTTAAAGCATCTACAAAAAAGGCAGGCAGGGGAAAAGCTCTGAATAAGTCAGTGAAACAAATACAGGAGAGCAGTAAAGGCCAGAGCAAGAAGAAGCTGAGGGCAACAAAGGACTCTCCACCCAGCAAACGCAGACGGATGGATTCAAAGTAACAGGCTTGGGCTGGATAGATCAGTTGTAGAAAACCTTCCTCATGCATTAAGGAAATCCATTTCTGAACATGTGGGAAGGCAAGTCTCTAGCTGAAAGCCATCCCCCCCTCCCTGATTCTGAGGAATTCCATACCTGTGCAGCAGCCAGAGAGGGACAACATTCTTCTCTGTTGCTGAGAAAGGGAAGTTACTGCTTCTGAAAGTTCCTAGCATTGCACTGGGAGCCAGAAAGTACAGTGCCTTATTTATCCTCTTAGGAAATAAATAAATTAGTCTGTATGACTTAAAGGCTGGCAGTTTATAGTTAATGCACAAGCACTTGTACTGTTATGGAAAGAGAACCACCTTTCATGCACATCCCATAGACCTTGGAAGCCTGTCTGCTGGGGTTCATGCAGGAGCATTTTCTTCCTTTGAAGCAGTGAAGCATCATGGCTCTGTTTTGTTTGAGGAGGGCATTATAAATCCCAAATCCAAATTGTTTTCATACTTCAATGCTATTCTTTATTCACAGGTCATAATGGTGTACTTTATTAAGGTGTTCACAGTTGACCATATTATGTAATTTTGGAATTGAGAATTTGGCTGTTATCTAACTTGGCTCTTGTGTCAAAAAGATACTGATTCAGCAAAGTCCTAAAAAACTGACAACATGCCTGGCTAACTTTGCTTGCTTGGCTAGAGAACCAACGTCTATTAGTATACTATATGTACATTGCCTGCCACTTGTGACATTTCCTTAAGACCTGTATTTTAAAGTGCAATCTGAATGCATTTCAGAATGGTTATATTCCTTCCTGCTTTTCTCTGAGACTCATTTCTGAACAACCTTGAAAGATGTTTGGATAAATTCATATCTCATCATGAAGTAGTTGAGTGTATGACTTTTAAGTGATGTTTGGTTGCATCTTAATATGTGGGTCTCAAGATGGAATGTCTGTAAGGAGTAATGTTGAAAGATGCCTATAGTTAGAGGCCCTTTTCTGCTGTAGGCATCTTGTTTTATTTTTCTATGCAGTAGTTGCAAGTCCTTTTCCCATACTTAAAGAACCTTTTAAAGACAATTAAGGATGGAGCAATGCTGCCTGTGAATGAGATAGTATCTGGAAGTATCTGTTGCTTTTGAAAGCAGATTCTATTGTCTTGTCCTAAGGAGCTGTACAGTCTAATTCTCCAAATACTCCTGTGTATTTCACATAACTTTTTTGCCCTCAGTTTCCAAGTTTAATCAGTGTATTATGTAAAGGTCAAGAAGTCATCTCTTATCAGATGAGGTACTCCTATGAAAGCCTGTTAGAAGGCAAACAGTCCCTTTCCAAGTGCAAACATTTGTTTTGGATCCAAGAAGAGGAAAGCAGCATTTTCTCAGAGGAAACTTCCTGTCCATTACACTTCGAGCTAGCCATCTTTTGGTTGATTGTGGTTGCTTCCACTCTGACACTGCAGATAAGAGACAAAACCCAGCCTTTTATTTATTTCTCTGGTTTCACTTTAAGCCACAACCAAGGCAAAGCTGTTTGCTTAGAAACTTGTGCAAACTTCCATGTGTTAGCTGTATGTGGCACCCAAGAGCTTCCTATGAAGGCGTTTAAATCACTTGACCTTTAAAATAGCTCTCCGTGGATACTATCTGAGATCAACGTACTCAAAAACATCTTTTACACATTCGTATATTAACTGGCTTGAGCCAGTCTTTTCAGTTGATGAAGACTATATTGAACAAAAGGAAATACAAACTCTTCAGGGGGGACTGAAGAAGGTTTAGGTGTGAGGAGATAGGGGGTTGGTTTTTTGTTTGTTTGTTTTAAGGAGGGAGGTTGTATTAGCACTGACACTCCTATACCAAAGCTCATTACTGCAGGCAGAAAATGGATAACTAGCTGTGTAGGATTTTTTTCACTGATCAAAGAGACTGGAATTTGACTTCTGAAAATGCAAAACCCTCCTGCTCACTCAAGGCTGTGGATTGAGAGGGTGCACTAAAGCTATAAGACACATCAGGGTGGACTCTTTTTTTATGAAATATTTTTAAATCATTGATTTTTAACTCCTTTTTTCATTTAAATCATGCTGTATAAAAGTAATTGTCGTAAGCATTAAGTCAGGCTTAGCATTCTCTGTAAAGATTGATACAGATTTGTGTGATAGTTATTTTAACTGTGGATATCAAGTGTGTTAGACATTCCTCCATGAGTATTAAAAGGTATTTAAGGAAGTGTGTGAACACATATGTATGAGTGAGAGGGGCAAGCTTGTCAAACTTTCATGTCTCCTTTTTCTAACTTTCTATGTCTAGATCCACAGAGATGTGTAAATCTTTCTGCTCCCTCTACCCAGGGCTGCTTCCTAACAATATGCTGGGTGGTTGGAGCACCTTGTGATACTTTCAGCTAGTGATTATGATCCAAACACCTCCTAATAAAACCTTTCTACCACTCTCTGCTGTCCCATTTCTTGTGTGGCCTTATAGTTTAAAACAGTTATTTCTAAGACTTGTGTAATAAGCTGAGATCCATATTTGTCCTCATTTTCTGTAACCTGCTTGATGGCCAGGTTGACTGAGTATGAGAAGTTGAACTGTACTTGCTAAGTTTTGCGCAGGTCCTGAAACAGTTCTTAGTGCTCTATCTGCTGTCTTACTGTTCTGTTTCAAATAGTAGAGGCTTTTGGCAAGGCAGCTCTTTTCTAAGTAGTCACTGGAGCAGTGTACCTTTGAGGTGTGGAAGGAGAAAAGATTACCCAGGTAGCTCAAAGCAGTGTAAATGAAAGCTTTAAATATTAGCAATATTTCAGATTGCTAGTAGCTAAAATTAAAGCAAATTTATACTGTGATTGGGATGTTTATTGAGTCTGTACCCTGTCCATCAGCCTTGATAGTGTTCTAGTGGCAGTCAGTCATTGGTGTGCAGAAATGTTGCCCCACATATAAATAAATTGTAGAAACAAATTCCCTTTTCTTGTAATACCCTGTAGCCCACTTCTTCTTCCTTTTATGATGGGAGCACTTGGCTCTCAATCCTTTTACACAAAAGAACCTAGCCAACTTTATTACCAGACTGAGTTCTTTTTTGAATATATATGACTTTTTCTCTTGCTCTGCATCCTTCCTAGTTTCCTCTTAGGCTTTTTGGGTGGGTGGTGGTGCTCGGTGTCTGTGAGCAATAGAGATAGCACCTTCTACTGTCCCTCCTTTCAGAAGAAGTAAAGCTGTCTAGTGCACAAACAAGAAATCTGGGGAGAATGAATGTATTGTTGTAATATCCCCCATTAGTATGATGAAAAGAAAGGATTTGGTTTACAGCTCCTCTGTTCTTTGTGTGCTTGTGAGGATCCTGTTTTCAGGTCTACAAGTGTTGCTTGTTTGGATATTCTGGCTTCCATACTGGGGCAGCTCAAGAAGGATGTAGATGACCTTGTTTATTGGATAAGACTTCAACCAGTACCACTTTCCTTTTTTCAGACAAAGTGGTATCATCATAGTTCCCAGTCTTTCTGTTATTGTTCCTACTTCATGTTTAAAAGGCATCTTCTTTCTCCTTGATAGGAGAATCTTGGCTTTTTTTCTTGATTTCTGTTAGGTGCTTTGCTGTTAACCTTTCCCAGATCTCATACACCAAATGAACTATTCAGTCTTTGCTTGTTGTGAGATCCTTTTTATAACCTGCTCTGTTGCGCACATTTTATGAAGTTTTATATTTATATTTCATCCCTCTAGCTTTAGCCCCTTGCTGTCCATGCCAGTTGAAATCAACTGAACCATCTTCCCAGAGTGAGTGCTTCCATTTCTCATGCTTCCATTTTGCCCTCAGTAGCCCTATTCATGGAGAGTCTGCCTGGTGTAGTGGTTTGAGTGTTGCACTATGTTGCACTATGACCCTGGAGACCAGGGGTCAATTCCCCATTTACCCATGGAAGCCCATTGGGTGACCTTGGACACGTCACACACTCTCAGCCCCAGAAACCCCATGAAAGGATTGCGTTTGGGTCTGCATAAGTCAGAAACTACTTGAAGGCACACAGTAATAGCAACAAAATGCTATTCATGATCAAGTTTGATTTTTTCTTCTTGTTGTTGTGGATATTGTTACTTCCAGCTGTTTCTAATGAAAATTGCCTTGTCTTCTATTTCTGGAGGAGCCAACTCCATACAGTGTCAGAAATCGATGGTGTGCTTTCATATATATTTACATAACCCCACAAACAATATCTTTGTCAGCTGTAGCTCTGAACTCTGTCATTGCTGCTGGGGGTCTGATGCAGCTGTGAACGCTTTATTTAAAAGCAGTTTTCTCTCCTACCAATAGTGGTGTCAACATGCATATGTTCTTATATGGAAAAATGGTTTTGTTTTCCTTTCTGCAGAATATGTTAGCCACACAAGACTGTTACTAAGACTGACCATTAAAGATTTATGATTACATGCAGGGACTTTCTGACCAAACTTTCCTACTCACAGGAATGGTTTCCTTGTGTCCCTGGCTTCTCATGATAAGGATCTTGCCAGTGTTCTCTTCAAGATCAAGGGAGATGGGCAGTGAGTCATCTCCCTTTTTCATTAAACACCAGGTATTTTAAAAATACCTGAACATTGGCTCTCTTAGCACCGACAGGATGTGAGCAATGCCCATTAGGCTGTGCTCTTGACCATAAGAAACATGGAAGATCAACAAAGAATTGCTGAGTTGAAGAGAAAATAGAAAGAATTTTATAAAATTTGTGTCTGCCTCTTAAATTATACTAGAAACAGAATTATCCACTCACTTAGTGTCTTCTCTTTCCCTAGTTAATGCAGGCTCGCCAGACAGAAACAGGCAATTAGAAATCTGTGAACAAGATACAATGTCTCACTAACCTGTAAGACCCCTCTCTGTCCTTTTTTGGTGTTCTTGCTTGATCTGTTACTGTCCCCACAGTTGTCTAGCTGTCCTGTGGAAGTGAGAATGGAGCAGTCTGGGCACCTAGCCTGGAAGATCCTAGTCATTATCATAGTTTGTTTTCTCAGACTTCTTTAGACTACTTGGCACATCCTTGTTTTTCTGCACAGAAATAATGCCTGTGTCTCCTCATCTTGGTCCTGATAATCATGGCTAAACAAAAGCTTGCAAGTTTTTCAAACATGATAATGTATATAACCTAAGCTTTCTTGTTGCTCTGTTGTCATGTATTTTCTTTTGCATCTTTGCATTTATCTGTGTAGTTGTAAAATGCCCCATCAGTCCATCCAAAAATGATCTCAGGAGTTGTCATTTGCATTGAGAGGAAGTTCTCCTTAAAACTCTTCCCTTTTGAATTGTTTCCCTCAAATCATTGTTTCTCACAGAGTAGTGAAAATGGAGTCTGAATGTTTTTGTTACTTATGTGTGACCCATTACCCTTAGTGGGTCTTTTACACTGCAGTGCTAACAAGTGTTTTCTGAGAATCTGCTTTTTGTGTATTCTTTCAAATGCAATGTGAATATATGCATATATGTATATGTGTGTATAAATATATATATCTGAATAGTAGGTGCTGTGTTAACATAGCATCCAGATAGCAGTTGAAATGCTTTCCTAGGTGCAGGGTAAATACTGCCTTCTGTTCTCAGACAGTCACAAAAATAGAAGAATAATATTGTAAATATTTTTATAATATTTATTTCCTGTACTTTGTGCTAATGAATCTTGGTTTGCAATATAGTAGCATGGAGGGGGGAGTGTTTTGTACTCCAGGTATAATTGGACGCAGGGAGAAAGACTGACATCTGTTCTGGAATTTATGCTGCAAAATCAAGGTCCTACTTCTCACTGAGATAGTAAATCTGTTTGGGTTATAACACTTCAGAGTCATGCAGCTCTGTACTTCTTCCCTGTCTGTCTGTCTGTGTCTACGTGTCTATATATATATTCCTCACATAGAATACAAGGTATTGGAGAGAACTATTGTAGTCTCATCTCCCTGATATGATAGATTTCTGTGTGCAAAAAATGATTAAGATCCTGCATAGGGTGATGAACCATAGAGTTCCAGCCAGGCGAAACTCAGCTCCTCTTTTCCTCTCAGGATTCATCTGTTGCTTATGTCTCTTCCCCCTCACACAAAATGTATTGACTGGTGGAGAGCAAGGAGTGGCAGAGAAGCATCTGGGTTTGTGCCCCTATTGCCAGATCCATAGTGACAAAGGCCTCTTCAGGGACTTCCCAGGCGTCTTCCAAAAGCCCTGAAAGATAAGATCATGCTTGCTTTGGGCTATCGATACATAGCAAGATGCTTCTCTGCCACCCTACACCCCCCCCCGTCCACTGGACACCACATGGCCATGTTGGGGAGAGGCTCAGGCCACAGGTTAGTTTTGACAGGGTGGGGAACATTGCACGAAAGAGATGGTGAATTCCTCTCTCTGCAGTGACCAAAAAAGACATGTATCCCTAACAGAATGCCAGCCATGCACACTCAAAATCAGGTGGGATCTCATCTACAATCTGACTTGAAGGCAGCACAGACACAGATTTGCCATCTGAATTACATTTGAGTGGAGTAGAAGCATTACATGCTCCCCCTCCCCTGTTTTCTGTGGAAACAAGTTGAAATTCCCAGCTGTCACAGTTCTGGTAGGCTGCCTGGTCATGTGCACTTTTGGGCACAGTACAAGTGAGCAATAAAAATCTTAGTAATAATGTTTTCACTGGTAAAGCAGAATCAACGTCTTGATAAGGATATATGTGTGTATGCGTGTGTGTGCATGTCTTGTTGAAGACTGCTTTTCTTAAGTGGCTGTGCCACAGAGGAAGGTACAGCTCATGTTTCAGGCTCTGCATATATTTATGCAGAACTGCAAGAAGTATCTAGTTTGTTGGTCTACCCTAGTGAGTCCATTGGGCTGGTGGACTCAGTGATATTATGGGAAGCCTTTGCTGGGTATGGTACGGGGAAATTGCTAGTCGCATACATAGGAGATGGGACGGTGCCTTCTCTGCCCTTTGCAGCTGAATTGCTACCACCTCTTGTGTTGTATGACTGCTATGTGCCCATCAGTTTTAGAAGATTAACCTAATCCTTCATTGCGTCTTTAAATTCCAAGTTGCTGGGCAGAGTTCAAAGTCTTGTTTTTCTTTTTCTTTCAGTTCTCTGAATCTACTTTTGTTTGCTTTTTTGGGATCGTTAATATCCATCCTTCCATGGCCTTATTTTGTTTAAAGTAGGAAAGTGTGGAAGTTCCTAATTCCATTTTTCTTTACACTGGTCATTCAGAGTCCTCACCCCCCCCCACTTCTTTCCACTAAATAAATAAATAAAATAAAATAAAATAAGAAAAATTTTGAATCCATCTTACGACACTATATAATAACTAGCTCCTTTCTAACAATTCTTCCTCTGCCTACATTCTCCCTTGCCGGTCAAAACAGTGTCTCTGGCCTGTATCTCTTGTAAAAGTCTCAAATGCTGTTGAAGGAGAGTGTGGGTCATCGTTGTGATTTTCTATAGTCAGCTCTTTTCACAAGGGGGTGCGATAAACTTCCTGCCCAGTTAACTGAGCCTCCACATCAGTGTGTTGCACACAACTGGCCCATAGTTGTGTCTATCTGTTTCTAGAATTCCATGCATTGTTATTGTCTTCTTCACTTGGTGTTCCTCACAGGTAATTTTTAATTGTTTTCTCTAGAAGAGTCATATCTAACATTGAAGAACGAAGTGTTGTTGACTTTGCACTCTCTCCCTCCTATCCATCTTCTATTCAACTGGTTTCATTCTCTGCACATTTCTCAAATCCAGTGTGTAAGCAAGTAGTTCACTGGAAGGTTTATATTCTGCCTTTTTTTTTCCCCAGGGCACTAGGAAATGCTGTGATTTTAGAAAAAGAACGTGTCTGCTGTGAATTGTTGGTAAAATGTGTCATTAGATGTTTTATATACCTCACCCAAATTATACCTGAAAATGTATTTTAAAAATGCAATTGCTTTTCTAGCCATTCAGCCTATCTACTTACAACAACTAGGTCTATTTTATCAACAAATTCTACCAAATTTTTGATTACTTATGTGACAATTTCATGTTTTGAGTGTTTTTGTGTGTTTTATTTTCTTGACTTAACCAATGGAAGACTATGTGTTCTTGTTACTGATCACTGGACCCCAGGTGAGATTTAGATTTTTCCTTCTGCTTCTTTCCATGCTTCTTTCTCCCCCTTATGCGTTGTTATGTATCCTGTGTGCTCTAAGGGTCCTTACTTTATTGCAGCTTATTAAACATTTTTTATATCAATCTTGGTGTGGTGTGATACAGTTTAATGTTCAGCCCACTAGTGCTCTACAACCTCAGGTGGTCAACAGAGAGGATGCACACCATGCAAGGATATGGTGCTTGGCCCTGCACATTTTTTTCCTGACAGAGACAAAGGCCTTTCCAATCCAAGGCTCCAGCCTTGGTGCCTGTGATTTTCATAATGTGGCATCTTCTCATTTTTTCTAAAAATGTATTAGTTAAAGGGAACTTTGCTGACTCTGACCTGAGGCTGGAGCTGTCAGACATTACACACAGACTCACCAGAACCAGCATGACCCATTGCTTTAGAAGGGCAACTCTTCTACTATTAATAAATGAGTTATGCATGTGTTTTGATTTATAAAAGAAAACAAAGTGGTTTGACAAGCCCCCCCAGCACATTTCAGATGGTCTACTGGGAGGCAGGAGATGTTTTGCAAACCACTGCTTTCATTGGTAAGTGCAGGCAAATTCATGGACAACCTTAGTGGATGCTTTCTCAGAAGAAATGTTCTACTGAGCAAATAGATCAGAAGGGCTTGGAATATGTCTTTGTCAGCTCCTTTTCCGCCCTGATTGCTGCCCCTGATTTGGTCCACAAGAAGCAATCTCCCCAGATAATCCTTTAAAGTTGGATTAGGAACTTGCTTTGGAGCTTGCTTGTTGCCTTACTTTTAATGGAGGAGATTAGCACCATTTACTAAACACAGTTATAACATGGTCATCAGAAATTCTTCCTCATCAGCCCTAATAATGAGGTTATCATTAAGAAATTACCTATACTTTCTGGGAGGTATACAAGACCCAGTCAAAACTCTTTCCTTAGTCCACTGTTGTGTGTTGCATTACTGCACAAGCTGGGATAGGCTTTCATGCCAGCCTCACCATTCTGTGCTTGCCTTCATCTAGTGTGTATGCAATAGTATCCTCTATTCCTTTGAGTTTGGTGCAGTTGTCAGCCCAAGAAGACTTCATGTGTTTGAGCCTTCCTTGGTGCTTTACATTGATGGTACAAATGTAGAAGAAAGAAATGCTAGCTCCCTGCAGCCCACTTCTTTTGAGCAAGTCACCTATACTCTTTCTGCTGAGGTGTCAAGTCTCTGTGACAATGGCAAGTGGTGGTAGTATCACTGATCTCAAGTGCAAGTCTCAAATAAATCCAGCTACCTCAGGGACTGTTCTCACACCACTGCCATACTTCCACTTTGGCGTTTTATCTGTTCTATGCAGTCCTATGAGCTTTGTGTCACTTTGTCATAGCCTCACTGTAAGGAACGCTATCATTTGGTGAGGTAATTAGTATGCCTAAAGGTACCCCAAAAAGAGTGGAATTCAGGATTAAATCTTTTAAAAGTATCCTGAAGAGAATAGGATTAAGAATTAGTTTGATTCTGTATTGAGTATAGCAGTCAGCTGTAATTCAGTGGAGTGAGTGAGAGCTCCTAGAAAACTCCTAATATTCTTTAGGATGGAACCATGACAATTAAGCAGCATGAAACTGGTCACTGTCATATAGAGGTGCCTCAAATATCACAGGGTCTGGGTGCAAAAGAGTAGTGTGACTTTTTAATCTAGTGTGCTCATTTATGCAAACAAATGGCATAAGTGTGTTGTGACTGACATATGAAAAACTTCAAGAGACAGTTTGCTTCCCCTTCAAGTGTTAGTGTAAGGACAGTGTAGATCAGTGGTCTTACCTTTGCCACAAATATATTTGTTGTAATCTCTGCTCTTCCCACACAGGTTCTGTAACTTTTACTACAGAAAACCAGTACTGAATCCAGTTAGTCACATACACCAACATAATGCTGGAGTATGTGTTTATGTATAGTCACTGTGGATGAAAGAATTCAGCACCACTCTTATACATCTCCCACTCCCTCAAAACCCACCTGACTCTTGCTGTCTCCCTGACACAGCCAAGTAGTGGCCAATGGAGAGAGGGAGATGGCTAAGAAGCCTCTGGTTGTATCCCTATAGGGACCTCCTGTGGGTCTTCCAAGGTCCTGAAGGATGACATTAGGATTGTGCATCTAGTTATAGACACACCACCAGAGTCTTGGCCAGTCCCTGCTTTCCCCTGGGCACTCATGGTTGTGTTGGGCATGGGAGCAGCAAGAGGCAGGTAGGTTCCAAGTGAGGGAGATGGGGTGTAGCTCGAACTGGGTGGAACTTTATGCTCTGTTTCCCATGCAAGATTGGGGCTCAGTATGGGTTCGGTCCATTTAAGGCAGGAAAAGGAATGTGTCTTAAATGATATTAAAATTAGCACATTTGTTCTCTTGACCACAGATGTATTCCCATTTAATGTGTGAATGTTGGGACTACCTCCCTACAGGTATTGTATGGTCCAGACAGTAAAAGCAGGTACTGCTTGATATATTTAAGCTGAATGGTGACCTTGCTATAACTAGAGTGCAAAATTGAAGAGATCTACCCCTTCCTAAAAGCCACTGATGTCAAGAGAGCAGCAGCCAAGGTAAAGGGAAGCCAAATATTACTATCTTGCTCCCATCAGAGAAAACTAAACAGCAGTAGTTTTCATTTTGGCCTGTAGTTCTGGCAGAGGGCAGGGAGAAAGTTATATTTTGGTAGGGGAAAGGACAAAACAGCCTGGTTCCTCTGGCTGAATTCTGGTCATGTTCATGTGGAAGACAATGTGGACAATATTTTAAAAATCACTAAAAACAGTACTGCTATTTCTAAGAAAAGGATAATGACAAGTTCATGCACTGATCCATAAATCCATATCTTCATAAGATGGCAGGTATCACTAATCTCAATTAGAAAAACCAATGGTGTTAGTTTGCAGATGACATTAGAAGCACCTAACAGCAGCAGAGATGCTGTCAGATACCCTTATGACATAGAAAGAAAAATATTACACCAAACATAAATACAAGTATATAAATATATATGATTCTACGTATTCTGTATAAAGAGTTAATTTAGCAATTAGCTTACAATAGGGAAGAAAAAACATTTCACACATTCACGTACTATGCTCCTCATTAGCCACCCCAGATGTCGCATTGATTGGGTGGTTCTGATTGTGTCCAGTCACCAAAATAAAGGAGTTACTTCCAATAATGCTGTTACTTGTAAAATTCTGAATAGTAACTAGAATAAACTGAATAGTGAACAAACAAAACTTGGTACAGCTTTCACTCAAAGGCAAAGAGAAGCAGGTGGAGTTATGACTTGTTTATGAGACACCATTACACCAGTCACCCAATGGAACTGGGCAGTATCCTCTAGCTATGGAACAGCAGGTAAATCTGGGGATATTTTGAAAAAGTCTGTTTTACCTGTTAATGAACAGTATGACATTTGGGCCAGTTCAATGACATTTGAGCTAGCACACAGGTATCCTTCGGAGCAGCTGAACTGATGCCTCTTCCAAAAGAAATCACTAACAGAATTAATTCAAGAGTAAATCTTTGTGTTCACTAACCATTTGTTTTGAATTCCAGCTTTTGAAATTAAAGGTTGCATTATAGTACAATCTGGCTCCTTTTAACTATTGCTCTTTGGCTTCGCAAATGTGTAAGTGTAAATTCATTTTATATGGCTAAAATGGCCTGAATAAACTGCTGCATTGCTGTCTGTGACATATTGTTATAAGTTGTTATCCCATAAAAGCTAGAAGCCTATAAGTGGTATATGCTACCATAATCCCTGATTGGGCTGGCACAGTTAGGGGCACTGTGCAAGGAGGTATCCAGTACCCCCTGGGTTCTCTGTTTACCCAGCAGTGGCTGCTACTCTGTTCCCCTAGCTATTGGCCGCACTCAGACACAATCCACCTGTTCTTAAATGTCTAAGGAAAAAGAGCTGTTTGAGCTGGAAGGACTTTCTGTGGGTGCACTTGAAAAGCCAGACAGTGGCTGGGCACACCCATAGCCTGTCAGTAGCCAGGGAGAGGATGAAAGGGCATTCAGAAGCCCCAAATGTCTTTTGCATGGCTGGCAAGGAAGTGATGACACAGAAACATCTTCTGGTCCCCTAAAAATGATGTAAGTGTGCGGTCAGAACTGGTGTGCCTGCCTACTCCTGGATCTCAGCCATAACTTACCACCAAAATACACACAACAGCGGTGGGCACAGTGTTTAAAAAAAACAACAAGAAACAGACATACCAATAATTGCAGCTTTGCACATGTAAGTACTGGCATTGGAAACGTGAAGCTTTAAGAAACTTCAAAATATCCTAATTAGTTTATTTGTGCAATTGTAACTAATTTAGGAATCTTACAAATGGACATTTAAAAACTGCACATTATCAGTGGGTGGAAAATACATTTGACACTTCTGAAGTTTCTATAATAAATAGAAATTTGAAAAGATTTAGATGGTAAAACAAAGTGAAAGTGGTGGCAGATTTTAATGGCCCCGCATATCATGTTACATTCAAATTGAGTTGGCTTCCATCTTGTTTCCCTGTTGTATGTGTCAGTAGCTCTTAGTGGAGTCAAAAGTTCTTAATACTAACAGGGAGATTAAGCCCTCCTCCCAGTCAGGTTTATTCCATTTACCTATCACCTCTTAACCTGTAGCAATGACAGATCTGAGAGATTAGCACAGTTACCACACAGCTGTCTATAGGGAGCAGAAAATGGCTTTCATACTGCTGCTTCCCACAAAAGACAGCATGTCACTGACAACTGTATTATATATAATCCATCCATCTGATACTTATGACTACCAAAAGTACTCCCCCAGTGAGCAATTCCCATTATGTTCCACTTTTCCTGACTGGCATCCAGTGTACAATAAAATCTCATGTCCTAGAAACCTGCCACCTTGAGGTTACTTGTGTCAGATGCTATCAGGTTAGAGCCGAGGAACTGCCTTTCTAGGAGACCCTTTTGCAGGAAATACAATCCATACATTTCAAGCAACAGGCACCTGATTGAGACTCCCGAGGTTGCCCTGGCAACACGAACGCAGGTAGAGCCAAGGCCTCCAAGCTTACACAAGATATTGTGCGGTCTCTCAGCAACTGTTTTCTTGCAGAGTTACTGGATGAGAACTCACAATCCTGAAAAATCAGGTCTAGATTTTTGAACAAAGGTGCCTCAAGCCTTAAAGGCTGCCTATATACTTTAAAGGCTCTGTCTGTGAAAGGGCTCTGCGACAAACATTTCCAATGGTCAGGACATAGAGCTCTGGAGTATTTCCCTTGGAATTGTTGACCCCCACCAAGTAGTGAGAGAATGAAACAACTCTTTCTCTGAAAAAGGATAGATTTGAAGTATTCCTTAGCAATCTGAAAGCTCTTCTGCCCTGAGTCCACCAAAGTAACCCACTAAGAAACAGGGATTCAGAGACAGAGGAGAAACTGTCAGCTTAGTTTATTTTTAATGCCTAGATGTTGAAGATCCACCTTATTCTCTTGGATGTTGCAGGACAGCTCTAGCCTCACCTGTGCCCTGGATGGGCAGAGAGTCTAAGGTGCCTATTTTGGAAGCCTGTGCTTCAGATTTTGTGGCAGGCACATCCCACTGTGCAGGGAAAAGGCTACTTTATGGATAAGCCTGGTGTAGGATGCATTTTTGAAGAGAAATGCTACAGTAATCAAAGTGCAAGAGACACATGCTATCCATTCCCCTCCCTCCCTACTGCCCTTCTAAAAGGCAAGTGAAAGTGAATATGATGGGTATGGATATGATTATCCTAGAGTTGGTAGCTGCTGAATTAAACCAATACCATCCTCAAATATCCAGACCTTTTGTTTCAACAAACAGATGGCATTTTACACAGAACATGATTCTATAGTGTGGAACAGTAATGTTGACTGTAGGAACACAGGAGGAACCAGAGAAACCAAACTTGCTTCCTGTTGTTGTGTGTACAGCATGGCCATTTCCACACTGGACTGTTATTGCACTATTATTCCGCTTTCAACTTCCTATGGAATCCTGGGGTTTGCAGTTTAGGGAGAGGCCTCAAGGTCCCTCACTGAACTGCAAACCCCAGGATGCCACAGGATGTTGAAAGTGGAATAATAGCACTATAACAGTTTAGTGTGGAAATGGCCAATGAAAATTGCAGGATTTTACACTGAAATCAGGGAGCTAGCCCTAGTCTCAAATCCTATCCCAAACAACTACAATGTGAAAACAATTAGCCAAGGCTCTCCTTGTCCCCATACAACCAAATACTTACTTAGAAAGTAAGACCCACCGAGTACAAGTGAGCATAGCTGAAGCATTTGTATTCCTGGTAAAACCAATGTCTTAATCAATTTAGAGTATGCTTGTCTTCCTTTTAGACAGATCTCAACATATGTTTACATTATGGCAGGCCCCAATGCTAAACTGATTTTATACCTCACTACTTTGTGATCATCAGGTTGTAAGAAGCAGCTGATCGTGCAGCCCCTTTTATTCTTCAAAATTACGTTGTCTTCTCTGGTTTTGTAAGACATCCTCCCTGCCCTTTTTCCTGGCTACTGCCTCTGTCTCCACACTGCTTGTAACTGAGCCCCATAAATGGAAGATGAGGTGACAATGAGTAGGGGAGTAACAAGAGAAGCTAGAGTGGCTACTCAAGAGAGAAAAGAAACGAAAAACAGAGCTGGCTAAGAAAAGAAAGCAGGCACATAGCAGGCTCCAACACCAGGTAAGATGAGAAGACATGAAATGACAGGATTCTGAGGGCTCGGCTGGGCATGGCCTTTCAGGACATCACAAACAGGCATGGCTAGACTGATAAGAATCCATACTGGGTGCAAGCAGTGGCCCCACATAAAGTCTGTGCTGGATATAAATACATCTGTTCAGCTGGATTTGCCAGCAAAAGTCTTCTATCTACACTTTTGTCTGGTCCATCCGGAAGAGCCACTGTCACCAAGCCAAGGGGAGCTGTTCAGCTGCCAAATGGAGTCTCCTACCCCACCCCTCTCCCAGCAACAGGGGCAAGAGGAGAAGTTCTCAAGGCCTCTGTCAGGCCAGGCCTGGCTTACTGGTCTCTGGCTCTGGCCCTTCCCAGAGACTACATGCACTGGGAACAGCCACACTTGCTGGGTTTTTCCACCTCCTCCACAAAGGAAGAGCCATCACTGCACTCGAAGGTGTACTTCCTGCGCTTGAGACGCAGTCCCGTGCAGCAGGCCGGTCCCAGGCAGGATCCTCGGCACTCCACCCAGGAGACAGGCCGGGTGGTCTGGCAGATGGCATAGCCACGCTGGACCTGGTGGAAATCACGGACAGCTTCACCCCGGCACTCTGACTCTAGAAGAAACAAAGAGACACACAGAGGAAGGTCAGGCCTGTGCAGCACTAGAGAAAGCCACACTACAAGGTGAGGTAGAGCACTTAACCGAAGAGATCCAGGTGAAGGCTACCTTTGAAAAAAAAAGGCATTCCAACACATTTCTGTGTGCCTTGAACAACCAACGTGCCCTCTGGGAGTTTTGAATGGTAATTAAGGACTAACGAACAGGAAAAGATAGATACGTGTTTTCTCTCCAAAGCCCTGATAGATGGTGGGAGAAGGGGTTGTCTTCTTCCAGTGGAAGGAGAAGGTAGAACAGCAGTTGGCAGTAGAGAACCATTCCAGTCAAAACAAAGGCTGGCAAATAGCTGGATGATTTAACTTTGGTTGATGTTGCTTTGTTAGTGGTGGCCGTACGGATTGGGAAAAGAAAGTGCAGAAGTCTCTTTGCCCTGGGTGTTCTTCACTTGTGGTACTCTGTAGCAACACTGAGGCAACAGGAAGTCTTCTCGTACAGCAGGGAGAGAAGTAGCTAGTTGCTAGAAAGCTGAACAGTGGGAGGAGGCTAGGCAGGAAAGAGCCCCCTTTGCCACCCACAGCTAAAATGACAAGACTAACAGCTTAGACAAAGGCTTGGGTTTCTGGGCAGAGAGAGAAGTCATTTAGCAGAAGGTTCACAATAGCCTATTGTGGGAATGGAAATGTTACTGACCTTGGTCACAGAGGTCCCCATCAAATCCCCCGTTGCATTCACAGTAGGCCTCTCCTGTGTCTGAGATCTGGCACTGACCATGAACGCACTGCAAATTCTTGCAAGGGTTGTGCAGCTCCCCTTGCTGGTTGCACAAGGCCCCCTTGTAGTCATCCTGGCACTGGCAGCTATAAGAGAGTGCATCCAGGGGCACGCAGATTCCATGCACACATCTGCAGGTGAAGCAAGACATAAAGGTTGATATAAGAAGTTGTCATTAGGTCAAGCCTCCTTCCCTTCACAGGTTTCCACTCGTCTTGTATCAGAGGCAACAGGTCAACAGGTAGCTAACAGCTTTGCAACCCCTTCTATGTTGCCCCTCCCATAAAAAAGCCCAAATTGCTCCCATCTTGGTCTTCACAAACAGCACTGGGGCAAAGCTATTTTAGAGCTTAGCAGTTTGGCAGAGATGCCTTAGGTGTGATGGTCAAGGAGAGTGACAGGCAATCTCCTCCCTTTTCCAAAGCTCTCATATGCCATCCTCTACACTAGGTTTCTGTGAAAGGGCTACACGAAGACGTCTCACTGACACCCCAGTTTCCTTTAGAATGATTTATAGATACAAACGTACAGGGTTGTTGTTTTTTTTTAAAGCTTCCTTTAACAGAACAAAGGTAGAGCTTTAATATTTATTGTTCTAACAACAATGGCTCATTCATGCGAGTCCTTATTCTTGAATAAAATACTGTCACCTATTTGCTGTGGTGGGTTTTAAAAAGGAACTCAGTTCAGCTTTCTTGCTGCATGGAGGCAGCCCTGTACTGCCTTTTCCTGCTTTGTCACAGAGGAGTAAGCAAAAGAAGCAAAGTATTGCTAGTCTGAGCCTATGTTCTCATCAAGCGACACTGACACAGTGGCAGCCAGTGAACCATTGAGTTGGAAGGGAGCCAAAGGACCATCTAGTCCAGGAATCCACTGCTAAACCACCTTGAGAGGGGGCCATTCAACCACTGTTTAAAAACCTCCACTGAAAGTTCAAATACCCCTACTACCTTCCAAAGTATGTTATCCCACTGTTGAAAAGCGCTCACTCTCAGAAGGTTCTATTTAGTGTTTAAATATCCTTAGAAACACATTAAGCTGACTTTTAGATTAAGTCTAGTTCTCCATCTAGCCCCAGCACGATCTACCCTGACTGGCAGCAGGTCTTCAAGGTCTTAGGCAGAGAGTGTTTACATCTCCTATGGCCTGTTCTTTTTAAACTGAGGCTGCCAAGAACAGATCCTCAGACTTTTCTGTCTGCCAAACAATGCTTTATTGCTCAGCTACCCTCTCACCCAACACTTGCTATGTCCTCTCCTCCATCCTGCAGATGACACAGCAGTAAGAGATGCAACTCAAAAAGAAAGGCTAAAGGAAAAAGAACTTTGACTGACACTTGGATATACCCACTTGTGACCCTGGCAGGGGTTGGTAATGGGCTGATCACAATGGGGCCCCACCCAGCCTGGATCACAGTGGCAAACAGGGCCATGAGGGGTTTTCGGTTGGCAAATGCCATGCAGACAGTAGAGCTTGCGGCAAGGCTCGCAGCCAGGCACCACTCCTGGCTTCATCTGAGTCTTGGTGAAGTCCTGCAGTTCGTTGTTGATGTATAGGTTGCGGATACAGCCATGGAAACTGGAGCCATTCAGGATCTGCCAAAGGCGGAAGGCAGCAGAGTTCACATCCACAGGCATCCCTGGTGAGAGACAGTCACAGCAGCAAAAGTGAGAGGCAGAAAGCAGAGCAAAGGGGACAGAAAGAGGTTGAGTAGGAAAAAGGAGCTCTGGAGTCCTTAACCTAGAATGTATTAAGGGAATGCCAGAGCCAGGACAGAACATCTGGGAAAAGGGGAGCATATAGCTTGCACACCTTCACTGCCCTCCACCTGCCTCTAGGCCTTTTTCTCATTTTGTTCCTGCCTCTCAATGAAAAAAAATGCCCATCCTAGGGAAGATAAAAGGAAGTCTGTGCAGTGGCTAGGGGAGGGGTGGGGAAAATGTGTACTCCCAAACACCCTTTTTATGGGTGTTTGGAGCCAGCCATAACATGTCCAGAAGCCCCAGACTCAACCCATTTAAAATATTTTCAGGGCCACTTTTGCCTCCTTGCTGTAAAATGCCACAGTATTGCTCCCCTACTTTCTTGACCCTCAAAAGAATCAAAAAATCAAACTGGAAATGATGTCTCTTCACTTCTGGTTTCAGTATAGTGTGGCCTGCTAGGAGTACAGGATGTAAAAAAATAAAAAATGACCCTATCCTTGGTATACTTGCCCACTCTGGCTTAGAGTGTTGGGAGATCCAGAATCAAGTCCTACTGCATAATGAAACTACTGACAGACCTAGGGCCAGTATCTCTCTCTCAGTCTGATCTAGCTCTCAGGGTTGATATGACAATCAAATAGGGAGGAAAAGCACCACCTATACCACCATGAACAAATTGGATGAAAGGCAGGATGCAAACGTTTCAAATATAAATAAATAAAGGGTACTTTATTTATTCCTGCTTTAGCACTATCCAGTGGAGATGGGCATCATCTTGGGAAAACAGGAAATGCACCAAGCTAAGATGTAAGGATGCAAGGGTGGCACTGTCAAACAGAGCAGCCTCTCTTTCCCACTTTGGTGGGAACCTCCCTTCCCTTCTCCACATGAATTGTGCTCAGGTTGCAGTCATACCTCCAACATAGAGTGGAGCTTCAGAGTTCAGCGTGTGAGCCTTGCCAAAGCCATCCATAGTCATGGGGTCACCTCCGTCGATAGAGAGATTCACCATCCGATCAAAGGTCACCAGTTCCACTGTATGGAACTGTCCATCATTGATGGTCTCTGCACTAGGGAAAGAAGAGAGAAGTGTGATGGGAAAGGGTCCTGACCCTTGCTAACCCATCCATCCCAGCTTGGTTTGACATCTGACATCTAAAGCCCTCCTTCCCTAACATACCAGTTCATCACTCATAATCATCCCTGCTTTTTGCTCTACACAGAAGTCCGTTTTTAACTTCTGTATTAAGCCATAGCACAAATCACTTGGGTATCATACAAGCTCCAAGTCCTGTCTCTCACCCTTCTGGCTCATGGACAGGTTGCCAAGACTAAGGATTGCACTGGGGTTGGGGGAAGAAATCAAGGGCAGAGAGCTACCTGTAAATAGCAGAGCTGGGGTAAGTGCCAGGGTCATAGCTGACACGCACATGTCCTTGGTATAACTCAACCGCCATATGGTCAGTGTCCCCATTATACAAAAGGATTCCATTATCTTCAGCTGTGGAGACCTGCATAAATCAAGGGAGGCAAGCAAATAAAAGGCAAATAGGTTAATTTTTCTATTCAACCCTCTTCACAAATGCCACAAAGAAGGAAAAGAGAAAGCACACGCCTCACCTGGCATGGTGTGGAGGGTGGCAACTCCTACCTGCAATGTGATGTTGGCACTGGGCCAGTTTTGGAGGTCAGTGAACTGCAGGTATGTGTCCCTATCCACAAAATTGACGCTCAGCAGCTTCTCACACTTGGGCCCTCCAAAGCCAGGGAGGCACTGGCATAAGGCACGACTGGCAAGCTCCACACAGTTGGCACCATTCTGGCACTCTGCCCTCTCACAGGGGCTGGGTTGGAGGGAGCGATGGGGTGGTATCTCACAGAGCTGACCACTGTCATGAAATGAGCATACAACAAGGCACAAGCATGGGGCAGAGGAAGGAACTCTCACAGGTCTCACCACCGTCTCACCACTGAGACCAGAGCTGGACCTTATGGCTGCTTGTGTCTCTTCCAAGCGGTGCGCTCTCCACCTCCCATCACCTTGTTGTTCTTTGATTCTTGCAAATTTCAGAGATTATTGGAAACACACCGATATGTACATGTGGCCTAGATTTTCCCTCTTCTCTTGGTGCACAGTGAAGCACTCCAGCTTATTCCACAGAGACACTCAAGTGGACAAGGGATATATGAAAATGTCATGACATACAAATCATAGCTCAAGCTTAAGAACATTTTTGAATGTACATACTCACACAGCCATTTTAGTCCATATGAGCATACAAAGGGATCCAGTAGCACCTTTAAGACTAGCTGAGAGAAAGAAGTTTGTAGCATAAGCTTCTGTAGACTCAGCCTCTTTCATCCAATGCATTGATGAATAAGAGTGAGCCTACAAAAGCTACAATTTTTTTCTCTCTCTGTTAGTCTCAAAAGTGCTACAAGACCCCTTTGTATCCAGCTCTCCATAACTCACTCAGCTAGCTGTCTTGGCCTCTTCCCCAATAACAAAATGGCTGGATAGAGCTAGTTCACTTATCTCAGCACTGCCATCTCACCACACAGAAGGGTCTACTGCCATGAAGGTCAGAATAACTCAGATAAGGGCACTATGGGGACCTCTATGAGGGACCCCTTGGTAGGTAAAAGGATTCATACCAGCATGCCATTCTCTCGGCTGTACAGTGTACAACAAATGGGAGACACACTTTTCATCTTACAAAACATAGAATAACCATTGTAATCCCAATTTCTGTTTTGCAATGCAGGTTAATAGCTCACTGCTCCTTTGGTTACAAGCCCTCCCCTAACCCCAACCATGTCTGGGGCAGACGGGGTGTCACTGATGTATGCTCTTGGTCATATCCCTATTTGAGACTCGTACCTGTAGCCTCCAGTACAGAGGCAGGAGTACCCATTTGGCTCATCGAAGCATTTGGCATTGTTCTGGCACCGATGATCCAAGCAGTCATCGTAGTCCACACTGCAGTTGTCCCCCACGTAGCCAGGCATGCACTCACATCTGTAGGCAGGGGAAGGAAAAAGACACTCACTGAGTTATGGCTCCAAAGGACAGCAAGGCATATATGGCAGGTAAAGTCCATGGCCATGCTACATGCTCTTCCTATCTCCTTTACAAATCTTTTCCAAGTTTGTTTCCAAGCTTCCCTGCTGATCTGGGGTTTAAACCTTTTCTTTCTAAGTTGCTAAGCCACTCACTTGGGTCCATCAGGGGTGATCCTGCATACGGCCCCATGCTGGCAAGGGCTGAGGTCTGGGGAACAGACATCCACTAGCTGCTCACAGTGAGCTCCTGCAGGGAGAAGAAAAAGATAGAGACAAGGCAGGCTCATGCCTAACAACCCCATGCTCTGCTCTGCATCTGATTTCACCAGCTGTAAAAATGGAAGGAAGGAGAAAGCATAGCCCATACATCTGTATGACAAAATAAACTAATACAAGCTCCTGTTGCCTGCCACCCAGTTGTTTTGATATATCAAGTATAAAAGCTGTTGATACGATCCTATAAGAAGGTAAAAATCATATATTTGGGCTATTTGTAGCCTGACCAATATTTGCAGCAGGGCAGCCATGACATTCATAGAAAGCAGAATTCTGTTGTCTACTAATTAAGCAGAATCATTTCCTCATTTTGTATAGGCAGTTCTACTCCTGGGGTCAGGAGGAATCATAAAGGAGATAAGAAGGCTCCTGTCTACTGGGAATCCTGTTCAGCCCTTCCCTCTCTCCCCTTCCAGGGGCCAACAGAGACATGATGTTGACACCAATGAAGCAATTCTTTCCAAGGCAAATTGCTGCCCCAAAGGAATGCTCTTCACCATGGCTGCAGCAAGGGAGGAAAGGATTAAACTTTCCCTCCACCCCAATAATCATCCCACAAGCTGTTATTTTAATCTTTTTAAAATGTAAGTGAAATGTAAAGACTCATTTATTGTCACTAGGCATTGTCCATACACTTTCTAGTGTAGCTCTGCAGCAAAGGGAATGAGACATCTATATTCTGAAGAGTCTGAATTCTATGTCCGTTATCATATTCTACAAGAATCCTGCAACATTGCAGGCAGTCAACATTTGCATGAAATCACATCAAATGCATACATATGGGCAGGACAAGGAGGTAAGAGAGCTGGATGGAAGGAAAGATGTTCTCTATGGATGAGAGGTACGAACCCAACATGTATAGTGGAAATTTTTCCTAACTGAGAGGGCAGGCTATCAGGCAGTCACTAGTATCTGCTTGGCAATGGGACTTCTCCTCCTCCTACACTCATATGATGTGTACACACAGTGAATTTTAATGCTGAGGCCTCTGTAAAAGTTCATCCAGGACATCTCTGACACAGATACCTTCTTCTCCCATGGGACAAACTCAGGGAAAACCAGCTTTTCCAGTTTGTAGCAGAACTCAGATCTCTACAACACTGATTCTGGACATTCCTAGTACAAACAGTACAGTCTGCCCTCCATATTTGCTAGGTTTAAGGCACACAGGACCCCTGCAAAAGTGGACAAATGACAAATATCAACATGGGTGGAAGGAAGCTGAGGCATGGTGGGGAGAGTGGGCATTCAGAATCCAAACCAGTTCAGGGAAAGGAGAAGGAAAGAGGGAGGGTCAGCCTGGTAGCTCTATACTTCCTCTCTCTCACCCATCTCCTTCCTCGGGTATACGGGAGCACTGGGAAAGGGTTCGGGGCACTGAGAAATTGGCCTGCAACCTGTCTTTAGCTGGCCAGGTAGCAGCTGAAGAAGGAGGAGGAGCACCAGAGGCAGGTTTTTAAAGGGCTGTGTGGCTTGATCAGAGCCAGGGAGAGGGAAGGTTGCCCTGGAAAAGAAGTGTTTTTTTTGGGGGGGGCACTTGCAAATAATCTGTGAAAGTGAAATCAGCAAATGTGGAGGGACAACTGTACAGGTATACCCCAGTTAATATAGCTTCTGAAAGTGAAGCTCCTTTTTACAAAGTGTTTTACAGCCCTTCTACTCCTCCTATCATCCTCTGTCCAGGTGGATTATTTTTTTTTAGCAGCATTGGCATGGAGAAGATGGTGAAAGCTGGTTAAGGAAACACAGACTTTTGATGTGGGTTTCATCATTACGTGTGCCAAGAGCAATACATTAAAGCTTGATCTGGAAAGAATGGGATCCTACTCTGGCTGATCCTGCTGTAGCTGTGTATGCCTGCCTGCAACAGGCAAGAGGAACAGCAGCTGCCTCCAGAATCCCTTGCCAAGCATGTGTGAACAGCAAAACAGAGAGAAGAGGGAAAGGCAGACAAGTCTGCCTCAACAGCTATCCTGAAGCATATTTTAAAAAGCACAGATCTTAAGTCTGATCACCAAAATGAAAATCATAAGAAAAGTGGAGGCTGGTCAAAGAAAAAGTAATCTCTGGATGCATTTTGGAAAAAACTCTCTTGTGGTCTCCAGAAGGCTCAAAATGTTTTGCTTTGTTTACTTATACAATGAGTAAATTCACAATAAGTAAGTTCACAATAAACATACTGTTAGTTTTGAATGAAAAAGTTGCAGAAACATGTTGAATTGCTCTTCTTTTTTGTGGCGTAGGAATCTATCTCTGTTCTTGCCATGTTATTTCTACATCTGGTACCAAATTTTCTGTTAAAGAAGTAATGTCCAGGAACACATCCACTTTGTTAACTGAGGTATATTTGTAGTCACTTCCTCTTTACACTTCAGACAAGATTGCACATGGTATCAATTTGACAGGCCCCTACTGTAAATCATAAGGTTGGCTTCTTCCCTTATGTTCCTCTTTCAAAACTTACCAATAATAGGGAAAGAGAAGATATTTACAGAATGGGAAAAGGACTTACAAACATTTATTTGGCAAGCGAAAAAACCAAGAATCAGATTTAAAATATTTCAAGATGCAAAAGAGAGAGGAGGACTTGATTTACCATTATTAAAAATTTATTATTACGCATATTGTCTAAATTGGATCAAAGATTGGATTCAATCAGAAAACACAACTATCAAAGAATGAGAAGAAATAAACAATAGATTTGGATGGCATGGATATCTATGTTATGATAGATCAGCAGTGAATAAAGAGTTTAAAAACCATTGTATCCGAAACACATTGTTGAAGGTTTGGGTCACAAATAAAACAAAAATTTTATACAAAACTACCAGTATGAAGCTTACAAAATCACCCCAACAAAACAAGGAAATTTATTAACATATCAAGAGTTATTGAAATGGGAGGGCGACAACCAAGAATGTGTACAGAAGAAGAATTAAAAGCTGAATGAAGGACACGAACTAAATTGGTTTCCATGGAGACAACTCAGAGAAAGATTTAGAATAGACCAAAAATTATATGGATTTGAGAGAAAACAGAATGAGTTAGATTCACTGATGAAAGAAAACCAAAACAAAAGAATATCTAAATTTTATAAATTATTGTTGAAAAGAGAAATGGAATCAGAAGTTATGGTTAGATGGGCACAGAACAATTGAACTAGAAACTTGGGAAAGAGTTTGGAAAATAAATATAAAATTTACATTAAATTTAAATTTAAGAGAAAAGTTTTATAAAATGTTTTATAGATGGTATATGACCCCAGAAAGATTACAAAAAATAATGAAAAACAGGATTTCAAATTGTTGGAAATATGACGAAAAGACGGGGTCTTTTTTCATATGTGATGGACATGTAAGATAGCAAAAAACATCTGGAAGGGGGTACATGATGAAATTCAAAGAGTTTGTAAGCTGAACTTTGAAATGAAACCGGAGCTTTATCTGTTAAATATGCTGGGGCAACAAAGGGAAACAAGAAGTCATCAGAAGATATTATATTTAATAACTGCAGCAAGGTTGACATATGTGCAATACTGGAAAGAAAAGAAATATATTGATATAGAAGAGTGGAAGTTAAAAGTTCTGGATATGATAGAGATGGAAAAATTAGCATTTTCTTTGAAGAACAAATCTATCCAGAACTTTGAAAAAGAATGGAAAGGAGTACTGGATTGGGTAAGGATATAAATGTATACGAAATCAAAGAAGAAATAATGTAATCGTTCTTTTCTCTGTAAAATGGAAGCTATGTTTGTTTGTAATGGAAATAAGCAATCTCAGCTGGAAGATTTAAGCCTGGAAGTGTCGGGGGGGGGTATTTTTGAGATTAAACTTTTAATAAAAATCATTTTAAAAACATAAGGTTGGCTTCTTCCCCTTTCCAAAGCAGATTTTAAATTGCATTTTTGAAAAACACATTCAACAAATGTTTGTTCAGATAAACCTGCAGGCATTTGAAAAAAACAAAAACAAACTGGACAGTCCAACGTGAGGGGAGGCAAGACAGAATCCATCTGGTACAACATATATCAGTCTCCTAAGGAACAGAAGTGAGGCAAAGCAGAACTTCTCTTCACCCTTTAGCAAAAAAAAGCATACTCATATTTCCATGAAGATCTGTACCAGACAGGATTGGTGAAAACAGGAGAGGGCTCCTGTCCCTTTCAGCACTGTGTAGAAGAGGGGATTTCTGCAAATGTTGCTTTTTACCTGGTTGAATAGTAAGCAGCACTTATACACAGTCATTAAAGGGACACAAGCCCTCTTTAGGTCAATCTGACCAGAGCTTAGAAAACTTACTTTTTTGGTCTACAATATCCAGAAGTCGCCAGCCAGCATGGCTTTGGGTATCAGACTGTCTGCTGCTTGCAGATCAAGAGCTTGCAAATGATTATTTTCTGGGGTATAACATCTGGAATCCCCCCTACCAGCAGTTTTTAGGGCTGTTTTAAAGTGAATATTCTGTAAAAGCCTCAGAATATCTACAGGTTTGGGGGTACTACATATAAATTTAGAAAACGAGGGAAACGTTGGCCTCCCTTGCACTGTAGATAGAACCCATCAGTAAGAATTCCTTGAGTGAAACTCAGTCTTCATGACAAACTACTCCATCTGAAATCCAATGATCAGATTACAATTCATCTTAGCTCCACCTTACTTATCTCCAAGTTCACTCCATTTAAGGTTACTTCATTACCCTCTTTAATTACTGCATGCTTTTACTATAAATTGAACTCTGGGTTCACTGAGTGCAAAAGCAGTGAATCCTGGAATATGCCTGTATGAGTCTGGTGATGACACATACAGCCAAGTGAGTCCGTTGCTGGAGGATCTGGTCTACTGTACCTGTGTAGAAGGGATGGCATGCACAGGTGTAATTGGTGGAGTCATTAATGCAGGTGCCGCCATTCTGGCAGCTGTTGTTGCTGCAGCTGTTGGTCTTCAGACTGCAGGTTGGTCCTTCAAATCCATCTGCACAGGAACACCTGTTGAAAAAGAAACAAGGGCTAGTTAATAGAAAGGTGAGCGGTTGCTCTTTTGGACAGCATTTCAGAGCTCATCCTCTTGAATCCCTCTTAGCAACAGAGTGAAAATCAGCCAGGACAATTTCTTAAAAGTGTTTGGTACTTGCATGTTCTAAATACAAGATAGTCTCAATTTGCATTGACCTAATTTGTAACATTTAAAATGTATGATTGTGACAAAGATCTGGGGGTGTGACTATCTGAAGTGCTAGTGCAGCCTGGAAGCAGAATAACAGCTTAGGAGAGAAACCCAGTCCAGTAGTGTGTGGGAGGGGCTTCTGGCTGAGGGGAAAAGGTTATATAAAGTCCAGTATCTGTGGGTATTTGGATTCCTTCAGTGAGGGCCTGGCAAGGAGCTAGGGAGTAGAGTCCCTTAGTCAAAGAGTGTGGTTGTGTTGGGAGGTTTAGTTCTCAGAGGAAGCCTAGTGAGAGGCAGAAGAGTAACTGAATCCTGGCATGATCTGGTCAGAGAGTGTGACCTAGATTGAGGGTTAAGTATTTGATGGGAGGGTTGTTGTATGGTAATTGTGCCTTTTGTGAAAGTCTAAAGATGCAAATTGAACTGTTTCTGAGAAGTGAGTTAACTGAGTGTAATGAATAAATGATCAACATTTAACTGCATATGAGCTATAATATGCTACCTTATTCTTATCTTAATAAAGGTTACAGTTTATCTTTGTAAATATACAGTGTATACAGAATATATAATGTATATAGAAAACAGACTACCAAAAATTAAGTGGTTCTAAATAAACACTGAAGACCCTTGCCTTTTACACAAAGTTGGTGTTATAAGTGGGGAGGTAGAGCTGTGTAGTAAAAACAGGGTGCCTTATCAGACTGGGAATTGCCACACCAATCTGGGAGAAATAAGGACCTGTCATGCTGATGTTTCTCCAAAAAGTTTCACCAGCAATCCTTAACTCTCCCAGCTTGCCTGTGCAGTTGAGGGAGGAGGGAGAGCCAAGAGAATGAGGAGAGTGTGGTAAGGCAACAAGGTTCTTTGGAGCTTTGATATGGATTTTTAAGCCATGAGAAAAGGTGACTGGACTGGTTTTCTTTTACCATCCCAGAGTGCAAGTGGAGAAGAAAGAAACTGCAGTCTTGGCATTGCTGGAAGGATTTCCTTTAACTGCCTAGAAGGGGAAGTGTGAAAGGAAGGAAGAAACTCCTCTGTTGTTATTTGGAGGAAAGATTTCCTTTGTCTGCTTAGAAGAGGGGCATAAGAGGATGGAAGAAACTGGAATCTTGGCACTTGGATGTGTCTGGAAGGGGCTTCTTCTGCTTGGTTAGGTGAGAAGTGAGCACTTGGAGTCTGTCTTCTACCAACAGGGATGACCTTGTGAATGAGGTAGAAGTGGTTGGATCTTTAGGGGGGAGTGACCATGCCCTGTTGGAATTTAGCATTCAGTGGGAAGGAGAAGATAAGGGTAGCCAGACACTCATCTTAGATTTTAAAAAAGCGGACTTCTGTAAACTTAGGGAGCTGCTGGCTGGAATTCCCTGGTCAGGAATAGTGAAAGGGAAAGGAGTTCAGGAGGCATGGGAGTTCCTTAAAAAGGAGATACTGAAGGCACAGTCTAAAACAGTGCCATTAAGAAGGAAAAATGGAAGGCATCTGAAGAAACCAGAATGGTTGACTAAAGAACTCTCAGCTGAGCTAAGAGTTAAGAGAAACATGTATAGGAAATGGAAGAAGGGGGAAACCACCAAAGAAGAATTTAAGCAAGTAGCCAGGAGATGTAGGGAGGAAGTCAGAAAGGCTAAAGCACAGAACGAGCTTAGGCTGGCCAGAGACATTAAAAACAATAAAAAGGTTTTTTTTAAATATGTCCACAGCAAAAGGAAAAAGAAGGAGACAGTAGGGTCGCTACGCAGAGAAGATGGCGAATTACTCACAGGGGGGAGAGAAAAGGCAGAGCTACTTAACACCTTCTTTGCCTCCGTATTTTCCCAGAAGGATACAAGCACTCAACCTGGCAGTTGGGGAGCAGGGGAGGAAGCAGAGGAAATGAGACACATAATAAGTAGAGAGGTGGTACAGGAATACCTGGCCGCATTGGATGAATTCAAGTCTCCAGGGCCAGATGAATTGCATCCTAGGATATTAAAAGAGCTGGCAGAGGTCATTTCGGAACCGCTTGCTATAATTTTTGAGAAATCTTGGAGGACAGGAGAAGTTCCAGCAGATTGGAGGAGAGCAAATGTTATCCCCATCTTCAAGAAGGGAAAAAAAGAGGACCCAAATAATTATCGCCCAGTCAGCCTGACATCAGTACCCGGAAAGATCCTGGAGCAGATCATTAAGCAGTCAGTTTCTAATCATTTAGAAAGCAACGCGGTAATCACAAGAAGTCAACATGGATTTCTCAAAAATAAGTCATGCCAGACTAATCTTATCTCTTTTTATGATATAGTTACTAGCTTGATAGATGAAGGGAGTGCTGTGGATGTAGCATATCTCGATTTCAGTAAGGCCTTTGACAAAGTTCCCCATGACATTCTTGCAACGAAGCTAGTAAAATGTGGGCTGGACAGGGCTACCGTTAGTTGGATTTGTAATTGGTTGACCGACCGAACCCAAAGGGTGATCACGAATGGCTGCTTTTCGTCCTGGAGAGAAGTGACTAGCGGGGTGCCACAGGGTTCTGTCCTAGGCCCAGTGCTGTTCAATATTTTTTATCAATGACTTGGATGAAGGAATAGAGGGCATGCTGATCAAATTTGCAGATGACACCAAATTGGGAGGGGTTGCTAATACTCCAGAGGACAGGATCAAAATTCAAAATGACCTGGATAGATTGGAGAACTGGGCCAGGGCGAACAAAATGAAATTCAACAGAGAGAAATGTAAGGTCCTACACTTAGGCAGAAATAATGGAATCCACAAATATAGGATGGGGGACACGTGGCTGGATAGCAGTACGTGTGAAAGGGATCTAGTAGTCTTCATAGACCACAAGCTGAACATGAGTCAGCAGTGTGATGCGGCAGCCAAGAAAGCCAATGCAATTCTCGGCTGCATCAATAGGAGTATGGTGTCTAGATCGAGGGAGGTACTGGTACCACTCTACTCTGCTTTGGTTAGACCCCATCTTGAATACTGTGTCCAGTTCTGGGCACCCCAATTCAAGAAGGATATTGACAAGCTGGAGCAAGTCCAGAGGAGGGCGACCAAAATGGTGAGAGGCCTGGAAGCCATGTCCTATGAGGATAGACTTAGAGAGCTGGGAATGTTTAGTCTGCAGAAGAGGAGGTTAAGAGGGGACATGATAGCCATGTTTAAATATTTGAAGGGATGCCACGTAGAGGAAGGAGGGGGCTTGTTTTCTGCTGCTCCAGAGACCAGGACAAGGAGCAATGGATTCAAGCTGCAGGAAAGGAGATTCCACCTGAACCTCAGGAAGAACTTCCTGACAGTCAGGGCTGTCCGGCAGTGGAATCTGCTGCCTCGGAGTGTAGTGGAGTCTCCTTCCTTGGAGGTTTTTAAGCAGAGGCTTGATGGCCATCTGTCGGGATTGATTTGAGGGTGTTCCTGCATGGCAGGGGGTTGGATTGGATGGCCTGTGTGGTCTCTTCCAACTCTGAATTTCTATGATTCTATGATTCTATGATTCTTCACTTGGCAATCCTGATGAAGAGAACACAGCAGGAGATCTGCTGCCTCTCCTCTTTTATTCTGCCCTCTGCACCTGCTGCAGAAGACACAGCGGGAGATGTGCTGCCCCAATCTCTCTCCTGTTGTGCCTTTTCCACTTGGAAAGCCTGATGGAGAAGGCACAGCAGAAAAACATAATTCTTATCAGCCGCTCTCTGTCTGTGTACTCCTTTGAAGAGGAACTCTTGTCTAATGACAAGCTACCTCACCCTAGCCCTCTTGCTGCCTCTTCTGGTCTCTCTGGAGAGAACTTGCATATTTCTCTAGCCTGGAAAAGTTAAACTTTGATACTTCATGCTTTAAAACTCTATAGAATTGTTGGCAGGTTGAGTAAAATCACCAATTTCATGGTTTCTTCAATTCTGTTGGAACTTATCTCCAATGATTCCTTGTGGAACTGGTTATTCTATTTACATGACTCTCAATTTACATTATGAATCCAGCAACACAGCCCTGGAGACCTTCCCCCTCTTACTGATTAGGTTTCAACTGGAGAAAATTTTGTCTTTGATGGTTGAGCATAGTTGGAACTGGAGGCCACTGGGTTGAGAAGGAGTCAAAAGAGTGCTAGAATAGATGGGCTTGGTTGAGGGGCAGCTTCAACAGTGAAACATGGATGTGAAAAGAAGGGAGAGACCGGCAACAAAGAGATATGAAAAAGGCTCAAGATAGCAGAATAAGGTAAAAATGAGAAAGAGTCAGATATTATTTATATTTTTTTCTACCATGGTGATTCCGTGTATTCTTCTTGTATGTTTTATCATTCTAAACTGCTCTGGCATGAAAGGGCACAATCTTATGGCTATATATTTAGATAATAAAATAAATCTATACCTGTGGCCACATTTGGATGCCCGAGCTAGACGAATACATGAGCTCTGTGCACACATCACACCAGTAGTGATATGTATGTGCCTGGATATGTATTCCATGTGTATGAAGATTCTGTTTATACTTTTCTATCACAGCAATACACACACATACTTGTAAACAGATACTATATGGGTGGGTAGTCCTCAAGGCATAGAAGTATATCACATCGTATTTCAAATGCACCTATATTGTCTGCAGCCTGTTCAGCTCAGAAAGTGAAGCAGAGGCAGAAGAACTGGTGATCCTCCTTCACGAGCTGCATACTGAATTACTCTGTGGGCTAAAAGCCCTGCTACCCTCTCCTAGACGGACAGAGATCATCTCCTTGCCTACTACTTTTCCCAAAGGCAGAATCTAGTGTGGCATGTGCAGGGAAGCAGCTTTGTCAACCCCCAAAGGACATTATGTGCTAGCTTTGAAGATGCTGGGTTGTTATGGTGACAGAACGAGAGGCCATTTAGCATCCTGGCAATTTGGGTACACAGACAGAGCTGGGGCCCCTTTCTCTCCCTATAGTCTGTGGTTTATTTTCAGCTGCTAATTATGATCTGTTTCCCAGAAAGCTGCCTATGTTGTACTCTGAGGAGTGGAGTGGGGAGGGGTCCTGGAAATAGAGGACCAACTATAAATCAGAGCCCCAAGAGACTGAAACAACTGTCATTTCAGTGAGGTGCACATATTTCTGTGATCTGCCCTCCTGGACTTCACATTTATAGAAACAAGCTGGCTATGTCCTTTAGGGTCAGTGCCTATAGTGGAGGTAGATCTTGTTCAGTAGGTGGTGGAGACCAAGGGTGTATCTTTGGATATCATAAACTGCCTCCCACCTACTTTCAGCTAATGACTTCTCATTAAGGGCAGAGGCCAGTATCTTTTTCAGGCTGGGTAGAGAGAGAGGAAGCTGGCAGCCCTGTGGTTAGTCATTGCAGCTGACTCTTGGCAGGCAACGCATCTCAGATTTGAAGATCCTGCCTATTACCGAGCAAGGCTCCCTGGTATGTTCCTGAATTGCCACTCACATAAAGCTGACTCCATCTCCATTATGAGACAGGCAGGTCCCACCATTCTCACAGGGCCTGCTAGCGCAACCATCAACAGAGAATTCACAGTTTCTTCCCTGAAAGAAAAGAAAAAAAGAGCAAGCAGTCATTCTTTAAAAAGTCAATGATGATGCTCTGGCTGAGATGTGAAATTTCTCAATCCCAGCAGTTGGTTTGTCTGCCATAAAAACACATAGAACCAAGATAAGGCAGGACGGGTGAAATATGCCAGAGTCCCCCAAAGCTGTTTTTGATCCTGCGGCCCTCCCAAAGCATTTTATTTCAGAAAAAGGAAAGAATGCAGATGAAATGGCCAGCTTTTCCTCCCCAACCTGAAAATAGTGACAACTTTGGGCCTAATCAGTTGAGACAGTATATTTATTTAATTTATATTCTGCTTTTTTCCCAATAAGGGACCCAAGACAGCTATGTATCTTGCTGATTCATGCCATGCTTGATGTCAAGCCAAAGCCTGGATATAAGGAAAAGTGCCCCCCATTATGTCTGAATTCTTGCCACAGCCTCTTTTTGTTTGGTCCATGTAGTCTACCCCAAGGCATGGTCTTCAAAGGAGGGATAAAACCATTCTTCTCCTCTTTCTCAGTGAACCAATCCCCTCCTGCCGAGACCTTGCTCCCCATACACATCACCCTTCTCACCTTGTACTTGCTGGGGCAGGCACAGTGGTAGGAATCCAAGGGATCTTGCTGGCAAGTGCCCTTATTTTGACAGGGACTGGAGAGGCAGGGGTTGCACTTGGCCTGGATGGCTACAGGGGGAGGCCCTGTGTACAAGTGGAAAAGAGCCATCACACAAACAAGAAGGAAGAACTAAAGCCAAATATCAACTCTTCACCAAGCACTAGGAGTAGATTTATCTATAGCTTCCTGATTGGATATGAAGGCTATAGGAAAAAGAGGCACTCAATATAACCTCCAACCCAATACTAGGCACGTACTCATCTTCCTGGTCTTCCTCTGGATCTTTCTGGGATTTTAATACAATGGGCTGAATATGATATCAGTGGCATATCTGAGGCTTAGGGTAGGATATGAAGGTTCTACAAGCCATGCTGAAACCCTACTAGCTAGCATTGGGCCCAACGTTACGCACACAACATGTACCTCAATGGCTTCATACTCCCTCACTTTTCATATGTGCTGCATCCCAACCACTTCAGCCCTGTAATACTTGTGTCCACCCAATCTCTTTTCTGACAGAAGCTTGGAGCTAAGGAGCCTTAGCTTAAGCCCTTTCTGCACCACCCTCCCAACATGCAATGGGGACGGAGAAAGATGGGACCACGACAACACTTCTGCATGACGCTGTCACGGTCCTGTCCTTCTCCGATCCCCAGGCAGCACAATCACAGATTAAATCACTGACAGGTTTTCCCCATCAATGACCCATATTGCACCTGTCCTGCAGAAGCCTGGGAAGCACAACTGTTGCGCTTTCTGCCCCAGCACAGCCTGTGAAGATACCTGGCTGCGCTGCAGAAGAAAGAAGCATGGCCACTGCGCTTTTTTCACCACAGAGCCAGCCAGTGCAATGGGAAGTGTTCCCAACGCGCTACCCTCCCAGCAGAGCCATTGCTGGGATCTCCACTGGAGGATTCCATGAAAAAGGTAGGGTGCCGAAAGGGCCTTAAGTGTCCATATAGCTGGATAAAAGATCACTGAATGGGGAACAAGACTTAAGTGACCATGATTTGACCAATAGCTGCTCTGCAAAATAGAGGCCTGCCTTACTTGCCCCATGACTCCAGTCTCTTACCTTGGCACTCAAACTTTTTTGCTGGAGTGGTGAGCAGTAGTTTGCCTTCCATTTCAGTAGGGCCAGCACAACGGGCAATGCCAGGCTCTTTGTAGCCAGTTTTGACCCAGCCTGAGAGCCAGCGCATGTGACAATCACAGTACAAGGGGTTGGCACCAATGGCTCTGTGAAGGATGAAGAATCACATTTTCCACATAACTCTTAAAGGTACAGATGCCTCCTTTATGACATTTGTTCACTCGAGTTGCCCCCCAAAGCCCTGGAACTGATTTTCAGATTTTCACTTCTAGGTTTTGAATCTGTCAACACACAGAGTAGGGTTGTTTCATCCTGAGATAGTCTCTTTCTTTCTTCTTTATCTTTCTTTTTCCCTGAAGGGCTGGTTCACACATCCAAACTTAGTTTCTCAATACCTAATGCTAAAACATGCGTACTTCCCAGCTGAATGTAGTGTGCATCACTCTTCATTTGAGGTTAGGTGTACTGAGCAAGTAACATGCATAATGTTGTGTTGCCTGCTTTCTCCCAAATGCTGTTCATTAACATATCCAAAATGATTTTAAATGTATGCAAATTGAAATGGACCTTACTTGGAATATGTTCAACTAGGGGGAAAAAATCAACTATCCAGTGGTCAACTGCCAAAATAAATGGCAGGAAAAAACATTCCCCTTATCTACCTCCCCTTGTCTTGATCACCATTTCTAATTGGGCCTGTTGTGGGGCCTTACAATTCAGAACTTTAGAGTCCTGGTCAAGGCCAATTTCCTCTGAATTCTTCTGTGGTAGAGGACAACAAGCTAAGTATAGCTTCTCTCTTAACTCAGGCGTTCCCCCCACCCCTGCCAGCCATCAAGACATTAAAAGCCCTAGGGCAGAATTAGGAAAGGTACTTTTTAGAATGCAACTCCCTGAATTCCCAGCTAGCATGGCAAATGAGGTGTGGGAGTTGTAGTTCAAGAAATAACATTTCTCAACTCTGTCTACAGGCTCTGAATTAGCTTCCTTAACTTCACAGGCACACTGGAGTGCTTCAAGACAAGTTGCTTCCTCCTGGAAAAAGATTCCAGTAGGAATTTCAGCAACACTTAGTGAAAAATAGAATTGGACTCTTCTTTGATGATAGCATTCAGCACACAATTATCTCCCTCCCAAGAACATCTGCTACCACCTCAGCCAAGGTAGCCTGCCTTCCTTTCATATCAAAATGGAAACAGATTCCTGCCTACCACCATTCTCTGCACAGCTGAATAAGCAACAGAAAAGAAATGATGCTCCCTAGTCTGTACCCTCCAGGTACAGTCCTACAGAGTGCCAGGAAGGTGGGAGTTGAGGGGAATGCTGCTCATAGTGGTGCAAATACTCACAGGTGAGACAGAGAGGTGACATCAGCAAAGATCCCTTCAGGGAGCATAGAGACATCATTTCCATGGAGGGACCTGAATGTAAATGGAAGCAACAGAGGAAGAGGGATAGTTATATTGGTTCCTTTACATAAAAGCTTGACAAAGTCTGTGTGAAAAGGAGTACTATCTTGCCAAAATTCATGGAGGGGCTTGGAGCCTGTAGATATCATTAAGGGCATGTGGATCCCTTATTGTTTCTCTGAAAATTAAAGCACTAGTCTATGGACCAGATGACTTAGAATAATGTTCCTGAGGGGACAGACAGTTTAGTTTTCTTCTTGCTCCCCTTTGGTTGGTTGCTAACTTCTTAAAGAAAGCACCCCAACGATCAGGCCAAAGCCTGACCGCAGAGAGATGTGAACATATTGGGAATTTTTGGGAGAAGTAGTGGAAAGAGAAGAAGGAATGTGTGATAGCCCTGCATTGGGTCATAACTGGGTTGTGGCACACAGGAATACAAGGTACCTACAGCAGCCGTAGCGAACGGAGACCCTCAAAGGCCAATGGAGGGATACACTGGAGTGCATTGTAGCTGAGAATCCTGAATGTTCATGGAGAGAGGAAGGAATAGTTCAGATCACCACATATTCTTTAAAAGCATCTCTCACACTCTGCCTGACATGGCTGTCTGTATCCTTTCCCATCAGTCCTATTTATTTCAAGATTCCCTACTAGACAGTGAGGCATAGTCTGCTTTAGAGGTTTGACTGGAATCCAGTCTTTGTTGCTGCTAACATGACATTCCAGACTGAGAATGTAGCATTATTTGGATGCATCAGAACACTAGCAGTGACTTAGAGAATACAAGGACTGGTATCCAATTAAATATTTTGCTATAAACCTCCCCATGACATTGCCTTGCTTCTAATCAGTTAGTGAGTTCAGTGATCCAAGTAACTAGTATTAAAATATAATAGTTTTTTCTTTCCATCAAACTGAACTGGCATGCCGTTGATTTTTGGAAACATAGACCAGAATCCTAGATGGGATTTATATATGCATAAGCACACTAGTTATGGCACTACAGAGTAAAGCCCATCCCAACCAACCACTGCCCCTGTATCTGCTCAAAGGAAGTGGCCACTGCGATTGACAGAGGTCTGTTCTCCTGTTTCTAGGAAAGCAGTTGACTGCCATTTCCACTTCCCTGATCTCTAGTACAATAGGCAAAAGCAAGACTCCTGTCTCAATTCTGCCTCATGCCAGAGACCACTTGCATGAAGGTACATTAGTCAGCTGCTTCTCAATCAACAGGGGTACAGACCTCCATCAATAGCAGTGGCTGCTGTCCAGTAAGTGTAGACTGAGAGATTTTCACAGTCCCTGCATAGCCCCTAAAATAGGAGTTATGTAGGGATCATGAATGTGGAACAGTCACAAGTGAATAACTCTAGGTTACGCATTTGTAATTGCCCAACAGGATTCCAGTTAATGTCTTAAATATTTTGTTCATCATAAGAAATGAATTTTGTTACCAGGATTATAATCTTCTCAAATTGGATGGTTTTAACTGAAATCCATTTTTAAAATTGTCATTTAAGGTTCTCAATAGCAAATAAGTAAGTTAAAAACAACCTTGCATTTTATATTTATAGTCCTTTTGGCTCACCATTAAAACATGGAACTCTAGATGACTCTGAACTCTCAGAGTTAGTAACACAGAAAACATGGGAGGGGACTCCTAATTCCTACAATTATATGACAGTATTAGGATTTTAAAGCCTGTAATAAGATATGCATGCACAGGTCATTAACATTTTGAGGAAGTCCAGAATATAAAGCTATATGCTGTGACACAAGGCCTCACAGACAAAGAGTGTGCTGGAGCAGGCAGGCATTCCTTTCTAGATATTTGGAACCAGCATTTCCTAGCCTGGCTAGGAGCATCCTCTTTGGCCACAAAATAGTCCCAACTGATCTACAGCATTTCAGTCAAGAACAGAGCCCTATTTTGCACAGTTATATTTAAAAAAAAAGACTGAATAACATCCATCATTTTTAAAAGCTTTTGTCTTCCTACAGTCCCCCAAACAAGGCCTCTTTCTGCAAGCTGCAGTAGCACATGCCTCCCTTTCTGATATGCCATCCAGACGCTGCTTTAGACACACTCACAAGGTGGTGAGCTGGCTCATATTGGTGAAAGATGAGTTGCTCAGAGAGCTGATCTTGTTGTTGCTCAGATCCCTGTAAGACAGAAGGATCAGAATGTTTCTAACATCATTCTTAACTCATTCTTCCTTCATCATCATGTTCTACCTCTCTCTCTTCGTATGCCAGACACCTTCACATGGAACAGTGGCTTCAGAGCTCATATGCCTATCAAAAATGCACTGATACCCACAAATCCACCTTGTCCTTCAGCAGCCCTCCTGTGCAGATAACAAACTGATGTCAACTAATTCCTCTAAATCTCTTCTTGGTCTGTTCATTCCTGCTGGAAAAGGATCTTAATGAACAGTGTAATGAAAAGAGAGAGAAGTCTAACAGTCCACATGCTCAGAAGGCATGGAAAGATCACAAGGAGACCAGAGATTCTACACAAAGCTTGGAAAAAAGTTATCTTTTTGGACTACAATTTGTAAAATCCCCTAGCCAGGATTCTGAGAATTTCGGTCCAAGAAGTAACTTGTCCAAGCTCTGCTTTCTGACCTTGGGGTGAATCATGCAATTAGTGGTATTAAGACCAGGGGAGAGTCTGAGTTTTATTTCACCACATGGTATGTTAAATAAACTGGTAATATCCCTAAGGAGTTGCTCAGGCATAGAGGGGAGGGAAGCCCACTAAGACAGGGGCAGGGAAGAAAAACCACAATGCAGAAAAAAAGATATGGAACCATAGAGCAGAGGAGAGACCAGTCAAGAAATTGGAGCTCTCTCCTCACTTTGAGAACTGAATCTCAGTTCTTAAAAGAACCTCAGTACATTACTGCAGAAGTAAGCTTGTTGTGGTGCTTAAGAAAGCTGAGGACATGTGATCTCAGCAGGAGCTGCTTAAGGACCCTACGGAAAAGGGTTGCTTTCTCTTCATGTGCAGATCAAAGATCAACTGGACTAGAAGATATTTTGAGGAAGATCAATGTCTTCAGCTGAATTAACTGCACCCTATTCTGATTGAGCCAACTTCATCAATTGTGAAAGTATGTCAGTTTCAGCCTCCTTTGGAAATCTGCTTCCACAGACAAGAAGGCTGCAATCTAAAAATATTTCCCAGTAATTAAGCTCTTTTGCTTAAGCCTCTTACCCTTCTCTGGGCTGCAGAGGGAGCACCTGCACACTCTCTTATTTTTAACACAGTTCAGAAAGTCTCTCATGCCTCCCCTCAGACTCTTCTCTATACAACTCAGAGGCACAGCAGCCATCTCGACCATCTTACTAGCTCCTCTGATTCACTACAGTGGCCCACATTTTTCATGAAAAGTTGCTTTTTCATATAACTGGTAGAACTGAGTGAGAGATCTGGCATTTGGCTCTTTTGCAGACTGGCCTTCCACTCCTGTGTTATTCAAATTTCTGTCACCCCAGTAACAGCATGGGCAGCTGCTTCCCCAAAAATCTCCTGTGTGCCCCAGCAACCCTCTATGTCAGCTTTAGTCTGGCAGCACCATGAAATCAGTTGATCAACTTTCACTTATGCACAAGATGGACCATTCTCCATCTAGTTCCTGGCTGGGGCAGCTGCTGTATGCATAATGAATCCACTCTGGATTTTAGTACCATTCTTTCCACAATTGCTATGAGAGCTCTGCCAGTATCAAACTATGGGCCAGCACCAGGAGAGATTCTGATTAACTTAGGGCAGGAACAGCAGGAGGAGCAGCAATAAAATCCAGAGTAGATTCACTGCCACTCCATCAGCAGATCCACTAGCCACTATGGCTCCTGGTCTAAAAGTCTTACAGACATGAAGCACATACATATGTGAAGTGGGGGTAGGCCCATAGTCAGATGCTTAGAGAAGACAAGCCAGGAGCCAAGAACTTCCACAAAATCCTAGAAGTTGCTAAAAAACAGGCATGATGGCCCATCCTTTTCATTTCTTTCATTTCTAAGAAATGCTATGACAGGTTCTTAAGAGGATGTAAGAGGTCATTCCCCTTTCTTTCTCAGGTACTTACACCAGCTGAAGGTAACGGAAGGTGGAGAGCTGTCCAGGAACTAGGGTGAATTGGTTGCCATCAAGGTAGCTGCAAGGGAATCAAGGATGCATCAGAGATCGCAGTGCAAGAGTCAGAATAAAACTCAGAAGAGTAATGGCAAACAACAATGGTACCCAAAAAAGGATCCAAAATGTAAGATCTGTAGCTACAGAAGAATACATTCTCCCTGTTAGATAGGCCAGGAAGTGGAGAGTCATCTAAATGACAAGTACATGTAAACTTCTAACAGTATGAAGGGGATGGCATCTACAGACACATGTTGTTCTGTGCAAGATTTAAAACCTGAAATAATGCTTGTCTCATGCTGCCTTGCCCCATAGCAGTGTTCCAGGCACTTTACTGCTTGCTGTGTGGATGACTGACTAATGGTATGAAACAAGAAAATGGTTATTTAGGCCCCTTTCACTTGCCATAGACATACCGGTATCTTTGAAGGATAAAAAAGATACCTTCAGAATGCTATAGCCATGTGTACTTGGAAGCTACCTACCCACAGGCAGTGACAGGGCACATAACAATGGGAATCTTGCAAGGCAATGGGAATCCTGCAAAGTACCGTGAGGACTGAAGGTGTATGTATCTCACTTGGCAGTAAGTTGCCAGCTCCCACAATGCCCCTTCCCCAGTGCAGCAGGATCCAGGCAGCATTACTCACAGCTCAGTGACGTTCTTGGGTATTCCTTTGGGAAGGGCTTTCAGGTGCTTGTTGCTGCAGCGGACAACAGTGTCCAAGCAAGTGCACTCCTGGGGACACTGAGGGCGTGGGAAGCAGCTGGTCTCCTCCTGGCCTGCCAAGGGTCAAGCCAAAGGGTTTGCAGTAGAAAGAGAAAGTGAAATAAGAGTCCTGATTACCATCTGACTCTCTAGAAAAACCTGGATCTTGGTCTACCCATATATCACTATATCAAGTGCCTTACATCTTCAAAGGGGTCAGAGGCATTGGGAGTAATTAGAGCTGAGAATATTAATCAACTGGTGAGAGACTTCACTGCAAATAAAAATATAGCTCTTAATTGGAAAGAGTGTGAAAGGTCTCTCTGACATCTGTGTCCTCCTTATCGATTTACATCAGGATCTTCTGTAAAAGCACTTTGAAAAAGCCAAGCAGCTGTTAATTTATTGTTCTGAACAGTTATCCCTATTCCCCATCTCCTGCACATCATACCATCTTGAAAGTGGCTATTTGGATCAGCTTCCAAGGCTTAAGATGAATCTCCAAATTGTAAAGCAACACTGGTTTAAATATCTCCAAAATATTTCCTGTGCCCGGGATGCTATATTTAGTTTAATGGTTAAATAGCTAATTAAATTGTCTTGCTTTTAATCAATTAATAGATTTAAAAAGCAGCTTGAAATCAACAGAAAGCCCTAATGGCTGCCCACTAGGTAATGGAGCAGGTGCATTTGCATCTCTGGCAGAATCATTCCAGTGCTCCAGGTGACTTCTAGCAGAAAGCTGGTAGGCAGTGCCAGAACAGATACTCATAACTATGTAATTGCTATCAAGATAGGTATGGTTCAGGCTGGCCCATTAGAGATGGTCATTCTGATCCAAGGAACAGTGAAGGCAGCAGAAGATTTAACCATCACCACCACCCACCAGTGCCACATAAACACATTGCTGTTCTCACAACTTTTCACAACAGGCAACAGAAGAGTCATACAGAATATCTGGAAAATCTGGCTGGGTTATCCAGGGAGTTTTTCCAAATTCTGCATATATGAGTCTGCCTGCACTAGTATATCAATAGGACAGTCCTTTTTGCCCTTTGCAACACTTAAGTTGTGATTCCCCACCAACACAAGCTGGTCAACTGAACAGTATGAGGAAAGCCATTTCCAGGTATGAATTCCTCTTGCATGTGCAGAGGTCTAGAATAATCTTTATACCGGGGGTAGGCTATTCTTTAGCGGCTGAGTGTCAATCTTCTTCTGACTCACATCTGAGAGCATGCTAATTCCTCCTTTTTTATCCATATTCCAAACAAAATAGTGATAGGTCATTTCTAGTCATCATATTGGCTGGGATATGGAAGGAACAGAAGATATTTGGGGGTTCTGGGAAGGTCTGAGGGTGTGGGAGGATTTTTTTTGCATATTTGACAGGCTTTGGATGTGATTTTTGGATCCATTTTCACTTGCAAATAATGATGAAAAAAATTATAAATGCAGGGGAGACTTTTGAGGGAGTGGCAGGAGGCTGTAGTGGCTGCAAAAAGTGGGGTCTGGGGGATATGTGTGGCTCATGGGCCACACTTCTCTCCACCCTTACTTTACACAACTTGCACATGCTGAAATGTAACACTTGACACTTCCACATTCCTGCTCCAATGCTAATGTTTGAACGTGGGGCAAATATCTTTGTTAGAAATTGCAGCATTGTAAGCCTGACAACGTAGTCCCAGAACAGATAGTCTATTGTCTTTGCACCATTGCAACAACCAGACGTTCTCCTAAAACCTACATTAAGCCACATAGCCCACAAACACAGCCATTTCTGAGCTGCCAGTGTGTGTGTGTGCGCGCGCGCACGCGCACGTGTGTGCTGTAGCTGGGTTTTCTGAGATGTGTTATCTTCTGTCCTCTCCAGTAACTCAGAAATGGCTGAGGTGGTCGGTGTGCAGCTTAAAAGTTAGTTTTGGGGATACAGCATTGGGAGATTTAGCTACGTCACTATAGCTAGGTTTCCCAATGGAGGGTTCCAGCCTGGGTGCTTTGTGTGCCTGCAGTCCCCTGCTAGTTTAAATTTATGGTAGAATAGTGCTGGATAGAGAAAGGCAATACAGAGCTGGGCTAGAAGCTTTATGGCCAACCTTATTTACACATAATATGCTACCACACTATACTGCACTGGCCCAGTAGCAGACACTGGGCCTTGTATAGGTCTGTGCAAGAGAAATCAGGTGTGGAATCACAACGATGGTTTGCATTTTTGCTCCCCGTCCCAAAACACCAAACGCCTGTGAGTTACCTTCCTCACACCTGAAGTCGGGGAAGGCAACATCCTGCAGTGGGATTTGGCGTAAGAAATCAGGATTGTGGCAACGTGGATTCCCGGTCACAATCTTCCTCTTGCGAAGCCAGTCACCTAGCCAGGCCAGATGGCAATTGCAGTTGAAGGGGTTAGCCAGTAGGTTCCTAGATGGGCAGGATACAATGTTGTTGCTGTTGTTGTTACTGTGTGTTTCCAAGTTGTTTTTGACCTATGGCAAACCTATCACAGGGCTGTCTTGGCAGAATTTGTTTAGAGAGGGTTTGCCATTGCTTCTTCTGGGCTAAAGAAGTGTGACTTGCCTAAGGTCACCTAATGGGTGTCTATTTTTAGCCATGGGACACAGCTGGAAATAAATAGCACCAAAACTCATAGGATAAAAAACTTCAGACTTTCTAGGGCTAGATTCAGGGACTGAGGGGCCTTTTATAACAGGACTACTTGAACTGACACTCTCAGGACCACAGCGGTTCATGAGCTACTGGCTGCCAGTCCACAGTCCAAGAAACTGTGAGAATATGGAAATAATATGGTGTAAATATTGTACAGATCCACGGTACACTGGAAAAAAGTTGTCAGTCCATCACGTCAGATAGCTTGAGAAATATTGCTTCACAAAATGCCCTCTGCTGCCTGTGAGTTTACATGGAGAAAGCAGCAGACAACTATGAGATGCTATTTTAAATTTCCCACAGTGTCTGCAAAGTAGTATCATATCAGGGCACTGCACAGCATTCTAAATAAAGACAGTGATGCAGAGTCTGGTTCTGCTAACAGTTAGGACTGGTTCATCATGCCTGGAATATCCAAGTAAATTACTAAAAACAGAGAAGGGGCTTTGAATGAAAAGGGAAGCAAATTTCAAGAGCATTATCATCCTGATACTTCCAAGAGAGGGAGGACTATGGACACGCATATGTTCATTTTAGTTAAATTTCCCCTTCTCATGACTCACAGAGTAGAGAGGGACTGCAGTGTGTCAAAAGCACCGGGTGAAATAGTGCTGATCTGATTGTCATACAAGGAGAGAAGGCGCACATTTCGAAGCCCTGTGAAGCTGTCATTGTGGATACAGTTGATGCGGTTATTCCTCAGCATCCTGGAAGAGAAAAGAGAATGAAACTTTTTCTGTAAAGCACTTCTTGATATCTGGGCTAGGGAGGAGAGGATCCTTTCATGTACTGATAAGCCACCACTCCTATTATCTCATTATACTTCTCTCATCCACTTAGGGGCAACTTACAGTGTCCGTAGCCCATCAAGACCCCGAAACATGGCGCTGCGCACTGATTCCAGTTGGTTAGCTGTCAGGTGTAACTCGCTGACCGAGGCAGCCCCTTCAAAGGCCCCATCCTCAATCTCTGACACCTTGTTGTTGCTCAGATTTCTGAGAAAGCCAGGAGCAAAAGTCAAGAGCAGAATGCAGGAGCAGAAAAAGAGGTTTCCCACTATAATTCACAGCCTCCAAATGAGTTCTTTGCTTCAACACAAGAAGAATGAACAGCAGTTACAGCACTTCTAACAAATACCATTCTTTTAATTAACCTTGTTCTTTGTGATTCTTCTGTGAACCACCTTTCCACCACCTTTGAAGGTTTCTCATGGTTTAAGACCTGAACCTGTGACTGCAAGCAAATCACATCTCTCTAAAACTGTTTATTTGTTTGTTTCTGCTTCCAGAGTCCAGACATGCTTGTGTTTATCTCTTCCATAAGAAATGCCTGTCCCTTTTTGAGATGATACTGGAATTATCAGCCCTACTCATATTGCTATCTCTTTTTTGCCAATATCCTTCAGAATGCCCTTTTTCCCACCAAAATCTCTTGTCCCTATACTCACATTTTCTTTAAGTGTGGGAGCTTCTTGAAGATGCCTGTGGCCTCCAGTACTGTAATCTCATTGTTATTCAGGCGTCTGCAAGAAAAAGAAAGGACAATTAACATGCAAACAGGAGAGCAAAATGAGCAACAAATAAATAAACAAAACTTAAGCTTCACTTAAAACAATACAATATCTATGTTTTCCTACACAGAGATATTCTCACTGGGGTGTGTGTGTGGAGGTGGGAGAGTAACTGTTGAAGTGCCACAACAGAAATTTCAGGACTTAATAAGGATCAGCAACATTTCATTTTATTCTGTGAAATGCTTGCACATAAAGCAAGTACGGTCACCACTGCACACCCGCTAGAGTTAGGGACTCAGGACCCCCACAAAAGTAGAAAAAATGCAAATATCAAAATATGTGTGTCTGTGGGAAGGCAGCCAAGGCATGCTGGGGAGAGTGGGCATCCAGGCTCCAAACCAGGTCAGGGAAAGGAGAGGGAAAGGGCCCAGGGTAGCATGGTGGCCCTATACTTCCTCCCCCACCTCCTTTCTTGGGTGTATGAGGTCATCAGGAGAATGTTTGTGGTGCTGAGAAATCAGGGTGTGAGCCATCCTTAGCTTGCCAAGTAGCAGCTGGTGGAGGAGGAAAGGACCATAGGTGGGTTTTTAAAGCGCTGCGTGACCTGATCAGAGCTGTCAAGGAGGAAAGTTTCCCAGAAAAGGAGCACTTGAGGTGGGCAGGCACAGGTTGGAGAAATTTGCAAATAATCAAATATGTGAAAGTTAAATCTACAAATGAGGAGAGCCAACTGTACTGCTCCCAAGATGTTTCAGGCCCAAACTGCACCTTGCATTCAGTGCATAGCAGCACTTCTGAATATTCCTTGTCTAAGAATCCCTATGAAATTCATGGCACTGCCATAAGTTGTCAGGCTACTCAAAGACAGCTGTATCTCTCCTCCCACATTTTAGGTTCAGAAACTCCATTACTAGAAAGGCTAAAATGACTCCTTCCTTGCTGTCCTTCCATTAGCAGATAAAGACATTTTAATTATTGTTATTCTGACAAGCTTTTGAGAATTGAAGGTTTTTAAGGACAGGTCTTCTCAAGAGTGTGCTGTATTGTTCCAATTGTACTTTTTTAAAACCGCTCTGAAACATTTTATATCTGGGTGTTTTAAACTGCTTTAGTGTTGTTAATAGTTTAATTCTATTTTAATGTTGATTTTTAAACTATGTTTTAACTATATTGAATTTGTTTTAATTTGTAAGCCACCTTGAGTGCCAGTTTTGGGGAAAAGGTGGAGTATAAATAAAATGATGATAACGGGGAGGAGGGGGGGAAGAAGAAGGGGAGAAGGAGGAGGAAGAGGAGGAGGAGGGAAACCACCAACATCCTGGCTGAGTTTGCTGATTCCATCATGATCACTGTGACAGGGACCATCAAATGGTTTCAAATACTATTATTGCACACTTGATTCTGACAATGTTGGCAAAGTATAGCTTCCTCCAGAGTACAGAAATCCTTCTTTTTTGAACTAAGACTTGCAGAATCCCTCAGCCATCATTGGGCAGTGGAAAAGTAATTTTTCTAATTCTTTTTTTGAAAAAAAAAAGATTGCCATGTCAGTCTGCATAATAAATAGAACAATGCAGAGGGGAAGGAAAAGGAGTCCTGTGGTACCCTGAAGACTGATTTATTTTAGCATGGGTTTTTGTGGATTACAATTCACGTTCTTCAGATTCATTCCTCAGACCCAAGCTCCAGCTCTTTCCTCTTACTGAAAGTGAGAGGACAGCTGCAAGATGTACCCAGCTTTAGCCAGGATTCTGGAACAGGGTTCTGCAGGAAAGACTTGTCCAAGGAAGTATAGTTTGCCTCATCCCCTGACACGCTGGCCTCCCCTTTTCAGACTGGGCTTGAATGTGGTCTTAAACAAGGGAGAATAAAACTCTGAATCCCCAGTTTCACCAGTGAAAGTCTCTGTAGGAGGTTGTACACATGAGGCATGTCTCTGAGGGATCTAGAAATGGATCCAGATCCATATAGCCTTGAAAGAGTGGCTGTGCTGTGGTTCAAGAAGGCATAGAACACAGCCCACTGCCACAGGGAGATCCTTCATTAATTCAATTAGTTAATGCCCCTCCTTTGTCCTGGTTTGGGACCCAGGGCAGCTTACAACAAATTAAAATAAAGTATATCTAAAACCTCTTTGATACAAAAGTTTAAAACTATTCAGTAAACATTTCTGTTAAAAACACTAGATTACAACAGTTTAAAAAGAAATTAAAACACAGCAAAGAAACCACATAATGTAATTCATTAACACAACACAATTCATTAAACATAACACAATTCATTTTAAAAAAAAAACCTTTTTGGCACAGTAAGTTAAGAGCTAAAGGCCTGGCTAAATAAAATTCGTCCACCACGCATTCTTCAAAGAACTCTATTCCATTCTGCATGCTATCTAATGCTGGGCTGGAAAGAAAACATCTGTTCCTCTTCAGTCCCTCTATAAAGTTCTTGGACAGAATGAAGAGAAGGATTTCGGTAAGAATTAACAAGAGCTCTGCTCCAAACTACCACACCTGACAATAAATGAAAGACAGGCCAAGGAAGGCTTGCTTTCGATGCCAAAACAAGCACCTCCAGCTCCAAGCCCTCTCAGCCTGGAAGTAAAGCAGGGATGAGGAGAAATGTATGCGCTCTGTGTACCTGTTCTGGCTCTCAAAGAGATAAACAGTGGGGACAAGGAACAGAAGCACCTATAGGGAGTTGGGTCGTCCATACGGAGAAAAGTGGGATATAAACTGAACAAAAAATTAAAATAAATGACAGGAACAGCTGCTGAAGCTTTGGCATCTGCCATGGCTAATTGAAATGGCCCATGAACTCCTTCCTTGTTCAGACTCTGAGGAAAAGATGAGGCCAAGAAGCTCACATGAGTGCTGCAAAACTTTCATGTGTAGCAGGCTCTAACCAAGACATTATTTTGGGTTGGAAGGTAGGAGAAAGAGAAAAATCATTAGCAAGTTTAGTTGTTGGACGTTGTAGAGCTCTGAGGCAACCAATCAGTAAGTGGGACCTGTCTCCTTAATGCATGGGAGAGACAATTCTAAAGAACAGAGAATATTGCTCTGCCTCTACAAGACAACAAAACCCAAAGGACAGCTACTGATTTGGAATATCAACACTCCGAATACAGAAACATCAGGCATTCATGGTTTTCTCAAGATTCATATGGAAGGCGACAGTGCTCTGGGATTTCATGGTGAAGAAAGTAGCAAAGGGATGTGTTTAATCCTTACAGTTCAGTAGTAGCCTGTGGGAGGCGCTCTGGGATCTTTGTTAGTTTCAGGTTGGAACACTCCACCACATTGGCTTCACAACGGCACTTGGGTGGGCAGACCACGTCACTGTGGCATTCACTGTTCAACTGATAATCCTCTGTACCTGGCAAGACAAGAGAATACCCCAGCCATGAGCATACATGTAGACAGGTGGATGTGGACAAGGGTGAGGGCTAGGTGGTACTGCTATCAGTATGGAATGGGATTCCGTATTTCTGAATACAAGCCAATGCCAAGGCCAAAGATCTTATGCTGTCTGATGTGGAACAGCAAACATCATTTGTCTAAGTCATGGTTCATAACACTTAATGCCAGTCCAAAAAAAAAAAAAAAGTACAACATGGAGCAGAAAATCCCACAAACACCTCTCCCATTCACTGGCAGTAAAAATATAACAATGGCAAAGTAAATAGCTGAGCTATTTGCTTCTCTCTTTTTGACCACCCAAATCTACTGCCTGTGGTAGCCACCTCATTCTGCCTAATGGCTGACCCTGCTTAATACTCTCACGCCTTTGTCCTGAAAAAGGCTGTTGGGGGTTCCTCACAACAGAATTAGACAGCAGCAATCATTTGCAGGAACCCAAAATTTCCTTTTCTCCCGCCAAGAATATCAGAAGAGTTCTGTTGGGTCAAACTAAGATGTCCATCTCACCAAATATACAACATATTTATCTACGAAGCCCACAACTGGGTAATAATGGACAGAAGCCTCCTTTCCCTCCCCCACCAGCATCCAGTATTTAGCAGTAAAATTGTCCTAGTGAGGCAAGAAAGGGCTGAATTAGATTCCTGAAGTTCAAATTCCATTCCCAATTCCACTAGACTATCTCTTCCTGTATGTTTTACAGAGTCCCTCACTTGCACAGCTTGGTCCTGCCTTATAAAAGAACGGAGACATCTTCACAGTTCCACTCAAACGAAAGTTTCCTTATATTCTATCTAGAGTGCTGTGGTAACTAGGTAGAGTGGAGATGTGTGGAGGTACTGGGCCCTCTAAAACAACGGAATCAGAAATTAAACTAAGGGACCCACAACAAAAGCCTGCAATGTCCAGCACTGTAGCATGTTTATGGCTCACAGATGGGGAAGAAAGTCTCAAGAGTAAAGACAAAAAGATAATACTTTCTTCCTTTCCTGAAACCTTCCCTCCAGTGCTAAAGGGTTTGGAGTTGGCTGCCAGACTACTATAAAATGTGAGTTATGCAAGCTGGTCAATTCCCTGCTTCTACCCTTTCCAGAAGAAGCCTTTCACCATTCCATGGCTCAGCTGCTCTAAACACACTGTAGGTCCCCCAAGTCACTAAACGCAGGACTTTGTTCAATAAGAGTTTCCTTTGATTTACAAATTAATACATATCCACATACTTGAAGACTCCTTTAAATATGCACAAATCAATACCATATTGATGGCATGGTTTGCTTGCAAACTGAGAAGTCACCAGAGTAACTAAGTTCAATATTAAAGGGAATTATTTTCACATTCCTCTCAGCAGCTTCTTTTCATAGACCTTACAGAAAGTATATTCAAAGCTCTGTTCTAGTTCTAAGAAGTGTGAATGCTGCAGCAATGGGGAAGGCATGTTACAAGAACAAAGACCTGGGCAACCCTGGCCTGAATCTGTGCAAGGACAATGTGCCTGCGACTGTACCACACCACCTTTGCCAGACTGAATCTAAGCCATTCAAGGTCAGCATAATGGCAAATCCTGCAACCTCCATCTGTCAGCAGAGGACAGAGCACATTCATGCAACTGATATGCAACCTCTAGCGCACCCAAATTCTAAAGCTTTCTCTCTTACCTGGGATGAAATATTGCTCCTTGGCTGTGAATAAAAACATGCAAAGAGTATTAATATAAATGTAGTAAAATTAAGATACTAAAGGCCATGCCACTCATTTCCCCCTGGACCTGTGAACAAGCATGTTCATAAAAGAGCAGGAGGAATATCTATTTTACTTCAGATGCCAATGATCAGAAGCAATAGCATGCATATAAACTCTTATTTTATACACACACACACATACATGCATACATACACACACATACACATACATGTATGTATCTCTCTCCAAAGAAAAACAATACATTATCTGTCATCTGCTATAGTGTACATTTATTCAAAATATAAGAAAAAAGATTCCACCTAAACATTAGGAAAAAACTTCTAAGAACAGTACAACAGTGAAATAGACTGCTTTGGAGGTCTTTAACAGAGATTTGATAGATATATCTTGAGGTGCTTTAGCTGTGTATTACTGGATGGCTGGGCTGGATGGCCCTTTTGTTCCTTCCAACACTACAATTCTATGACATGAATAATAATTCCAAGAATAAAGGAATGGACATTTCAGTTCTCACTTTTCAAATGAGTTCGACAGTTTAAATCCAGCCTCGTGGTTTCTACACTTTATGGTTTTTGGAGGTTCTATAGCAGGCTAAAGGTGGCTCTGCCCTTAGGGTAAAAAATAACTTAAAATGAGAAAAGAAAATCTGGTTTGAATTTATGTCTAGAGAAGCACCACTGTGGTTTGACAAGAAGGAAATACATTTGAAGAAAAGGTAATTTCTACATCTCCTCCCTAATTTCACTCATATGTGGGAGGCAGAATCCCTGAATAAGTGTGCAAGTAAATGCATGGAGATACCAACTTTCTCTGCACTGTCCTGAGCCTCAGTTGAAGAAACAGTACCATTGCAAAAATATAATTTAAAAAAGAGACATGCATACGGGAGCAACGGAATTTCTTGCTCTTGATCTGTCCAATGCGCTTGTTGGCCAGGCGGCGGGGGCTGGCACAGCGAGCTCCACTTGTCTCAATAGGATTGGCACGCAAGAAGTCCGCCAGCCACTTCAGGTTGCAGTCACAGATAAAAGGATTCTGGGCCAGATGGCTGCAGTGGCGGAGAAACAGGAGCAATTAAATTTATTCACTCAGGAAATATAAGGCTTGCTCTAATGACTGCTATTAAAGCAACCTTAAACCTAGCTATTGAGTTGAAATTTCTGGCTAGCACACTGCTGAATGCTCTTTTAGGCAGAGTGGCCCATTTCCTTGTGGCCTCACTTAGGCATCAGGATACTGGGTCCAATCAGTGCCCATAGCCAAATGTCCAGCCTCTAAGATGTAGATGGAGAAACTCTGTCTTTCACTGGACTTAGTTTCCAGAAACTCCAGCTAGCATGGACAAAAATAACAATTAGAAAGCCCATTTTCCTACCAGGATGACATGTTCGTAAAACTATAATTCTGCAAGGCTTCCTTCTCTCCTTCCAGAGCTCTGTTCCCATGGGGACCTCCTGTATTTCCTCCAGCACCTTGCCTGACTTCCTCTTGTGATCACAGCACTCAAAGGGCATCTCCTTCCTTCCTCCCACAGAACCCTGTCCTCATCAAACAAATTCTCAGAGAAGCCAGCACTCACTCACAGGGTCTGAATGGCACGCAAGGTGGAAAAGGTGCCCTTGGCCAGGGTCTGGATCTTGTTGTCATAGAGCGAGAGCAGTGACAGGTTCTGTAGATCAGCAAAGGCATCTGCTCGGATGCAATTAATCTTGTTGGCATTGAGGAGCCTGGAGCAAGGAAGAACATCACACCAGGAAAGGGTGTGTGTATATTGCAGTGGTGGTAAAATGGATATTATGCAGTAACTTTCTTGGCCAACACTCACAGTAAAGGCTTCTACAGATCCCACCTGCAAGTCACTAACACAACCCAGATCAGCAAGACAAAGAACAATATGTCCACAAGCAACAATGTAATGGTAAATTTCAAAGTGTAGGTGCACTTCATGATAATTTCCACAAGCATATCTCTAAGGTGAGTCCAAAAATACAGGAAGATATTGTGATACATACCTATCTGCTTGTCTGTCTAATCATTCATCCATCGGTCTATTCCCATCCCCATCCCCAAAGAACAGTGACAGAACAGTGAATGTGCAAAGGTCAGGGAAATGACTAGGATATTGAATTACAGCTGGGGAGATCACAGACTGTCTAAGAAAGAGAAGAAGAGAGACCCAACACCACTACTCCAAATAGCACAAGTCTATCAATTCAAGCTTTTTCCAAAGACTCTTCCCAGCTCCAGAGAAACCTGATGTTTCTTCACTCCAGAACATGTTGCATTGCAACAGAGTAGTTCACAGTATATGTTGGTGCTGGGAAAATCAGTTTTTCCCTTGGATACTGTGAAAACTGCAGCCAACTTCAGAGGTAACTGCAAAGCTTAAAGAGGCAGTGGCAGCAAATGAAGCCATTGCTCCTGTCAGTGACAGCTGGTGAGTCTGATGTCAGAGAGGCAGTCAATCTATTCTGGATTTTACTCTGAACTGTAACCCAGAGCAAATTCATTACCTCACTAACATTGGAGTCACCAGCTTCTAGCAGTCCCTGCTAATTAAAAGACCCAACATTTCAATCTTGTGAGCCTTGGTCTACTGTATCACTGCTCATAAGGAAGGATTTTGTTGTTGTGTGTCTTCAAGTCATTTCCAATTTATGGCAATCTTGAGGCAAACCTATCATGGAGTTTCCTAGGAGCTGAGAGTGTGTGAAATGCCCAAGGTCATCCAGTGGGCTTCTATGGCCAAGCAAGGAATTGAACCCTGGTCCAATGCTAGTCTAATGCTCAAACCACTACACTGCATTAGCTGTCAGGGAAGGATTATGTTACTGTATATTAAGGTCCTCATATGGGATAGTATAGAGGTCCTCATCTGGGATAGTATAGAGTAAAACAGGGGCAGCTATAGCTGGGTGAGGAAGGAAGCAGTGGCTAAAGTTAGAGAGGAGGTGATAATTAGATGGGCTTGAATATAGACAGACACAGATTAAACTGAGACAGACAAAGAGAGGAAGAAAAGAGGAAACACTACATTCCAGAGAGCAGATGAAGAATTCTGCTTCTCATAATGAACGCTGCATATGTGGAAGGTGTCCAGTACCAGATGCATGGTGTAGACCCTCTCTGAAATCCATGTCAAAGTTGCTACTCTACCCAGCCCCATGACAAGCTAACATCCCAATGAGCCTCTGGCTCCTCCTCTCACCCATGCTTACAATAGCTGCAGTGCATACAGGCCTCCAAATACTCCTTTTGGCAGCTCTGTGATCTTGTTCCCATACAAGACTCTGGGAAAGAAAAAAAAACACTCTTGAGATTAGTAGTATCTCCTGATGATTGGCCTCAGTGTTCCAACGTCAATGGGAAAAGGGGCTGTCTCAGACAAGTAGACCTAGGTTCATTCTACATACACAGTTGACACATGGTATATGTGACCAGGATAGATTACTAGATGAGAGCACAAAACTGTGAGGTTGCAGCTGGGCTGAGGTGTGGGTGAACAAACAAACAAACTAAATACATAAATAAATAAATGGTGATTCTAGATTCAAGGTGAATTAGATTTCTACCAGAGGCAAGTAGGGTAGGGCAAGTAGGACACATGCCCTGGGCGCCAATGTCAGAGGGGTGCAAAAAAACCATGCATGTAGGAGTGGTGTGGGGTTAGGGGTAAGAAAGTAAGAGTGCAACTCCCATGCTTGCTCTAGGCACTGTTTACAGTAGATATGCCACTGATTTCTACTAAGGTTCAATTCAACCAGGCAAATTGTAATGTTTGAAATAAAGTTAAGCTGGAGCAGAAGTGCATGGCAAGCTGCCTATGCCAGAAGCTTACCCAAATGGTTGCAGCATTTCCTATCATTCCATTTCAGACTTTCCCCTCTCTTAAGAAAGAAAACATTGCAATAGTGTGCTTGAAATCCACTTCACATGAACATTTGCCAGTAGGAATGTGCTTACAACAATGGATTTTAAGATAGAGTCACAACATGCACTTGGGAACTGAGCCAAGCCAGCCAGCAACAACTGAAAACTGAAAAGGCCAGGAAAAATATTTGTCAAGGAGGTTGTGCACTGAGATTGCTGGGAGTCCAGGGGTGTCACGGAAGGGATACAGGGAATAGCCACCATGCCAATGATAAGTCCAGCTGTGGGGGATGTGTGTACATATGTGTGGCTGTGGAAGTAGTCATGGTACTATGCAGCTGGCATTTCATATCCCCATCTAAACTACTGCACTTTATGTTTACAATCTACTACACTGGAGTTACTTACAGAGAGTTGAGTGAGCGCAAGCCTTGGAAAGCATCCGGTGCAATTTCTGAGATCTGGTTGTTGCTTAGGTCTCTGAAAGACAAAGATAAAAAAAAACATTTCTGGAGATTTGCCAGAACAAAGGTTCCCTTTTGCTGTTTTTAAAATAATATCACTGAGGGTTAAGTCTTCCTGCATACTTGGGCTGAGCAGGAGGTTGCTCTTTTCACATAAGAGAAGCAGCATTTTTGGCAGTTGTTGGGTGGTAGGGGTTAAAGAGAGAGAAGGCAAGTGCAGAGGCTGGGCAACAGTGATTTCAACAGTGGTAATTTTGGCAGCAGCAGCAGTTTTGGTGGAGGGGGAGACTTGGGTTCATGCACCAAAGGCATGTTTGCTGTCCCCCATCTATTCTATCTAGTCTGACTGGCAACAGCTCTCTAGGGTTTCAAGCAGAGGTCTTTCCCATCACATGCTATGTAAGGCCTTTACATGAGATCTTTTGCATGCAATGCAGGTACTCTGTTATTGAGCTAACATCTCTGACTTATCCTAAAAGAGGAAAAGTCTGTCCAGGGCCAGAGGGCTGTGAGACTGGGTGCGAGGAAGCTGAAGTAAATTGCTTTGGGATATTCCAGCAGGCACAAAAAATCATCTTTAAAACAAATGCATGTAAAAAAAACCCCAGAAGGGGGTAGTGGATACAAAGCCCCCAACCTTAAATATGTGATCAAGAAAGCAATTCAAGATTCTTTCCAGTGGGAACTGATGTAGGACAGAGATCATGGTGTCTTGGTTTTAGAGGTGCCAAACTGAAGTTAAAAACCCTCTTCTTGAATCCCTGTATCTATGGTGACAACAACTGACAATCTCATAAGAAGGAATGGCCTTCAGATGTGCACAATGAATCCTAGCAGTCCTACAGCACTCTTCTACTATGATGCTATTTCCCAGAACAGAGAAACATTACAAGCAATCTCCCAGGAAAAAACCCATTTACCATTTGCTGTTATAAATCAAGTATGGACATAAGTGGTCAATTTCCATGGCAGTTATGGGCAACAGAAGGGGTATTCAGGATTCTATTTAAGAGAAGGAATGTCATTGCACTTAAGACTCAGGAGGAAATATTTTTCCCTTTTCTATCTGTACAATCTTAATTTTCCTTCTCATGACTCCTGAAATACAGATATGAATTCACTCTTCCAACTTAAAGCAAGAGAAGTTCTTAACACAGGCCAAATATACTTATGGGACAAGGTATTTCTGTTGTTGGAAAGGTAGATGACTTTCACATGTGGTGGAGTATGGACAGAGGAAGAATTGAGAGGGGTCTGTGTGTGGAACTGGCCAAGTCCAGAGGCAAATTTTGTTCTCCTACTTCCCGCCAGGGAGTGCGCCCCCTCACTTTTGCATATCATAGTGGCAAATGAAAGTGGACTGTTTCTACTTCTGGTTTTTGGAAAAGTGAATCCTTGCACTAATAAAAGGCACACTGAAACGTTATTTCTCTTTATTTCACAGGGGAATTACACTGCTGAGATGCTTGACTGCCCAGCAAAAGCAGAGAAACATGCTTTTTTCGCTGCCTTTACAGTAGTCAGGGCTCCTGGGAGATCCTTGAGACTGGAAAACTGGTCTGAAGGTTAAATGTGTTGTCCACCTCTGACCTAAGGTCTCAGAAACCTCACCCTGCTATGCTGGCTATCATTACTCACTCCTAGAGTGAGAAATGCATGTCCCCCAGGGACAAAAAGAGAATTGTAAGTTGATGAAAATATGCATAGAAGGCCAGAGAAACACAAGCCAGGCATGAAGAAGAAAACTGAGGGAAGCAAGAGGCAGGACTAGGTAGTTTCTCCACAAAGACACTCACATCCTGCGTAGCTTCTTGTATGATGAGAAAGCTCCAGGAGGGATAGACTTGATGCCATTCAGTTCCAAGCGGCTGTATGGTAAACAGAGCATGGAAATAAATTAACTTGGGAACAGTTGAAATGCCACATGATGCTGCAGAAAGAAGGCAGGAACATCTGGATAAGAGAAAGAACGTAGTACGTATCCTTGAAAAATTTGTTTCACCCCTTCACTGCTCTTTTATGTTTTCAACCCAATTATGAAATTAATTATGGGCCTATATATGTGACCAAATCATTGCACTAAATATGTATGTTGAGAAAATCCATGCAATATTTGACACCTGTTAATGCAACTGGCATCATATTCTCAGCTTGCATGTGAAACTACTCAACACACTTTCAGTTGTATGCTGGTCACAGAGTGATAATCTAAATATCAAACATCATTTCACCATATACTGAACTTTGCCTAGATCCACTTGGCCCATATTCCCAAAATGCCATCTTTGGATATATTAATTAGTTCTAAAATCTGGCTGGATATAAATTGGATTTAAGCTTATTTGGAAAAGCTGCCCATGAGCTATCCAAGAGATGACCACTTTAAGCTCTCACTACCACAGTTCTCAGTAGAGCAGTTTGTGTTTGGTGGTCCTCACTATGGGCCAGGGGATTTTCTTCATGTTACCACAAACTTTAGATTCACAGTGGCACACAGTTATAGAATAGTTCTTCATCTGCAGGGTGGAGATGCACAAATAACTTGCTGTATGGATTCCTCTGTCATAGTTGTTGTGTCATGTGTACTAATCTTCACTTCTGTTCACTTGAGAGTAACAGTGTTCGGATCACTTCACTGTAGTCTTTGCAATTACCATGCAGATGGAAATCTTCAGGAAATGCCATTTTCTACAAGGATTCAATATGCCATTAACCCTTTGATTGTTCAGCTTTTGGCAACCTAGAGATTTGGTGCTTGTTTAAAGTATGGTTCCTAAGGTGCCTATCATGCAATGAGTGTTTCTTCAGATAATTAAGGTTCTGAAGAACCTCAGCAAAATTCAACATGTGAAGCATGTGTGTGTTTGTCTGTGCATGTATGTGTGTGCGAGAGAGAGAAGAGGGGAGGAACTGTTTTCTGAATGCAACTTAAATATGCCTGAACACAAATTTTCCAGCTTAATGTATTTATAAATGAGTCCTAGAAATAGATTAGTTGTAGGCTTTAATTTAAAAATAAAATAAATTTTATTTTAAGAAAACCTACAATGTCTCTCAGACAACCTGAGTGCAGTCTCAACAGGGTTAGGACTAATTTTAGAAGATACCAAATCTTAGTCTTAGTCTTAGTTAAACTGCAAACCCTAGGATTCCACAGGATGTTGAAAGTGGAATAATGGCACTATAACAATCTAGTGTGGAAATGGTCTATAGCTATGGAAGAAAATAGTAAAGAGAAGAGTCACCTCTATATAAAGTCCAGGTTGAACATTATTCTATACCTCTCTTTGCACAAAAACCAAAGCTAAACAACAGCAGAGATGTGTGGGAGGCTTCTGTGGGTTTGCCATAGGCATCTAATCAGCCACTGGGAAAACAGAATGCCAGATTAAATAGAACTTTTGTCCAGTTCAGCACAGCACTTCTTGTGATCTCATGGCAAGAAGCAGAGCTAAATTGAAAAGGGTCCCTAGGGTTCAGGTCACAACACCCTTTCCCACCCAACTATGTGTCTACTCACATCTCAGTCATGGTCTCAGGCAAATTGGCAGGGATGGCTGTCAGCCCTTTTCCACGACAGTCCACAATCCCATTGCTGCAGGTGCACATGGCAGGACAGGAACCTGACGAAAAACTGCAGATTTGGGCCCTTGTAGCATCATCCTGACCTGCAGAGAAAGGGGCAGGGGAATGCAGAAGCTCAGTGAATGCTCCTTGCCTGTCTCAAGATGAGCACCTACACTTTGAAATTCAACTTTAGTTGAGCATGTAGAATTACAGTTTAGGCATACCAAGAAAAAATGCAAAGTTCCCAAGGGGACACAAACACAGCAAACATACGGAGTTCTAGTTGTGGCCTATTTTTGGCGCCTCACTCTCAGTAATATTAAAAATTTGGAGACTGAAGGAAAATTTCATTTCATGGGCAGGATTCCTATTTGGTGAAAATGCTCTCATTTTGCCTCACATAGTTACACCTCTGATTATAAGTGTGCATGTGTGTGTGCCACAGGCATCAATCCACTAATGCCTTTTCCGCACTACACTCTTATAGCGTGATGATTCCACTTTCAACATCCTATGGAATCCTGGGGTTTGCAGTTTCGGGAGGGGCCGGCCAGCCCCTCCTGAAACTGCAAACCCCAGGATTCCACAGGATGTTGAAAGTGGAATCATCACGCTATAAGAGTGTAGTGCAGAAAAGGCCCAAGTCTTTGGTCGTGGAGCTAATCTGAGACCAAGAAGGAACTCTTTCTGATTCTTCCAGGGATACCAAAGTCAAGGCTGACAGGGGCACACAATCCCCTTGTGCTCCCATGCAAAGCCTCCTGGTACTTTTCTGATGCCACCCACCTGTGCAGGTGAATTCATTCTTCTGGATCTCTGCAACGTTGAGACCACGTAGGGCGGATGGACCAGCACACTGTGTGAAGAGCCCAATGGTGGGCCGTTGGCGCAGCCACTGGGAAAGCCAACCCAAATGGCAATCACAGAATAGCTGGTTAGAATGCAAGCGGCTAAAGAGACCCAAGTGCCAGAGGGAAGGTCAAGGAGGAAAGAAAAAGAATTACATCAATGGCCGTCTTCCCACAGATCCCTTTTAGCACTCCTACTATGTGAAGCCAGGCGTAGAAAGTAGGAGATGCCTAATGAGCTTAAATGGAAACATTAGAACTACTTTCTAGGGAAGGAGATTCTGATGCTATAGGGATGTGCAGCAGTGAAACTCGGCTTCCATAGTCCATGTACCATGGACAGGATTGCAATCACCCAGGTTCTTGCCCACCACACTAATGCCATATATGTTGTCATATAACAAACCAGTAACTCCAAGACTCAAGATAGAGCTCTTTTTATGTTTGGAGGGGATCTTTCTACAACATGGCAGGGACACATGTTCATGGGATGCTGGCACAGTTCTAGGCATTAACTGCTGTGAGAACATTAAGGCCAAGAAAACAAGTCCAGGGTCCAACAAGGAAGTGGTGCAACTAGGGCCGGATGTTGTGTGCCAAAATCCAGGGCCCAATAAAGGCACATCCAGAGAATGTCAGCTGACAGTGTCAATGGCAAATAGGCTCTGTCCTAGACCAAGCACCTAAACAATAATTGGCAACATGCCAGTTGCCACCAGAGCTGTGACAACAGTCACAGCAGCAGGTTTCCTTTCTTATGATTAAAACAAAAATATTTATAGTTGAAGGGTGGCTAGCCAGTCATGTATAAGGAATGATTTTATTTTTGCTCTGTGTGTGTGTGTGTGTGTTCCTTCTGTACAAGAAAATGGTACTTATACCTAAGTAAATGTGTTTAGCATCAAGACAGCAGAGAGAAAACCATTTCCTTCCTCCAGCCACAATGGTGCTATGATTTAGTGTTAAAATGTGAAACAGTTCAAGCTCAGAGTACTTATTTTTCTTTTCTGTTTTGACAAGCAAGGGTTTTTTTATGTTTTTGTTTTTTCTGTCATTCAAGTATCATGGATGTAGAAGGAATTGTATAGCATGGAAAAGTATGTGTGTATGCATGTGTGTGTGTTGGAGAATGAAGAGAAATGTTAGTTTTGTACTTCACACCTGAGTAATACACATGGCTGACAAAAGGGGGGCAAAGGAAGGGCATTGAAATACGGGGCCTAAAATAACTTAGCTGCACCATAGCTATTAGGAGTCATCAATGGCATGATCTGATAACTCCCAAATCACCATATCCTGTAAAATGCCCACTCCACTATCTTCTACACTCATCCCCACCCTAATCTTGGACTACTTCTTCAAGTGCTCACAAGGTGCGCAGTTTGGGCATGTGGTTGAAGCTGGAGATGGGGATAGTGCTGATGTTGTTGTTGTTCAAAGTCCTGCAAGAAGGAATAAAAGAGAGAGCATCAGTGAGTGTCTGAGGGTAATATGCTGTCATTTCGTTTTCATTGGCCACCCTTTCTAAGACTGCATGCACCATACCTTCATTGCAAATGTACCGGCAGACCCCACTTGCTTCAAAGCAAACTCTTCTGGCATCTCTAAACCCAGGATCCGTCTCCAGTCAGTGTTTAGCACAGGAGGAGACCTAAGCTTTAGTTTCCTACTTCACAGACTTTTAAATGAGTCAAAGAATAATGCTGATGGTTTGGGCATAAATCCAATCATTAATCCCAACTAGAATATACTCATTAAAATCAGTGGAATGTACATGAGAGATTTACTCGGGCCATTTCCCCACTAGACTGTTATAGCGCTATTATTTCACTTTCAACATCCTATGGAATCCTGGGGTTGGCAGTTTAGGGACAGGCCGGATGGCCCCTCCCTAAACTGCCAAACCCCAGGATTCCATAGGATGTTGAAAGTGGAATAATAGCGCTATAACATTCTAGTGCAGAAATGGTCTATATCTGTTTTAGTTGGGATTAACAATTACATCTAATGTTTTGTTTTTACCATTTGTACTGTATTAGCTCTCTAAATATGATCATCATCATCATCATCACCATCATCATCATTTCTTACCTGCCTCTCCCTATGGATTGAGGTGGGTAATAATAGATCAAAACACAGCAAAAATACAAATTACAAAAAGGCCATTTCCACATTACATTGTTACAGTGATATTATTCCACTTTCAACATCCTATGGAATCCTGGAGATTGCAGTTTAGGGAGGGGCATTTAGAATTCCCCGCCAGGGAGCTCTTTGGCCTCTGTAAACTACAAACCGAGAATTTCACAGGATACTGAAAGTGGATTAATAGCACTATAATAGTGTAGTGTGGAAATGGCCAAAGACACACAACATAGTTAAAAACCACAAACATCAATTAAAAATGCATAATCAATTAAATTATTGACCATCTATTAAAAAGCATACACATCAAGAACAATCAATTCATAATTTAAAAACTCATAATTTAAAAACCATCCTGATAGGCCTGTCAGAAGAGATTGGTCTTTAATGTTCTTTTAAACACAGACAGCATTACCAGCTGCTGGATCTCTTCTGGTAGGTCATTCTATGATTTGGGGGTGGCTAATGAAAATATCTTTTGGTTACAAGTTGCCATGATGGTCCTGGATGGCCTTGGCTAACTGAAGTAAATCTCCCCTTGAAGACCTGAGTACATACGGTGGATTATATGGGAAAAAGCAATTACATAGTTAATCTGGACCCAAACCATGGAGGCTTTAAAAGTAACTAGCAACACTTTATACCTTACCTGGAAACTAACTGACACCCAGTGGAGTGATTTTAATATTGATGTAATGGGATCACTCATAATATGATCACCAGTAACCATTCTGGCAGCCATGTTTTGCACTAATTGCACTAATTGAAGATTCCAAACTTGGTACAGAGGTAGCCCAATGTACAGCATGTTGCAGAAGTCCAGCCTTGAGGTTGCCATAGCATGTATCACCATCTTTAGGTCCTCCAGCTCTAAAAAGGGGGTGCAGCTGACTTATCAGCTGAAGTAAACACTCCTAGCCGTTGTATCTATCTGCGCTGTAATTTGGAGCAATGAATCTAGAAGCACCTCCAAGCTATGAACACAGTCTTTCAGAGGGAGTTCAACCCCATGGACTGGTTGACACACCTTCAACCCCAGGTTAGGATTCTTAACAGTAAGCACCTCCATCTTGTCTGGATTTGGTTTCAGTTTGTTTTTCCTCATCCAGCCCATTATTTGCTCCAGGCATTATTTCAGAGGAGATACACTATCCTTAGCTGATGCTATTTTTGAAGGCATGCAGAAACGTAAAGCTATTCTATGCACAGTTACCAGGGTGTAAACCAGTGGAACTAACTTCTCATGCATAGAATTTCACTGAACATTTGACAACTGCTTATACAGTGGGCCCTCCTTACCTGCAACCTCTGGATCTGCAATTTTGAGTGACCTCAGAGTGCTGTGTCCTGCACCTAAAATGGTGGTGACATGCATGTGGACTCTCTGAAGCATCCACGTTCATGTTGCTGCCATTGAATATAATGGGAGGTGAGCATTTGCAATTCTGGTATTTATGGGGGGGGTCCTGAAATGGAACCCCCATATATATGGAGGGCCCACTGTACCTGAGAGCCTTTATCTACCTTGACAGATGGAAAACTCGGTGACTCTGTATGTCATTCACATGGCTGGGAATTTACTCAATTAAGAAGTTACCCTTCTCTAATTTATAATGGAGCCAACAAATGAAAAGTAGGCATGAGCAGAGTGTAGGAGGACAAGGCAGCAAGTAGCTCTGTACCTGAGAGACAGAGAAGGAAAAACTGGCCCGTGCCCCTTGTTATTGTGCATTGTTTCTTTTTATAGCATTAACTCTCACCTCCTTCCCCCTCCGCCTAACCCCTTGCCCATACCCCTTTGGACCACATTCCCAGCAAACAAGATGGAGATTTACGTTGTCAATTTTCTCTGTGTGCAAAAGCCAGGGATGTTTATAGGCTTTCCATCCAGTCTACTGGAACAAACCTCTCACAGAGACTTCTTGGAGATACTTACAAAACTTCTAACCCCCGAAGAGCACGGAAAGCCCCTTCCTCAATGCAACTAATATGGTTCTTGTCCAATTGCCTGCAGAATGGAAGAAAAGATTTTTTACTGATATGCAAAGTCCTATCTAGAATGTTCAGCCCAGGGATTCACTTGGATGCACTGAATGAACAATGAAAAGATGTAAGAGGTCTACGGGTCAAGAAACATGAGAGAACTGTGAGATACAAGGGGAGAATTTGATTTGAGGTTCAACAGTCTCCACACACATTGCATAATATCTCTGAGACGCAAAGCACAACATGCATTATGCCAATTTTCAAAGCTTCACTGGTTTCTTCATCAAGCAAAACCATTAAAAATCATAAAGGAGAAGAAATGTGACAATGTGAGAGTCAAAGGCCTACATTTTGCCTGCGATTCTTAATATCCTCATTGTTCTTCTCCTTTGTGATTTTTAACATCTTTGCCTGATGAAGAAGCCAGTGAAACTTTAAAAGCTTGCATGGTGCATTTTACGCATTTCAGTTGGCCAGTAAAGGTATTGCTCTTCTGTGGATTTTGGATTTTGTTGTATTCCACTCAGGGAAGCTACTCTGGTCCTGTGAAATCACAGGGCAAACATGAAACACAATGGCCAGGTCTCCTGGGCTGGAAGCCATACTGTTATCCCAACCTGTCCTGCCAAGACACTGCCACTCACAGATTCTTGAGGTCAGTAGCTCCACGGAATGCCTTCCTGGGCACAGCTTGGAGGAGGTTTTCACTCAGGTCCCTGTAAATGAGCAATTCAAGAAAAGAATTTAGCAGCAAAGAAGCCAAGAAGAAGACTGACAAGGTGGTGAGAGATCATAGTATGAAGACTAATACAGGCAAATTGGTGGTGATTATGCTCTGCACATGTTCAGAGGCACATGGGCCATACATATATAGTGGCACTGAACAGATTCTGCACAGCCTTCTTTTTACCAAACACCATCCAGGACAAATATGCATCAAGGAGCACAGCACAGTTTTCTGTGACTCATTTGTATGATATATGACTCATCTTAAGCCATTTCAGTTCAAGCACAGCAGCAAGAGGAAGGAAGACTGGCAATCATTTAAACATGGTACAACATTTAAAAGAATGCACATTTTAAAATCCTACAGCCTTCCTATTTAGAATGAATTACAAAAATAACTGAAGTTTAACCATGAAAAAACATAACTTTTTTGTCTTAATATTCCATTGAACAGAAATTACTGCAGCAAACTTCAGATCAAACAATGTTCATCTATAAAATGCCAAGATATACAGCTTACTAAGAACATTAATTCAAACATGAGGACAAATTATCCACTAGTATGCAGGGGAGAGCACTTGGAGTAACCAAAGAATTAAACAACTTCAAAAGCAGAATAAGCTATCTATTCTGGGAAAAATAGCCTCCATCAAAACAATGGTTTTTTCCCCTCAAAATTTCTTTCTGTTTTTTTAGATGTTCCCAATTGCTACATCAGAACTTAATTAAAAAAAAACAGCAAAATTCTCAGAAAATTTTATTAGTTACAAATAGTCAAGAGTTCTGAAAGTCTGTGTAGACAGCAAATCAAAGGTCTATTTTCTATCCCCAGTCTCAAGCTGTCTTTCATAGCTTTTTAACTTAAGCAAATGACACTTGATAGGGGATAATGCCCTGTCCTGTTAGGTGTCAGTGGAACCCCTGATAGAAAAAACAACAACAAACCTCTTGGAACTGATGGGCTATGCCATTTCTCTTCTCACACATACATCCTGAATTCTTAAGAGTTAACTTAGAGGCAAAATATCAGCCTTCTGTGCAATGACATTGAAAATCCGATGTCCATAGGTATGTATTCTAGCACCTCCTATTCTAGCACCTCCCTTCTCCCCAATTTTCTGGACCTGGCCACCTCCAGTTTAGAAACCCAAGCAAATATTTATGATATAAGGGATGGTGTAACAAGGACATCTTCCAAACTAGGGCTCCCTTTGCATGAGAAATGCCATTCTCATTCAACAAGCTTTCAGCAAAACACTGGAATGGGTGACATGCAGACACAACAGATCAATATGCTTATGTCCACACTAAATGCTAAAGCAGTGGTGGGTTGTTTTTTGCAGCCCCTTACTCTGACTCCCTGGAATGTCTTTTTTCTGGCCAAAAAAGTGGGGGGGGGAATTGCTTTTCCTAAAAGTTCCTAGGAGTGACAATTCACCTAAATTCACTTAAATATGTTGCAGAACCCCTGTAGGTTTCATACCCTCCATGTGCCCTGAATTGCCAAAGACAGTCCTGATTAAACTTCTTTTGTCACAATTTTTCAACTGCTTGTAAAATGTCCCAGTTTCTCTCTCCTCCCACTTTCTCACTTTGCATTCAATTAACTCAGCTGGAGGAAAGCAGAAGAAGGGGCAGAAGCTTGTCTTTTCTAGTAGGCAAAAGCAAACTGCTCCAAGCTTGTCTTTTTCCCCTCATTAATAACTTTTTTTCCATCTTGAGCCTCAGAGAGCAACTTCTCAAACTATCAGATGGGTGAAGGGGCAGATATTTTTCCACCAGTATGCCAGAGACTGGTACCATATTTGTGTCCATTTGTTACACCTATTTCTTTCTTTCATGGAAACTGTTCAAGGACCAGCAGCTGATAGATCATGGACAAGCGTCAGTCTACAGATGGCTGCTTTGAGTTGCACTCTCACAGAGGGTTTGGAAGGGACCAGGGGGAAAATAGTTGGCACATTCTTGTCTTTCCTATCCCTAGGAACAGAGGTATTTTCAGTCCAAAAGTGCTTGGCCATTGCTGATTTAGTAAACATGGTATTTGGCAGCAATATAGCAGGACTCCCATAGTACTTGATCAGAAGCACAAACAGGACATCCAATGTTGGTTCTAATGTTTTTCCTGCCATATCCTAACTGTCATGTAATTTGTTGTTCCACAACTGATGTGCAAATGATGAGCTTTCACATTGGGTTTCTATATCACAAGATTACTTACACACACACACACACACAGAGTCCACTCTACAGTTTTCAAATCCTGTTTTTAAAAAAACAAAAACAAATGAAATCTAAAGGATGTGTCCCACTAGTACCAATCAAAGAAACAGTGGGAAAACACAGGAGTGGAAGATGATGATGTCTGGATGACTGTTCAGTAAAACCCGTGTCTGGCAGCAATCCAAAGAAGTGGGGGGAGTAGCATTGTAGCTTAATTTTAGCCAGCAGGGGGCAGCATAGGCTTTTAAATTTTGTTAACTTGGCTGTCATCTATTCATTCTGTTATCTTATCCTCCTCTTACCAAGACCTCTGCTGCAGAAGAACTAGTCAAACTTGGCACAAGGCCTTTTTGGTGGGGGCACAGGGGACAATTTCCCTGGGCCTGGGACATGAGGGGGCCTCACTCATGGATGGAGCTACCTCAACACTGGCACTGCGGCATTGCTGCCAACTAATTTCTTTCAGGATACCACTAACTTGAGCTCCATAAACCTAATGGGGGCAAACTGTACTAGTGTCTGCTTTTGTTGTGACAACATGAACAAGATGGTGGCAGCCATACTTGGTGTCAACAGCAACAATCCAGACCTATTATACTAAAAACTTTTTTTTTAATCTCTTTTTTCCCTTTAAAGGAACCCAAAGTAGCTTACAGAATTCTCCTCTTCCTCTCCATTTTGTCTCCACAGCTCCTGTGTCAGGACAACTAGGTTCAGAGTCAGCAGCTGGGCCAAAGCCACCAAGTGAAATTCAGGGCCAAGCCAGGACTAAAACCTAGATTTTCCAAGTCTCACTCCAACAGTCTTAACTACAACGTACCACACAGGGAAAGGCCGCATATGAATATTCTGACCCCGGCCTCTCAGTGTCAAAAATAAGGCTGTCTTCTCCGCACTTTCTGCTAATACCTATCTTCCCTTCCAAGGTAGCACCTCAAAAAGCTTCATTTATTTACAATGGGTGTTCAACACTTCTTTAAATTGCATCAAGAGGTCACCGTAGGAGGCAGTGATGCAACTTTGCTCATGGAGACATGTTCCTCCAAAAGAACTCATTTGAAAGTATCTTCCTTCAGCTGCTTTTTTAAAAAGGCAACTTTTCCTTTGCTTCCCCCTTTACCTTATTTTGAGAAGATGCTGAAGGTAGTGCCTATTATAACACATAATGTTTTAAAATAACAGACTAGAAGCTGAAAAAACAAAGACATGTTCAGGAGGGTTACCATCCTATTGGGAAATAGGAAATCAGGACTGACCAGATACAATCCACTCTGCTCTGCTCTAGGGCTTTTGTGTTATGTATTTTGTGTACTTCTAGAGTCCAGAAAGACTCAATATTGTGGCTACAGTTTCCAGAATTCTATGGCCAACATGGCTACTGGTCACGCTGGCAAAGAGGTTCTTTGAGTTATATTCCAAAAAAGTTAAGTTTCCTATGTTCAGGTTCTATCCAGGAAAACTAGGACTGCTATACTACCACTGCTTCTACCGGGTATTCTATTTCATCTTGTTGATTTTTCCACTCTGAACAATTTTGTTAGGGGCTACTTTGATGGATTTTTCTCTCTTCTTTTCTCAGACTCACAAAAGGAATACAAAAAGAAAACAATACAATACAAAAGGAAACAATACAAAAAGGAAACAACAAAGGAATACACAAAAAGAAGCAATTCTCAGTTGGTCTTCTGTTGCTTGGTATATGTTGACATGAGCCCATTTACCAATTTTTAAAACACATCCAAGTCAGGAGGAAAAACTTATGAGGCACACTAGAAGTAATAATTCTACCTCAATAAGGCAGCTTTTCTTGCCACCTTAAAACACCTAGGCTATCACACCTCTCTCAGCCTCAGTTGCCATGCAACTATAAGGTGACATAAACAACACTAGCACTTTAAAAGTTTAGGAGAAATACATCACAAATATGGTCCAGGTACAAAACATCTAGGAATGGCTGAGCAATGCTTACATATTTATTTATTTGTTTGTTTGTTTAGAAAACAGATTTTTGAGAGCCATGGAATCAGCCAGAGAGAATAAATTAATGTAAATACAAGCAAAGGAAACATCAAGATTAAGCCATAAATAGAAGGCACAGACCCCAGCTACTAGTGTAGAATTAAAAGTTATAGAGCTGTACAACTCAGGGCAGAACTACATCTTTGACAGCAGATTGGGTGTGAAAGACCAGATCATCAATAGAGCTTGTCAGAATAGGTATGTAATGAAGTTAAAAAACTGTAATGGGCAAAATGTGACCAGGAAGAAGGGCTTTACTTCTCCTGCACTTGCTGCTCTTCTGCACACACACACCACACCAGCTTTTTCCTTTCCTGATGCAGTTCTGATTCTTCAATGGAGGGAAATGCAATTGGAAAATGGGACTGCAGATGAAAAGCAGTGGTAAGAGAAGAACTAAGCACCTTTTCATGCCTGTTGCTGATCTAGTACAAAATGCCTATTGACCTTGCCACTATGCAGACTTTGTGGCAATGTGGTGCTCTCAGAACTAGATCTGCTGCTGAATGTATCACTCTGGCTGCAATCAAAATGCTGAAATTCCAAAGTTTGCTTCCAATGTCAATCTCATGAGTAAAAAAGATGGATTCTATCACTCACTCAAGCAAGCTACAATGTTGTAATACAAACTTTTTAAAAAAGGAAATATATACAATTGGACATGTTTCTAGGAATTTTTTAAGAATATCAAATACAGGCCAAGATCCTACACCACAGTGATGTAGCTTATTACTTAGGCTGCATAATTCCATGTCCTCCTGTCTTCTTTAGCAGTCAAGCACCAAGAGGGGCTACTGACCGAGAGAGAAGGAGAAAGCAGTTCAGAAAAGGAAGAGGCAGCTGATCTGGGCTCCTAAGGGGAAAGAAATAAGGGTGTGCTCCCAGACTGTACTTTTTCTTTCCCTCAGAATGAAGACCAAGCTGCTGCTTCCTCCTCTGAATTTCCTCCCCTCTCCTTCCCTTCTTCACCAGTAAGAAGCAACAGCTGTCCCTCTCAGGGCTTGTGGAGGGGGAAATTTTGGATGAGGTTCAAAGAGTAAGAGAATAGCCTTCTGACCCCGTTAAAAAAAAAAAAGACTTATGCACAAATAAGCCACTAACAAAATTCTGCCATAATCTCCCATACAGCAGAACTTAATAAGACGTAGAGCAGACTTTAAAACATAAAATATAGAGTAGACTGTAAAACATGGTGTGGACCTTAAGAAGCAGAGATCAGAGTGACAGCTGCAAGCCACTGCAACAAAAAGCCATAAATTTAATAATTTAGGATCTTCCACTTCATGATCATGGACAAGTGTGGAGAATTTCTCATCCTGAAAGGCCTTTGAAGTAGAGGGGCCCCAGACAGAGGCCATGAAAGCTCAGCCAAAGAGCGGCATATAAATCATTCAAATCAAATATATAAATTACTTCCAGAAGGGAAATTGGAGTTCATGTTTTGGTTTAATCAGGCAGTGATTTGCATGATACAATCCTGCATAAACAAAATCCCAACTGGAAACCTGATCTAACTTTTAGATTCAGCACAAAGAATGGATCTCGGAGGTGCATCAGATACTGAGATTCAAGGCCTAAGAAAGAGAAGAAATAAACACCAATTTATCCTTGCCTCACATCTACTTAGGAATCTGTACAGACAAAAGGTGGCTGCCCCAGGATGTGCTTCCAGGCAAAGCTGGGAAACATGGTGGCAAACTTCATCTTGCCATTACTTTGAAGTCTTTCTGTTTTATAGGAAGGCAAAGGTATGCAAAGCACATTTTCTAAAGAGTACCAAGAGCCTGAGAGTACTCTTCGATCAGAGAAAGAGACTAAATCAAAGAAATCTTCACCTCCATATATTATTGATCTTTAGTCTTATTTGTGAAAACATTTGTAAAGCTAAACACTTTGAGGTATGCAGTGTTGGATTAATGTGGTTTAGCTACCTCTCCTGATACTATAACAATGCTGAGAGTGATCCAAATAGGCCCAATGTTAAGTAGTCAGTCAGTTAATCAATCAATCAATCAATTTATTCCAAATCAGTATAGTGTAAGATACAAAACAGCAAGCTACAAAACAGATGTGCATGCTAAAAACAGCATTTAGAATACTGAGGCCTTAGTAATTTATCAATCCCAAAAAATCAATCATCACTGCTATTTCCTCAAATTCCTGTCATTACCATCCTCTTACTGATATTTTTTGACAACCAGTTTATTTTATGGACTTGTTAATTCCAACCACATCGCCCATGTGTTTCTAGGAATACACAGTAAGATACAAGATATCCCATCACTTGTTATAAAACATTTTACCAACCTGAAGTTTGGCTATTCACAGTCAAAGATTCCTTTAAAATGTACGCTGCATGTTTGTGGCATGATCCAGAAGACACTTAAAAAAAATCCAGCACTAGGATGCAAGTGGACAGCAAATGCTATTGCTATTGTGTAATTTTATCAGACCATGCCAACTGGGGAGTCACACCTACAACTATGCACTTACAGAAGTGAAAAGCACTACTAACTTTCCAGTTAAAACAGGTTTTTTGAGCATTCTAAAATTTTCAATATTTCATGGCTTTTTGAGAATGTTTTTCTTGCATATTCCAGAATATTATGAATACATTGATTCATCTTTTAAAAAAAATCAGAATTTCAAAAGGTTATATAGACATTGGCACAAATTTCTGCTCTTTCTATAACTTCTTTTGCTGATGATGACTAGGCTAGTGTTGATCAACTCTTCTTAATTTATTAACTTTTACTTTCTTCTCCAACACCTGTAAGGAGCACTGGCAAACTGCTTCATAGAAATTGTGACAGACCAGTGTTTGGAATAAAGTAAGGATACAGTCTCCCTGCCTTTGGAGATTTTATGGCTCCTCTTTCTCCCAGAGAGTCAGCTTCTCTAGAGGTGAGTGGAAAGAATGAAGAAAACCACTCTCTGATCTTCCCATTTGTACAGACCAGTTTCCATCCAGTATCACAACAACTCTAACTGATATTAAGCTGACAGTTTCCCAGACATGAATTGCTCCAGTCTTGATGAATAACAGTTTGCAGCAACAGCTCTGTCTGGCTACAGAGAGCAACAACCTGACCATTACTTCCCTCATTCAGCCATTTATTCACGCCGCATCAAATAAACTAAGATCCGAGGAGCCAGTTTCTTACAAAATTAAAAATAATTACCCAGTAGTGAATGGGAAACTAGAAAGGCACATAGCCAGGCATATTGACACAACTAAGTATATTATGAGCAATGTACTGGTAAATTCTGGTAACACATCACTCAAAGGTTTCTAAGATTCTTTCATATTTATTTTTACTCTTTTGCGCCTTTATCATCTGACTTTTAAACTACATGTCCTGTAACAGACCATAAATAAAATATAGTTTACAATGTTAAATTCTTATATTACTTTTTACTGCTCAATATTAGTTAGGCAATGACTGTTGTGATAAGAAGGGTAAATGGTATAGTGATTTGAGTGTTGGACTAGGACCCAGAAGACCAGGGTTTGAATCCCTGCTCAGCCATGGAAATGTTAGGCATGTTAAAAAAAATAGAAAGTTTTCTCTGTTAGAAAGTATGAATTGGGGGAAGGGGGAAAAAGAAAAAGTTAGCTCCCCCCAGAGGTTTGGAATTGGTGATAGTTACATTCTATCCAAAGGAAAGAGGACATCAATTCCTTTCTGTTTTCTCCTTTTTCTTCTCTTTTCTTTCTTTTTCCTTTCTCTCTGCTACTTTTGAATTCACATGTTAATTCACGAGTCTCTTTGTGCTTAGATGTTGTTCTTTTGTTCTGTTTATACACACACACACACACACATTTATGTATTTGTAGTATTTGTTCTGGGATGTGTGTGTGTGTGTGTGTGTGTGTGTGGGGACAAGAGGGCAATGATTGGCTGGTTGTGCTTCTGCACGACATCATCGCTGGCCCACTGCCATCCGGCCCCTGTGCGCTGCACTCGCAGGCTGTTTGCTAAACGGATAACATCCATTTAGTGCCAATGATTGTACAATGCTACCGTACCTACCTGTCCTGCAGAAGGGCAGAAAGCACAATGGCAATGCTTCCTTTCCCAGCACAGCCTGGGAAGTGCCTGGCTGCGCTGCAGAAGGAAGAGGTGTGGCAATTGCTCTCCCTTCCACAGGAAGCTAGTCTCATGCAGAGGGGAGCAATTCAAGTCATGCTCCCTTCCCTGTCGGGACTGCGACAGGACGACTTGCAAGAGCCCCATCAACTAGAAATGACCTCAGTCTACAAAAACTTCTGCTACAAACTTCTTTCTCCCAGTGAGTATCAAACAACTAACACAGTTATGTCTTTGACATAACAAAGGACTAGCACAGACTAACACAGCTATATCTTTGAATCCTTTACTACATCTCTTTGGCCTTAGCCTAGAACAGGGTGGGCAACTGTGGCAGGTCTTGGGCTCATTTTTACATCCCAGCACCCCCTAGGGGCTGCATGGACTATTGGGGGGGGACCCAAAGTGGCTGAAAGTGCACTTCTGGTTCTCAAATATGGATTATTAAAAAGTTAAAACAGTACAGGAAGGCCTTGTAACTGACTTAAGGGATAAATTACTGCACCAGAAACAATTCATTCCCCCTGCTGGGGTTTTTTTTTTTTCCAGAAAAAGGTCAGTCTGACCATTCTGATGGTACTGTAGGCCACAAAAGGATATGTGTGTGGGGGGGTCATACTTAGGCCCTTTCCGCACCGGGGTATTAAAATGGTGCAGAGCAACCTCCGACGGAGGTTGTCTGCACTGTGGAGTGGATTGGGGCGGACTACTTTATCATAGTTCCGCACCTCAATCTGCTACTACGTGCCTGCAGATCTGCTGGAGGTGGGCTTTCGGCTGGCGAGCTTCTCCGGTTGGTGGAGAGCCTCCACCAGCTGTAAGCTGCCATTTTGGACACTGAAGCCGCCATTTTGGACACTGGAGGAGTGCAGAGCAGCGAGCTCACGCTGCTCCGCATGGCGACGGACTTACCCGACTGCCGGTAAGCTCCATTTTAGCGCGTTCCCCCGTTTCCCGCTCCATATGCAGAAAGGGCCTTTGTCTACCTTAGTCTGAGAAGCTATCTATTCCTATGTCTAGCCCAAACTTTCCTTTAAGTCAGGAAGGACCAGGCTGTAGAGGGCAACCTGGCTTGATTTCTGAATTCATCCATTGTCTCTCATCCACCACAGCACTAGAATAATTTTCCAAGCAACCAGTGCTTTCGTCAGTGTCTTACCCTGCTTTGTCTTTGCTCCCAACACTGCTCCCTGTGTGCTTTGGACATGAGCCACTTGGAGAGCCCTAGCTGGGATGGGTGCCTTGATTGCAACAAGAAGCGAGGCTTCCCAGTGTGAGATCCTGGCCAGCCCTCAGCAAGGGAGTGAAGCCAAACCATCTGACATCTCTAGGATACTGCCTTCCCAGTGGGGAGCCCACTCAGGCAGACAAGCCAAGCGCTTAATCTCTTGCCCTATGGCCAAGTTGAGGCTGGTGCAAGCAGCCGAGGGGGTGCAATGGTATTTATTAGGCTCTCATTCTCTTGGCTAATCCCAACTTCACACTTTAACCTGATTGAGGCATGTTTGACGTGCCTGTTCCTTGTGCTGTTTGAGGGGATTAGGGTTGGGCTCAGCGGGGTGGTAATTGCTTCCTATTGCTCCAAACCAGTTCCCCAGCTTACAGTCATACCATGAAAAATTCATCTCTGTTGTCCAGCCACTAAGAAAGAGACACTGAACCTGTGGTGTAGAGCCCCTCCCACTCCATCCATACTGCTGGGAAATATAAACAAAGAGCCCTATGGCACAGGACTAACACATTTATTATGGCATAAATTCTCAAGCACTAGCTCGTCATCAGATTGCAGTTGACCTGGAGAATTCTAATCCATGAAAACCCGTGACATAATAAATCTGTCATTCTTTAAGCTCTTTGCTGATTTTGCCACAACAGGCAAACACAGCAGCCAACTGTTTGGAAACTAGGAAGTACAAGGACCATATACTTTGCCCCATGATTGCAGGATCCGACACCTGGGCATTTTTAGAAGGTATGCAAATTCACTATTGCATGACCAGTTCATTCCTTTTGAAAATTATGGTGCTCTGGAGGCTCCAGAAACCAGACACAAGTTTGGCATAGAAGTTATCACACATGAACTTTCTTCTGCACTCCCACCCCTGGTCCTGAGCTTACACCCTCCTTTCTGTACAGCCCACCACCACCACTGCATGTAGTTCCTTTGCTAAGATGTAAGATGCTAGTGGTCACAGTCCTGATGTTCAGCCCCTGTAAACATCCAAACTGCCACTATATTTCTCTGTGTATAGTTATCTCTCCACCTGCACTTTCACATCTCTTTCTCCCCCTTTAGCCATCATGTTTGTCCTCTGGAGATTTCTGCTCCAGGCAGACAGAAAAAAGTCGAATTCTGATTCTTTAATTGGTGTCTACTGCCTGCCTCATTTTCCTTCTTTACAATGAAGATATTTTAACCTGGGCTAGACTCTCATATCACCATCCTACATACTGATGATGTTAACTCATCAACCTGGCAGGTTATACAGACAAAAGGTTACGGGTCCTTTTCTTTCTGTTTGCAGAGGAACATCTTTGCTTTAACTCAGGGATGAGAAATCTTTGGCCTTTCAAATTTTTAGACTATAAGTCTCACATTCCCTTAAGCACTGGCCAAGTTGTATGGGACTGATGGGAGTTGTAGGCCAAAACATCTGAAGGACCAAAGGTCTTACGACCTTTGATCCTCCAGATGAGAATTGAGGTCCCATCAATTCTTTCATGCCACACAAGCCTTGGCATAACAGCCTGTTGCAGTATTAGTGTAGATGCAACCTTAGGTGAGGTGCAGCTCCCTCACCCCCACTTAAACCTCCAGCCAAAGCTTCTCTGAGCAAGTAGGAACCCTATGGGACTGGTTTCCATTCTTATGGGATTTTAGGCCTGGCTTGAAAGCTGTTCTGACACCTGCTCCCCATTCTTCTTAGCCCTCTGCATCTACCTCTATTTACTCCATCCTGTAAATATTCTGTCCTGGTAACCTCTAATGTCCTACCCTGCACGGGGCTCCTGCTGCCTCTGCCAAGGACAGTAGCAGACAAAACCCCTACGGGCCCACTAGATTTGAATGGGCTTTGCAACCCCACCCACCCAGCTGGTCACCAGCCCCACCAAACCAGTCTGTCACCTTGGAACGTCCCACCCCTTTCCCCCTGCTGCATGTGGGTGGTAATTAGTACAGGGGTGGCCTAGGATTCAGCCCCAGGGACTAACGCTTCCACAGCTGCTGGCCTTGCTGTTATCGGCTGGAAGCATGCAGACAACAGCCATCAGACAGGTAGGGCCAGCTAGGGGTAAGGGAAGGATCATATCTCCCCATGGAATATTTTGCACTCATCCCAAAAGGAAACACTCCTGTGGCTCCACTTAATAAAGCTTCCTGTTCTAGGGTGAAAGGTCTGTTATTTTTCAAACCACAAAAAAATTGAATGCTGTGGATTAAGGTTGTCCCAAATTCTTTTGTGATCAAGAAGAGCACACAGAGCATTAACTGTATCATAAAATCAACATCAGTGATATTGTCCTTGAGTGCCATTGGACAGAGGCTTCTTCCAAAGAGGAGCAAAGATACCGGTACCTTATGTTGTACTTCAGCTTGCCAGATGTCCTTTATTTGAAGGTCAGAAAGCTTGCCTCTTGTAGAATTGGTGTCCCTTATTATAAGGAAATTCCTATTTCAGGTTTGGAAAGCAGCTCCCCCCTTTTTAAAATAGACTGAACAAGATGCCAAAAAATCCTGTATTTTGGGGATCTCATAAAGACAGAAATGTGTACATCATTTAGCCTACAACTGTGGATCATATATTAATTTTATAGAGGAACATTTGCCTAAGTTAACTGAAATCAATACTTTCATTTGATATTTAGCTAGAACTCACTAGCTATTAATAGCAGCCACTTTCTGACTGTCACTCCTGCACATCATGAAGTTTGACTGTCCTTTATTGCTATTTTGAACTGGACTGGCAACAGAGTGAGTCTGGAGGTGACTTTACAGCACATATCAATAGACAAAGGCCCTTAGGATTTTAAGCACCACAGTGTTCTGACTGGCTTTCCAGCAATGCATCTGTCCCTGCTCCTCCATCTACCCCACCCCCCCAACACACACACACACAACTGCCCAAACAGCAGGCAGGTACTTGTAAATTCAAATGCAATTTATGGCAGCAGCAGTTGCCTCTTGCTTCTCCTGCTGTGACTGAGAATCTGAAATGTATTTAGCCCCCTGCATGTAAATGAGATGCTTTGGCCAATTCAATCACTGTGGGGTGGAATATTAGGAGAGATGCCTAAGATCCTCATCCGTATATATTCGCGGCTGCCCCCTCCTGTCCCCACTGGAAGGTAGATGGGAGCTGCCTGAGATGAAGACTCAAATCTGTTTAATGTCTTTAAAAGAAGAATGCAACGGAATTAGTACATTGGCAGAGATCTTCCCCGGGAGAAGAAATTGAGCACTAAAAAAGCAAAGGAGGCACAACAAGAACTGACAGCTGGGAGGTGAAGCATGACACATCCCACTTGGGAAACAACAATGGCTATGAATTGGATTATGGACTGGAATAAGCTGCCCAGGGAAGGACTGCATTTACCATCCCTTCTAGGCTCTACAGCAAAACCAGGAGCTTTCCTAAAAGAGCCACGTGTAGTCAAAGACAGTTTTAAGAGAAGAGGCTTAGTGTTAACAGGAGGAAATTCCCTGGTCTGTGCTAGGAGGTTGGACAAGAAAGATGCTCCTTTCATTTTGAAGTTCTGAACCTGTGTTTCAGGACAACAGTGAATATGACAAAAAAAAGAACCATATGCCTTTTTATGGGTTTTTCTCTTGACCCAGAGACAGGCATATTTTGTAGCTCAAAGCCTGCTTCGAAGTGGAGTTGAATAATTCAGGCTGTGAATAGGCAATAGTCACTTTCAAATTTCTACAACACGTTTCCACAACCACATTCTAACATTCATAAGACACTCACATAGTCCTTTAATCGTGATTCTAATCCGTTCTGAGCTTCCTGGCAGACAGGATACAAAGAGACACCTTATAAATTTCCATATTTTCCTATTTCCTGGTTTCCAGTTTTGATTAAAAACCTGCATATTAAATGAGAAAGTATTTTGATTGGCTTCCAAAAGTCAGCAGATTCAAGAGATCACTAGCTATAACTGAATATAGCTGGGAGGACGAGATGTTAGGAAGCTGTTAGGACCAAGTCAGACCAGTGTTTCATTTAGTTCAGTATTCTCTGTCAGCAGCTCTCTAGGGTTTTAGACAGAAATCTTTGCCAATTCCGGCTACAGATACCGGCAGAGATTGAATCTGGGATGTTCTGAAAGCAAAGCATACATTCTGCCACTGAACTGAACTATGGCCCTTTAAAAAACTGCATGAAAGACCACCAGCTAATGAGGGTGATTGGCTTGAACTATACAGGAATTTTACCTCCTTCCCTGAGCATGGAGATATGGATAGCCACTAACCAGCTTCCAGGTGAACAAGCTATGGGTTCCATTTCTCCAAGTACAATCATGTGTGCTCGGGGACCATGGCATAGTTCAGTGACCACATTATCTAAGAGCATGAGCTGACAGAAAGGGAGAGCACAAGGACTTAGCAGAGTGCCATGTGCTAATGGAAATCAATAGAGCAATCAGCACCTGCATTAGAGATGAAAAACCTCAAATGGGCTGTACTTACCAGGGGACAGCTGGCTTTCAAAATTTCCCCTCCATCTGCAGGATTTTTCAGCATGAATTTCCAGACACTCATATATCTACATGCATATGTGAGATACATATGCAATTTGTGGACACAATGTATTGATGGCACCTGAAGTTGAGATTAAGCATATGGCTGCCAAAGTGGTTCTTCTAGGCCATGTGTATGCAATGATCTAGGCCTTTCTGCACTAGGGCTCTTCCTAAACTGCAAAACCCAGGATTCCATAGGATATTGAAAGTGGAATAATAGCACTATAATAGCGTAGTGTGGAAATGGCCCTAGTGTTTTGCTTCTAAAGCCAATCAACACACACGAGGATCTCATCATTCATTCAGGGTAACATCTGTACTTTCAGCATTCCACGACCCACTGTAGAAGTATCTGAATGAATTCCAAAATAATTCTTCAGACTATAGCTAACTAAGTAAGGTTGGATTGAGAGAAGTTACAAAACTCTAAAATAGAAAGGACAATTAATTTGATAAGATACAGCTTGCATTAAAAAGAGTGACCATCTAAATTCTACAGTCCTGGTCCAGTAAGATGGCCATATACCCTCCCATTATGTTTCTGGTCAAAAGGAAGTATGTTTCCTTCCAGCTGCTGTCACTCTGCCAGCTACTGTAGATCTTTGCAGAATTTTTAAAAGGAAGATGTCATGCTTGGCCTTAAGCATTTGTATATCCTGCAACACACGCACAGTATTAAATGAATCAGATAGATTCATACAACCAGCTGGGTCTGCAATGGGCAGTGTCTCAACTCTGTTCTCAAACATCTGTGAAACACTCATTTACAGTGCTGTTGAATGGCAGCACGGCTGGTGAGCAACGGGTTCAATAAACTTTCCCTAGATTTTGTCCATCAGCACTCAGTGTTGACTTTTCTTTTAAGAAAAAAGCTCCCCCCATTACTTTCACAACAAAGCCAACTGTGGAAAAAATTGGGGGGGGGGTCTTGTCTGACATATGATGAAATCTGAAACATCCAGAAAGATCCAAATTGAAGAAGGCTGTACTACATTTAAAAAGCTTGGAAAATTTATGTTTTGGGATTACAGTTCCTAAAATCCCCCAGCCAGCCTAGCCCTAGAGTTGTAGCCCAAAGAGTTTCTTTTTCCCTTAGCTCTTCTACCTACTACATGCTGAGTACAGCTGAGAATCTTCACGGAGCACAGCCAGCAATCTGAGAACCCCAGAAGCAGCGTGGCTTACTGCCAAATGGTGAATAACCCTCCTTAACCACCATAAAGGAAGAGAAAGAGATTTTTAAAAGCATCTCAGAATGCTATATACTACTTTATTAATATCCGACAGAAGAGACAAAAGAGGGATCAACAAAAACAAAGAATAACAGTGAAGATGTAAAGGTGTTGTTCAGTTTGTTATTACTGCATGCATGCTTACCCACTGTGCCCTTGGCAACAGAAGACAAAATTTATGCCAGGAATTGGGGAAGTGTGATCTGGAGCTACATATGCTCCAAAGTCTGTTTTGAGTCCCTGTGGCCGCACAGTATCCCACAATTTTAAAAAAACTTTTCTCTAAGTTGTTGTTGTTTGTAACAAAAATGGTTCCTACATCCTTTGGGGGCAAGAGGCAGTTTTGCCATGTTCTTCCTCTTCCCAGCTGTTTTAAGTCCAAGAGAGGCCTTTTTAAACAGAAATTAAACCAGTTCCAGTTGACTTCCTGTTTAGTTTTTGAAACCCTCTCGAGGGACTAAAACAATTATGTATGTCTGTGTCCGCACACACCTCCATGTTGTTTGTCAACTTATGGTAATCTCACAAATTTCATAGGGTTTTTTAGGCAAGGTATACTTGGAGTCTGTTTGCTATTACCTTTCTCTGAAATATAGTATACAGCACATAATATTCCCTGCTGGTCTCCCTTCCAAGTATTAACCATGCCTGATCCTGCTTATCTTCCCAGATTAGTTGGGATCTGATGCCTCCAGGGTATTTAGGTGACAACATGACAAATTTTCTCCTATGTCATTTAGAAGCTATGGTATGGTGGCCATAGTTAGGCAATTTGTTTCTTTTTTTAATAAATATGAGAGTGTGTGGGACAGCAGGGAACTGTGAAGACCATGCAATCCTGCAAGATCTCATGGAGGGCCAAATTAGCCCTGCAATGTCCAGCTTATGTTATATTTGGTTCTTTCTTACATTGGGAATGGTGCCTCATCGTAACTCCTCTGGCAAGCAGAGCCATTTCCTGTCTTTTTCCAGTAGCTGCAATGAGCTGAGATCCCAACTGCTTCTTCCAGCTCCTTCTCAACTTGCCCAGAATTTCACACACTATAAATTAGGCTGCAACTGCAAGGTAAAGGAGTGGTGGTAGGAATGGGGAGTATAGAAGAGATACGGAAAAAGGCCAAAAACGGACAAAGGTACATAATGTTGGTGAGAAGGAGGTTTTTACTTTGGAGAGCCCATGAATGGTTTTCATACATAACTTGGCAGCAGATGCAATAGCTACTTCTGGGATTTTACTACCACAACTTTTTCCTTGAACAAGGAAATTACAAAAGAAATACTTGAAAGAAAAACAGTTGAATTGAACTATATCCACAAATTCCAATCCATTAGCAGAGGTATGATAAAGACAATGGCTTCGTGGCACACTACATATAATTCAAGAGTCCTTGCTACTACACATATAACAAAAGGAATCTCCTCAGAGTATTGAACCCAGGGAAAGAGAAGTTACTTTTCCATTGCTAATGGAGTTAACATTTTATTACCTGTGTTCTACTGCTCTTTGTCCCCAATCCTCACATGATCAATAAGCGTAATAGCCTCTGCCTCCACTGAAATTTCTCAAAACCATCTTCACTGACAACATCTCAGAAAGAATATAGGTCTGTGACTCTAACATCATCACCATTTTTCTCTTATATGATTTATAACATCTTTGCCTGATGAAGAAGTGAGTGAAGATTTGGAAGCTTGCATAATTTAGTTTATGCTTTGGTGCTGGCCTCAAAATGGTATTGCTGCTTGTGGATTTTGGATTTTGTTGACTTCAGGTAAGCAGATTTATTGCTTTCACACATCAACACTAACTGGCCACTGTAAAGATCTGAAAGACCTGTATCATCTTACCTAGCCCTTGGAAAATTTAGGGCAAGGGACATGATTTGCATCTTTCTGGATCCTATTACATTCTCTCCCACTCCCACAACTGCATAAATATGAGCTATAACCTGAGACCTTAACATCACTCTGTACTGCATTTGAAGAATTGGGTTTATATCCACAAAAATTCATGTGAAACTAAAAATCAGTCTTAAAGGTGCTGACAGATTCTGTTTTTTCTCCCCCTCCCTTCCTCCTTTTAATATCACAACTAAGTTAACTGCTGCATTTACGGCTGCAGAATGAATGCTGCACTCCTGTTTTCAGGGCCTGAGGGCTTGCCAATAAGGCAGGTTGCAGCATCTTTGAAAAAGTGCTATTTTAGCAATAATCTGCAGCCCATCAGGCCAATGGCTCCTGCCAAAATGCTGCATATGGAAGGAAGCTAGTTATATATAGGCATTAGAGGAATATAAGGGAGTTATATATAGGCATTAGAGAATGATGATGATGCCGCCATAAATTATTGCCATTTCTCGCTGCTTTGAGTAGCTAGGAAAATAAACTGTCATCTTCCTCCTTTTGGTCTCCCATCTCAATATTTTTATTTTTTGCAACACCCCCCACCCCACAGTTTCTACTTCTCAAATGTGCCAAACATTTGTGATGCAAATACTTCAAATTAGCTCCAGTTTACAACATCTGCTCCTGTATTGGTGGAATATTTTGACTTTTGCCTCCAAATCCAGAAGAAATTTATCAACTATGCATATAAGAATTGTTTTGCAAAGCAGTACCCACTGAATGTCTACCTAACCATTTATTTGCTACTAACTACCAAACTATTACTTTCAAATAACAACGGTGTATAAACTAATACAAGTCTTCTCCAGCACTCCCTACCTTGTGTGAAAATCTAGATAGTCTGTGTTTCAAAAAAAAACACAGTAGTAGCATACTGTTTTTTTGTTTTTGTTTTCAGGAAACAAAGTTTGACAAATGCCACCTTTCAGCTGAGATTGTTTGTGCTGAGCAGAAACAAAAAGGGACACATGCTCTCTGGTTTCTGGTTAGATATGGAGTCACTGGCAGTCTTTGGCCATTTCCACATGAGACTGTTATAGCGCTATTATCCCTCTTTCAACATCCTATGGAATCCTGGGGTTTGCAGTTTAGGGAGGGCCGGCCAGCCCCTCCCCAAACTGTAAACCCTAGGATTCCATAGGATGTTGAAAGTGGGATAATAGCTCTATAACAGTCTTGTGCAGAAATGGTCTTTGTGATAGAGCCATCAGAAAAGAAGTGTCTGCATGGGAGAAGTTGCAGCCAAGCTATCACAATTAGAAACAACAGTCTGCCCTTCTGTACTATCTTCAATGGTCAGGAAGCCACACTGTAACCATTCATAGGATGCAACAGCAACAAGCCCATAAAGATAATCCCCATGAGTAGCACTCTCCATCTCTGTCTCAGTCACTCTGGATTCATCCCAGCTGACCAGTAACAAAGCAGCCTTTTTATCATCACAGTTGGCAAGGAAATGTGCTTCAAAAGCCAATGATGATGGGGTGTTGTGGAAGCACTGAAATGTGGATTTAGCTGTAACAATCCTATGAAGTGGGAGGACTGTTTTGTACTGAACTGGCCTGTTTAACTGTGGAATTTTCCAAGTCAGGTACAAAAGAAACCATTTTCTCAAAGCCACAAAGAAAGGGTAATTGATGGGAGGCATTGTATATTATACATATTATAATGGCATATTATAATTGCTGGGGAGAAACACTGTTAGTTCCCATAGCAAAGGCATAAAGACCTCAATCCTGTTTACCAGCATAACTATGCCAGCATAGATGGTGGCACAGACAGTGGCAAAGTGGCAGGGCACCATAGCAGTGGGTGAGACAGCAAAAGAAGTTGTTGCTATCAAGAGAGAAATTTGTTTTTCCACCCCTCCCCTCCTGCAGCTGACAGGTCAGGCTTTAGTGCTGATAGAATCCCACTGACAGTATTGCAGCTGTACACACTCCAAAAAGTGCTTTTATGAGGACATAAACAGAACATTACACTGGCATAAGTCATCAAAAAGATTCCATCTACAGTTTGGGGAAAAAATCAGCATGTAAATACCCATATACATTGTGCCCTTAAATGCATCTAAGAACACTTAAACACCTTTGTACATATATCTGGAAAACCTACAGGATTTTCAAAACTTTGTATAAACATGCTTAAAGATGTCTTTACACATATTCCATTAACTACACATTATGCACATCTGTATTGCTGGTGTTACTGGCAGTAATTGTAACATACAGAGCTACCTTAAATTTGGAGATAAATTTTTCTTTCCTCTAGGACAGTTGTTGATTGGGCACATTCAGAATGCAAGTTAGGCCATAAATTATTTACTTAACCTTTGGTCTAAAAATCCACTGTAAGCTAGCATGAATTCATGTTTCATTTTGTCATGTAACTGTCTTATTTTCCACTCACCTCATTTGACTTTTATCCTTAATGAACTTCTAATTCAATCTTATTTGACAAAAGTGCTGAGTGATAAGTGAGCATGGATTCGATACAAATCAATCAACAGTCAACCTGATCCTGTGTAGAATCTGATGTTGTGTTTAACCACTTGCTACCTGGGATTGCGAATGGCTTTGCTACTATTCTCCAGTTAACAATGGCAAGCTAGAAAAAAAAAAAAAAAAAGAACCTGTACAAAGTTGTTCCCTTTAGCTCAGAACAGTTAGATCAGGAGCAAAGATGTTTCAGAGGGAATAAATGCAAGCAAGCATGTGTGATTTTGGGCAACAGGGGTACTGACATAGACCTATGGAAATACATTATGGTAGGGAATAATTCCTTCACACTGGAAGCAGATTCTTCAGGAAGAACTGCTGCTAGAAATATTTACTCCTCCGGCAACAGAGTTGCTGCCCACTCAAATAGCACCTGAAGAACTCCATCAGGACATGCTTACTTGTGGACCCTGTGAAAACAGCAGGCTGTCAGTGAGTCAAGTAAAAGTAGCTCACTACCCACAGTGCCTTTGGGCACCTGAATCCTGCTGTCCAGATAGATGCAATTGGCAATCTCCTGTCCTGGCTCTGGAGATTATTGGACCACTTGGGAGGCAAGGTAACAGAAGGGCAAACATATACACCTGCAATAGTACATATATGGTAGCATCTCTTCCCCTGATGGTCTGCACATCCCAGTCAAATCCACTGTGCATCTTTAGTTGTACATCAAACACAATTACATCAACAGATGTTAACCGGTGAACAACTGAGAAAGGGAGTAGTAAGGCAAGTGCTCCACTGAACCATAATATGCATGTTGACATCCTTCCTGTTCTTCCTCTACTGCTTTCTGCACCATACACCATTCTCAAAAGAAGCTGTTGCCTGCAAAAGACCTGCCATGTTCTCCTTCTTCCCCATACAGGAAGATATGAAGCTGTCTTAGATTACTTCAGAAAACTGCCACATCTAGCTCAGCACTGTCTATTCTGAGTAGCAATACGCTCTAGGATCCTAGGCAGAGATCATTTCTACCCTGCTTCCTGTACTGCTATAAACTGGAGACATTCAGGATTGAATCCGGGGGCCTTCTGTATGCAAAACATGTGCTCGAGCCATGGCCCTACAAAAATTCAGTGCTGTCTATCCCAGCTTCTCACTGCCAATAATCACAGCCATCCATTACTGGGCAGCTGCTGCCACTGCCAATTATGTGCTGAGTAAATCAATGGGCTGTAATTGCACTATTAAGATCTCATTACACCTCTGACTCTGCAGCCCCAGCAGCTTGCACTGCGCTGTGACAATTTGGCTCCCACCGCCAAGCATTCACAGCTGCTGACTCAATTGGACTATTTTTTTTGTACCCCCTTCTGGCCACATTTTAAGGATACAAACTGAAAAAGATTCAAAGGAAAGCAGTAAGGACAACAAAGGGTTTATAGATTGCATGACATATAAAGAAAAATGAAATGGTCATATTTGGCTTTTGGAAGAATGAGTGGAACTCAAGAGAAGCTTCTAAATATCTAAAAAAAGTTTCCTCGATAGAAAGAAATACTTTTTACCAGCTTCAGTGTGATTCTTTTCATGTGACATGAGATTAATATAAATTAGAAGATTTCAAAGAAGTAGCCTTGTTAATTTCTTGCAGCAGAAAAAGAAAAAAGAGAAAGAAAGAAGAAAAAAGGAATGTAGTAGCACCTTTAAGACCAACTGGCTTTTATTTTAGTGTGAGCTTTCATGAATATACACACTTCTTCAGAGGCACCATGGAATGAAATTATAGTCTCTGGTTTAAAATGCATATTTATTCCCATTCCTACAACTATATAAATATTCCTCAACCAAATGACTGAACATTCAAAGAGGAGAGATACAGTAATAATAGGAGATTTCAATTACCCAGATATATGCTGGCAGTCAAACTCTGCCAAGACAGCAAGGTCCAGCAAGTTTCTTGCTTGTCTTGCAGACAACTTCATGGTCCAGAAGGTGGAAGAGGCCACAAGGGGATCAAATATTCTAGATCTGGTCTTGACCAACAGGGATGACCTTGTGAATGAGGTAGAAGTGGTTGGATCTTTAGGGGGGAGTGACCATGCCCTGTTGGAATTTAGCATTCAGTGGGAAGGAGAAGATAAGGGTAGCCAGACACTCGTCTTAGATTTTAAAAAAGCGGACTTCTGTAAACTTAGGGAGCTGCTGGCTGGAATTCCGTGGTCAGGAATAGTGAAAGGGAAAGGAGTTCAGGAGGCATGGGAGTTCCTTAAAAAGGAGATACTGACGGCACAGTCTAAAACTGTGCCAATAAGGAGGAAAAATGGAAGGCATCTGAAGAAACCAGAATGGTTGACTAAAGAACTCTCAGCTGAGCTAAGAGTTAAGAGAAACACGTATAGGAAATGGAAGAAGGGGGAAACCACCAAAGAAGAATTTAAGCAAGTAGCCAGGAGATGTAGGGAGGAGGTCAGAAAGGCTAAAGCACAGAACGAACTTAGGCTGGCCAGAGACATTAAAAACAATAAAAAGGGTTTTTTTAAATATGTCCGCAGCAAAAGGAAAAAGAAGGAGACAGTAGGGTCGCTACGCAGAGAAGATGGCAAATTACTCACAGGGGGGAGAGAAAAGGCAGAGCTACTTAACACCTTCTTTGCCTCCGTATTTTCCCAGAAGGATACAAGCACTCAACCTGGCGGTAGGGGAGCAGGGGAGGAAGCAGAGGAAATGAGGCACTTAATAAGTAGAGAGGTGGTACAGGAATACCTGGCCGCATTGGATGAATTCAAGTCTCCAGGGCCAGATGAATTGCATCCTAGGATATTAAAAGAGCTGGCAGAGGTCATTTCGGAACCGCTTGCTATAATTTTTGAGAAATCTTGGAGGACAGGAGAAGTTCCAGCAGATTGGAAGAGAGCAAATGTTATCCCCATCTTCAAGAAGGGAAAAAAGAGGACCCAAATAATTATCGCCCAGTCAGCCTGACATCGGTACCCGGAAAGATCCTGGAGCAGATCATTAAGCGTTCAGTTTCTAATCATTTAGAAAACAACGCAATAATCACGAGAAGTCAACATGGATTTCTCAAAAATAAGTCATGCCAGACTAATCTGATCTCTTTTTATGATAGAGTTACTAGCTTGATAGATGAAGGGAATGCTGTGGATGTAGCATATCTCGATTTCAGTAAGGCCTTTGACAAAGTTCCCCATGACATTCTTGCATCGAAGCTAGTAAAATGTGGGCTAGACAGGGCTACTGTTAATTGGATATGTAATTGGTTGACCGACCGAACCCAACGGGTGATCACGGATGGCTGCTTTTCATCCTGGAGAGAAGTGACTAGTGGGGTGCCACAAGGTTCTGTCCTGGGCCCAGTGCTGTTCAATATTTTTATCAATGACTTAGATGAAGGAATAGAGGGCATGCTCATCAAATTTGCAGATGACACCAAATTGGGAGGGGTTGCTAATATGCCAGAGGACAGGATCAAAATTCAAAATGACCTGGATAGATTGGAGAGCTGGGCCAGGGCGAACAAAATGAAATTCAACAGAGAGAAATGTAAGGTCCTACACTTAGGCAGAAATAATGGAATACAGAAATATAGGATGGGGGACACGTGGCTGGATAGCAGTACGTGTGAAAGGGATCTAGGAGTCTTCATAGACCACAAGCTGAACATGAGTCAGCAGTGTGATGCGGCAGCCAAGAAAGCCAATGCAATTCTCGGCTGCATCAACAGGAGTATGGTGTCTAGATCGAGGGAGGTACTGGTACCACTCTACTCTGCTTTGGTTAGACCCCATCTTGAATACTGTGTCCAGTTCTGGGCACCCCAATTCAAGAAGGATATTGACAAGCTGGAGCAAGTCCAGAGGAGGGTGACCAAAATGGTGAGAGGCCTGGAAAACATGCCCTATGAGGATAGACTGAGAGAGCTGGGTATGTTTAGTCTGCAGAAAAGGAGGTTAAGAGGGGACATGATAGCCATGTTTAAATATTTGAAGGGATGCCACGTAGAGGAAGGAGGGGGCTTGTTTTCTGCTGCTCCAGAAACCAGGACAAGGAGCAATGGATTCAAGCTGCAGGAAAGGAGATTCCACCTGAACCTCAGGAAGAACTTCCTGACAGTCAGGGCTGTCCGGCAGTGGAATCTGCTGCCTCGGAGAGTAGTGGAGTCTCCTACCTTGGAGGTTTTTAAGCAGAGGCTTGATGGCCATCTGTCGGGAGTGCTTTGAGGGTGTTCCTGCATGACAGGGAGTTGGACTGGATGGCCCGTGTGGTCTCTTCCAACTCTACATTTCTATGATTCTATGATTCTATGATTCTATGATTCTATGCTTTTCAACCTGAGGCTTTAGTATACCTCTGTACTGCATCTGAAGAAGTGGGTTTATATCCACAAAGCTCATGCTAAAATAAAAAGCAGTTAAAGGTTTCCTCCCTCTCCTTCCTTTTTTTTATAAATTAGAAGGTAAATATTACTCTTGAGATAGTTCCCCTCCTTGCCCTCCCCCTTGCCCTCCACTGCCCTAAGCATGATCTACTTGGAATAAGATTCTGGAATAGGTTCACTCACTAAGATCCAAGACCATGCAGCCCCAGAGCTCAACACCTGATAGACATTTCTCATTCCCTAGTTCCAAGCACCTCAGCACTATGACAGGATGGCAAACGACTCTCACTTTTAGAAGTGCTCACTAAAAAAAGAAGTGGGTGAACAATTCCTAGAGCTGCTGTGCTTTCTGCCTGTGATTGGTGTTGTTGCTAATTAGCTAATTGCCCCCTCTTCTAAATAACTTAGGAGCAGCTACTTAATTACTGTTCTGAGTCATCACAGATATCAAAGTCTCTCTCTTGCTTTATTTGTCTGAATATTGCCAATTTGCTACTGGCCATGTATGTATCTTCACTGCTTCATTTCTTGTGCAACTAATGTGAAAGCAAAATAAACATGCTGTTTGATTAGTCAATGCAGTACCGCATGTTTAGCTATAAGGAGCTGTCAAAAGACACACACAGTGCTGAGATTCAGTGCTACAGGAGCTTGTTTGTATGTGTATGTGCCTTCTAGCTGCCTGTCAACTTAAAGCAACTCCATGAATTTCATAGGGTTTTCTCAGCCAAGGAATACTCAGAGGTGGTTTTTCAAGTTCCTTCCTCTGAAATATAGCCTACAGCACCTGGTCTTCATTGGTGTTCCCCATTCAAGTACAAACCAGAGCTGACCCTGCTTAGCTTCCAACATCACAAAGGATCTGGTATCTTTAGAGTATCTAGGAGCTATCATGTCTCAAAACAACCAGATAATTTACTCTATATTAGAAGATGGATGAGAAATTCAATCAAGGACTTTGTTCGCGCGCCTGTGTGTGTTGGTTGTTGTTGTTTTTTGGCACATTTGTCCAAACCGCACTGCTTGGAATAGAGCACAGACTAGAACTCAATCTGTTCAATTCTAGGCTTGTAGTACATTCTGCTGATCAAAAGACAAAAGTGCTAGCCAACATGTGCTGATTTCTTAACATGTGCAAAAAAAAAAAAAAAAAAGCATACATTTCACACCTCAGTCAAAGGCGCATACCTCCCTTTGTACAAAAAAGAATGCACAGATATTTTTTTTTCCAAGTGGGAGAAATCCTACACAGAATTAGGGGAAGAATCTGGTTATTAAAAAAAAGATTTTGTTTAATAACAAAAGATACCAAGATATTAAAATACCAAAACAACACACATTCAGCTTTTAAAATGTCCCATCCTTAGTGTATACTATGCATGGTGGTCTTCATCACCTTACTTTCTAAAGCTAGTTGAGATGGCTGGCATTAGGCATGTACCTGTCAGCATGGAGTTCCTTCTCTTTATAGACACTTATTTAAGGTGAAAATGAAAACGCTCTTGCTTCATTCTTTCATGCTGATACTAGTTTCCACAAGGGACCTTGGTGGTTCTCTCACTCTGTGACAATGTTGGGCTCACAGTTCATTTTGCTTCCTGCTGAGACTTCAGCTTGCTAATAAGTGTGAAGAGGGTACTCTCACCTGTCCAGATCTGACAAAAGTGAGGACAAAGCTAAGCCAAACTGCAAATTAAATTCTACTTGCACTGGATTTCTGCAGTCAACCAGTGAGAGATACATGCTTAGAAGACTTAGTTATGAGGTTGTATTCTATTCAGTTGCACATGTTCTTTTATCATAATGTACACTTATTACAGAGCCAGTGTGGTGTAGTGGTTTGAAAGTTGGATTTTGCCACTGGAGACCAGGGTTCTATTTCCTTGCTCAGCCACAGAAACCTACTGGGTGACCTTGGGTGTGTCACACACTCTCAGCCCCAAGAAAACCCTGGGATAGGTTTGCCTTAGGGTCACCATAAGTGGGAAACAACTTGAAGACACACAACAACAATACTTATTATATGTTTGGAAAATAGCATCAACTGAAGCAGCATCAGATAAGAATGAAAAAACATAATAAGGAGTTAAGCAATAAGGAACATACAGACAAGGGGCAGAGATTTGTGAGCATATCCAGATTTATTAGTTCAGTTAGTAAAGCGCTGCAAAAACAAAACTCAGACCTTGGGGAAGGCTGGAGGAAAAGAACATATTTTACTGATTGATGACAGCGCTGGAAGAGGGAGAAGGATTCCAAAATATTAAAGAAGATAGGCTTAAAGAAGTTGGGTAGAACATACAACGAGGCTAAGGTTTTATAGTAAGTAAGAAAAGTGCCTGAAAGGCATAATTTGAATCTCTATTTACTAAGCAGTTTTTCTAGAGGACCACTGTGGGATCTGAACTGAAGCACAGTGAATCAATGCAAGACAACCCAGCTCCTGAAGCAGCCTTCCTGCCAGACACCACTCCTTCTACACCACTAAAGCCTCCTCAAATCACTAAAGCCTCCTCAAATCACTCCAATTTGAATTTTGGGCCCCCCACACACTGCATGTAAATGTGGCAATTTGCACAGCCCCCTTCCTCAACCACCCTTGCAAAATCCTGCCAAAAATCAGCCAGAATGACAGCCAGAAGTGACATTATATCACTTTCAGTGTTCCAAAATGTGTCAGTTCAGTCTACCAGAAAGGTGTGGGTTAAAATGGCTTCTCTGCAGCTGAGGGAACCCAAAGATTCTACAAACATGCTCAATGACCACCAAATGCTGTTCTAGAGGAGCATTCCATGCTGCAACATTTTGTTGCAGTGACCATTGTTATCTGTAATTACATGATGGAACCCATCCAATCACAGACCAATAAAGGTCCGTAGATTTTTTTTATACTGCAAGATTTTGTAGCATTCTTACAATCAGTTATTGCTGGCTAAACAAAAAGTTGATTTGCAGGGCATTAAATAAACGAACGTACACTTTGTAGATCTGTACAGAGAAGTATAGCCATTTATAGAAGGGGACACAGAAGACATCCAGTTCTATGGTCTCTAAACTATCCTTTGCTAATTTAGTTGCTGTCGTGTGTTTTTGAGTAATTTCCAACTTATGGTGATCCCAAGGAGAACCTATCAAGAGGGTTTCTTTGCAAGATTTGTTGGGGGGGTTGCTTTTGCCTCCCTCTGAGGATGAGAAAGTGTGACTTGCACAGGGTCATCCAGAAGGTTTCCATGGCCAAGCAGGGATTCAGAACCTGATCTCCAGAGTTGTAGTCCAACATTCAAACCACTACACCACACTAGTTCTCACTAATTTAGTTACAGAAATTATAACATGAAAAATTCAACACCCATGAGGACCAAGCAGCTTTGTATTTGTAGCTCTTCACACTCTAACATTACTGAAGATATAAAAAGCAAATGCCTTCAAAAGCACAACCAGATGTGCAGTAAGCAGGACTGGTATATGAGTCAGCTGAGATGACCAATTTTTGAAGAGGCCCCAGTGTGTGTGTGGGAAGGCGGACCAGGCAGAGCTTAGAAAAAAGAGGCTACATGATGACAAAAATGTCTCTGGACAAGTTGAGCTTTATAGATCTGTGAAATCAGGTTTCTCCCCACCATTAGATGGAAAGAAAGCAGATATATCGGGAAAATAGGATTTAGACAAATAGCTAGTTGTGCTGTTGAAGCACTGCAATACCAAAATCCCTTGCTCTGGAAGGAAAGTGGGTATTTGTCTAGTTGTCCTTCAGGGAGGATGCAACACGCTAAAGTTTCACACAGTGCTGGCCTGTGTTTGTATGTGCTTTCAAGTTACCTGTCAACTGATGCTAACCCATTGAGTTTCATAGGGTTTTCTTAAAGAATACTCAGGTGTGGTTTGCCAGTTCCTCCCTCTGAAATGTACCCTCTTTTTGTTGTGCGCAGGATGGAAGACAAGAGGCTCCACAGATTCCTTTGGGGCACATCTGGGCAATACTTGTTACACGTCAGTAAAAATATTAATATTGTACTTTGATGATTAATATTATCTGGTTTTTGTGTGCCTTCAAGTCATTTCTGACTTCTGGAGACCTTACAGCAAACCAATCATGGTTGTTTGTTTTGGGGGGAAGAGTTGTTGAGAAGGAGTTTGCCTTTGCTTTCCTCTGAGGCTGAGAGAATATGGCTTGCCCAAAGTCATTCAGTGGGTTTCCATGGCTGAGCAGGGATTCAAACCCTGGTCTCCAGAGTCATAGTCCAATGCTCAAACTACTGCATTCTGCTGACTCTTGAAATATACCGTACCCCTGGCCAAAGTGAGGCAGCTATCTCAGGCAGCAGATTTGGGGTATCAAGAAAAGGCAGCAAATGACATTGTTGTTGCTGCAAATTATGCTGTTATCATCCTTGTCATGTTTTTACTGCTGGAGAGACAGAGAGAAGAGGTACTTGTGAGATCTTCTGCCTCAGGCGTCAAGACAACTTGGTTCACCATGGGTACTAAGTACCATGACTTTGCAGGAAAGACATTTGCTGTTCTACCTCAGGTAGCAACATGTCTTCTCTAGCCCTGTTCTCATAACAGATACAATAACAGAGATGATATATAGCTCTATTGTATCCTGAATCTGGCATGGATATGCAAAGACACAACCATTTAACATGAGAGCAAGTCATGGGTCGGGTAACTTCTTTCTTTAACTTCTCTTTAAAAATTCTGAGTGTTTTATGATATGAAAGATCTGACCTTTCATATCATAAAACAGTTAGGAATAAGACAATTTAACTGCATTTTTAAATGCTGAACTCAGATATTGCTTTTGCCAAGACATAAAATTGAGCCTTCTCCCAGCCTTCATATTCCACCTCTGAACTGGCTAGTGTGAGTAAATGTCTTGGGCATGAAGAGATAGTGATCTGCACACATCCCACCATGCTTTATAGTGCTTAAAGGAAAGGTTCCATGCAGCTTGCACTTTTTTGCCAATGGCAATTAGACTAGTAAAACAAAATCTACATCGATGCACACAATTTATTTGCCTCTGGAGCCAGTGATACAACACAGCAGCAATCCAATATTTGCAGAGAAATACATCAATGGAGATTACACTGAGAATCTCTAGTACGCAACAGTCTGACACTCTGTCAGACTGAATACCCTAACAAATGTAGGCCTGTTGAGTTTATTTTTACCAGCTTTTTGATTGAAGTTGGTTTTCTGATGACATGTATACTCCTTCTTCATTATCAGATGCTCAATTTACAGCAGCCAAGATTAAAATGAGGAAGGAGATTCCTGAACAGTGGGGTACTGTCTTCAGGAAGCAGTGTGGAGAAAGGATGTACCATCTCAACTACACTTCGATATATGCTGGACCAAGTGGCTAGGAAATTGCTCAGCCAAAGAAATGGGTATGTCTAGCAAGCCTCTCCCCAGAACAGTGCTTGGGATTATATCTGAAATTAATGTTAAGAGTGGTTCAAGTATCAAAGGAAACAAAAGGAAGTGTTGCTTTCCCATGGTAAGTGCCTCCTCCAGTCTCTAAGTTCCCCATATGCTTCTGGTTCTCAGAGCTTTGAAAGCATGTTGGGAAGAGATTCTCACTGAATGCGATGCAGACCTGAGCAGGAGCAGACGGACAAATTACAGCACAAGGTCTTTGCAACATTCCAGCTCTAATCTAAAATCATCACCAGGCCATAAAGAAATAGGGCAAAAAAGTCCTGAAGAAGGAGACATAATTCACCTACATCAGGATAAATGCTCCACTTCCATTCGTAGGCTTTGAAGCAATTCTCATATACTAAGGTCCTTATTGCACAATGGTGCCATCCTGACACGGGGACGCATTGCTGCTGGTCCATGGCATGTGCCATCACATAATGTCTTTGCAGTCCCAGTGGTGTTGCATTCCCAGCCATTATGATAGTGCTTTATATCATTACTGGAAAAAATCTGGTAATGGCCTCCCTTCGCATAATGATCCCATCAGCTGTGGGCATGTAGGCAGGGCAGAAGCACTATCAAGCTCTTCCTTCTGCAATACAGCCCAGAAAGAGGTGGACTGTACTGCAGAAGAGAGTAGCATATCCCGGACACTACTCATCTGCCGGCAGCCAATCAGTGCAGGTGGGTACCATTTCAGGTCCCAATCACATCCCGACAATGGCATTACTTCCAGAATCCCCAGACAACCTGGAGTCTATACTGGCTGTAGTATTCTATGAGTTTTAGTCAAAAAATCATAACTTTTCCAAGTTCCAGATCTGATCTAGAATGGCAATTAAACCATGTGAGAATGGCAGAGAGAAAGTTTGGGCTAGGATATGTTGGCATGGAAAAATAGCCGCAATGAAGGATTAAGCATTTGTTCCTCTTTGTTGCTCCTCCACTCAAAATCTCAGCCTCCCAAATATATTTAGGTAGAACATGAATGGCCTCCACAGATAAAGAAAATGCCATTCTCTCTCTCCCCTTCATAAATGTGGCTCATGTTACCAGTATCCCAAGGAACCTGCACCAGGCATTTGAATAAGAGTTGGCACTGCATTCTTCGCCAACCAGACAGCACTTGGCAAGCAAGGCATCTTTTCTTCGAGCGTGGTATCACAGTCTCCTGTCACAGACTGGTTGGCAACATTTCAGGCCTTGGTATTAGCATGTCCAGTCAGTGCCCAGGTCTCAGCCAGACAACCAAACAGCTGCCAAGTCCTCTCACCAGCCTTTAGTCAAACAATGATTGAAACATTTCTGTGTAACTCCTCCCCTGCGCTCCCTACTATAGCTCACAATAAGACACACATCACTTTGGGCATTTCCTGAACTAAAGTAATCACAAAAGCTGTCTCTCCAGTGCCACAAAAACTACCCAATAAATCCTACTCCCTTCTCATTTCTTTGTAATACTCTTCCTTTAAGTGTTCCTATAATAGAGCAAAGAGGGAAACTATAGGGGTCCCATCTCAAACACACTGCTTTGGTGACTGCAGTGTGTGGAATGGGGGGTTATCCAATTTCCCTGCTGGCAAGGTGTCATGGAAGCAAAGAGTGAACATCTCAATTTTGTTCTGATAATTCTCAAGGCTGCTTTCATTGCCCCTACTTTCATTTGTTGAATTGCTTGTTTGCAGACTGCTCCCTTGGCAACACTTACAACATGGGGGTTGGAGTATACAGTGATACATACATATTCCTATTTGTACACAAAACCACAGGTCTCAGGATGTGTACTCTTTTCACTTTGGGAACTTTGGAGCAATGGAAGGAGTGAGCAATTAAGTAATGTAAACTCACACAATACAAGATAAAATCACAGGATTAATGGAAGAGGGACTTCTAGACAATGTAGTCCAAGGGTAGGGAGAGTGCAGTTCATAGGCCACATGTGGTCCTCAGGGTCCCCAACAATTGCCCACTCTTGATCTAGTCCAACTCTCCCATTTGCTGCAGAAAATTCAGAGCTAGAGCATCTGCAAAAGATGGCAATCCAGTTTTTGCTTGAAGATTTCTAGCAAGACAAGAGATCACCTTCCCTTTAGACAACTGGTTCCTTGTCCAACTGCTCTTGTTATCAATAAGATTCCCCTAAAGTTCAACTGAAATCCACACTCTTGTGACATTAGATCTAGTCCTACTCTCTACAGGGAGAATTGTTCTTTGCTCTCTTTTACATGACAACCCTTCAAGAAATGCGCTATTATGTGTTCTCCACCGCAGTGTCAGGTTTATCTTCTCCAGGCTAAAAATACACAGTTCCTTCAACTTTTCTTCCAGAACTTGTTTTTCATATTGCATTCTGCAGTACAGATATAATCACAATATCTAAAAGGACACTGATGAACTTAACATCGTGAGGACTTAGAAATGGCATAAATTTTTTAAACATAAATGTACTCCAATGTAGGAACCAGTCCCTTCACATGTTATGGGCAAGTGGAATCTCCAAGTTTAGAGAAAATAATCCACTGAATACTGGATGCTGGCAGGCAACAGCAGCAGATATTTGTTAACTTTATCTGCATTCCAGAGATGTATGTTTGGTCACTGTGGGTATTATTGCTATTATCATTACTATTAATACTGTAACTATTATTACTATTACTGCGGCCATTTCCACACTAGCCTGTTATAGCGCTATGATTCCACTTTCAACATCTTATGGAATCCTGGGGTTTGCAGTTTTGGAAGGATGTTCCATAGGATGTTGAAAGTGGAATCATAGCGCTATAACAGGCTAGTGCGCAAATGGCCTATGTCTACCACTATCTGCAGGTTTGCACTCCATCTTTTGTACTGCAGGGGGGATACAAACCAAATCAGTTTACAGATACTGTAATTGTCTTTAAAAAATTAATAGTCAATAATCGGTTCAAAAAAAGTAGCAAGGAACAGGAAGCTGAATTAAATAGCCCTTGGATCTGCTCTAGCATTACTCTTTGTTATGCAGCTTGTGCACTGTTTCATATCCATGCAATTTATCTGTAGAATATTATCATGTTTGAAGCAACCTTTAGCTTATATCCACCTTGCAGCCAGAAATTAGACAATGAACTTAGATATGAGATGGGTAAATGCCAACAAACTGCAGTGTAGAACTGGCAGGACCAAAAGGCAATGGCAGGGTTGGTGGGGGGAGAAAAGATGATGGGTGTACAAACATCAACAGTTAAATTAGTCTCAGACTGGTGTTATTCATCAAATCAAATTGAATAATTAGTGAAGGAACTCTGGGAATTGCAGATTTATTAGGGTTCCCTGTACAGATCCCTTGCCCTCTCTCAGAATATTTCACCTTTGCAACCAGAGAGCTGTCCTGATTAAAAGGCAAGATTCTGATTTATTTTAAGCCTTTAAATATCAGTGCCTGAATCAGTAATTGTTTTGTGTTCATTTGCAACAAACTGGTCCCAATTTCTTTTCTCATTCATTTTGAATGAGCTGAAGGGAGCACCTATATCTTAGGAATATTTGCTGTTGTCACACCACTATCACAAGCTACAAAGAAGCAGTCAATGAACACACTAGCCCCACAGACATGCTAGCCCCAGCTGGTAGGGAATGGAATATATGCATAGAAATAAGGAAGGAATTCAGCTCTGGGCACCCACCAGGCATTCATTATGATTCTGGGTATGAAATCAACAATGTCTAATTAGCAAACACATTTCCTTCCTAGTGCTCAGAGAGCTGTATACTAATTAAATATTGCAGCAATCTCAAGGCATTTGATATGGCAGGCTCTGCAAACTAGCCCCTTGTCCACCATCATAGAACTGAGGAAAGCATGTATTTTGGGCTGGGTGAACAATTTTCATACATTTCTCCTCTCAGACAGGAAGAAGGACCCCATCTGCCTTCTGCAGCCCATTTATTAGGTCTGGAGATTCATCATGGGACAAAAAGTGATCAGCTGAAGACATTATATCACCCTGCAAGCACATACACATTGTATAGTTACTCTGACATAGCTCAGTGTGCTAAGCAAACAGAGCTCACTGCTGAGAACTGGAATCCTAGTCTCCTTCTATAAGAAGGGAAAACACTAAGTTGTGTGGTTATTCTCTAAGGAAGAACGAAGAAGAGGTTAATATAGCTAAGAGAGCAAAGTGATGGATTCTTCTGGATGAGAAGGGCTGGGGTTACATATGAAAGCACCACACACCACTATTGTGTCTGATCTTGGACTACCATTTCCATCATGGTTCAGCGTGCAAATATAATAGGCAGTGTTACACATGCATACCATATAAATACTGCCAACAATGTCATCACTCCCGTTCCAAACTTTGGCAGCAGAAGCCACTGAAGCAAGCAAGTCACAGCACTGCTTGCTCACTAGTTGAAGAGCAGGGGAGCATACCATTACCCTTCTATCCTGGCTTTTCAGCAGGGGAGGGAGAATCAGGGCAGAGAAAAAGTACAGTATAATTGTCTACCAACTGGTTGGGATGAGGAAGTGAACCCAGCAGTGGCAGCCTTTGAAAAGCTAAGCTGTTTCATCTTTCTGCACTCCGTGCTCTCCTTGTCAAACCCAGGCAAGATAATAAAAAGGCCATGAGGATTTGAAATTCACACTTCAAAGTCAATATTGGAATAGTCTTGCCCTGTGCTGCTGCCTGCCAGATTTGAGGGAGTGAGCCAGAAGTAAGGCGGAGCGGGGAGGGAAGACTTCAGTTAATGTCTTTGTGCTGTAAGCAACCTCTTGCAGATTTCCCTCTTTCTGCTGACAAAAGATTGCTATTTACTCTGAGAGTCAGCTGTCCACATAGCCTGCCTCCCATCACTCAGATCAATTAACAGCTGTCCAATCTAGCCTCCTGTATAAGATTTTTAATAGATGAAACACACACACAGCTATAACCTACAGCCATCTGTACTCCAACACAGTAAGCGAGGACCTAGTGAAGGAGCCCCAGTATATGTCATCACAAACATATAACTAAGACTTACCATTACACAGGTACATAGTAGACAAAAGCCTAAATACCCTAAAGGTGCCAGATCCTGTTTGAACTTGGAAGCTAAGCAGGGTCAGCACTAGGTAGTACTTGGATGGAAGACAGCCAACAAATGCCAGGTGCTGTAGACTGTATTTCAGAGAAAGGACCTGGCAAGACCACTTCTGAATATTCTTTACCTAAGAAAACCCTATGAAATTCATGGGGTCACCATCACCACATGATTTGAAGACACACATACATACACACAAATTAAGAGGCAATGGTGCACTGGGCACTGTACAATGCACAGAAGTAGCATAGATGTTTCCACGTGGGTAGCTCTTAGCAACACTAGTTAGAAAAGCATCATGTTGCTATTTTGTCTTTTCATCTTTGATAGATGGGGGTGCTAATAAGAAAAAAAGAGGGAAGAAACAATGTGGAAACATCCATAGACATAAACATTCATTCTTTTGGTCATCAGAGCTATTTTCAACCTTTATGCATCATGAAACTGAATATTCTAAACTATAATGGAATAAAACACTGCAGAATTACATGAAAAATATTCTACCAGTGATACATCGCACACAGCTGCTATAATATCCTACAATACCACAGTTCAAAACAGGATATTGACAAACTGGAATGTGTCCAGAGAAAGCAATCAAGATGATCAAATGTCTGGAAACCCAGCCTCATGAGGAACAATTTAGGGAGCTGGATATTTTTTAGCTTAGAGAAGATTGAGGCCTTTATCACACTATGGCCCCATCCTGGCATGGGGACATGTCGAAGCTGGTCCGCAACATGTGCTACCACACAATGTCATTGGGGTTCCAGTCCTGTTGCATCCCCAGCTGTCACAATTGCATGTTATACTATTACTGGAAAAAATCTGGTAATAGGCCCCTTTCATGAGATCACCATGTTGGCTGGGACTGTGTGGAAAGAGTGGAAGTGCTATCAAAGTGCTTGCTTCCTCAGTGCAGCACCAGAAGAGGCCAACTGCACTGTGGAAGGAAGGAACATGTCCTGACCACTAGCATCCACCAGCAGTCAACTGGGTGCAGAGGATAATGTTTGAGACATGCTCTTGTTACTGTAGTTTCTAGCCCGGACTTGTGGGATATTAGATATCACTTTGATATCAATAATTTGCCCTTCTTTACCTATTCCTCTCCACATACTGCAAGGTCTCCCGGACAAGCTCACAGGCAGGCATGGCCACTAATCGCTGTAATATTCCAAACAATACAGGCAGGCCAGAAATAGCCGTCCTGCCACTTTAGGAGACCTCAAAGGCAAGTATTCTATTATGTATGCATGCTACTTACAAAGAACTCCCTGCCCCAAGCAGGCAACTTGATTAGAAGAATCCTCATCCGTCAAGCACTCTGTGTTTGCATACTGTCTACTCTAGTGTCAATTCGGACTTAACTCAATCATGCTAAATTCTGACCTTTTGGAGGCTTTGTCTCCAGCTCGAAACTCATTGTTTTCCCCAAGTACGGACCAGCCTACGGCCACATTTTCCCCTATAAAAACCCCTGACTTTGAGAGCTTCTTCGGATCGCTCCTGACTTCCATCCCGCCTTGCTGCCGCTTTGCTTGGCGAGCCTTCCCCTCAGTCTCACGTACTGAGACTCCATACGTCCAAACTTCTGCTGCAGACTATCCAGGCTTCAGGACAGGTGTGGTATCACCCAAACCAACAACTCCTCTTAAAAATCCCTCTATCCCACTCCAACCTTTATTTCTATAGGTATCTGTGTGAGTGTGCTGCATATACTGTTTGATTGTATTTTAATAAAACAACATTTATTATTTCAATTCTGTTTGCTCCTTGACTCGGCCTGACCCCGTAGACATTGGGTGAAAGATCTCGCTCCGTTGCCCTGCCTCTCATATTGCTAGCTTGTACTCTTTGCTAATTTCCCCAATTTGTGTAATCGAGAACGCACTTAGGTGTCCCTCCCAGGACCCCCAGAAAACAGGGTAACACTCTCATGCTGGCAATGGCACTGCAGGATTGTAGCTGAGGCCATTTCCGCAGCAGACTGTTATAGTGCTATTATTCCACTTTCAATAACCTATGGAATCCTGGGGTTTGCAGGATGTCGCAAACCCCAGGATGTTAAAAGTGGAATAATAGCGCTATAACAGTCTAGTGCAGAAATGGCCATAGTGTGAAGGACCTGAGAGGTGACATGATAGCCATCTTTCAATATGTGAAGAGATGTCATGTAGAAGATGAACCGATTTTTTTTCCTGCTGCTCCAGAGATCAGAACACAAACTAATAGATTCAAACAACAAGAAAACAGATTCTACCCAAACATTAGGGAGAACTTATTTCCTGTAAGGACAACTGGACAGTGATATGGACTCCTTCACAGAATGGTGGACCCCCCCATCTTTAAAGAGAGATTGGATGGGCACCTTTCATGAGTGCTGCAGTTGTGTAGTACTCTTACCTGACAAGGGGCTAGACTATATGGATCTTGTGACCCTTTTCAACTCTCAAAATTTTATGATTCTAACAAAACTATGGCACAGGGACAGAGCACTCCTACCATCATGTCTATACCTCCCTTCAATTGTGCACACACACTGGCACTTTAGAGATTTTATTTCACTAAAAGTCCATCTTCAGGCCATCTTTAATGTTTCTACCACCTGTGGAAAATCCATCTTCCTCATTTATCTACCCAGCTACATTTCTACATATTGCTGGGTTGAGGGAGGTAGAACTTGCTTTCAGCTACCGGTTTCTACACACTTTGGGGATCCAGGGACATTACATGTTTAAATATTAACTACTTCTTGCATTTTTAAATATTAAGAAAACTTTAGATTTCCATGAACTACAAAGAATTATTTAGATTGTGGGATTCCTGGTTACATACAGAGCAGTGCAGCTGGATTTTTTTTTTACACTGTCTGTTGGGATAACTTTCCCTGTGGAAACAGAATCAGCAGGATTATGCAGTGAAATCAGAACTAGGTCCTATTTCCCTGATCTGTAATGCATCAGAAATGCAACCAAGCCCTAATACCATACAATAAGAAGTATACATCCCAGTGGCTTAGTGGTGAACAAAACTGTTTATATGGTCTAACCCTGAAGCCAGCTGATGGATCTGTAAGTTTTTAGGCTGTGCCTGTAAATAAGACCCAGAAACATAAAAGATGGAAGGAGATATGGTTTGAGGCAGGCCTTCAGGTCCATATTAGGTCTTTCTGTTGATTCTTGGAAGCAAAACCAGTGAAGAGGGCTTTGCACATGCTAACAGTTGACACTTGTTTTCATTTGAGTAGTGAGAGTCAGAAGGATTTGGTTAGACAGCTAGCATAACTTCAGCAATGAATTCAGGGCTTCTCTTTGAGTTGTCTGGTCTCCAGACTAATTTCATTAGTAGTATCTAACTCTTCTATATGTGCACTGATCTATGTAGTGAATACCGCATGTATGAAAGAACAGCAGATGTGAAGCTTCCCTGAGGCAAACATTGGTTGACTTAACCCTTTCTGGGGCTGCGATTGGGAGAATGGACCAGCATCTCACACCAGATAGATCCCTCCATGGGAGAGATCAGCAAATAAATCTGTATATCCAAGATTCAATAACCCAGGTAACCTACATACATAGGCCACCTATTTCATTTTCTTCAGTACATTTTTATCCTTCCAAATAGCCCAGAGTTTCATCCTCACAGCAGCAGCAGCCTTTTTTATCTTTACATAAATAGCGTGAGATAGATTCAGTTTGGTCTCCAGTAGATCATGGCTAAGAGGGGATTCAAATGCAGGGCCTTCTCACTCCTAGTACAATGTTCTAACTGCTATGCCACATTGCCCCACTATATGACTCTCTTGTATACCACAAAATGCCATCAACCACATGTGACCATGGATCCAAAGACAGATGATATCATTCTTGTTGCGTACCTCCAAGTCATTTCCAGTTTATGGCAACCCTATCATGGGGTTTTCTGGGACTGAGAGTGTGTGACGTGCCTAAGGTCACCAGGTGGTTTCCATGGCTGAGTGGGGAACTGAACTCTGGTCTCCAGGTTTGTAGTCCAACACTCAAACCATCACACAATGCTGACTTTAAAGACAGTTAATAACCAAGCATATTTCAATAGGTTTGGTTGTCACGGTCAGTACTGAGGGTGGAAAGCTACCCTCTAGCCACAAATCCCCTTCCCAAACACAGCACCAAGGTCAGCCCCAATGCCTTCTTTACCCAAACGGAGTGACTGTTCCAAGTCCTGGCTTGTCTGATAGCTTATCAATAATTCACAGGTACAAATGATAGCTTTAGCTGTCAGGGTCCAGGAGCTACATGCTGTCCAGGGGAGGGGCAGTTTACGTCTAATGTGCTTTGAGTTGGGGGAGGAGGAGAGGTGCAGCAGAAGGAATAAATATTTAACAATGTGTCACTAAGCAAACGCTGGTGACTGAGTACCGAACATGACTGTTACACTGAGAGGCTACGGCTCTTGAAGTATCGTTTATGTGAGCAATAATGAGGACTCTGTTTCAAATAAGGTTTGCACTGACAACACATACATGCACACAAAAAGGTTTTCTTGGCCTATGTGCTTACCTACTATATTTTATTTAATTGCAAATAACTGTCATGTGCTGAGTTGTTAAGACAATTTTAAATGCCAAAGAGCAAAGAAAGGTAATACTGAGCCATTTGGGCAGGCTTAAACCTGTAAAAAAGATAAGAGGCTATAATTTGTATTTATTAAGTTATTAATTAATTAGATGCTACTTTTAAAGTTCATGTATGATCATAGGAAATGAAAGTATACAATGAATCACACACTCCTCAAATAATTGTATAGATTCTGGCTGAATTAAGTATAATACACTGTTCCAGTGTTTCCATTTAGACAGCTGCCCTGCCTTAATTTGGTACAAACCTTCATTTCTTTTATCCTATGTGTCATCGATCAGCCACCCTCTACTTCCACAATAGGAGACAATCTCATGAGAAAATGCCAGAATAGAATTGGTTTAATTTTAGAGTACATCTGGGGGCATGAGACCAAATGGATGTATATTATATGAAAGAACACCTGGCATGCTTTAGAGAGAACAGCAAACGTAACTACATTGATTTGACATGAAAGACTGCTCTCGCGAGAGTACTGCTGTAAGCCAAGCTTTTCTGTTATGCAAAGTGGAGAGATGTGGTTCCCTCTCTCTTTCTGTTGTTTAGTATAGCCTGTTTCTAGATGGGAAACAAAGGGCAATCGGGTGTAGCAAGAAGCCCTTTGTTCCAAGTATCTGTAATGCGCTCAGGGAGATCACACACTCCTCCAGAGGATCTGTTTCTAACCAATTTTGCCTGGACTGAAAGTATCTAGGAAAGCTAGAAGAGAAAAAAAAAAATCTAGTTTCACATTGTAAAGAGCATGTTTGGGTTTTGGAATGCTGAACTAAAATTGTTGCTACATATCACCCTTGTGCTTGCTTCTGCAGCCTGTAGCATCTGCTTAACCTGTGTTTTTGAGAATAAAGGTGTGACACAAACTTTCTCAGTTAAATGAAATATATGGAATCTGCTCAACTTTTCCCCCTTAATTTCCTAAAATGGCCCAGGAACTATCACCCAACAATAAACCCTGTCTGTTTACTCCAGATTTGTGATGTTGATTTGTGCCAAAATTCAAGATACTCTTGCCTTTGCAGCAAGCTTGTACAAACTGTGTATGGTATCTCTTTATAATCAAGGCTTCTTAGACAGATTAACAAATCAAAGTCTCAAAACACAGCTTTGCCCTCAAAGCCAAATTAAACACAAACCAGCCAATCTTCCCCACAACACAGTCTATTTAACTCAAAATGTAGTGCTACAACAAAGTACTGCATCAAAGCAAAGCAAACATCATCTGACTTTTGAATCCTCAGAGGTGTAATGCATTCATATAACTTATTTCAGTTTCACTGAACTTGGAAATACATAAGTTAGACTGACAGAAATGGAGATTGGAGATCAAGTAGCAAATCAGATCCACTATCCCACTGAAACCAGGGAATTCTAAAAGTGTCAGTCTGAAGAAGGTAGGTAAAACAGAGGTGGAAAATGGCAGAGTGCAGGTACTAGAGTATACCAACTGCTCACTTACATCCATTTGAATCCAAAGCACATAGTCTGAGCCTGGGGCCTAGATGGGCTTGGGACAAAGGACACAATTGTGGAAGTAACAACAGTTTTATATCCCCACTGGTAAAGCACAAGAGACCACCTACAGTTCTGAGCTGCAGGGGCTTTGCAGTCAATGATGGCAAAAACTAACAGGTATATTCCAGCAGAAATCCCAACTTCAGTTTCCTAACGAGACCCACATATGAAGAACTGAGTCTACAGCCATCACATGAGACAATGACAGCCAGATTTAGCAGTAGAAAAATGCTTGAGGCTCATGCCAAAGAAGAGGAGGAGCTAATAATAACAGACCACTCCTGTTACCAAGGCCTATGCATTTAAACTTGGGTGGGCAGCCGTGAGTAGTTCATTGTGACAAAGAATTACAAAGAGAGCACAATGGAACTGCATGCTCTGTTTCCTGTGACCTTGTCTACACAATGGGTGAGGTCTAATTCTTCTCTAAATGTAAAGGAAAATCTTGAAGCCCCGTCAGGAGAATTGGTGTATTTGTTAATGAAAGTCTGCAGAAACATGCCTGTCATCACATGCAGTCTGTTTGGGAAGAGGCAGTCAGGAAGTACATACCTAAATATAAAAAGAATGCACAAGTATACCTAAGGACTTTCTAGTTGTTATGTAGTGAAGACAATAAGCTCAGCAAAGCATAGTAAATTTTGAAGGAGATGTTAACACTATTAAACAGCAGCAAACAATCATAGCAACTCACAGCAAGACTCATAGCTACATAAAATTCACGTAGCCTTAGAAGTTCACATATTTGTGAGGCCTGTAATACAATTTGTACATCTAAAGTCATGGACATCTTTTCAAAAATGTGACTGGCTAAATATGTCCACAACTAAATAGCAGGTGGGTGGTTATCAGCATCCCTAACCGTCCTGCTCTGCTTATGAATCCTCAAAGAGCATCCAGTCATAGAATCTTAGAGCAGGAAGGGACCACAAGGGCCACCTAATACAAACCCCACCAGGTGGGAACACACAGTGTAAGCACTCTCAAAAGATGCCTGTCCAACCTCTGTTTAAGGACCTCCAAAGAAAGAGAATCCACCATTTTCCAAGGCAGTCTATTCTACTGTCAAACAGTTCTTACATTAAAGACATTCTTCCCAAAGTTTAGGTGGAATCTTTTTTCTTGTAATTTGAATCCATTGATTTGGCTTCTAGTCGATGGAGCATCAAAAAAACACACACATAAAAAAAACAAAAACACAAGGTGGCACCTTTTTCTACACAATATTTAAAGATGGTTATCATGTTACTTCTTCATTTTCTCTTCTCCAAGCTAAACATACTTAGTTGAAGAAGACAGCATGGAGAACTAGAAGGACCTGTAAACACAGCCAGCTTCTTATTTACCTAGTGAGATATTCTGAAAAGGGTTTGAGCAGTAGTAAGCTAGTGCCACACATCTCATATTCCAAAGCTGCCTGATAGCAACTCCTGTTACTACAGCCACGATGCCCTCCATGCTTTTTTCCCATTTTTTAAAATTGGCAACATTGAGGCCAGACAATATTCCTCTAGGGATTCTGATTTAGCCCAAAGGTCATATTCAGCAACACAGCACTTATGTTTTTCTTCTGGTCCATTTGATGTTTTATTCCCTGTCTGGCAACCATGCCCCAATACTATCTAACTGTATTGCTGACACTTGAGAATGCTGCAAAAGGGGCAGCATTTGTCATTGGTTACTGTTTCTAGGGGAACATAACAACGGGAATTCAATTAAATCTGGGTGGTCGGAGCCTTGGGTCTCAAATGCCATCCCCTCATCCTCACACCCATTCACTCACACACCGATATATGGACAGAGACAGTGAGTGTAAAACCAGAGAGGGCCAATCCAAAGCCATTCACCCTGTGTGGGTGATTATATTTCATTACTACACTCAAGGGTTAGATTTAAGTTGGTTTAGTAAGCTGAGATAGGTTGCATTTCCTCTCCTTAGCTGCCCCCATAATATCTCAGTAAATCCCCTATTTATGTCAGGAAAATCTGTTTCGCTTCTGCTTATCCAGAAATACTGCTCTTTCATGCAATCCTTTGACCCTGAGCATCAGGAGCTCAAATCTTCCCTGGCGCTGACAGTCTGTTCAGTTGAGCAGCATATGGGGGTGGGGGTGGGGTGTGCACATAAAGGCAAGGCAAAGCAGCGATGATGGTTTGTGCAAAAAGTACAAGATAATAAAAAATATGGAGACAGGCACATTAATGGTATGTTCTGTTGCACTTTAACCATAGGCTCTGTGAAGGACTAGGGAAGGAATCTGCTCAGCTGAAGATTTATTGTCTATCTCTGGCTCTTGTCTGTTGCAGATTACCTGCTCAATGCAGCATCACTGTAAAGTAGCTGAGCATCTTTACCCATCAGGGTGGCCTCTCCTGGTCAAAATATTTGTCATCCCTGTCACCCTAGTAGCACCAGCAGATCAAGTCCTAAATCTGTTATATATTATAACTGAAAAGCTAATTAGCAAGCATACCTGCACTTGTAAAACTACAGGGTCAGAGTTCTGTCCCTATGAGTATCTTCAAATCCAAGATATTTTGCTGCCTGGGTCAAAAGATCAAGAGGCTTGCCCCAGCCAGCCACATTACCTAAGAAGTCCAAAGTTAGCTAAGTTATTTTGGCATGGAAGGCAGAAAACCTCATAGGCATCTCTCCCAATACCTAGCAATAAAAATACAGTAACAGTAAAACTAAAAACCTAATAACTTCCTGCCTCTTATGATAATCTAAATCTGCTACTCCTTAGGCAGCCACCTCACTCTGTCTAATCACAAGACTGGTCTGCATTTGGTCCTCAACGGATGCCTCTTACCTATTGTTAGCTCTCAATTAAAAGCCTTCAGTTCCAAAAATTCTATAGGAACCCAGTGCCTACAAACTGAAATAAATGAAATGCACAAAACATAAGCATGAAACATACAAGATCTGGGGTGTGAACCCAAAACCTGTCCACTATTCCATTTATCACAAACGGTCTCCTGTCTAGAAGGCTCCTTGCAACTGAATTCAAGCATACCTCTTCCCAAAGTCCTGTGTTTTCAGAGCTATCTTGATGTTAATCCATGTTTATTCCAGATCACAGCTTTGTACAGCAAAAATTAGGATTTGGAACCCCTATGCGGGCCAAGCAATATCTGAGGCACTTCTGAGGACCTTCACCTCAAAGTTTAAACAAAGCAATCTGCACAGTATAGATTCCTTTATTTGAAAGCACTATTTGCTTAACTGCACCTTACATTTTTAACAGTCATTCTCGGGCAGACATAGAAGTCGCTCCAAGGGACAATACTAGCCATTTCAAGGGCTGGGCTAATGAGAGAAGTTTGCCTTTGCTTACAGATGGGATAACCTCTTTCTGCAGAGAGACCACCCATCCTGAAGCCACAAGCCGGGTGCAAATGCTGGTTAGGAGTGGAGGCCCCACTGTCAAGACTCAAGGGAGAGCTAATGTTTGTTTTTTCTCAGGTTAAGCCCCCCAAGCTGTCATGGAATGTCAGGGGTCAGCACCTGTGGAAAGAGAGAGAAAAGGAACTAGCAGTCTATCCTTCACTTTACCCCTCTCCCCACCCTTCTACAGCCCTGCTTCTTCATTCTGCACTATTAGTTCTTGTCATTATTTGTGAAAGGAAATGAGAGAAAGGATGAAATGTGAATCCATATAACAAGCAGTGCAATGGCAGAATGTCTGGAAAAAGCTAACAGGTGTGTGTCCCTTCAGTCTCGGTTGCACTGAGATGGAGCCAGAATAGATCATCTCTCCTAGGCCTCAAGGCCCCTCCCTAAACTGCAAACCCCAGGATTCCATAGGATGCTGAAAGTGAAATAATAGCGCTATAACAGTCTAGTGCGGAAATATCCCTAGTGTTTCTCAGAGTATCTGATGCCGGTAACCAGCAACTTTTTTCCCCATCTAATGTGCCCAGGACCAGTGCCATATTTGTGTCCATTGACTACAACTGCTTTTTAGAATCATAGAATCATAGAGCTGGAAGAGACTACAAGGGCTTTTCCTCCCTAGAAACTCTGCAGATCAGCAGCAGATAGTTCATGGACCAGCACTGGTCCAGAGAGCCACCATTTTGAGTAGCATTAATCTCAACTCCTCTCTGATATCCTTTCCTTAGCTAAAAGGTAGAGCCTTGCAGCTTCCAAAGCACTCTGGCTGCAACATCTCATCAATCTCAAGCTTTGTATTTGAGAGTGAAGGACCATATACTCCCCTATGAACCAGCCTGGGTTTTGAGATCTGCTGGTTAGGCTCTTATCTCTGTCTCACCAGCTTCACAGGTGCATTTGGTGGGAACATGGGAGAGGCCCTTTTCAGTGGCTGCTCCCAGGCTCTGGAGCTCTCTTCCCAGGATTGTCAGACTGGCACCGTCCCTGCCTGCTTTCTGGAGACCACTAAAGACATTCTTATTTCGGCAGGCATTTAATGCGTGATTATTGTGAAGAAAGGAGCAGGTTATTTAATCATGATTTATTTGTTGTTTTTAACATGTATTTTAATGTTGTTTTAATTCCTACTGATTGTTTAATGTGTGTTTTAACTTTTGTCTGTTATAGTTTTAGCTATGTTTTCTTTTTAAACTATTGTAAGCCGCTTTGAGTCTTTTCGAGGAGAAAAGTGGGGTAATAATAATAATAATAATAGTAGTAGTAGTAGCATGCAAAGCAGAGTACCTGGTTTCCTGAGTAGTAATAGTAGTAGTTGTAGTAATAGCAGTTGCTCCTGCTTATCCTCTTCCTCCTTTCTCTAGTATGCCTTCAAATATTTTCCAACTTATGGCTACCCTAAAAAGAGCCTATCACAGGGTTTTCTTTCAAGATTGGTTCAGAGAGGGGTTTGCTTTTGCCTTCCACTGAGGCTGAGAGAACATGACTTGCCCAAGGTCTTCCCATGGGTTTCCAGATTCAAACCCTGGTCTCCAGAGTTGTAATCCAGTGCTCCAACCAATATTACACATTGGCTCTTCCTGGATTATTTAGCTTTAATTTGAAGGAAGAAAGCAAGAATCTGATCCTAAAGATTACAAAAGAAGAGATCCAAAATGGGAAGCGGCATCTACATAAGGGTCCTAAAGCAAGTCAGCTTTGGGTGGATCTTCTAATTTAGAGCTACTCAAAGTTCTGGACCCTGGACCAATGTCTTTCCCTGAGTCATTGGTTGCTGACCCCCAGCAAGTTTCCAAAAAAGAAAGAAACAACTGTACCCAATGGGCATAAATACAATGCTACTTCCTGGATCACTGGAAAAAAGTTCCCCCCACCCATCAGATAGGTTGTTCTGAGTATTAGAAAGCTGGGTAGTCTTGATACCTGCACTTTTTCATCTTAAATGCAAATCACTAGCAGCTCAGATCTTTAACAACAAGTAGAGCTACTCCAGGACAATTCAGGATGTACACACAACCCCACATGAGATATGGCACAGCAGAGCTGTGAACAAGCACTCCCATGTCTAACAGCAGCAAGGAGTGAGCTACATCAATGACACAACACAAGGTGAGGAGGTGGAGGGGTTAGCTTTTTCCTCTTCACTGTTTTCCAAATGTAAATCCTCCCCAAGCTGGTTTTTACCTGTGCATAAAAATATAGGTTTGCTGGGAAAACAGCAACATGGGTGGCATGATTTAAATTTGGAAAATAGTTCTTAGATTTTTGACAGTGACTCTCAGCCCATCACTCCTGTTTTGTCTCACCCACACCTACATCCAGCTTTTGACACCATAACACTTTCTTTAAAGGTGACATTCAGTGAAAGCCTACAATTTATTCTGAATGCACCGGATTTTGAATGTTCTTGTAGGTGTAAGTTAAAAGCAGCCTTCAAGTGTAGGCTATGAAAGACTGCCTTAAAATGAGCGCTCATTTTAAGGCAGTCTTCCACAGCCCATTACAAAATACAGCGGCCCTTCCATTTTCATGAGAATTTGGGGTGCAGAACACTTGTGAAAGTAAAAAAACACACAAATAACTCCCTCCTGCTCAAGTGAGCACTCCTCCTCTCATTCCCTTCCAAAGCTCCCCCCTTTCCCTTGCTTTTTGCTTGGGCACATGTGCCTTCCTTCTCCGTGCTTGGTCAAAAAGTGAGTGAATCACAGAGGAGAGCCCTGCACACAGAGAAGGTGTACATCTGCCTTCCTCCCATTCCCTTGCTTAGGTATGCAAGCCTTCCTTCCACATGCCCAGCAAAAGGCAAGGGAATGGGAGGGGGAAGTGAGGGGAAGGCAAGCAGGCACCTCATGAATATTCAAATTCATGAAGGTCAAACCTGTGAATGTGGAGGGAGGATTGTACTTCTTATAATCTATATGTTGAAAAAAAATAATTACATTTTACAACTGAACCTCTACTGACATGGACTGTTAGGTCAGTGCTTCTCAGGCTATCTGACAAACTGTTCCCCTTCCCCATGTGCCAAGGACTGGTACCATATTTGTATCCTTTAGCTATAACTCTATTTTTCTTTTCTGCAAACTCACTGTGGACTGGCAGCTGATAGGCTGCAGACTGGCACTGTCCACAGACCACCACTTTGAGCAGCACTGCTCTAGAGAAGGAGTGGGCACCTTGTGGCCCTGAACTGCAACTTCCCATGGTCTCTCATCATTGGTTATGCTAGCTAGGGCTGCTAGGGGTTGCAGTCCAACACCATCTGGAGAGTGGCAGTCTGTACACTCCTGTTGTAAATAGTGCCCATAATCAACATGCAGAAAGTGGGTGAGGTTGGTCTGGCTCATTTCTTCAACACAACCTCAAAAGAAATGGAAATCCTTTCTTCCACTGTGTGGTAGCATCCTGTGGAATACAGCTAAATTGCTTTAGCTGGTGAAACTGTTGTTTGTGACACATGGATTAACACAGCCATTTGTTCAGCTCTTTGTACCTAACATTTCAGAAAAAAGCAAGCATGCAGCAGTTAACCTGGGTTGTGCACAGGACACTGGTTATTATTTATTATTTGTTAAATGTATATTGTGCTTTCCTCCAAAAACCTTAAGGTAGCATATGTGGCTCCTTCTCCCTCCCTTTTTATACTTAACAATAGTCCTATAAGGTAGTTTGGGTTGAGAAAGAATCAAAGCCATGATCACCCACTGAGTTTAACGGGAGAATAAGGATTTGAACTGAGGCTCCAGTCTAACATTAACTAATACGCTACAAGTTGTTCTGATTAACAACAGTAACCAGTGAACTTAGGCAGTAAAATGCATTGTGTGATGAGATGTAGAGCAGAAATGAAAGCAAAACAGAGAGAAGCAGCAGAGAAACCTCATGGAAGCAGGTCAGTTAAGCTAATAGTTTAGCTGTCCTCAACTTTCCCGAAGTGCAGGATACCAAGAAGGTTCTTACTACAGCTCAAATGGCATTGGGAGTAAAAACTGGCCTCTTTGGGCCAACAGTGGCTGTTTGACCTTAATGGGGAGGCCCATCTGGAGCTGATTAATAGTTTAATCTCCATTTTAAATTTGGTCACTGTCTGCCTTTTCCCTCCCACACATTGTGCATTAACATTCAGCCATTTGAGTAAGTGGCTAATTTAAACAGACGCTTGTTTGCAGAAGGCTTTCTGCATAATCAGTGGTGAAAATGACAAACTCCACAGGACTGTGCGGGAGCTGGAATGTCTCAGTGCCAAATGGTATGTGTTTGGGAAGACCAAATGTGAACCATCCAGATTCTCCTCCTTACAGTCAGAAAAGGAATAGCTTGCTAACTGGATAAACCTGGGATGGAGAGATGTAATCCCACTGGTACTAAGTCTTTAAAATGACAATGTCCTGGGGAAATATGTGGTGGTAAGCAGAGACAGAATATAGAGCAAAGTTTTTCTATTCTGATCATACGCCCCACACCCATCCAGTTTAAAGGATATTAACTTTCCATCTGACCTGTGGTGCTTAAGCATCTTGGAGGAAGATGTGGAGAATCTTTAACATTTTTTGTGCTAGAGAAAAAGAGTTGCTGATTTTGTTCAGCAAAACAATATGGAAGAATGGAGAACTCCTTTCTTGTCACTACCGAAATCAAATTCACAGCCTCCTCAAGCTCTTTTTCAGGTTATAAATGCAAAGTGAGGGAGGGATGGAGAAAAAGAAAGAGAAATTGCTAACAGATCTCTTGGATCACATCTTGCTTCCCTTACACAGAAGCCATGCGAGAACATATGGCTAAATACAATAATTACTTATACTGTGTATGAAAGGAAGAAAGAGCCCTTCTTATGACTGAAAATGAACTTGTACCTCACTTCCAGGCACCACACTTTCCAAGCAAAAGGAGTAAAGAAAAGGAAAGAGACTTGACTCTTGGAATCAGGAAGATAGCGGGGTGCATGGAAGAGGATGACCAGAATTATGGTCTATCCGATGAGTCCAAATGATCTTAGAAATATCCGGGATCCTGACAGAAAACTGACAGAAAAGAGAGATAAATGTCCAGTGATAGCTGAGACACTGAGCCAAAGTATGCTTGGAAAAATACTGCACTGTTGAATGAGAAGTCAGGTGGATTACCAAACTGGCATAGGTCCCATGCTGGTAGGCATTTTGCCCACTCTCTCTCACTCTCTCTCTCACTCACACACACACACACAAACAGAGGGGGGAACTACATATACACGGGAAGGAGGTACAGCTGACAAATGACAGAGGAGGGCCCAGGACGCCCAAGCAGTTCTAATGCCTTTATTGTGGCTGACCTAAAACCAAATACCCAGGCCCTTGTCTCCCCGGCGACACCTGAAGGGCCATGTTTCTTAGCAACCAAGAACAATGGCCCCTGGGAAAAACACATGCAGCTGTTTCCTGGCAAACTGCTGGGCCTTGTGTTGGTTCCTGCTGGCAAAGAATGGGAACCTGAGGACCTGGCATTGGCATGCACCAAATAAGCCAGCACAGAACAGTCCTCCCTCTACCTCTAAGCTTTGCTCAAGAACAGTCTTCCATAATCCATTCTTTGTGGACATAGAGAGCCAAATATACTATTTAGTTTACTTTGCAGCCAAATGTTAAGCATCTTTGAGTGCAATATAATTCTCACATATAAATGTCTCAGAACTTCTCTAAGGGCTGAACAAGCTTGTGGTCTGAGTAAACCACACAGTGCATCTGCAATGTTTACAACTGCAGGCAGAAAGCCACAATATCTATGTTTCATTCCTTCCCAGTTCTGAGGGAGGCAGTCAGAGTAACTGGGTACTTTTCTGAAACAAGAGTGGGCTAATAATATGGGCTGAGGGAAACAACTTCTAACTTCTGCTCCTTAGGATGAATATGACTCTGAACAGCAGTAATAGACCAGACCATTGCACATCTTCTGAATGCAAGTCTAATGTTCCTATGGCCTGAGTGACTTAATATGTCTTCTCTGTTAATAGGCCATATACTCCCACCTTTTGATATCATTTAACTGGCAAGTATGATCTAATTGGCATAAAATGTAAATTATATACTGCTATGCCTGCATGGCCATGCTGGCTGAGAGAAAAGGCTGGATAAACACATGCACTGCAAAGCTAGGTCAGGAAAGACCTCAAGGCATAGCCAGGTCATAGTCAGGAAACAGGGAAATTCCAGCAATGGTGAACTTACAGTTATCCTTCAATGACTCAACTCAACCTATGATGTCCCACAGGACACCTGACTGTCTTAGTCTCTCTTCCTCTGACCAACAAACTTCCCTTTTGCCCTCACACCTGCCCAGACATCAAGGAGCTATCATGATTCCCATTAGCCTTTTGTCACCTAACACTAAGACCATTAGTCCACTCTAGACCCCATTGTTCATGCTGGCAGAGAGCCATTAACACCTTCGTCCTTCAGGCAGAAAAAGAGTATTTAGACCCCATTTTGGGCTAGCCAACTCAGAGTACATTGGTTGCTGGTTATTACTCTGGCACTCCGGTTCCTGATTGTGTACTGTCCTTAGACTCTGTGTGGCACAGTGGTTAAATGCTGGTACTGCAGCCACAAGGCTGTGAGTTCGATCCTGCCGGGCTCCAGGCTGACTCAGCCTTTCATCCTTCCTTGGGTTGGTAAAATGAGTACCCAGCTTGTTGGGGACAATTAGCTAATGCATTGTAAACCACTAAGAGAGCACTTAGCTAATAAGTGGTATAGAAATATACATGCCATTGCTATTGCTATACCCCATCACTTCGCTGCTCTTTGGATTGGTAATTATTGCCCACTTCACCCTAAAACTCTATCCAAACTTTCCTCCCTTTTCCTTCAGTTAGTCTTGTGTGATTGTGAGACTGCTTGAATCTTGTGTACATGATTGATAATTCTCCAATAAAACACATTTTAAAGATATTCTTTGAATCTCTGGTTGGTATTCTTGTACTAGTACTGGTATACACAGGTGTTAAAGATCTAGTAAGGTCACCTCCTGGTCACAGGCCTCCTCTTTGAGCTAATATTCCCCACCATTTCACAGAGGCACTGGTATCATGGATGGACCCCGCGTCACCCACATTTTGGGGTAACATACCTTCTTCACCAAATTCTAAATGAATAATAAGTAAGAGATTTGAATAGCTGGTGCATGTGAACATCCCAGACTCTGTCACCATTCTGAGGTTACTTCTAAGGTTTATTTTAAAACATTTCATCTCCTCTGCCTGAAGGAAGCAGCCCCAGCTATGTAGCAGAATCCTTTGCACATATATGCACACAAAATACTTTGAGAATATATTGCTCAGCTGGAAAAATAATATGTTACTTAGTACAGCAGCCATTCTCTTGATTAGCCCTACTATTCTTGATTATCCCTCCTCGTTCTCTTCCACAAATTCTACAGATTTACCAATAACTACTTGGAATTAGGGCAATGGTGGGCAACACACAGTCTACAAGAGTAGGCACCTGTTTCCCATTTGAATCATATTTCTAGGAGAAGTGATTTTACTGAGAAATAAAGTCTGGCATTGTGCTGCTGAATTATGATGCGTAAGCGAAAGTTACATCATTGTAACTCACTTTTTGGTCATTGCAGAGGTCAGAATTCTGTTCCACCCATGCAATAACAAAAATCCCATCCCCCTGCCAAACTACCTTGTAGCAGAACAGCCTCCACAATGTGGTCATCTCCATGTTGTTAAAAAACAAGAATGCATCCAGCTATTTTCTTGTACCTGAATGTACTGCAAAGATGTTGTCTGCAGAGATCTTGCAAGGACTCCTGAAGGTCTCTGGAGATGCCTGTCACAGCACATCCAGCTACAGGAAAATAGCTGGGTGCATCCTTGCTTATTCATTACTTCCCAACAATATGGAAATGGCCATGGTGCTGCTGCTGCTTAAAAAGTGAGTTCTGGGGGTGTAGCATCAGGAGAAGTAGCTGTGGAAACTGAGCAATATGATATACAGACATTTTCCAATGCAGGATCTCGAACTCTGAGTCTGCAGAATTGCTAAATCTGGGCAGCAGTAGAAGAGGGAAAAGCAATGGCAAAAGGTTTGGCAGTTGGGAGTAATCTAGGGCAGCCAAGGTGCCCCCCATATCTGGAAAGCTGTCTACCGTTGAACTTCAGTTGTTATGCCGTTTAGAGAAAATAATTCTTTCTTTATGTAATAATTTTGATGGTGCCTTTCAGGATAAATTATCTGGCTAAGATGAATTACAGGAATCAGTAAAACAATGCAAGGTCGCACACAAGCAAAGATGCTAAAATGATGAGATAAGACAAAAATAGAGCAACATTAGAATTATAAAGCTGCACCCTGATCAATAAATTCAATAAAATGCTTAACTAAATAGAGAACTCTTTTAAAAATAAGAGAAACAGAGAAAACATTAAGAACCACAAATTATGCTAAAACTAGTTGGAATAAAAGGGTCTCTTGAAGCCTGTCTAAGGCCTTTTCCCCACAAGGGGTTGCGCCGCTATGGGGCCAAGATGGCAACAGTCCGCTGGTCGTGCTTTTGTACATCGTCACTGGCCCATAACCATCTTGCCCACAAGCTGTGCATACGTGTAGTATTTGCAAAATGAAAAAAATCCATTTTACACCTACCATTACGTAGCACTGCTGCCCTTCCCAACTGTGCAGAAGGGTGAAAGCAAGATGGTGACACCTCCCTTCCCAGCACAGCAATTGCAAGTACCTGGCTGCACTGTGGAAGGAAGAAGCGGGGCCAGAGCACTCCCCTGCTCAGCAACCTGGTGAGGTGTGGAGGGGAGCATTCTTGGCGCACTCCCCTCCCTGCTAGGGCTGAAATGGAAGGACTTGCCAGAGTCCCATCACGCAGAAATGGCCAAAATTTTAACAAGGAAGGACAAACATGTTTCCCTGAGGACAGTATTGCAGAGATGCAGAATCACCAGCCTGCTCCTTGTTCTCACCAACCTCATAGTTCTTGTTGATGTAAGAAAACAGGACCTCAGGTGCTGATCCTAAGCCTTAAACAGGAAATTAAGAGTCTGGACCATCCTTCAGATAGCTTGGTGTCAAGATCATAGGTTATTGAAGGTTAATGTCAACATGTTAAACTGGGCTTAGAACTTGAGGAAATAGGTGCAATATGATCAGTACATCTAGCTGCTACAAGCATTCTTGATTCTACATTCTGCATGTTTCCTGAAGACAGTCATCCCTCCACATTCACTAGGGTTAGGGGCACAAAACCCCCATGAAAGTGAAAAAAACATGATGAACTCTAGGCCCTCTCAAACCATAGTTAACACACAAAAAAGTATGATCACTATATTCAACACACCACGGATTCCTTTGAGGCATCAGGGTTCATTCACACGACAGAAGTGGGTGGCTGGCAGGGCTTACTGCCACCTCCACTGCTGCCCCACACCATTTTTAACAGGGACTTGCAAGCCTCGTTTGCAATTTCTCAGTCTCACAAAGCTTGCAGTCCCTATTAAAAACGGCATAGGGAGGCAGCAGAGGTGACAGCAAATAATCCGTGAATAATCAAATCCGCAAAAGTGAAACCCGCAAATGTGGAGGGCTGATTGTATATTTAAGAACAATTCCATGCAAATTGTATTCCAGCAATCCAGCCTGTCAGTAGCTAATACATGTGTCACTGAGGCAAGGTCTACTACTCTCTAGATAAGGCAATGGTTGATAAGCTAGTACAAAGCATTCTTGGAACCTGTATTTCTCTGGAGAACGCAAGCAATATGCTTTAAATGTACACTGGACCCTTTAAAAGAAGTACAACCCCATCTGGGACTGTCTATTCCACTACCTAAGTCAGAATAGTTTCCAAAAAGGAAGACTTCCATTCCATCTGGATTCAGTTTCAGTTCTTTGGAGTTAATGCCATCTATGTGACTGGTTTCTTGGATCAACGGCAAAGGCATTCCAAGAGCCGATAAGATTTCAAAACCATCTGAAATGGATAGGACTGCTTGAAATAAAAGCCCCACAAAGCTTTCAGCTCATTTGCGAAATACAGATGTGAACTGAGTGACCACTAGGATTGCCAGATCTCAGGGTCTGGCAGCAGCTGTGATGTCTCCAGTTTTTGCAGGTCATCTCCAGGTGGGAGATGAGAGTGCAAATTCTCCATTTCTGATGGGTTCGCCTCCAGGCAAGAGGAAAGAACTGTGTGCAAATCTCCAGCTTGGCTATTAAAACTGCCATTTGCTACAGTTTTCAAGGATTAATCAACCTGTTGCTGCAACTTGCAAAGACAAAGCTAGCTTCCTCCTTTTATCCCAGTAGTTGTAGTACTGTACAAAGCTCACCTTCCACTCCACTCTGTATCCAACTGCTGGCTAGAAACAAATAGGCTATATTAAAAGTTCCTTATCTCATCCCCTGAAGTGAGAAGAAATATTCTCCTTTTTCTACCTTTCTCTGGAAATAGAGAAAGCCAAGATTTCCATCTTAATTTCCAAAAAATGCTCTGTGCCTCTGCGTCTGAATGACAAGCTATGAGCAACTGTAGTCAGTACTTGATTACATAATGACATCGCCAGAGACCTTCCCTAGGTCTCAGGGTTTGGACTTGAAATCTCGGGGCCTGGAATGATCTTGAACTGCCAGTCCTAGATGGCCATAGCACTTCCTATGATGCCCAGGGTTTTTTTTTTATCTTGCTGCCACAATTACATGAACTGCTTTAGCCAAATTCTGCATGACACTCTGTACCTTCCTCAAGGTGGCAATGACCTCCACGTGCTTAGACCATAGGCATGCTGGCTGGAGATGTTGAGAACTGTGGCCTAACCAAGGCTGGATCAGTGTTGCCTCTTCTTACATTTACGATCTAATATAGCAATTTCATTGGTGGTTCAGATACCACAATGCCTTTTGTAATGTACTAGATGTTTTTTTCAGAGTTCAGCTTCCAGAAGTCCAGGCTGCAGTAATTTTGATCCCTGGCTCCTTCTTCTCACATCGAACTTATCTGGATGGCATCAGCTCGGGGAAGACCATTTTCTACCAGCATGTGAATCATCCAGTCCTCCAGGTGTTGTTGGACTGCAACTCACCTTAGCTGGCACAGCCAGGGGTGAGGAAGGCTGGGAGTTGCAGTTCAACAAGATGTGGAAGGCCTCATAGTTCTCATCTCTATTGTACATTTTCCCTCTCTAGAGTGGGTGCATGCTTTTTTTCAGATGTTTTGAAAGTAGCGGTTGTGATGGTAAATAATTGCAAGGCTTTCCTGTGTAAAATTCATGTTTGGGACACTGTGCTTTTGCCCTTGTTTTTTTAAAAAAGCTGTACAGTTCTATGATGCAAAGATTAAAATGTCAGCAGGGCAAGCCTTTACCAATTGCTTAGAAAGGCCCTTAGATTCCTAATCCTACATAATAAACTCAGCTCAGTGTGCTAAGATGAGGATATGGCCTTGGAATCCTCTTAGGAATAATGTCACTTGTTCATACACCACAGTCTGTCTCCTATGCAAAGTACTAAACATTCCTTTCAATACCATCACATTCTCTGTATGGTTGTCCTCTGGATAATCTCAACATAGCCTAGGAAAGCCTATGTCACTCTTTGGTTCTTTAACAGAACTACAGAGGTTTCCAATCTCAGGTTCCTCTCCAGTCCAGCCTTCTCTGCTGCCTCCTCCAGGCTGCTAGCCAAGTTCTACCTCTGTGCTTACAAAGGTAGGATGTAGCCCTTTGCCTCTGTAAAAGCCTCTACATTATAAATGCTTCACAAATGTCAGCCTCCCCCACATCATAGCAACTATGGGAGGAAATTGGTTTTCAGTACAACTGCACAGTAAAGTTATTCCCCCTTTCCCTATGCTCCATGGTCCTGATTTCTTCCCCATTTCAACCTGCATGTCTACTACTTTACAAAGAGGGGGACCAGACACAGAAGAGCAAACTATGTGATTTAACACAGCATGTAGTTATTCCTGAAAGGAAACTGCTTCCTTCATGAGCCAAGCAGAAACACCAGAAACAAAGCCAGAACAGCAGTATGCTGAAGGACACATTGCTAAATGAACAGAATACTAAGGAAGAACCAAATCCCACCATTTTCACAGGAGTAGTTAGGATTCTCTGTTGCAGCAAGAAAAATAAAGAATCTTCAGGTACTTCAAACAGGCAGATGGGGTATTTCAGCTCTCCAGAATAATATTTTGTTGCAGAATTTACACAGAAGTCAACTTACAAGATAAGTATTTTATGATGTTTTAGCTGAAAAGTTATAAGCAACATCCCCAAATTTCAGCCAACTGCATTTTTTAAACAGTTTAAAAACAAACACTGTTCCAATAAATCTCTTGCATATGTGTTGGCTACTGTTTTGTTGTTGTTTTGGGGGTTTTTTTACAAGAAAGAAGAGCAAACAGCTACTCAAAATAACTGTTCCACCACATGTGAACATGAGTTTCCTGGCTCTCCATGTTTAGATACTGTGGAATATCCTTTCCCATCCTATGATGAACATGGAGCATCTTTATGCCCTGCAATATTCTGGAAATCTCATTCAGTCAGAGAACACCTCAAATCAAGGGTAGTGGTGGGTCATGGCTCCCATGTCTGTGGGTTGCTGAATCTGTTGTGGGTTTCAGATGATCTTAAAGAACTATCTAAGGTGTTGAACCTATTTAGGGAGAGTGTTAAGTTTTAACACCATGGAAAACTCTTTTAAACCCTGGATTAAAACCTGGAGTAGATTTACTACCCTGCTGAAACAGGAACCATCAGTTTTCACTGATTAAGACACTTTGAGTTGTAGATTATTATTTTTTTCAGTCTGCCTGTGTGAAGGTTAAAAAGTAACAGATTATGAAAGAGGTCCATGAAAGCTTTTGCTATAATGATATTTTCAAGGAGATAGCCACATTAGCCTCGACAAGGGGAGAAAGAAGGATCTAGTAACACCTTTGAGACTGAGCTATTTTAGCATAAATTTCTGAGGAAATGGCCTGGAGTCTGTGAAAGCTTATGATGAATTATATCCGCTAGGGCCTGTCTGCACTACACTGTTATAGTGTTATTATTCCACTTTGAACATCCCATGGAATCCTGGGGCTTGCAGTTTAAGGAGGGTCCTTTAGAATTCTCAGCCAGAGAGCTCTTTGGCCTCAGTAAACTGCAAACCCCAGAATTCCACAGGATGTTGAAACTGGAATAACAGCATGATAACAGTGTACTGCAGAAAGGCCCTTAGTCTCAAAGGTGCCCCTAGATCCCTCCTCCCTCCTCCTTTCCTTCTTAAGCTATAATAAATGTGTTACACTTAATTCATCTCATGAAGTGGGCTACAGTCCATAAAAGCTCATCCTATAATAAATGTGCTAGTCTTATGTGCCACAAGGCTTGCTATTTCTGCTATAACATACTAATACAGCTGCTGCTTTGGAAATTGTTACAAGACTGATCATTGTTTTTTTCAGTATTACAGTATTCTTTTTTATAACCACACAAACACATTCAGCTTCACTCTCCCTCTCTCTCACGCACATGCACACGTTTTAAAAAGCAATGTAATACTTGATTCCTACAGGATTATTTTTTAAAGTTCTTATCAGACCACATATACACACACATAAGATAAGAAGCTATGAATAGGAGGACCTGAGGAAAATCTGAGATCAAGCTCATGAAAATACGGCCACAAATGTATCAGATGAATCAGCTCAAATACAACTTCCAAACAAAGCCATTGTACATTAGGTACAGTGAGGCACTCACCTCAAGCAGTAGATTTGAGGTGTTGTGGAAAGGCAGCAAGTTGTTAGTTAATTATTGTTGTTGTTAATATGTGCTCTCTCTCTCTCTTAGAGAAGAGAAGTTTTTAAATGGAATTTAGGCCTCCTTTGCCAAGATAAGTTGTGCAGCATTGGCTATTATGCTTAGGGTAATGTGTGTCTTAACTTCGGTGAATGGCTAGCTGTCATTTGCTTCTCTGGCTCAAACAGCAAAATGTTTTTGTCATATTCAGACTATTTTTCAAAAATCACCCCAAAGGTGCTGAATATTAAATGAGATTCTACTTGTTGCATCCTTCAAAGCTGTGATCTATCTGACCATTGTAAACTGGGCTGCGGCAACACCTCTGGATTACAGCAACTCAGAGTGAAGACAGACAGACGTTCTAAGAAGGGAAAACCATAAATAATTCTAGGTACTTGGTAGCAGAAGAAAAGGCTATCAAGGCAAGCTTCAGCCTTGCCATAGGATATTTTTAAAATTAAGCCATACCTCAATTTTCAGATCTTTTCTTGGCCAAGCCCAAATTCAGATCCTATATAGATTGGGTACATGGGGATCCAAAGCAATATTTTGCAAGCCTTCTCTTTTGCTGCTTCCTACCACCCAGTACACAGACAGTGAGACATCTTTAGTTACAAATGGCTCCCTTGGGCACAGTAAAAATTAATCCAGCTTTTCTTGTCTTTAAGAAAAACATGCACGTAAAATGAGATTGAAGCCTCTAAGGGACTGAGGGAGGAGGGGGAGGCAGCCGGTGAGACACACTAATCCAAAGCCTGTTTAATTGCACAAGCAGTCTAATAGACTTTAGGCAAGGGACGGGGGTGTTAACCACAGCCGTCTCGGCCTAGGTGCCTAAGAGCAGATAAGCGTGGAATTGTAATTAGCTTAACAGACAAGAGGAATGAACCCCCTTCCTCCTAAACAGATGTGTCTGGTGCCATTAATGACAGGGTGTCTGTCTATGCATGCATGTGTGCATGTACATATATCCTCATTGTGAACAACTAGTTCAGGAAAGACATAAGCATCTCACATGAGGAAGGGGTCTCCTTTCTGGATTTTCTCACCACTACTTGATAAGCAGAACTGTTCTTCAGGCTCATTATCACGAACAGTACAACACCAGACCTAATGATGACAAAATGTATAAGTGATCCCATGTACTCCCAGAAGCAGAAGCAATAGTGCAATAAAAACCTAACGCAGCAAAACATACAGTCACTCCCACAGTATATAACAACTCTTGGGAGGATCATCATTTGACCAGCAGAGAACATGCTTTGCCTACAGAACATTCCAGGTCCAACCCCAGCATCTTCAGGTAAGTCTGAAAAAGTCACCTATCTGAAATCCTGGGGAGCTGCTTCCAATGCAAAGCTAAATGGAGCAATGGTCTGATTTAACATAAGGGAGCTTTGGATGTTCCTTTGTTCTACAATTTGTTCACACCAATCATAATCTTGATTTGTAATGGTGCTTCCACCTAGGCACGTATAGAAGGAAACATTCAACCCACAATGACAGTGGGAACAGTATGATGATTTCACTTGGCCCAGAAAGGATGCATATCTGTCTCCTGCACAAGGTGAAATGATATTTCCAGGAACAATTGACAATGCTTCCCACATCATAGCCTTTTCTAGCACAGAGCTCTGGAAACATACTTGTAAAGAAGGGATGGGGTACCTCCAATTTGTGGGCCAGATGTAGGTTTGTGGGTATTTAAAGATGCAGAATCTATTGCATGGAGTTGACCTCTTCTTTGCAGCCCAGGAATCTGTTGAAAGTGACTGAGCTGTACTTTTTAGTGCAAGAAATGACTGCATAGAACTGAGCAATGCTTCACAGCACAGGAAATTGTCCCATGAAATTGAGCTGCGGTTTGCATTCCAGGAAATCCTAATCTCGTTGGGAAATCTGCAGGCCAGGAAGCTCTTGTATGATATTGAGCTGTGCTTTGCAGCCTGGCAAGCTATCGCATAAAAGCAAGCTATGCTTTGCAGTTCACAAAGCTGCTGTACTAAGGCAATAGAAGAAATTTCTTTCACAACAAGCATTGCTTTCCATTTCAGAGAAGTTTTCAGGGGCTGCCCTACAGTAGTGGGCACAGCCAAAAACAGACTGGTGGAACCCAAAACACCTCTAGACTAGCCCAAAGCCTTGACATTTGGTAGGAGATACAGCTGTACTTACAGTTGTTTTCTCAAAAAATACCCATACTGCATTTTTTCTGTCCCCTCTTTTTTGCCAGAAAATCCAGTAGTGGTCACAACTTTTTATACCCACTGCAGTGGTGTTTTTTTTTCCTTCTCCCAGAAGTTTCTGATAAAGGCTGGGGTAAATATAATATATCTGTATCCATTGCTTCAGTTCCTCCTGCTATATTAGTGGGCATTCCTGCTGATGATGTTTCAAATGTGGAGCATTATCTTTGCCACAGAGGTTTTCTACAGACTTGTATTCTTTTATTATATTTCCAGTTATCAGACTGAACATTTCTCCTCACAACCACCTTTTAGAATTATAGTGCTAAAGTGATACAGACTTATGTCATTTTAGCACTATGACTATATAATCATTTTAAAAAATAATTAAATGGAAAAATTCGGTGTAGAAACTAGAAATAATGTGCAAGACTGAGAACATGGATGGGGGAAAGCATTGAGGAGGCTGTTTAGTACATGGAGGAGATGGTGGGGATGGAGGAAAACATAACTACAACTTAATCACACCTCAAGTGAGAGAAAAAGAGGAATATGCAGGTCAGGGGTAGCAGTAAAATCCACTACAAGCGGTCACAAACAGTGGCCAAAGACTTGGTATGATTAGGATGCAACTAGATGCAGGAAGAGAAAAGAGATGTTACAAGGAATGACCACATGTGATATCCTGAAACAGAATGTCCCAACATTAACCCAAACTACTGGACAGTCTGGAGGAGGCTAAAGCCTTGCGAGAGGCATTTTAGCCTTTTAGAATGAGAAAAAAACATGTATATAAGTGGGAAGCCATTAAGTGATACTGTGAGGAGATTGAAACACAACTATCTGAGAAACCCAACAAAGCCAGACTGAATCCCGGGTTCACCATCCTGATATTAGAAGTTATTTTTGAGTACATATGCCTAGAAATGAATTTTGCTTTGAATGTTTGGTAGAAAAATTTCTGAAGGGACAACAGAGACTGGGAGGATATTGTCCTGCTGATACCTTTCCCCTTTCAATTGCCACACTTCCATTGGCAAGATCACGGGCAGGTTACTTTCCCTCAGCCCTAGTGGAGCATTGTGGTAGGGAAACAATCAAGCTGAATCTCACTGGTTTGACGAGAGGTTCCCAATCACCCAACTATCATGAGAACAGACACACCACTAAAACTGTCACTACTTTACTGAAGATATCCTTGCAGTGAAATAGGGTTACCATTATATTTTGGTAATATAAAGTCCCTATGTTTTTGAAATCTCCATGACAGACAGCCAAGTTAACAAGTGTCATTGCCCCACCACTCCATCTCCATTCTGTGTAATGCTATCTGTGGGGAGACAAGCTGTTTTGGGGGTGGTAGCAAGTACCAAAGGGCTGAGCAACTTCCAGATACCAGAGAGCTACAACTATCCCCTTGCCTGCTAATATCACAGAGGATCACAGAATCATAGAGTTGGAAGAGACCCCAGGGGCCATCAAGTCCAACCCCCTGCTATGCAGGAACACACATCAAAGCACTCCCAACAGATAGCCATCAAGCCTCTCCCCAAAAACCTCCAAAGAAGGAGATCCAACCACACTCCAAGGCAGCATACCCCACCCCCAGACAGCTCTGACTGTCAGGAAGCTCTTCTCGAGGTTCAAGTGGAATCCCCCCCCCGCATCCCGAATCCACAGTTCCCCCTCTTAGTCTCTGGAGCGGCAGAGAACAAGCCCACTCCCTCCTCAACATGACATCCCCTCAAACGTGCCTCAACATGACATCCTCCATCCACTCTGTGTGTGTGTGTGTGTGTGTTACTTAAAATGGTCCCACACAACTTTCAGCGGCAATTTTCCATGTTCTGGGCCACCTGGGCTATTTTAGGCATATTGGGGAGGGACTTTTTTCAAAAGTAGAAATGACCAGAGTTTCCTGGGTGGCCATTTGCAGCCTCTAGGCCACACTTTGCCATCCCTGGACAAGTGGGTAACAATATATAGTCCCATGACTAGCTGCTCCTCAGAGGTTGTTGGGTGAATAATTGCATGGAGAGGGAATGTTTTTTTCTGTTCCTGCATCTAGTTGATGGAGAGGGAAAGGTTATCACCTAGGTGCTCTTTCATTCTGCATATCCCAGCCTAGCTCCTGAGTTCTCTCCAGGCCATCCACCTGATAGCTGTGTTGAGGTGTTCCCTTGCTGAAAGAGACAGTATTCACCCACTCCTCACAGGAGGCTGGACAGAAATACGTCTGCAGTTTTTGCTCCATATACCCTGACTCATAATCTGCAAAGAAAAATGGACCATGAGTGTTAGTACAACAGTAGCACTAGGAAGAGAAGCAAAGTGCCTAACAGTACAGCTATGTTAGTCTAGATGAGTATGCAAAAGGATATTGTAGCATCTTTGAGATGAACTGAGAGAAAGAGGTAGATTCAGTCTATGAAAGCCTATGCTACAAACTTCTTTCTCTCAGTCTCAAAGGTGCTACAATATCCTTTGCATACATTCCCCAACAAAGATAGTAGTGTTCTTATCTGCAGTCATCTGGTACGTACTCATCTTTCCCTGCAGCACTTAGAGGGAGGAATGGAGGAAATGCAAAGGTTATACCTTGAAACATGGAGAACTACCACCACAAAAACACTCTCTGATAATCTCTTCCCTCACATTTGTATGCTTGCTCACTTGCTTACATGGAGTGCCTTCCTTTCCATTTACAGAAATGAAATTAATGTGCCTGGTGGATGTTTGTTCCTGGAATCCTTCTTCCTTCTGGTGACCCTAAGAGGTTTTTTGGGGCTGAGAGTGTGTGATACACCCAAGGTCACCCAATGGGTTTCTATGGCCAAATGGGGAATTGAATCTTGGTCTCCAGGGTTGTGGTCCAGTGCTCTAACCACTACACCATCTTGGCTCCAAAAGGATTTAGACAAGTGCTATTCAGCTGTTCTTTCTATTCCTGTTATTAACTTTAACTATTGCATTTGATTTTGTGCAAAGTGCCACTTTGTGACAACAGTCCTGTAGACCCAGAGAAGGAGTGACACACCCCTACAGTAGATGTATGCTTTCATGCATGAGTAGTGTTTCCTTGCTGTAGCTTAGACACTCATAGGAACATAGAAAGCCACATTATATAGAGTCAGACTATCAATCCATCTAGCTCTACTGTTGATGCTGACATCACCTCTCCGAGGGTTTCAGGAAAGAGTAATTTCTAACCCTCCATGGAGATGCCCAAGACTGCATCCAAGAATTGCATAGGAAGCCATTTTTCCACAGAGCTTCAAAACAATGAATTATAACTGCTTAACATGTTACTTTTCAAAAAAGTAACAGAACAAGTGATTATTGTTACTTCACTGGTGCAGTGAGTAACATTTTCTAGTTACTTTTCAAAATTACCTTTAAAAGGCTTTTATAGGCATTTTGGAAGCATTTTAATAGGACTTTCCCCCCAAAAACCATATGCCATTATCTTTTCCAATGGCCCCCACCCATGCCCCAAAAGAATATTGAAAGGTAACAAGAAAGTAAAAAGCAAAGCAGTATGTTACTTCTAAAACAATGTGATAAGCAATGACAATGAATTATTTTCCAAACATGATGTCAAGTTATGGAGATAAGTTACATTATTAAAGTAACTTTCCAAGCTCTGGTACTCTACCATTAAGCTATGTGTCCTCTTAGTGCTATGCTATGATTGGCTATAGACTTTGTTAGAATTCTATTTTCTATGGTGCCTGGAAGGAGCACAGGTGAGAGAAAAAAAGAAGACAAAATGCAGAAGAAAAGCATGGGAACAGTTATTTTGGATGCTCCGTTGACTTCTGCAGGATTGTTTTATGTTTTAACACCTCTTTTGCAGGTGCTGCACCACCATTGGAGGAGAACTAGCTTTTCAGCTATGTCCTCTCCTGCTATGCATGACCTCAACTCTACTCTCAAGCTGACAGTTGTGCAGTACCAGCATAAATCCCCTATACTTCTAGTTTTTTGGTTTCTGACATTGCAAGGGGATTTAAGAGAAATCTACCTAACAGACATAAAAGGGGAGTATAACATTGTTAGGTATTTTCCAACTTATCTTGGATCAAAACAATTTTCTGTAATGTTAACCCATGACAAATTTAACCAAAGTTGACAACTAAGAAAAAAAATACCATGTTCACAATAAGGAAGACATATTTTGAATTGTAATGTGAAGCTACATCCATTCCTTTCTGAAAAGTTGTATTCAAATGCATCTGGTTCGCAATACCTAAGACTCAAACTTGCTGCTGTTACCATTTGCTGTGAGCCCAGGCTTGAGCAGATATCCTTGTGGAATGGAATGTCTGTGATTAAGCGAGCACTTTTGGCAGGGATTTGCCTGTGCGCTGTTATTTGTGACCCATCACAAACACAGACAGGCATAATTGGAAATGCCATCCCATCCTCAGGGTGACAGACAGTACAGAGACAGTGAAAAAGCATTTCAGGAACACAGCACACACAGGAAGACAGAAGAAGAAACAGAAAAAGCAACCAAGGGAGGAGGTGTTATTAAGGGGATGCTGGAATAAAGAAGCCACAGGTTTTGCTTGTCAGAAGTGGATTCAACACAGTAAAATCCACAGGCGAAAAGTAACTAGGGCAAGTGCACCCAATAAACGCATTAAATTTGAACAGCTATAGGACAGTCTGTCATCTGCACAAGCTTCATATCCACTAGCCACTCCTAATAATCCCCACTTTAAAGTACAGAGTAATATCCTTTACTTCTCTATTTCCCACAAATTGAATTATCCTAGATTGATTTGCTTGGTAAATCATTGGTAATTTTATTTACTTTTGTTAATTGCTTTGACTTATTTTTATTATATGGATTGAACTAAACCACATTAGGAGGATAGCCTTTTTAATTCTGCTAATAGCATCTAAACCCTCAAAAGGATTATTTTCTATGCATCTTTTGGTAAAATAGCATTGACCAGCTGGATGGATGGAATTCTCTGCAGTGCATGAGAGTAGCAATGCCAGCTGCTCACTGAAAAACCATGGATTTGGGATAATAATCTTTGCATTGATATAAGAAAGAAGGGAAAAGAGAGAAAGGACAACTTTTCTGCCTTTTTTTCATTGCAGAGAAAGGCAAGAATTAACAAGTATGGCCTAAATAACCTAAAAGCACCAGTTCCCGTCTGCTCTTGAAAGCTAAGCAGAGTCAGCTCAGGTTTAAGTACAAATGGGAGACTGCCAGGGAGTACCATGTGCTGTAGGCTACATTTTAGAGGAAGGAAATGGAAAAACCATTTGAGTATTCTCAACCATCTGAGTATTCCTTGCCTAAGAAAACATTATTAAATTCATGGAGTCACAATAAGTCAACAGGCAACTTGAAGACACATAGACATACACTCACATATCATTAGTTCACAAGATTTCAGGAGCTGGAAAAAAAATGCAAAGAGTGCATTTATCACATTTATTTTCTTTTATTCTTTCAAGTAACACAGGATGATATACATGGGGATGATCTTATTCCATCCTTTAAAAAAAAACTTGTGAGGTGTGCTATGCTGGTCAGAAGACAGGCCACCCGCTAAGCTTCCTCACTGAGGCCATTTCCACACGAGACTGTTATAGCGCTATGATTCCACTTTCAACATCCTATGGAATCCTGGTGTTTGCAGTTTCGGGAGGGCGCCTGGCCCCTTCCGAAACTGCAAATGCCAGGATTCCATAGGATGTTGAAAGTGCAATCACAGCGCTATAACAGTCTCGTGTGGAAATGGCCTGACTCTTCCTGTGCATGTCTACTCAAAAGTCAGCCATGCTGAGTTCAAAGGAACTTAAGCTTAGCTAAGCCTATATAAAGTTGTAGCCAGCATGGAAGGCAAATATCTCCAGTCCAGGTTTGACACCCTACCTACTGAGACATCATCTAGGCCAGTGCTACTCAAAGTGGCGGCCTATTGACTGATGTTGGTCCATAACCTCTTGGTTACTGGTCTATAGTAAGTCTTCAGAAAGTGGGGGGAGGGAAAGTTATAGCCAGTGGGCTCAAACACGATGCAGATCCCTGGCACAATGAGGAAAAAACCCTGCAAGTTCACCATATTGGATGGCTTAAGAAGTAAGTTGTATTTATGTATGTGTCTTCAAGCTATCTGTTGAATTACAGTGACCCCATTCATTCTATAGGGTTTTTTAAGGCAATGAATACTCAGAGGTGGTCTTCCCAGTTTCTTGCTTTGAAATATAGCTCACAGCATTTGGTATTGATTAGCCATCTCCCATCCAGGTACTAACCCAGGCTGAACCTGCTTAGCTTCCAAGATCAGATGGAACCTGGTGCCTTTGCGGTATTTAGTTCCAAAGAAGTAAGCTACCCAGAGCAAAAAAGCATTCTGTTAGAATTTTCAGTCCTGGAAAACTATTCCCTCTGTATTGATTGGTTATTCATATAAAGATTAATTTGAATGTGCATGGGGATATATCTGAAACATTTCTGCATGTGAGATGCCCATATAAAGCAGGCACATAGATCTCAGCTGCATCAGCCGCACTGCCAAGTACAGCCTTGTAATTCATACCAAATCTTCTTGGATGAATTGCTTTGGTGATCCTCCTCACCCATTAGTACCTCATTTGTTATCACTGTCACCTAGCCACACTGATTCTTTGTTGCTTTGAGGCCCCCTCCTCCGCCTTCCCTGGCTGCCTCCTTTCCATCCCATTTCCCTGTTGAGTACTGTTGACATTACTAGAATGTAATCCTGCATCCCCATCTCCCTCACTCTTTCCAAGCTGGGCTGCACAGACCTAGACACTCACCCCCCTTGTCATATACAAACAAACACTCACTTCTCTCTCTCTCTTTTACACACACACACGCATGTGCACACACAACCCCAACCATTTTGGCAAAGCAAATTTCTCCTCCTTATTGGTATTCGGCAAATCACTCTCTTGCCTTGTTCCCACAGAAGGGTCTTTGTCAGATATGCCATGCCACCCACCCCCAATGCTGTGAGGATTGTGGGAGAAAACTGCAAATAGGAACCATTGCCATTGCTGGTGACAAGACCTACCCCTCATCAGGGAAAAAGGATGAGGGCAGGACAACTCTGACCTTGCAGGAAGCAGCATTCAACAGGAGTCTTACTTCCAAGAAAAAGAAAAAAAAGTCAGATCAAAAAAGCAGAGGGGGGAGGGAAAGCCAAACCCCACCCAAATGACAGATTTATATCTAGGGTAGCTGGCTTGGCCAAGTAGTGAAATAGAACAAAATCCAACATACACATTACAGTGATACCTTTATTAGATTGGTGAAGAAGCCTCAAAGGCTCCTCCCTAAACTGCAAACCCCAGGATTCCATAGGATGTTGAAAGTGGAATAATTGCACTATAACAGTCTAATGTGGAAATGGCCATGTTTTTTTAATCAAAACCTTCAGGGTCTAAAAATTTTGCTGAAATGTGTATATGGTTTAAAGTGTTTTACATTGTGTATATTGATGAATATGTTTTTAGTTGATTTCAATTGTTAAATTATTTACTACTGTTTTATGTTTGTATGCTGCCCTGACATCTTGTGGAAAAGGCGAGAAGAAAAATATTAAAATAAATACATAATATATTGGATTTCTATTGATTTTCATCTACAGGTACTGAACAGACTCAGACTTGCTTCAGCAAGGTAGTAGCATCACGTGCCCCATACCATGCTCAAGCTTCATCTTGTTTATGGAGCTGATGATCTGAACATTTTGGAATTGAGTGATTAGAGGCTATACCAACTGAAAGGACAACCCAAGTTAACCAAGCTTTCAAAACATCTGCTTTACAAAGATCATTTCTGGTCATGACAATGTCAAATCATAAGGATAGGGTGATTACCTTAGAAATAAGATGGCACACTGATTACAATTACAAAATAGCCATGAGTGGCTGCAATCTTGAAAAGGAAACAGTAAGTTGGAAGGACTGCTTCATCCTCTCCCCTCCAGCAATGTCCCATTCAAAATACCTCACTTGTAGTGGAAATAGATAGACAGACAGAGACAGAGAGAACAGGAGAGGGAGAGGGAGATCTTTTCCCCCATAGGCAGAAAAGATGCTGAGAGTCAGTGAAATCTGAAAAGAAAAACCATCAGGAGAACCCTTCCTTTCCACTCAAATTTCAAGCTTCCCACGTACATACATGTATATATGTTGGAAAGAGAGAAAGAAGAGAAGAGGCACTGTTATACAAACCCATGGCATAATGTCTAGTTTTGTCTTTATTTAGAAGGCTGTGGTTGTGACAGGAGCACTGGGAGTGTTCACAGTGACAGAAACAGGGCATTGTCATAGTATTGACTAAAGCAATAAGCCTGGTTTGTATATACTGACTGGATAAGGCAGCTGTGGAGGCAAGAAAGCACGGAACACAGATAGTGACAGTCAAATTGCCAGAAAATCCATTGAAGAGAAATACATTGGCAGAGAGTCTAGCAATAGCACCACAATATCTGAGTACAGGATACGTAACTCATCAATATGAGTAATGATTATAATTTTTCTCTTTGGGGAGGATAGCCACTATACATAGAATTCTGCATTGCTTAACAAGCGTGTTTCCCTACAATCAGCTCCCCACACCTGGACATGGTCTTTGTGACACTTGTCAGAGGTTGCCTATTGTACCTACATATATTCATATTAATGCTGATGAGCATAGCAAGAACATTTTGGCAGCCACAACAAGTTAGTCCCTAAACAAGTAAAAGAATCTTATATAGGTGTATCCACAATACACAGCTATAACACATTGCCTGCTAAAACACTGCAGCGTGGATGTACCCAGTGTTTCCAAAAAGTGAAGCCACTCTGTGATATCTTAAGGCTACTCTGAGCATCAAATTTACCCCACTTTAAAGGGGTTTTTTTACCTTTGAGAGAGACCTATAAATCTATATTACATTGTAGTCATATCAACAAAGCCTCTGATATTAACTGGACAAACTGCTGTGATGGTATAGAATGTTCACGGACAGTCCAAATTTCATGGGGAACAAAGTTGTCCGAATTTTAAGTCCAGCTTGTTGAGCAAAATGTTTCATTTTGGCTGGGATTAAAAATACATCCAGGCCCAATTAAATATGATAGTTCTGTGGGGTTGGCAAGGAACTAAAAAAGGTTTCTGAGATGTAGAGAAGCTAAGAGGTTGAAAGTTTATAGAAGCAGGGTGGCTGCCTAAAGGAAGGATGCAAAGAAGGCAACACTGGGCACTATTGTGCAAACCAGGGAAGCAAGAAGAACTATAAACCAAAGGGAAAGGTGGGCTGAATTTCACTGATTGATTTATATTAACCAGCCATTTCTCTGGCTGCAGACTTTGAGCACTGAATTTCCACAGTGGACTTTCATATCATGAAGAGGTCCTGATCTAAATAAAATTCTTAGATTAGATGCAAATGCCCTAGGTGTTAGCCCCTTTTCTGGGAAAGATGAAGACTGATTATAACAAGACAGCCTCCTTTAGTAGAGTTCGCAAACTGAAAACTCTGAAATCTCTTGGGTCTCTCTGGGACTAGTTTTAGCAAAGTAAGGCAAATAGGCAGTATAAAAACTTCAGAGTTAAAAACTTAACCAATTACATTTAAATGTATATTCAAACATACACATGCAGTGCCCAGGCCTTAGCTAACTACAGGAAAGTTTCAAGAAGAGGAGCTGCTCAGCAGCATCTGGACTCATCATCTTGAGGGTAGAAGGAAAAAGGAGAGAGGAAGAGAGGAGTAAGTCTTTTATGTACTTGCAAACCACTGGGAGGGTCCTCTGGTGACATGGTGTTTTTACTTTAGATACATTCCCACAATGGGTGACTGAGTAAATGGGAAAAGTTCTAGAGACAGCATGTATAAGGTAGAGACATGCAGGAAAACCTTACTATCTAAAGCCCCACTGCTCTAATAGCAAATGAGTGAAGAGGTTTAAAGAGAATGCCTGTTTGGAAAATATTATTTCAACAGGAACGACAACACATCTTCTATTAGTATCAGTTTTGTCTATGACAAGGTCAACACATGGAGAAAGAATTTTCAAATCAGGATCTTACTGACACCAAGCCTTTATTTAAAATAAATACATTAGAGGCAATGCAAATAAATCTGTGAAACAAAGATTCACTGAGCAGGGTCCTATTCTTTTCTTTATTCTCCCCACTTGTAACCATACAACATTTTAGCCCTACAGGATTAATTCCTTGCCCAACAGCTTGGCTAGTGCTCAGTGTGACTAAACGGTGATCTGCTATACAACTTGCCATTAGATATCTATCTAATTATAGATGTTCATTTTCCCCCTGGTGCTAACTCTTTCCCCCTAAGCGCTGCTGAATTCTCTGATTCTGGAAAAAGGGCTTTCATACTGCTCATGTGTAGTTATGATCTATGTAGCTAAGCTCACAAAGACTACTAGGAACTTAGTAAAAGAGCTCTTCAAAAGGATCTATTCTCCCAAGAGTTAAGACTGTATCTAGTACCGGGATGGGTAAACATAAAAAGAGAAATCAGAGAGAACAAAAATAGCTTTTGGAATCTCTGCTGGCGCATCGCCTGCATCCAACTTTCTTCTGTCCCTTTCCATTCTGAGCTATGTTTTAAATATAACTTTATTTCTTCATTGTGCCACTCTGTACTTCCTTTCAATTATATTTCTGAACATAGGAGACGGCTTTGGGGTTAATCCTGCACATTCTCACTTGGGATACTCTGAACCTTCACTTCTTCCTACCAATGTTCCCTTTTGGCAACCATCAAAGAAAAGATAAGAGTTTGGGAGGAACAAGTAGGAAGAGATTCAACATTATGGCAACTGTTTATCCCATCTTTTCATTCCTTATCTCCTGATTTTGATTTAGGTTGCCTAGTCATCCTGTACCCACTCAACATGGGATGAGTATTATGCTGTCATTTTGCTGCCATCATTACAAGTTTCCATGTGCCCTATAGATCGTAGAACTTGAAATGACTTGAAATCTCCTTCTTTGGGGATCTGTATAACCATAGTCACAGGTAAAGAAAGCAAGATCCCTTTTGTATAATATAACGTATTATACTTTAGACTGAAACCAGATCCTGTGGCAAAAGCAACACTCCTTTTACCACATCTGCCTGCCCTGTATCTTCTTAGACATAACTGGAGGCCAGCATCAGTGTGAGTCACTTCACAATATGCATAGGAAGAATGAGAGGGATGGAAATATATTTGGCTGTATGACTGTCAAGGTCACCTTCTCGCCTTGGTAATTTTCCTTGATGGGAAACAAGATTCATTTTTAACAGCTCTTCATTTTCACAGTGACACTGTCCTCCTGCTATTCTGAGACCAGAAAAGGGGAGGGGGGGTAGGAAGGTTTAGCCCTTTGTTCCTCCGTCCAGTGCTGACAGTTTAATTAAACTCCATTTGAAGCAGGGTCAGTAAGGTCAGGTGCTCTCCAGCAAAATATCAACTAAGCACCATTTCCAGGCACCAAGGCTGCTTAATGAGATACTCCCTAGAGGACAAAGCACATAGGTTTAAGGACATCTATTTCTCTGTTCTAGCTATAAGAACATCCATATGTCCACCCTGTCCAGGTAATGTACATCATACAGGCAATATATGGCCTAACTGAGAAGCCAGAACAGGATAGTGGATCAAATGGGAGAGCAGCATTCGCATCTCAACATAGCATGCAGCTCACTGGGTGGTATTAACAAATCACCACCTCTCAGTCTCACCCATCTTACAGCTTTGCTGTTGGACTAGAATGACACAGACCTGTATAGGAATGTTAGTTCCTTGAAACTAAAGGTTGGATATAAATAACTTCATTGGAGGTAAACTATGAAGGGAAAAAACACTCAAGCCCTTTCTGAAACTCACCTTTTCGTGGAGCTGGGGTGTGGGGATTGTGTGAGCAGCATCTAGCGAGAGGCTCTCGCATCCCAGTTCCTTCAGCTCCGCAGCTGCTCCCTGCTTGCGCAAGAGCCCCTCCTCTTCCTTCCGCAGTGCAGGCTGGGATTTTCCCAGGCTGCACTGGGGCAGGCAGTGTGAGCGCTGCAGCTTCGGAGCTCCACACGCACGGCAAGTGCATGCGGGGCCTCGAAGCAATGCACAATCGCGCACCATTTTTGGCTCACAGTCGAAAATGAAAAAGTGCGCGATCAGTGTCCATCAGACCCTGGAGTGTCACGCAATTGCGAGTGTGTCATGCAGACCGCTCCTCGCAGTCATGCGACGCTCGAGGGGCCCTTTCACATGGCCAATGCTGTGCAAAAAGGGATTCAGAAGAAACAACATCCAGAGAAGCAGTTGTATTATTAAATATTCTGCATCAAAATCAACAAAGAATCTTGTAGCAACTTGAAGTCTTTAAAATGCTACAAGGCTCCTTTGTTTCAGCTGCAAAAGAACATACTTGATAGAAAGAGTGCTCAAATTAAAATGGGAGTAAAAAAAGGGACAAATACAAGCTCACATACATATTGAGCAATTCTGAGATGAAATGTGCACAGCTACTCTGACTAATGCATGCTCTTTCTGAAAACTATCCATCTCATTTCTTTACCCATGATGGAAATAATTTCCTCCAGCGCTACTATATCTCCTTTCACAACCATTTCCTTACTTCCTTATAAATGTTTCTCTTAAAGCTGCAAATGTAATATTCTTGCCCATCAGTCTGTTCCTCCTTTTTACAAAATGGGCTTTGACAGACAAGAAGAATTTACTCATTGCTGCTACACTTCCTCTATAGCTCCTCACCCAATCACAACAGAAGGCCACATACACTGGCCAAAACTTCAGAACTGACCTCAATTAATAAGAGCCTGCAAAAGGTCTTCATTGTAAATAACACACGTGGAATTGTTATAAAAATATCCATTTTCTAAAAAAAAAAAGACTAATTGATATTTATATGATTTAAACCAATCCAGTTTTCAATAAGGCTGTTATAGTTTTCTCTATGACATGTAGCTTTTCAGAGATGCTGGAAATTCCTTAACTCCCATCAAAGAACATCCCAGAAGTTTCCTGAAGGAAGCTATCATAGTTAAAGCAGTTTTTGTTAGTCATCTAGAATTGTCTTGGGAATGTTCCATGTCTTCAACAGGCATCCTTCATATTTAAGAGGCTATGATGCTCTGGAATAAAGGCTCATGAAACAAGTCTCATCAAGGGAATGGAAAGATGAGTGGTGTTGCTTGGCATGAGCAGGGTAGGAGTGGGAGGGGGTGGGGTCGAGGGGCAGGTGGGGCAACAGTGCATGGGAGAGGGGTGGTGGCATGCAGGGGAGAGGTGACAGCATGTGAGGGTAGGCAAGGAACGGTGGCACCCCCGAAAAAGTGTTGCCCAGGGTGCACTGTTCCCCTCACCTCCCCATCCCTACACCACTGGAAAGGATAGCTGACTTGTAGAGTATCACCAGCTTACGCTGACTTTTGCATGCAAACATGTAGAGCTTGTGAAAATAAATTTTTTGCTCTACAATTTCCATTGGTTTTGCTAGAGAATTCTAGTAGCTGTGATCCAAAAAATTAACTTGTCTACCATTTTTTGTGTTTACGGAAACATTGTATTTAAGCATGAAATATTCTGTGCAGCCAGAAAGATTTACATGGCAACCCACTCTTTCCAGGCATCCTAGATGGCTGTTTTATGTGTGCTGATCCACAATCAGATATATATTGAAGGTTTAAAAATAAGGGCTATTAGCTTAAGAACAAGTGAGAAATGGCACAGGAACAGGTCATGAACGTTCTAAGCCCACATTGCTTTCCTTGACTCCATCTAGCTGTCTTACCTCTCAGCCAGCAAAGGAAGGAAAGACAAAAGAGCCCTCTAACAATTCCTCCCTCCATATCCATCTTCTTTTGGTGAAATTTGGGTTTTTAGTGCTGGCATTAAAGATGGAGTTGATTAAAGCAGGTGGTAGAATTTTCCACTTTACAATGATTTCTTAATTGTATAATCCAAAGGTAACCTTCATGCAGTCCCAGTCCCAGGCAGTGTATGTTATCTATGTATGTATGTTCGTCCTAGTTCCACACATGAACAATTCAAGACCTTTAAGGAAATTAACATTAAATTGCATGTCCCGTTCAAAATCCAATTTTTAAATCCAATATGCAATTCAATTATCATCATCTTTTTCTTTGAAGTACTGTTAAGTTGCGTATCATGTACATACAGACTTATCTCAAGATCTATAACAATGTCCACAGCCAATTTGTATTTAAAATGGCAACTATTGCCACCCTCATTTTAGGCTTTGTTAGACAACAAACAGCTTTAATTTCTTTGACCAGATAGGCCTGTCCCCTTAAATGGGTTAATAGGCAGGGCAGATGAGAAAATGCTGTCCCACAGACATCTTTAAATCTGCCTATCCCACTCAGTCCCAGCTACAAATAATAAATGCCTCAGTCGCAGCTACAGATAATAAGCTGATTGATGAACTGAAACAGTTATCATGATCTCAAACTACTAGAAAGCAACCAGTACAACAAGTATAAACATATACACAGATCTCATCTGTGCTATGAGGTTCTTAGTATCTGAGCTATGAGATTCTTAGTATCTGATACTAAAGCTTACAAAAGAATGTTCTCATTTTACCTTATAACTAAACTCAGATCAAGAAATGTCTATATCACAATAAAAGTAAAAGGAAAGAGGGCAAAAAAATAAATGTGTGCATGAAAATCCCTGTTAGTCCTGTACTCCAGAACTCAAAACTGTGAACAAAAGTTCTGGTAAAATTTCCAGTGGGCTACACACCTGAATAAAAAGAAGGGAAGTTCTTTTCAAAGTACTTAATGTCCACAGTATAGTGCCAGAGTATAGCTGTCACAGCCCCACCACATCCATATTCATCCCTTCTGATAGTTTTCTGTTCTTGTATGACATGTCTTTCTCACATATGTCTTTTTAGGAAATTCTCAGCCTTTGAGATATGAATTTTAAAATTTGTGATTGTTTAAAACCAATAAATATAATTCCTTCAAATACTGAAAGTGAGTAGCCTCAAGAAAAATGAAGCCACACACACAGAAAAGAAGGTTTCAGAACACCCAGTGAAACCCCGAGGTATGCAGAAGTACGTGATATTTCAAATCATGATATCTCAAATATGATAAATGATATTTCAAATGGTGCACCCTTGAGGCAAAATTCCAACACATATGGAAAAGAAAAACCAAAGGAGTAAAAAGAATAGTATGTTGAGGGCTCCCATATGTGCAGCATTCTTCTTTTTTCAAAGCCAACAATGGAAGACAGTCTCCTTGGCCATTTCCGCACTGGACTGTTATAGTGATATTATTCCACTTTCAACATCCTATGGAATCCTGGGGTTTGCAGTTTAGGTAGATGCCTCAAAGGCCCCTCCCTGAACTGCAAACCCCAGGATCCCATAAGATTCCATAGGCTGTTGAAAGTGGAATAATAACGCTATAACAGTCCAGTGTGGAAATGGCCCTTGCTTCCATTTTTCCTGACCACTGGACATTCTGCCCAACTTGCAGCCCAAACTGAAGAGAACAGACACAAGTTAGTTGCATCCAACATTTTGCTGCAGTTTCCATTTATGTAGCTTGGCTTACAATCTGTCATATCTAGAAAGACTAGAGGATTACTGTGCTACCATGCAGTATTATGTGCATGTTGATTTTTCAGTTATATTCTAATGCAGAAAGGACTGAAAATCATCCATGGTCAGGTGAGAGTAGTTGAGGAAACAGATTTGTCCTATATGAAGCTCAGTCCATCCACAACTTTCTTATTTCATTCAGTCTTGTTTCCTTATTGGGGGGTTATTTGACCGTATGCCCTAGAGCTCCCCACATAAATCTACAAACTGCTACGTTTTTATTTACTGGGGGGATATGCTGCAGAGAGGAGCAGACTATCAAACAACAGTGAGCAACTGTGTAAGAGCTTGAAGAAGCAAAGTCGTGGGCCAATGGCAACGAGCCAGATCAAGTCATCAGCTACCATGGTAACGGCTGCCTCAGAAACCATGCCTTTTACAGGGCTTTGGCACAGGCCTATCCCCTCTCTTGTCCTTTTATGTAGCATACATAACAGAGGAAATCATCTCCTTCGAACTTCCTTTCAAACTCCTTCCTAAGATCTTGCATCTGGATGAGAAACAGGTCCTGGGCTATACTGGAAATGACTGGACATCTCTCCCTTGCTTCTTCCTGAGATACTGGAGCTTCTAATAAGCCAGGTCAAACTGACATGGCACAGAAATCAACTGGCACTCTGTAAAATGGAGTTAAAATGAGGAGAAATGTTTACTGTCTGAAATCACCGATTTCCTCCTGTGGTTGTTGTGCCCCTTTTCCAGTGAGAGAATGCCACCCACTGGTTGACAAAGCTGGACTCTTCTACATGACTGCACAGACACAGGGCATGATGCAGAAAAATGGGCTATTTACTTTTTTTCCAGTCTAGTTTCAGAAAATTTGCAGATCTTGGCTTGCTTAGGTAAAAATAAAACAATATTATTGTGTTTAACTAACAATTTGTCTTTCTTAGTTCTGACAAGGACTGGTTTGCAACTTTTTACAGGACTCGAATAACTTTATAAGATAGAAATAAGACTTCTGTCCTCTGTCACAGTTTTAAAGTTTTCAGCAGGGTATAACTTAGATTTGTAATGCGTTTAAAACGTCATATCTAAATACAGAATGATTACAAACATAAATTCCTGACTAACAGCCATTGATAGTTTGTGTTTTCACCGTTGTATTATTCCATTTCAGCTTTGTAATCTCTTTTTTAAAAAGATTAAAATAATCATTTCTAACTAAAGAGATAATAAATGAAGAAGATGAACGGAACTATTCTATTATAACTTAATTGCAATCCTTCACCTATACCAAGGACTCTCATTTGTGTGTGGATAGGAAAACATCATTAGTGTGTTATTTTCAAGGCAAATTCATAATAATTTTAATTATTTTAATTGTAGATTAACTGATTTAAATTTTTGTACCCCAACTCATATGCAAGGAAATCAGGGCAGCATGCAGTAAAATCAATGTAAACAATTTATAAATTCATCCTCTATATTAAGATCCAGGAGATTGGCCTTCAGAATATGGAAACTAAATATTAAGATAGCTCCAGAAAATGAAGAGATGGGATCAGGAAATGGTGGAAAAGAATAAAACAGGAAAAATAAATGATTCATACTTATTCTCCACACCCTAACTGCTCAAAAATCTTAGTTAACTGTGCAGAGATAAAGGCTTGGCTCAAGTTATGAGTGAGTTGCTACCAATAGCTCTCCTATTGCTATCTGCACCTTTGCTTGTGTGCACCTTCCTTCAGTATGGGGGGGGTGCAAGAGTGAGTGTGGGCATGAACACACACTTATATTATTAAAGTAGGTTTTTTTCTAACTGAAAAGCTTTGCCAGAAGCTCTTTTCACATCCCTCAACATGTGATAATCAGCTTCTGCAAATAACCACCCCCTGTGATTTTGATAATGTTTTGTTACCAGCTGCCAGTACATAGAAGAAAACCTGTTATGTAAATCATTGTTTCTTTTTCATTTATGAAAGTCATAAAGAAATACATAATTATAGACATGTTTATACACAACTGGATATGTAATGCCATTGGGATAAGCTTTCAAAGTACAGAGGCATATACAGGAAATCATATTTTCTTGTTTCCTATGTTAATTATTTTACCTGAACATTTTATCTCAAATTTATTTCTGATTATTATTTTTTTAAAAAAATGCATCATTCACATTCTGTCTTTTGTAGCTTTTCTTAACAATTAGGAACAAAAACAAAAGTGATTATATATTGTCTATTCATTGAAGGAGGGAAAATTAGCTTCTTATTCAACATCACAAGATAAAAGTCCAATTTCCATTCAAGGATGACTTATCTCAAACATTTCGCTGGAGGATAATCCACAGGGAGTTACATGCATACATACATTCACCAACATGTATACAAATAGTATGGCACTAATAATTGATTGCCACCACTTAGCAAGAAGTCCTTTCCACCCAATGCCCATTTGTGGAGCAAACATTCCAGTGCATGCTGCTGAATTCTTTCATCCACTTGGACCTACTGAGGGCTGTTTCAGTTCAGATACTATTGAACTAGAGATATAGCAGAGCATCCATCTAGCTACAACTGTGAGTCAACATATTCATTTGCCATCAGCTTCTGAAATACCATATATGTGGCTACATCCAGAAACCATAACTGTCCTAGATATGTGCATCAGTGATCAAAGCTTGATCCTCATTGCTTTCTATTAGCAAGAATTTCAGTTTGCTGAAACTATAACTGTAGCTGAAATGCTACTTCACAACTGATTTCTCTGGAAATGGTTTCAGTCACTGACAGACTTATAAGGGCCCTTCCGTACTACACTGTTATAGTGCTATTATTCCACTTTCAATATCCTGTGGAATTCTGGAGTTTGTAGTTCACTGAGGCCAAAGAGCTCTCTGGCTGAGAATTCTAAAGGTCCCTCCCTAAACTGCAAACTCCAGGATTCCATAGGATGTTGAAAGTGGAATAATAGCATTATAACATTGTAGTGTGGAAAGGCTCACAAGATCAGATCCTTAAGATCAGAGAATGGTACCATAGGTTCTCAGCTTTCTAATCCCCCTTAAAGTTTCACACAACTTCGCAGTTTCAATCAGTAGTTTTCTTTCCATTATATTTACTCTCCGTGAGCAGGACTTCATTTTCTGCAACACAGTCTTTTCTTCCTTCCTAAAGTGCAATTTAACGTGCCCAGTACAAATTGCATCTGTTGTTATGAAGAAGGCCAGGGAGAGAAATTATCTGTCCGAATCTCAAAATAATTCTTCCCCAAGGCTTTTGAATGGAGGCTTCTTCCACTGATTCTAATTCTTCTAAGGGCCCTTCAGGGGAAGCTTCATTGACTGGTAAACATCAACCAGCAAAATTCAGCACACCTAATATAAACATTTCACATAGTGAAGTGTGCTATATGCAACATGTAAAATAATAGGATTGCTGCAGGTGACACAACAGTTCTCGTACAGACTTGTCAGCCATGTATGGTGGGTGGTATCTTATTTGTTCAGTAGTACTATTGCCTCAAGCAGGAGATGCCTGAAATTGCCTGTGTAGCACACAAGGTAGCTGATCACTGACCAAATCCTGTATCATTGGAGGATTTGCGTCATTGCATTACTGAATGTTAGATCTACTCTGACATTACAAAACAATATTTAAAAAAACACAACACTGGCAAACAAATAAGTAAAGCTCTTTATTACAAGAAACAAATCAGTATGCTACTTGGAGAGTTGCTTTTTTTTGCAGCTAAGTCTGAAAAAGATTTCTAGATGCTCTTGAATTCAAAGAGACTGTGAGGGACATTTTGGAGGTACCGGTACTAATTTAGCTCTCTGTACATTCCTGTATTGTCCTCTGACCCCTACCAGTGCATTTTTATCTAGCTAAGGAGGTTGTGGTGACTGGTGATTCCCATGTCAATGTGGCAAGTGAATCTGCTCTGAATCTTTAGTATGTATTTGTTGAAACCAGAGTTCAGAACTCTGGATGTCTCCTTCAAAGTTCAAACTAAAGCTCTGTCTGGATTCAGACTACTAACATAGAAGCCGTCAGCCGCCACTATATGGGGGTCCATTCAAAAGTTATTTTAAGGCATTGTTTTTTTCTTCTGAAGTACTTTAAAACATATTTTACAATGTACCAGCTTTTGATACGGTTTGTTGACCAGTTCAAATAAAATATAATGATGATGACCATGAAGACATCTAAACTTCAGTATCTCAGATGCCATCTTATATTTGCTTTCAAAAAAACTCAGCACACTTAACACTCATAACTTTGATGTGGCCAACAGAAAAGATGTGATCAATATCTAGGTAAAATGTATAAGGCCCTCCACCAGGAGTGTTATGTCCAGCAACATCACCTTGATAAAGATTAATTTCTTCCAGTTCAAAAGATCTAGGGCTCAGAAATTATACCACAAATTCAGGCTGTGCTCATACTTGCCATGTTTAACTCCTCTGATACAAAGCACTTGTTCTCTCACATGTTAAACTTTAGTTTTTTTATGTTTTCCCACTCAAAATTTGAAGTTCACTCTCAACATTACTCTTCCAAAGAGCAGAAAAGTACAATACTAAACAACAAGCAATAGGCAAAATACATCCAAATACTTACAGTCGTGACAATGCCTGGTTATTCTGGAACAACAGCTCTGGCAATGTGTGCAGCTGGTTCCGATTCAGACGTCTAGAGAAAAGGAAGGCAGAAAGAAGATAATAAGTATTCAGAGACATGCACAAGCATCTAGGAACAGGAAGAATTCTTGAATCCAGTCCCATTACAACAGCAGTGACTTCATGCTGGATGTATACAATTCCTTTATTCCTGAGCCTTTTACATGGCAAGCTCTTGAACCTTCATGAAATGTTGTCTCTCTGCCACCAGCTAATAAACATTATTAATCCTGTCTCTAAACTATATCAATAGATATTATTTCTGTAACCTGTAGATACTATTTCTGTAACCTGTAATCCTTCATATCTGAAAGATTTCAAATAAAATGTCCACTCTGTCTTTCACTAATACTTTTTTTAATGACATATTCTGTTAGTTTCATCCTTGAAAATTTAGAACATTAAAGCAAACTGTAATTAAAAGATAAAATTAATATTTCACATAGAAAAGTGGAATATATTTACTTTAAAATAAATTATATAGATGTATTATGCAGATGTATTAGACAAAGTATACATATTTGTGTTCACTCAGTTTTCATATTTATTCCAATTACAAAATATATGTATTTTCCACATTTATAACTTTTGTAAAAATCAAAGGTGGAAAACAAACAGGCAATTGGTATAAGAGATGTGTATATAAGAGGAGGAGGCCAAGGATTAAGACACGAGTTAGCTGTGTAGAAGGTACAATTTATGACTCTTGGAGCAGGGCTTCTTAAGCTATTTGATGTGGGGACCAGCAACTTTCTTCCTCGGTGTGCCAGGAACAGATACCATATTTGTGTCTACTAGCTAAAATGAAACAATTGTTTCCTAGAAGCTCACCAGGAACTGACAGCCAATGGCTCATGGACCAGGATCAGTTAATGGACCACCATTTTGGGACTGGCACTGTCTTTGAGGACATGATAGAAGATTCAGACAGAACATGGTTGAAAGTCAGATAGCAGCCACAGAATTAACTGACCAGCTACAGTGACACAGCCTGAATGCTCAGCAGTAAACTGAAAACTTCATTATTCATGGTGCTTCACAGATGAAGAATGCAGCAGCAATTTATCCTTGCATCTCTCTGCCACAAGACCTGTTTGTCTGGCATTGACAATGAGAAAAGTAAGAAGTTCTGTGTAATAATGGTTATTTCAGCTAGGACTGAATTAGACCTGCCCCCACCTTCCCACTAGTGGCAGAAATAGAACAAAGGATGAGAATAAAGAATAGCGCATTTTACCAGCAGTCTTTTACAGCTGTTGTTAAAAAAAAGATGCAGAGATAACCTAGGTTCACTGGTGCACTATCCTTGACTGAATGCATACTGCTGAGAATTATTTTGTATTTGAAAGGAACGGCAAACAGATTGGGAAGCATCTGGGTATAAATGCCAGCCAGGCTGTTAAGGGCTGGGTGTAAAAAACACGTAGCACTCTCACCATCTGCTTATGTCAGTGTGGAGGTGGGGGTGGAAAGAAACAGTTCTTGATGTAGGTGCAGGAGTTAACTCCCTTTGGTCATGAGGTAAATTCTACCTCATATCCACCTTGAACCAGAAAACCCACCAAGAACACTGCCCCCATGGCTGAAAAGTAGAGGGCAACAGAAAGTAGAGGCTCCTTTCTTCCATCTGTTTATTTGCCCCATTCCCAGCTTTCATACTGTGCGAAGATCCCCGAGACACTCACAGCCGCTCTAGCTCCTTCATGTCATCAAACACTCCTCGCTCCACCACGCTGATCTGGTTTTCCATCAGCTGCCTGTAAAAAGTGATAGGAGCATAAGAATTCAGGTAGCACAAGGGGAAAGGCAAGAGGAAGGAGCAGGAACAAAAGGAGCTCAGTGTCTTAACAGTTAAGAGTCACTATTTGTTGGGATAACTGAATATGAGGCCTATGCCTCTCCCTCAAGGCAGGGAGCAGATTTGTTTTGGGAACTAGATCCACTATCAGTTAAGGAAAACACCAAGTAGGCACAGTGGTCCAACTTGGCAAGAAATTTCAGAGAAAATGGGGCTGAGGCACTGCTGGGAGAGGACAGTATTATTGAGGAGGCAGAAGGGAGGGCCACTCACAAAACTCGCAACTGCTTCAGTCCAGCAAAGTCATTTTTGTTGATGCGGGTGATGTTGTTCCCATTCAGCTCCCTGTGAAGAGAAAAAGGAAAAAAAACACTAGAAATGAGAAGGTAGGCATGGACGTTGTATTCAACCCAGCAACATACTCCCTGTCAGAACCAGCCCTACCATTAAGCAGATTAAGGAGGCACACAAGACAGTAGCTCTTGTTGCTGTTCCTCTTGACACTCTCCACCATTTCCTTTGGTTGAGTGATAAATCTGTGTGACCTGCTAGGCCCACTCTAAACCCACCCAAACCAATCTAGTTCTGTTGTGCTCAATGGGAAGATGTTCTCCTGTTGCTAGTGCTGAACTGAAGCAAAAGAAGCAGTCCATCTAAAGTTCCACATGCCAAACAGAGGAATGCAATGTTATTCTTTACCTCAAACTACACTGAGCCGTCCTAGTTCAATATGTAGATATGGAAAAACAATTTTTGCATTATAATTCCTGAAATCCACCCAGCCCATCCAGGAAAGTTCTGAGAATCATTAAAAAAAAAAATTCCCATTATAGTTCCCCAAAAGGTAACCTTTCCAAGTTCTGTTCACATGTGCCATTTTAACCACATCCAAAACAAAAACTATGTTCCACAAGCATCTCACCATGTTCACCACCTTATATTCAGTAATATGTATCACATGAATTCAGCTGCAGAGCAGCCCAGTGTTGTGGGTCACCATATATAGTATCTGCTGTTCATGTCAAAGTCGGTTCATTGCTGCCTTGAGTGATTTCAAAAAGTCAACATAATCCTAATTTGTGACAATTCTTTAGCATCTTTCCCTCTTTACCCACTTGCCTTTTTTTACTCCTCAGTCCTCAGCCTTGGTCCCTCTACAAAACCCAGGAGATATTTTGAAAAGGAAGCCCTTATGGACAGGAAGCCTGCTCTCCAACCTTCATCCATCCTGCCTGATCTGTATTACTGCTGTTCAGTTTCAAGTTTTTCCACTATGAGATTAGAAAATATTTCCCCCTTTCTTGTCTTTTTTAACTGACCTTAACAATCAGAACCACAAGGAGGCAGTGAGGAAAACTGCAGGAGGAAAGAGAAGGATGCTATGGCCATGAGCAAGGATACTGGGCTAGGACAGGCCAGGGAGCCATAGCAGAAGGAACATGGGATGTTTAAAGAGTTGCTCAGAAATAGTATTGAATATAACATGAAGGGTATCGTGGGGATTCTGGCAGCAATGAGAGTATAAGGTGTATGTTTAGAGCCCTGGTGGAGCAGTGGTTAAATGCCAGTACTGTGGCCACAACGTTGTAAGTTTGATCCTGCAGGGCTCCAAGTTGACTCAGGCCCTTTCCACACCAGGCAATTAGAATGGGGCAGTACGTACTTGCAGGAAGGTCATCTGCACCTTGGAGTGGACTAGAAGCAGACTACTTACCGGAGATCCTCATCTCAGTCCACTCCAAAATGACCCCAAGTGGTCCTCCAGCGTGTTTTTGAAAGACCGGAAAAAACAAGTCTTTATTTTCCTGGAACGCGCCATTGCGTTCCTGCTCCCTTGTGCAGATTTGCAGGCTTGCACCAATGCGAGCCTGCAATCTGTGGAGGGAGGGCTTTAGGCGTGGCAAGCTTCAGTGGTTGGTCAGGACCCACGACCAACCGGAAGCCACCATTTTGGAAGCCAGAAGCTGCCATTTTGGAAGCTGGAAACCGCCATTTTGGAAGCCGGAGCGGATCTACAGACCTCACACTACTCCGATTCACCCTGGACCAAGGAGGAGGCCTGTGGAAGGGCTTCAGGGACAGTCCACGTTGCTTCGGACCTCAGAAGAAGCGGGAGGTAATGGCACGGAGCGATTCCCTCACCTCGTGCGGAAAGGGCCTCAGCTTTCCATCCTTCCCTAGATCGGTAAAATGACTATCCAGCTTGTTGGGGGCAATTAGCTAAACACATTGTAAACTGCTTAGGGAGTGCTTTGCAATGATAAGTGGTATAGAAATGTAACTACTATTGCTATTTAGGTTTTTGAACGGCTGACTATTTATGTTCTACCCCATATAATAGTGAACGATATCCTGATACAAGGAACTGTTAGGAAGAACCTCTAAACCCACTAATTCTTTATTATTACTTATGGAAATATCTTTATGAGTGGTGCTGACAAAGTTTGTTTTTCAGATTTCATGCTAGAACCTCTACCCAGGACACCCACCATTAAAGAGTCTTGGGGCAATTAGGCTGAAATACCACCGTAGCCTGACTGTTCTACAAGTAAGCCCTGCATGCTCGAGTTGCAGGGTCAAGATTGTGTATAGCTGCTCCGATAAAACAAGTAAGCCTGAGCCCTCAAAGAGGCCTCATTGTCCAGCTGAAATGGCAGCTAATGGCTAATGAATACAGAGACAGCCACTATACATTCCTAATTGCATCCTTTCCATCACAATGATAGCTGCCCCTTCCCATTATGCGACTGATGGTGAGGGTGGGAGGGGGAGGTATGTTTCCAAGACACCCGGAAGAACCATACTGAATGGATGGGTGAACAAGCCTTGCTCCTTGCCCTTTCATACTACACTGAAACCTACACTCATTCCTCAAACCCAATTATGCAAGCTACAATGACCAAAACATGGGTGGCATAATAAGAACCTAGGACAGCTACAGACTACTTACTCAGCATCCTTTACCATTTGAGGCTTCCTTTTCTCCACACAAACACAGCCCCCAAATATTTTAGACAACAACACCCAGCATACATACTATTTTCCATGGTGGCTGGATCTGATGTGAGTTGTAATCCAAAAGACTTGCAACGTGCCATGTTGGTTAAATCTGCTAACTTCTGAAGAGAAACATACTTTTCTTCTAAGACAGAGACACACAAACCTTTTGGCACTGAGGGCCACTAGAGAAGCCAGGTCAGAGACCATATGTAACCACACAAGTGCACAGAGTATCCTAGCAATTTGCTTTCATTGCTGAGAGGGAACAGAGGTCATTTCCTCACTAGCCTGTTATAGCGCTATGATTCCACTTTCAACATCCTATGGAATCCTGGGGTTTGCAGTTTAGGGAGGGGCCCCTCCCTAAACTGCAAACCCCAGGATTCTATAGCATGTTGAAAGTGGAATCATAGCACTCTAACAGGCTAGTGAGGAAATGGCCAGAGAATCTTTTCTCCACCCACTCTGTTTATGATCCTAACACACACTACTTGTTTCTCACTGTTAACAGTAGCAAAGAAAGGCAGATAAATGTGAAATCAGCAGAAAAGAGAGGGATAGATTTAGCAACAATGGCTGGGGGTCGCAACACCTTTTTGGGAGCTGCACATAAGGCTCTGGAAAGCTGCATGCATTCCTCAACCTACAAGTGGTGTGTTGTTGTGTGCCTTCAAGTCATTTCTGACTTATAACCTCCCTAAGGTGAACTTACCATGGGGTTTTCTGGGGCTGAGAGTGTGTGACACACCCATGGTCACCCAAGGGGTTTCCATGTCTCCAAGATCCTAGTCCAACACTCACAGTACTATATTCTGCTGCCTCTCTGCAAGTGGTGCACCTCCACTTTAAGAGTCTTGTAGAAAACAGGCAAACCACAGATGCAGATTCTTCTACTACCACCCTATAGTGATTGCTGAAACTGCACCTGGTAAATATTATGTCACTTCAATATTCTTAATGAGGCAGACTTCCAGTTCTTTTTGGATTATGGTCACCTTAATTAAACATGAGAATACATGGTTGATGGCAGATTATCACAGAAAGCATAGCCCTACTATTTTAGGACCCATTTTAGGAACTTAAAATAAAACAAAACCCATAAGCCAGGAGAAACTACCAAAGTAATTTTGTCTGCAAACACTAACCATGATTTTCTACTTGCTGGCATGTTGTGAAGAGAGATTTAAGTTCTTCCAAAAGGCTCAGAACCTCTGGAGACAGGGAATCGAAAAAGACCTTTGAGAGAATATCACAGCAATAAAGACAACTGCCAGAGAGGGAGAGAAAGAAGGAGGGGGAGTCTGTTGCAGCTGTTGAAACTGTTTTAATGTTTATGCGCCTCTGTGGGCGCTTCGACCTGCAGCACTGGGCTCAATCACATATGGAACAGGGAACAGCAGTTAGAAATCAGGGTCATGTGTTCAAGGCTTTCTAGGGTAAAGCAGCCACTCCACGCAAAATGACTTCATCAGGAAATTACCATTTATATTGCCTATGGTGTCTAGAGGCCATCTAGGAGATGGGTCTATTGTCTTGGGTGCCACATGTGAACTGAGCTGCAGGTGTGCACACAGAAGTATAGCCATGTATGCACACAAATGCCAAAGTAGTTCATTAAGCCCTAACATAAGAATTTACATTTTCAATTACAAAAGCACAACCTTTTGACTCGGGGCTCTCTAGCCTAGGAGACTGGGACAGCCAGTGCTACAAGGCAATCAAGATATTCCCGGTGTAGCATTGTTTTACCATTCAATGCTGGCTCCCGCCACTCCTTCACTCCAGTGTCCCATCTCAATGCAAAGATTAAGTTACTCGTGTCAGGCTTCATCACTTTGAAAAGCACCTGGTTTCCAGTTCAGTAACTATGCCAAGTAAATCCAGAATGACTCTTGCATAGGCTGGGGGAGAGAGATTCCATCTTGCAGCTCAAAATGAGGACATTTTGCTTTGTTACTCTCTGTTTAAATGTTAAAACAAACAGATTTGACAGTAGACTGCCTTTGCCAGTGATTAATTATCTGTTTTCTGGCTCCTTGGAATGCTAATAACATATGATTATGGCCTAAATTTAACTGCTCGTCCCAAAGAATCAATGGGAACTTGGTAAGTCACTACTTATGTAAATTCCATTGATTCAATGGGTCTGTTCTTCTCTGGACTGGAGTTCAATTTAGGCCAAGGGCAGGAAATCATGTGGCCCTTCAGATGATGTTCAACTGCAAGTCCTAGCAGACCTAGCAAAACAGCTTACGGTGAGGAATGCCTTTTAGGGTTGCATAATTCCCATCCCTGATTCAGAGCAGTATGTTCTTAGTACAGCCATTCAGAAAAGGAGGAGGTTGTTATCTAATTAAGATCTCTCAACCCTGTAGCCATGGGAGAGGCATCCAGTCACATCTCAAATATCAGCTGATTCCCACACAAGTATGATTATCACATGTAGAAAGGGAGATTTCCCCATATGTTGTTGTAGGGTTGTGAGAATTGTAAAATACATACAGAGGGCACCAGGTTGGGGAAGGCTGCAGAAAGGGATATTGACCATGGGTGTGTGACCTATTTCTTTTCATCAACAAGAAGAAGTTGCATTAGTGACATATTCTGGTTTCCTCCCTATTCCAACGGCAAGACATAGGTACTTTCAGTGGTGGCTGAACAATTTCAGCTGCATATATCTGTATATTATCCAATTGTGTTTAGCTCTAGTCCAGCAGAAATTGACAAATTCCTCTTGCCTTTCCTTAGTTTACCTATTTTTCACCCCTAAGCTAGTAAGCATCTGCGAGACTCATTTACAAATCCCCATCCCTCATCCATGCCTATGACCACACTAGATCTGCTGCCTCCATAGCTTCTTTGTTCAGATAAATTATTGCCTTGAGAACCAAGAAGGGAATTAACAGCAGGTGAAAGCATTTTTGCAATGATGCCACAACAACAGGGCTATTTAACTCAGTAGTGGTTCTTCTACCTCCAGGTCTCCATCAATCCCGCAGATATTAATTATAGTCTGTCAAAGCCAGACTACTATCATTGCCACTGCTTGAGCACTAACTCTCTGCCTTGACCACATAGAGGGGAGGAGAGAAAGAAAGAGAAAAACCTTCTGTCAAAAGCATTTAATGAGATTCGGCAACCTCAGGGACCCATCCACAGACTGGGTCTCTTTCACACTACATAATTATAGTTCCATGATTCCACTTTAACTGCCATGGTTCCATCCTATGGAATCCTGGGGCTTACAGTTTAAGAATGGGCATTTAGAATTCTCAGCCAGAGTGTCTTGGTGCCTCACTAGACTACAAACTCCAGGGTTCCATAAGATATTGCCATATTGTCATGGGAGCTACAATAGATTATTGCAGTATAATTGTGTAGTGTGAAAGGCCCCACTGCAGCCTTTTCTCTGGTTATGAAAAAACAGTGCAACCAGAGAAAAGGGGAGGGGAACCTTGTTATGCCCAATGGCAAGCTCTTTCTTAACAAACTACACCTTTATTACTCAGGTACAACTGATATATAAGGTATTTGAGAGTGATGGGCTCCATAGCTTTGCCCACTCCTCTACTACTTGTGTTGTTTAATCTTTTATAGATTTAGCAATTTCATTGTTCTAGTTAGGCAGTTTAGTAACTTGTCACAAACAACAAGTTACCTGTAATTATCCTTCTAGGTAACAAAGATGTAGCCAAGTTACATAATGATTGTAACATAAAATGAGATAATTTCCCTCCTCTTGCATTGTCACCATAACTTTTTAAATTAATTATATAGTTATAGAAGGCACGTGTCTTACTAGCTAGGTGTATTTTGTACCACAGGCCAGTGGCTTATAGCATTCTTTTTTAAGTAACTAAAAAATAAACATTTAAATATTTTTGAGTAATAAGAAAGTAGAGAAATTGTAACTGTATCACCAACTAGGAGAAAAAGCAATCATAACTCTTATTTAAACTGACATTTGATGAATAATTGATTGTTCAGAAGAGTCTTTACTATGATGCTTTTAACTGATGTTAATTTTTTTAATTAATAGTGTTTTAACACGGTAGCTAGTTTGTGTTTTAACTTGCTATCAGGAATGTTTTTAGTTTTGTCTCATTTTAGCCTTGGTGTAACGTGACTTGGGACTCATTTCAGAAGAAAGGCAAGACATAAATTATATAAATAAATAAAAATAAAACTTTCCAAACTGTAGTTAGGAGACTGCTGAACTCTGAGCTGTAGGCTGTGATTAATCATTGATTAACATGTATAAGTCAGAAAGCTGTGAGAGTATAATCATACTTCAATTAACAAAGCCTCTGGAAGAGCTCCTTTTAACAGAATCTTTTTATACCCATCCAGTCCCTGCTTTTCTTCTTATCTTCTGTCTCAATCTATTTATTTTTTTTTCATCAGCATTGCCATTGGTCAAGGAAGGCTGGAGAGACACAGGGACTTTCTGCACTATACTATTATAGTGCTGTTATTCCACTTTCAACATCCTATAGAATTCTGGAGTTTGCAGTTTAGGGAGGGACATTTAGAATTCTCAGCCAGAGAGCTCTTTGGCCTCAATAAACTACTAACCACAGAGTTCCACAGGATGTTGAAAGTGGAATAATAGCACTATAACAGTGTAGTGCTGAAAGGCCCCCAGACTTTTGGTTTTGGGTTCTGGCAGCACATCTGTAGAAAAAGGTGGAATAAAACTTGAACTGGGAAAGAATGGGATTCTGTTCTAGTCCATCCTACAGCAGCTATATGTGCCTGCTTGCAGGAGGCAAGATAAACAGCAGTAGTCTTCAGAATCCCTTACTGAGCGTGCTCGAATAGCAAAATAGAGAAGAGTGAAAAGCAAATAGGTTTGTTTCACCAGCTACCCTCAGCACGTTTTTTAAAAGCATAGATCTACACATAATACATAAGATCTAATCATAAGAAAAGGGGAAACTATTTGTAACAAGTCTGCCTGCAGTTAGTTAGAAGGGGATGAAGAGAAACAAGCTAGGGAGGACCTATTCATTAATATTGTATATCTGATACAGGTAGAACTGTTAAAGCAAAGCCTCCTGCTCTGGAGCTAACAAACCCATTGGAGTCTGAGAAGTAATAAAGTCAGCAGCATGTCAATGCACTGTATAAAGACAGGGCAACAGCTGTAGCTAAATATGTCCAGCCCTCATCTGGAGTACTGCATTCAGTTCTGGGTACCTCATTTTAAGAGGGATACAGACAAGTTGGAGTGAGTTCAAAGAAGGGCAATGAGGATAATAAGAAGTACAGGCAGAGGTTGAAGGAGCAGGGCAAGTTTAGCTTGGTGAAGAGAAGACTGAGGGGTGACATGTTTGCATTCTTTAAAGACCACTAGGGCTGCCACAAAGAGGAGAGTGCAGGCTTGTTCCTTGCTGCCTCAAAGGGTAGAACTACAGTAGGTATAACGGTTTTAAGTTGAAGCAGGATAGTTTTTGATTGAACATTAGAAGGAATTTCTTGACAGTAAGAGTAGTTTGGCTAGAGAGGTGGTGAGGTATCTTTCTTCAGATGTCTTCAAAAAGAGAACAGACAGCCACCTGCTGGGGATGCTCTAGTTCCAGCTGGAGACCCTGCATTTAGCAGGGAGCTGAACCTAACGACCCATTCTAACTCTATAATTCTGTGATCTTAAGAACAGTGTAAAGAATCAGCCTGATTCACATGGTGTACTTTCTAACATTTCAGAGATGGAAACCAAGACATATGTGACCAAGCAACTTCAAAGTGCGGTCAAGGTGGCAAAAGTTATTAATACAGAATAACTTTATTATTTATTTATTATTTAAAACATTTATTTATTTATGTAAACGACTTCTGATTTTGAACTCAGTTTGCTGCAATTGAAGTTTACTGATGACAAATAGAGAAAGCAGGAAGAGAAAAGAAAAATGGGGGCATTCTAAAATTTGGATGACAGAGGATTCATCAGAACTCTACCTGCCAAATTGGGACAGTTGGAGGGTTTGAGAAGAATGTCTCATCCTCAATAAACAACCTGGCTAAGTTCATTTACAATAAAAGAACCAATGATGTAAAGGGTGAACAGGTGGTGATGAACTGGTTCTAAGACTACAAAACAAGGCTGGGAGATCTGTTGCCCTTCAGATGTTTGTTGAACTCCAATTCTCATTGGTCCAAGACAACCTGGTCAGTGCCAAGATATGATGGGAACAGTCATTCATCAATATTTGGCAGGGGGAGTTCCAAAAATTCTGCCACTATTGTCAAAAGAAAGTTTTCCATAGATGTCTGTGAGCATCACCCAGTACTTACCTTCCACTGGTTTCAAAGATCATTAGAAATAACTGCTTTTATGATAGATCCTCAACAGACAAGTCAACCCCTTGCTGGTTTGCCTCTGTGTGTGTGTGTGTGTGTAATTAATGAAATAGTGGCATGACCACCACAATACTTGGTATTTCTTAAGAAAAGCAAAGAAGCCACCTATCTGCTGCTTCCTTTTCTACATCAGGCTTCTCCCATAACCAAAACCCATCATACTTGTGTTTCAAGGACCATTCCTTGGTATCTTCCCCCGATAAAGAATCTGGTTCTCTTTTTTTCTTCCTAATGAGCTGCTTAAGACACATTTCTAGCTGATTTTGATGTAGCCTTGTACACTGTAGCCAAGAATATTAACAACTGATAACAATCATCATTTTCATTTAGACAACACTCTTTCACAAATGACACTTTGAAGTCCAAACATAAACAAATTGAAAACTCTTTAATACTAATTTTAAATAATCTAAATAAGAAAAGGACAAATAATACAGAAACCAACCACAGACACAGTAAAGTATCTATTAGATAAACAAGGAGGCTGTAACTGTTTCTTTAAAGAGCTAAATAAATAAATCAGAATGCTAGGGAAAATGTGTTCCTCCTCCAGAAAAAAGTCATGCCACACTGTTGCATTCAGTCTGTCAGCCCAATAAGGCAATGTTTGGTTAAGATATCAAACAAAGTTATGTTCTAGGAGTGAAGCTTGCAGGAAATCAAGCTCCAAGTAAAGCAATACTAATAAGAGTAGGATATGCATAAAGAATTAATATGATGCTATGAAAATCTGCTTTGTGCAAAAGGGGTGATTATTGGTTTTGGGAGTTCAGCTGCCTGGCACTGAAGAACCCATAGTTACATGCCCCAAGTTACATGCCTTGTGAAATTAAGTGCCCCCAGCTAGCTGCAGGTGACAATTGGCCTGCAAATGCTAGCTAGCAACCACTGAGTACAACACACAACAGTCCATTAGGTTTTATGAGGTTGTTAAACTGTTCAAGCTCTACCATAAAGCAGTAAGCCTCAAAAACTGCACGAAACTGTGAGAGTCATAATGGGAGATGGGCAGACTTTCTGGTCTTTACAGTTTTTACTACTGGGTTTTCCCACTCTGCTTGCAATGCTCTCTGGTATAAAAAAGTGACTGAATTAATGGCCCTGCCAACTGAGGAAGAGTGGAAGTTGGGGCACAAAAAGGGAACTTATTGTGAGACTGTTTTTGGAATAGTTGTGTAGGGATGAGGGGGCAACGAGGGAGCAATGAAGGGGCAATCGGGGTGGTTTGTTCCAGGTGGCAATTTTGGGGGGGCGTCCCAGCTCGTAGCCACACCCCTGCGTGCCATAGCCCCACCCCCTCACACCGTGACCACGCCCCATGCACTGTGACCACACCCCCATGCACCATAGCCCTGCCTCCTATGCCATAGCTCCGCCCCCTCCACACACTCCAAGCTCCACTGCAGTTTTGGAAGACTCTTAATGGGTGGAATTTGTGCATCCCTGGTTATTGTGGTGGCATACCTTTCAAACTTTTTTATTCATATAGCAACTTCTAGTGCAAAGTCAATTTCAACTTATGCCGACCCTATGAATAAGAGACTCCAAGTCACCTGATCATCAACAGCCCTACTCAGATCTTGCAGATACTACCAAACACATTAAAATGCCTACAGAGACGCAGGGGATTCATAACAAAGTTCTAGAAACATGGCTATTAACAGTACACCTAATACAACACAAAGCAAAGACTATTTTTGATAGATCCGTAACCAATATGGAAAAATTGTTTAGAACAAAAGTAGGTGAAGTGTGGTCTTCCATTTGTTGTTAGACTTGCTCTTAGCATTCTTCACCATTCAACTGTGTTGGCTGGTGTGTGTTGACAGGAGCTGCAGTCTGAAAAAATATCTGAAAGGTATTTTTGCCAATCCCAGGAGCAATCTCAAATAAGAGAAAAAGGTGGGCATACCTGCAAGAATTGGCAAAAGACTATGAAAATTGCCATGATTTTAAGTGATACAGGCCAAGCACCTGTTCAGCAACGGATGGAGTATAAATTTCCACTAGCTTTCTTCTGACAGGCTTCCATTGTACCACTGGACTTTGAGTTGCACAGCAGAGCTGGATAGTGCAAGAGTGCATTCTGTGGTCAATCAGAGGCCAGGAAGGGAGGGGTCTCTTGAGCACCATCCAACTGTAGTTGCCATCACCTGTCTGTGCCTCTAGAGTTTTTCATTATTATTATATTTTACTAGCATATTTTACTATAAAATTATATTTATTATAATGTATTGATTTTTTATCTCAAAAAGAACAGTACAATGCACATAAAAGCAGAATATAAAATACAGTTTGAAGTCAGACTTTAAAATAATCAAGTTGGAAGAGCTCAAACTTTGCCTATTTGCTGGAGATCCAGATGGGCTGGGAAAGGTGGTGGCTGCTCCCTTTCCCCAGCTATCCAATTGCAGCCAGATAATGCCTCTCCATCCTCCCAGCCATTGATTGCCCACGGGGTACACTCTGGTGATGTCTGTTTTGCATGAACAAGAGGTTTATATCAGTGTATGTCATGAACAGAATTCCAACCAAAGTTCTCCAGAGTCCAAGTTACAAATTCAAATCTGAGAAGACCATTTTCCCCTTGAGACTATCCAAGTTTTAAGTTCATCAGGAGAAGGCTTTCTCACAGTCCCATCCCTTCACAGACATGTTTGGTAAGGATGTGGGAGATTTCCTTCTAAGTGGCCACTCCCAGACTATGGAACTTCCTTCCATGTAAGGCTCAATTGACATTGACTCTGCTTTGCACCAATAGGCAAAGACTTTCCAATTCAAACAGTCCTTCAGCCTTTAACTTGGATATGCAATGGGCATGCTTTTTAATATGTAATAGGTGCTTAATGCATTTTTAATTCTCTTAAATTAATGTCTTAACCAGATTGTTTAAAATCCAGTTAGAAACCAGACTGATCCACTTCTTGTTCTCCTTCCACCAGCAAGTAAAGACTTACTTACTTACTTATTTTACTATTTAAGAACTCTGTGAGGAAGGCAGAATATGAATAAAATAATTAAATATATAATTTAAAACTCAGTTTAAACTTTAAACAGAGTTTTTATCTTCTGCTTTTTTGATACTTTGTATTGTTCTATGTGTTTTTAAAAATTGTTGTGAACTTTCTTCACAATTCTTGGCAAATGACAGTATAAAAATGTATATAACTACAAAACTCCATAGACTCCAAGGTAAAGTTACCCCCATCTCGTTGTCTAGCATCCTGAGACTAATCACAGCCCTTTCCTGAAGCCTAAATAGAAAGTAAGATCCATAAATGAGACTTAAATTCTTGAATGTGCATAATAAGCACCGTTAGACACTATCATAGAAAAATGGATTATTTCATCCACACATAAAACCAACAATATTTTTCATGTTTCTTTGAGCTCAGGGCCAAAATATACAGAAAGATGGAAGATCCACGGCCAGATTATCTTCTGTATGCATGTTTAAGATAAATGAATTGGTAGGGAAAGGTTGCAGTAGTGAAAGAGGAGAGATAATCCTTTCTCTTTTTCTACCTCTTCAAAAAACAGATTCTATCAGGGCCCATTCACACCACACAATTTTATTCCACTTTAACTATCCTAGCAATATCCCATGAAATCCTAGGATTTGTAGTTTAGGAAGAGGCATTTAGAATTCTCACTCAGAAAATCCTAGTGCCTTATCAAACTACAAACACTGGGATTCCATAGAACATTGTCATGGCAATTAAAATAGAATACACTGCTATAATTGTATAGTATGAATGGGCCCTAACTCTCAAATAGACCTTAAGACTGAGAGACTAGTAGACTGGGTTGCCTCTTGTGTTTGAAGACCACAAGACATCAAAAATCTTACAGGGTCAAACAAACTCTGCTTTTGAAACTTGTAAAGTTTTTTTTTTTTTTTAAGTCATGGATTTTACAAACCCTCTTAGGCAGTGGCTTCTCTTTGCTCAAACCAGAAGCACTATGTGGTCCTCTTAGCCAGTTCCCAGTTCCTCTTATGAACCATTCAGGCTGTATCAAGCATCTCTTTCATATTTTTACATCCTGTAGCCTAAGGTTCTGAGTGATGTCGGTGCTTGTTTCAAATCACACCTTAATTCCACTATGTTGTTTGTGCTAAAATTGATCTAGAGCCAGCAGTGTAATACTATAGCCCCATAATGATTGGGGGGATAATGTTTTTGTAGCAAGATTCCACAGTAATCTAACTACCACAAATTGATGTTATTAGCTAGAGGTAAGAATTTGTATACTGTGGTTTCCATACTCAAAAAATGTCAGCCTCTTCACAAAGGAAGCATTAGCTGCCGGGATCTCACAACAACTGTGCAATGAGTGTTGGAAGGAAGGAAGGAAGGAAGGAAGGAAGGAAGGAAGGAAGGATAGATTCTGTCTTCAATATTAGCAAGTCTCTCTTTTCCTCTGTGCCTCAGCCTACACCATCCCCCCGCTTTCTTTCTCTCTCTCTTCCTTCACACACACACACCTGTCATGCGCAAGGGAAGCAAACTGCAATAGCTATTCTTTGCCTTAAAAATGTAAACAAGACTTTCCTTTCCCCTTAGCCTGTATATACTCACCCTCAACAATTCTGGAGATTAAGACAAAAAGCATTAACAAATGCCATTTTTCATTCTTTCTTAGTAAACCAAGTTGCATTCCTGAATATAGAGTGATCTAGATTATAGATAACTGGATTGTCCTCTTGATCTCTGTACCATTATTGAGTAACTGCAGAAATGTCTAAACAAGTATTAATCGTAAAATCCAAGATATTTACAAGAGGAAAGTTTATGAAACATTTAGATTTATCATGGAGCATGACCTTCAGGATTTCTTGGACTATGAGTGCATTCTGAGGACTTCTGCACAAACAACCAGATATATTTCTCAAAAGATACGTGCACTTTCTCTCCATGAAGTATATCTGCCTTGATGTGAACATGATGCAACCTCTTTGAGGCCAGAATTCACTTCTGCTTAAGACAACAGTTCTGTCCCCTGAGTCCTGAAGGTTAAGAGAAATGTTGCCCCTGACTGAAGAGCTGTATGATGTCTGTTTTCCCTGTGCGACAAACAGCAGGTTGTTCCACTGCCAATCTTTTTATCATGGAACTGACAGGGAGAAGAACTCAGCCCCCCCCATACAGCATCATGGCCCCAGTCTAAACCAGCATTTCTCAGGGTATCTGACGTGCAGCATCAGCAGTTTTCTTCCTAATTGCCATGGATCACCACCACATTTGTGTCCATTGGGTAAAACTATTTCTTTTTTTGGAAACTCACTGCAGACCAGCAGCCTATGGACCAGCACTGGTCCACAGACCACTACTTTGAGTAACACTGAACCATTCCAAACCTCACATCTCTGTTTTGATTTAAAAGAATGAAAGAAATCCTGCAGGATATCCTGTTCACAGATCTCTCTGTGTCTGTACATGTCATGAGAGAGTGGCAGAGCTGAGAAACAGAACTCATCTAAGAAGCCTAAAGCTATACATCCTGGACTTTCTCATAAATACTTATATGAAAAACCAATGCACCAGTTGATTCTTGTCTGAGAGCTAAAGTGAGCCACTTCTCCCCAAGGAAACCAAGATACCATCAGCTGTTGCTCAGAGTCCAGACACACAAATGCTCTAAGATACATAATGGGAGGGCCTCCCAGCCATGTCTTCTTTTTAAAATATACGTTGTTCACCTCTGGCAGTTCTGTGGAGAACAGAGCAGCCTCCAGGAATTCTCCACTCTATGTGTTTACTACCTATTAGAATCTCCCTATCTGGCAAATGAATTTGCCTTCTGCTTGAGTGCCTGAAAAATTTAATTATCTTCTGATTTGGGGGGTGGGGGTGGTTCAAATTTAGTCACTCCCCCTGTATTCTACAAGCTGTGCTTTTTTTTCTGAAGTGCTCCTTCTATTTCCAGAATCTTTGACAAAAGTATAGTACAGTAACTGCATACTACAGAAGCATGGGATTCCCTTTTTTAATGCCCAGGGAATGACTAATTACTGAGCCACTGTGCAGTGGTTTGAGCATTGGACTATGACCCTGGAAACCAGGGTCTGAATCCCCACTCAGCCATGGAAAACCAGTTAGTAACTTTGGGCAAGCCACAGAGGAAGGCAAAGGCAAACCCCTCTGAATAAATCATGCCAAGAAAACACTGTGATAGGTCATAAGTCATAAATGACTTGAAAGCACATGAGAACCAAAACAAATGGCTGAGTAGTGGCAATGTATTCCACTTTGGTGTTCATGTACACCACAGCCCAATCACTTACATGTAGTCTCTTTCACGGAAGCAAGTTGCTCTTTTTTTTTGTCCAATGACATTGTTCTTCAGTTCACATCATGGTGACCACTCAAAGTTACATTGCCACAATCCAATTCCTGCCTCATTTTCTCTAATTCCACCCAGTTTAGGAGTAAAGAAACCCAAAATGTTATGCTACAGGATTCCTATTTTCCAGATTCAAGTTCCCTGCAACAACTGGCTGATTTTTTGCCTATCATCTCTGGGTCACCAACATCAAGTAGTGTTTCTACCTTTCTATGAAGGTCTCCATCAACCTCCAAAGACTGGAACCCCCAATGAAAGGGTTAGCAAGAGTGATGAGAAGTCTGAAGAAAGGTAATCATAATGATCATAACAAAAAATCAAAAATCTCTATTTAGAGCAATACCATTATTATGCCAATCTCTCTAGGATTATTCATCAGGCTAGATGGTACAAAAATGCAGGGAAATAAAGAGCTAATCCCATTCTGTTTGAGAAAAGCAAAGGAGACTTGTCCTTGACTTTGGAGATAATATTGGTACTGTACCTCCTTGACTTAAATCCTTTCCAGGTATTATCTTTGGCAAAATGAATATTCTTAAGGAGGCAGCAGGACAGGGAGTAGTATTCCATGGCAGGAAACTATCTGAACATTGTGCAATTCATTACAGCATGCACAGGGATACACACACATACATCTGTACACATGAGTCTTTCTACACATAGGATGGGGAGGAAGCCTGCTGCCAGTCCCTTCTTCATTAAGTACTGAAAGAGGGAACCAATGTGCTGAACTGGTTAGAGTCCTGGCTTATCACTGGAGGTACAAGATTGTCTGAATTAGGATATCAGTGACTCTGTTATGAGACTCACTGGGTGGCCTTTGGGCCAGCTACTATTTCTCAGCTCAAGCAACTTCACAGGATTGTTGGAAAGATCAAACGTGAGACCTTTGAAGAAAGCAGAGAATATGGCTTAAATAGTTACTAATCCTAAATAGAGTAAACCCATTTGATTAACCAAGTTTACAAAAATATTGGTTTAGTATTCCACAGCTGGTTCCATGGGTCAATTCTAGCAGGAACTAGGGCCCTTTCCGCACAATGATGGCGTCCTAGCATGGGGAGGCGAGAGGAGCAGGGATGCTACAATACTTCCACAAGACATCATCGTACTCCCATCCTTCTCCCATTGCTACCTGGCATGATCACAGGGTATATCACTGATGGAGTTTCTCCTTCAATGACCCTTGATCATGCAGTGCTCCCATCCTTACCTGCCATGTGGAAGGGCAAGAAGCACGATGGAGGCGCTTCCTGCCCTAGCACAGCATGCAAAAGAGCCCAGCTGCACTGCGGAAGGCAAATGTGTGTCAGTCACGCTCCCCTCAACAGGGAGCCAGTTGGATGCGAAGGGGAGCATTCCCGTTGCACTCTTTTTCCACCAAAGGCACTGTCAGGATCATGACTGGAGGACGATGGGATAAGATAAGGCACAGAAAAGGCCTAGATCTACATATTTATTAATAGTGACTGAAAGAGGCTTTTATGGAGATGAAAGATAAATAAACATAGGCATTTCAAACTATTTCTTTTCCATAAAATAAATGCCGTGTTGTTACTAATTTGCTGCAGCAGATCTAGATTTAATGTTTTACTCTGAGTATACTACGGCCAACACTCAAACTGCAGTATTTTTTCACTGTGAAAATGTCACTCACTCTTACTCTCTCTCTTGCACACACACACACATACACGTACGCACAGATGCATGCTTGCTAACCACTCCTACCACTGCAACTGTATTACAGGTGTCTGTGAGTTCACAATTCCTCTCCTGGAGAAATACCACTTCTTTTTGCTGTAAAAAATGTGTAGTCATGGGGCTCTGCAGAATCACAAACTGGAGATCACAGTATCTGCTTTGTGATGGGAACAGCAGGCAATAGGCCAATGGTATTAACTGGGAACTCACCAAGGGCTAATTTGGATGAAGGAAATGTTTAATGGAGCCACAGGTGTAATAAAATGCATTACTGTTACACATAAAAGTTTTATTAAGGTTCCATGCATACATGCAAGCACAAAAATGCAACCACACAGACTACCTTCCACCCACTGGAAGCTCCCCCTCTGTGTGACCCTCAAGACTGCTAACAAGTTTGAACAAGCCGTTATGAAAGGCCTAGCAGGTCAATACAGAGCTAGTTATTCTCACAGCTTTAGGGAATATGAATTAAGTTGAAAGCAGTAGCAGCCATGACAGAATGTTATCAGCTGTAATTGCTCCATGTATCAAACCTCTTCTAGATTTTGATCAAAGGCTTATTGCTGATTTACTTGGCAACACACTGATGTATGAAAGAGAACTTTTATTGTTAAAGTGTGAGGAGCATTTTGAGTGCATTAAAGAGATGATCTAAAAGTGTGTGCACTGACTAAAATCCCAACACCGTATGTGGAAAATTCACAGAACATAAGAAGATTCCTGCTAGATTAGATCAAAGGTTTTTCTGGTCCACCATTCTCTTCTCACAGGGGCCAACCGGACACCTATGTGAAGCCCACAAGTTGGACATGAGTGCAACAGCATCCTCTCACTTCTACCTCCCCAGCAATTGATATTTATAAGCAATAGGCTTTTGATACCAGAAGTAGTACAGTTGGGCCTCCACATTTGTGGGTTTAACTTTCACAGGTTTGATTATTTGTGAATTTCTCCAACCCCTGCCCCCTCCACCCCAAATGCTTCTTTTCTGCAGAAAACTTTCCTCTTGGCAGCTCTGATCAGGCCACACAGCCTTCTAAATACTCATCTCTGGTCCTCTTCCTCCACCAGCCACTACCTGGCCAGCTAAGGACAGACCACAACCCAATTTCTCAGCACCACAAACCCATTCCCAGTGTCCACTTTCACACTCAAAGAAGGAGATGGGCAACAAAGGAAATATAGACCCACCATCCTGACCCACTTTCTTTCCCTTTCCCTTTCCCTGACTAGTTTGGACCCTGGGTCCATGCCTCAGCCTCCTTCCCACACATACACAGACATTTTAATATTTATGGTTTTACCACTTTTATGGGGGTCCTGCACCCCAACTGTCAGGAACCGAATTCACACACACAAATGTAACAGTGCTAATACACTATTTATTAGGACTGTGATGCATAGTACAGGACTTCAGTGAGCGGACTGAAGGCAATTAGCAAAATCCAAACATTAGAAGCAAATAGTTTCCCATTCCGTCCGCAAGAGACCTTGAAGTGCTGGTTTCAGCTTGGTAGCGCTTGTCACTACATTCCTAGCTTTGTTTACCTAATGGTCTCTGGTTCCCATACCTTGTTACAAGCAAGCAGTTAATTAACTCCTACTACATGTCCCATAACTGAAATATGGAGGGCTACCCAACATCAACCCTAGCAAATGTGGAGGGCCGATTATATATAACCATTATGATTAATAATAATTAGTAATCTTACCCTCTGTGAATATGTCTAATTTCCTTTTAAAGCTATCCTAGCTGCCAGTTATTGTTCTATTTGTGTTAGCACATTCCACAGTCTAACTGTTTACTGGCTACAATGGGTCAATGTAACATAGTATTTCTGCATATGGATGTATGCTAGGCTGAGCTATACATCACCATCTTTGGACTAACCATACATCCTCTGACGTCCCTTTCACGGCCATGCCATGTCTCATGGAGAACAGAAAAGATCAGAGAAACACTTGGCTATATCCCCATACCCAGATACAGGCATCTGCTGCTTATCTGATAGGATAGGGATCAGAGCAGTGTCAGAAGGTTGAATTGGTTGAAAAGCAGGAAAAAGACAAGAGAAGAGCTGAGGAAAGAGTGGACCCTGCACTGGAACAACAGTACACATCTATAATGTACAATGGTTGAAAGAAAGAAACACTGGAAAATGAGTTAATTGTCAGAAAGTGGGGAATGCCTGTCCAAAATGATTACATCAGTAGTAATGCCCACCAGCGTTTCCCAAAGGTATCAACAGTGCTGTAATAATTTTGTATCTGTCTGGCTATGGGGATATAGCCAGACATTTTTCCAGTCCCACCTACTCTCCGCAAGGCATGGAACAGCCTTGTGTGGAGATGGGTTTCAGATATATCGGAGGTCCAAGGAGGGGCTCTGAAGAGAGGAACGGAAAACCAACCTCCACAATGCCCTTAAGAAGATGTACACAGGTGTAAGAGAAACTTATGTGTGTGTATGCCAATAACAAGATGTCAACCACTGTGTAAAAAGTACTTCGTCTCTCACAAAAAGTACTGTGTCTCTGGCCTGAGATTCTAATATTATAAAAATGGAGAAAAATTTCTCCCTGCCCACTTTGAGCCCCTTGATCATTCTCTTTTGCCTTTTCTGTACTTTTTCAGGCTCTGCAATATCCTTTTTGAGGTACAGAGATCAAAACCATAAATAGCATACCCAAGGTGATCACACATATTTGTATAAAAGCTCTGGATGCTGACTATTTTTTTCTCTTCCTTTGGTAATGATTCCAACATAGAATTGAGTTTTTCACATTAGCCATACACAGGGTCAATATTTTCATTTCTTATTTTTTTAAAAAGTCCTTTTCTGGCCAGTCTCCACCAGTTCAGGCTATATCTGCATATATACACAAATAAGTTTGTTTGCCCCCAGATGCAATACACTAAACTTGTTTTCAGTGAGTTATATTTGTTATTCAAATGTTCATTCTACCACTTTAGAAAGATCCTTTGGGAACTCTTCAGTCTCTTTTTTCATTTTAACTAGACTAAATATTTTGGTGACACTGCAAAATTAGCCGTTATGCTGTTCCATCCCATGTTCCAGATTATTTAAGAGCAAAGCCTGGAGACATTATTTTTTGAATGACAACCTCCAAGAACCAAAGTCCCCAAAAGTAATTTTTCCAAGCTCTGCATATGAATTCTAATGGGAGAAAAAAACTGTGTGCCTACTACTCTGACATGGAGACAATCAAGTGGAAAAAACATCTCAGTTATACTGTATCAATTTCTAATAGAGTGAAAGAGTTGGCATTTGTGTGCATATGCCAGCTGCCATGCTGGGTAGAGGATTATAAGAACAGTAGTCCAAAAATGTAACATTTTCAAACTCTGTTTATGGACATATTTATATCTGAGAGGATAAAGTGCAACCCTGGGGGCCATAGGCAACACTCCAACTGTGTCTGCTGCCCTCACCCCCTCATCCTGTCCTCAAACTCACCACACCCAGGTTGCAATCCTCTAAATACCATCACTGCTTAACATTTTTTTAAAAAAAATATCTCCCCCCCAAACAGAAGTGGATTTTTGACGATTTCCATAGTTTTGTTTTTATATTTTTGGCAACCTATGTGACACACACACACACACTGAGGATTCCAGGGGCGGAAGATTGGTCTTCAGACTTCCCATTGTTTCCCAACCCTCTAAACTTTCCATTCTTCTACCAGGACACCTAACCATTTATTCCTACTCTTTGTTTTCAGTTCTTCAATGAGACAGTAACTTAGAAGAGGACCACTCCTTTTATTCCATGATTTCTAAGCTGAAAGACTTCATTTAGTGTCTCTGTGATATTCCTATCCTTTACCATACTTTTGTTATAAAACGATCCAATCACCCACCTAGCTGGTTTCCTGCTTCTGTTGCATTTTTTGAAAGTTTTGCTGTTAAATATTAGCAGTGTCCTCCATTTTTGTACCCTTTATTGTCTGTGTACATTTCTTTCATGCAAGTTTGTGTCAGTTTTACCCATTACTTTTTTCATCTACATTGAGGTACAGCTTCCTTTTCTTGAAAATAATTCTTCTTTCCTCTAATAATGTCCTGAACACTGCTCAGTTACCATGCTGGTGATCTCTTGGACTTACTGATACCTTTCCTCGTCTATAGAACTCATTCTAGCTGAACTTCTATTATCATAATGTTCACTCACTACCAAGCACTCTGGAGAGATCTGACCTCCGCACTCAACCCCATTTCAGCCTCCTTTTTGCCAGTCCCTCATTTCTGATAAGTTTCTTTTTCTGAAGCCAAATGTGACTGTGTTACATTTGCTTTGTATTTTTCTGTTTACATATAAATTCAACTGATATCACTGTGGTGACCATTTTCAATTGAGTTAACTGTACCAACATCTTACACTAGGTCCCAAGAGGCATCACTTAGGATTATGTCCAGGGCTGCTTTATCTCTGGTTGGTTCCACGGATAATTGCTGCAGTGTGTGTAACTGTCACCTCTTTATTGTAACTGGAACACACATTTATCTAGTCCATGTCAGGGTATCTAACGTTGCCTGATATTATACTCCTTTCTCCTTCAGAGGTCTCTCTGATTTCATTCTCCATCTCAAGATCACCATGAGGTGCAGGGGGAGAGGAATACAATGTTCTCACTATTGTTTTTAAGAACTACATTTGCCACACACTGATTCAGTGGAAGAGTCTGCCCATTTTAAAATTTCTAGTTTGTCTGACACAATGCTCTGTTCAACAAACAGAATGACACTCTTCCCAGTATGTTGCTCTTTGTCCTTCTCATAGAATTTATATCCAGTTAGGATTGTATCCCACTGATTTTCTCCATTCCACATTCCAAATGCCCACCAGACTATATCCTCCTTTAAAACTACACCCTTTATTGGCCTGGAGATTTCTAGCATTACCACAGAAACATCAATATACCATGCCCTTCCCCAAATATCTCTGGTGCATGTATTTCCCCTTTTACTGGTTATCAAGTTCTCCTCTTACACATTTATGGGCTATTTCTACCCCATCTTTACTGGGGCACTTTTAAAAATTATACTTTCATCCCCTAACAAGAATTAACACCAAATAGGTCTGTAGGTTCTTAAGGCTTCTCCCAGGAAGTTAGCTAAAAACCTGTTCTGCTATCTTTTTGATGCTAAGTGTCAGTGTTCTGACTTCAACTCTCTTACTATGGTTGTTGTGTGCCTTCAAGTTGTTTGCAATTTATGGTCACCCTAAGACAGACCTATCACAGGGTTTTTCTTGGCAAGATTTGTTTAGAAAGAGGTTGTCTTTGCCTTCCCTTGAGGCTGAGAGAGTATGACTTGCCCAAGGTCACTCAATGGGTTTCCATATCCAAGCAGGGATTTGAACCCTGTTCTCCAAAGTTCTAGTCCAACCCCCAAACCACTATACCACACTGGCTCACTTTCAGCTTCCTGCTCATCTATAAAACCCACTGAATCCCTATTTATCACCCTATCCTGCCTCAAAAAGCCATTGTGAACTAAACTGCTATTCTAAACTCATTCAAGATTCAACAGAATACAAATAAAAAAACTAAATAAGCCTATATCACATTTTTTTCCTCAGTTACTCAACGTACTTGCCAAAAGACCACACTTCGGGACAGTGTGCCATGTTTAAAGAAGAACGCATTTATATCTAAAAGTGTACCATAAACCACAGGGCAGTAGATACTTGTAAGGAATCAGCTAGACTTGATGGTGGGAAGTGTTCCCCAGAGGCAAATCCTGTGATTTTACTGCCCATTATTGGGGCTCCCTTCATCCCTAGGCTGATCCATAACCACTTACACTCTCCCCTTCCATCAATACAAACACTGCAGAGTTTTTAAACTAATATTTTTCCAGCACACAATTCCATGGAGAGGCGAACTCAGCGTTGCCATGGCAATACATAGACAGCATCTGCCTGGGATGTAGCTGAAGGGAGAAATTGGAATAGAATTGCAAATTCCCCACAATCCAAGGAAGGATCTGAAGGACGGGAAATGCAACATGACTGTCAGTGTGATCTACCACAACACTCCTGCGCTACTTCAACAAGAGAGCAGCAATGAAGGCAGCCTTTTGCCATGATAGTAAACTCCCTGGTGGGCCTGAAGTCCTGTTTCAGTTAGACACACTCCCAATCCCCAACAGAGTGAGAATGAAAGAAAGAATGAGAGAACATGAGAGGGAGGGAGGGAGAAAGAGAGAATGAGGGGGAGAATAGGAAGCTGAAGAGCCTGTGATTTATCTATGCTTTGTATGTCTGGCTGCTACAATATATTGATGCAAAGACTCGTGAACAAATACTAGGAAAGGCAAAAAGCTGATTTCCCTGTCTCCTAACCATTTCCTTACAAATTCCAATCTACCTTAGGATTCCCACACAGCCATATATACATACCCACCAAGAGATATTCACGGAGAGGGGTGAAGGAGCAAATTCCCTGGAAATTCATTTCATCTACCAAGGTGCAAATTGGCACAGCAGAACTTTCAAACTGCAAGATTACAATGCCCCTTCAAGGAGAAGATGCCAACTCTTGTCTCCAGGCTGATTACTTAGAAAATGGTGCCAGCACAAACTCAAGGCTGGTACCATGCCACTGACAATCCAGCAACCAACTCTAAAGCAATATCCACAGGGAAAAAGGGCCAGAAGCTGTCAGTCACCTATGGGGGCTAAATGCTACTCAGTCAAGCCCAGCCCTCTTCCTTCTCCCCCAGTGAAATACACACTCCATCTTTCTATAATTCTATGGCTGCAGGCTGGAGACTGCCAAAGCTGAAAAACACTTCTGGGTTCCTTCCAGTGCCGTGCCTCTCAGCCTGTGCTGAACAGCATGACTGGCATTAGATGCGGGCAGAAGCCAATCTTTACCATTCTAATTTGAAAGTCTCATTCCAGCTATATCTTAAGCTCTGTTGTTTTGTTCCTTAATTCATCTAGAGATGCCAGATTGAGAGGTTACTTGACCTTTGGATCACTGTAATAGCCTTCCACTTAACCACAATGTGCATCAGCTTGGTTGCGGGAGGGGGTGCAGAACCCATAAGGCTTGTGCAGGGTCTGAATTCACTTTAGAAAGATAGCCTGATCTCAATCCCATAAAAAAGAAAAGAGGGAATCATAGTGCAGCTACTGAACTGATAGCTGCAGTACTCATACTCAGGCAAGAAAACAGTATGTCATGGACCATGGGTTCAAGAGAAAGATGGAAACAATGGCTCCACAAACAATGGAAGTGCAAAATGTGATTCTTGGGGAGAAGCTGCTCAAATTTAGAAACTTTGAGATATACCCACCTCTCAGCACAAGACATATGCACTGGCAGATCATGACAGCTATATTCTCCAGAAAGACAGATTCAATATAAGACTGCATATGGAGGAATTTCCTAGGCCTGCAGCTCAATTACATGGACAGAGCTGAGCCCATTTTCAGAAGGATCTACTTATTTAAGGGTGCAAGCCTTAATCTTTAAAACTACTGTATTTTGTTGTATTCTTATATTTCTCTTATATCAAGAACATCTAATTTTGATGTATACCTCAAAAAGGCATGTTTTAATATGTGTCTGATAACAAAGCCTGGTTTCTAATGAGAGCCTTCATACTATCTCTTGGAAATTACGTAGGCTTCATTTTTGTGAACTATAAACCTGATTTACAGATGGGTCATTTGAACACATAAGTTATTTAAATATGCAAGTCTACTTAGTTTTCTGCCACAATACACAAATCACAGTAGTTTTAAGATAACAGGGCCAGTTAGACAATCATGATTAGGGCCTTCCAAGATCAGAATAAATCATGAGTGGTGTGAAGAACATCTTATTCTAAGAAGCTCTTGAAATGTACACATAAGTGATTTATCTGAAACAGCCATTTCAGAGGAGACTTTCCTTAGAAACCCTGGCTAGTTTCAGATACATACTAAAGTGGGCTTTTTGGAGAGATACATCAGATATGGACATACCTCTAAGAAATTCAGGAAAAGAAGAACTGCAGTTGGTCAGATCTAAATAAATGAGGGCACCCTTTAGGCACCTTGGAAACTAAGCAGGGTCAGCCCTGGCTAGTATTTGGATGGGAGACTATCAAGGAATACCAGGTGCTATTAGCTACATTTCAGAGGAGGTTAATGCAAGGCACCTCTGAGTATCCCTTGCTGATGAAATTCATGGGGTTGCTTTATGTTGGAAAATGCTTCCCAACTAAGCATTCCCTTTAACCCCATTCACCCATTCTCTTTAACCCCATTCACCTATTACAATGGGGCTTTACATAGTAAGGGTTTCTTGCATGCTTCTAGTTTATATATGCTGTCTCCAGAACTTTTCCCAGGTGGAATGCAGCCACTATGCAGTGTTCCTACCCATTCAAATATCAAAAGAACTGGCCCCATGAGGTCACAAAAGTCCTTCATACAAAATGTTCCATTGTCTTTCAGCCAAACGTTTGTAGTTTGGTTGAATGTCATCCATGCCACACTTTTAATTCCAAGGACATGATGTTGGTTCTGCTTCTGGTCAGAAGCAAACGGAATATAATGCTCTCTAGTCCAAATCCTATTAATAGAGTAGGCCCATTGAATCTGTTGTATCTATCTATGGCCCTTTCCGCATGGCATTTTCCATGCGAAAGGGCACCTGGAGTGTCGCCCTATTGTGAGGAGTGGTCTGCACAACACACTCACAATCGTGTGACACTCCAGGGGCCAGCAGGCGCCGATCGCACACCTTTTCATTTTCAGCTAGAAAATGGTGCGCAATCGCAAATTGCTCCCAGGCCCCACACGCACTTACCTGTCGTGCAGGGCCTCTGGAGCTGTGCTGGTCATGCTTCCTACCCCAGCACAGCCTGGGAAACTCCCAGGCTGTGCTGCAGAAGGAAGAGGTGGGGCCCTCGTGCAAGCAGGCATCTCGTGCAGAGCTGAAGGACCCTAGATGCAAGAGCCTCTCGCCGGAGGCTGCTCGCATGATCCCCGCACCCCAGGTGTAGAATGTGTTGACTCAGTATTCAACAAGTGATTGAATGGGCCTGTTCTAGCTGGGACTAACCATTAGGATGCCAGCCTTGGTGTGCATAAACATTAATTTGATTTAGCAATGGCAATCTACACTTTGTGCTTGACTAGGATAGCTAAGACAAAAGTTAGCAGTCCCATTATTTTGTTTTCTATGCATAATTTGATGCTCATTATACTATTTATTTTATAAATATTGTCTTTATTATCTTGCAGCATGCTGATTATGTAGAATGGAAAGAGGCACCTAAAGCCCAAGAATAGGAATTGTGTGGCCCTCTAGACGTTGGAAGTGCAAATCCCTGCAGCCATAGTCAGCATAGCTAATGAGAAGTGCTAGGAGTATCAATCCGACAATATCCAGAAGGCTGCTTCATTGCCCTTTGCTTTCCTAAAATATGCCTTCAGTGCATGCATTTTGAAAGAGCTACCCATACACTTCTCTAAAAAATGGATCCCATATTTTCACACCTAGGAAGCAATCAAAGGAACATAAAATGGATATAACCTGCACATATCCTTACAATCTAGGTCTTAGCAATGACCAGGAGCTGCTGTCTCTCATCTCTCAAAAGCAAAACAAAAACTTAAAAGCTAGATGCAAAATTTGAGTATCCAGCTACTATATGTGAGATATATTGCTGAATAATATCCAAGGACAACAGGAACAATAGCAAAAGCTCAGAGAGCTAGAGCATTCTTGCACAACTTAGTACTTGAGATGTGTTGTACTACAGCTACCATCAGCTGCAGCCAACATGGCCAACTGTAGATTTTTAGGCCAAGCAAGTGCAAAGAAGTCAAGATTAGAGACAGTGAATAGTATCTCACGGACAACCCAAATTAGGAAATATTTGCAAAAGGTGTAGCACACACAGCTCACAGCTCCTGTTCAATGCAACAGAGATGCCATTACTTTAATGGTATCACATTTATCTCCCCCTGCTGTTATTTCAGCAATCAGGACCAGCCCTGCCATCAGGTAAAGGGTCACAGCAACTGGTTTTAGATGTTGTATAAGGGTAGCAAATTATTGGATATTTAACTTATTGTGACTGCATTTTTACTGTCAGAGAAGGGGCAAGATAACTTGTCAGATTTTCTGCCTCAATGGTCTGGTGTGATATCTAAATTGTGCCACTAAGCATCATACAGTTTTGAAAAGTTTTCAGACTTTATTGTACCAAACGAGAGCTGACAGATACATTTTCCTTTATGAAGGAGTACTGCATTGCTCCCCCAAGTATGACTTCATATAGAGATTATAAAATGCAGACTGGAATTTGCAAATAAACTAGAAGCAATGCCTGTGAAAAGTACCACTGTGGTCTCCAGGAGTTGCTTCCAGCTGTATCTATGATCACCAAACTCGTACTTCTCATCTTTCCATCTGAGTGTATGCCTCAGGAAGACCAGAACTGCTGAAATATCTGTTGTCTGATATGGGCCTAAGTGAACTTGTAATTTAGCCAGTCCTGTCTGGCTCTGTCATTGCTTTTGACTGAAATCATATGACAAAACACAGTATCTATATAGGTGGCTGCACACCATCCGTTCCATGAATTGTGTTGCATTCTTTATCTCTGTGTCTGGCAAGGAATTCTTGGAAATCAAAACAGTAAATCAAATAATACAGAACTATAAAAATTTGTCTTCCTCTCTTGTATATGTTTCATTGGCTGAGGTCAATGAGGCCAGCAAACACCTATGCCTACCAGAGAAAGGATTTGGATTTGAACTCTCTGAGGTGCCAAACTCATGGTCAGATGATAGAAAGACATTTCGGAGCCTGCACAATACTTCCTGTGATCCTAGCATCTTTTCTCATCTCAGCCCACTCCAGTTCTCTTTCAAGGAAGGTGGTCCGGAAAGCATCTAATGCCAACCTCTGTATGTTCAAAGAGACTACAGAAGGTGAATCATATGGTAATGATATCCATCAACGTCTATGAACACACAAAGTGCTCCCAATACAAAGTACCTTCCTCCTCCTCAAATCCCATTTCTGTCAACACTGACAAAGGAATATGACAACCAGAACACTGAGGCTGGGAGTGACATGCAAAGCACCTCTTGTCAATAATGTGTGGCATCCATTCCTGGATATTCTGGCATTTCAGCTGTGAACAAAGTTGAGTGTTTTTGGGTAACACACACACACATATTCAAAGAGAGGAGCAGACTCACTTCAGCTATACTCAAAAAGCAATTCCCTGTGGTTGCAGCATGATAAGGACTTCAATGAGGGTAATTAAGGTGCCAGAGAAGGAAATGCCATTAAAGGAGACATCCCGCAGTGCTGCTAACTGTGCTCACCAAGCCTGCTTTGTTGTGGATAGGGCCATCCACAGCCCCCCTGACCTAATTAGGCTCAATCTGAGGGCATTAATTAGTTTGTAGAAGGAACAATAATAGGAGAGGGTGGATTGGTCTGTACAAGATCCTCAGGATATACAATGGACCAGGCTTCCTCCATGCCTTACAATATGGCTACTTCAAGTTGTAAAAGCTGTAGCACTCAGAGGGAGAGCTGTGCCTGTCAATGTACTGCCACACTTGGGTCTCAAACAAGCTGAATCACATTTCCATCACTTGACATAGTGGACACAGATGTAAACAAGATGGCTCATGTTAGGGTGTGTGTGACTGTTATTGTGCTGCAGGGATGAAAATGCAGCGTTCAAAATTTCATGGGATTGTAACACCCAGCATGCCTTTATAACTGGCTATGCTGGTAAGGACTGATGCAAGCTGCAATCCACCTGCATGATATGATATACAGCCCCTGCTGTACAGTCACATTTGGTTCTCAAAGAGACTCAGAAGCAGAAAAAGCAGACTTTCTTACATAGTGTAGAAATAGTCTAGGGAACTGCTACTTTACTAGGTATGAACTACAACTCCCATCATCCTTAACCATTGGTTAAGACTGATGGGCACTCAGGACATTTGATAGACCAGAAGTTCCCCAGCTCTAATTTACAGCAACTTCACCAGGCTTCAGCTCTGAGCTCAGTGCCTAACGAAAAGTGCTACAACAACCTGCTATGAGTATATGAATGGTGCATCATTGCCATTTGTAGAAAGTTACTGTACATCAGGTTTAGCACCTTCCTCACTAGTTTAGGGGAGTTCCCTCCAGCTTCCACTGCACCTGATGTTCACACGAATCATTTCCAATAGTATTTTGGGCCACACATCATCCCCATTCTTTACTAGGTTCCCTTGCAGTCAGACATAAATCTGAGAGCATATCCTATGCGTTAAGTACTGTCCTAGCCTGTCTGCCTGCAAGAGAGACATTTCTCAGAGAAGGAGACAGCAAATTGGAGGTGGGAGGCATGGGCTGGGGAACAGAGGAGCTATAAACTGAGATTAGGGGATTGGAGCAGAACTGAAGTGGGAAGTGGGGGGCAAAAGACACGGGGGGGAGGGCACGATCACAGATTGCCACAATCTTACAACTCTATCTGACTGATTTTGAGCAGATCTTCTTCGATACAGTTCCAAGACAGATTTTTCTTTTTTGAAAGTCAAAGAAAATGGAAAGAAACATAAAGTCTCAAGGGGCGCAAGAGGGGAATATTCTGCTCAGCTGCAATTAATCCAACCACTCAACCCCGGGGTCCCCCCAGCGTAAACAGCACGTTCCAGTGCTGCATTCTGGTGAATTATTTAGCATCCCCTCCAGCTTTATTTCCTTCTTTACACCCTCCCTCCTTCCCCATCAAAGCAATGGCCACCATCAGGCTGCAGAGGAATGAGGAGCGTTCTAGCCAGGGCAAGCGAGAGGGTTACGGAGGGGCCGGGTCGGGCGGGGGGCGTTAATGATCAGCCCCTGTTCCGGTTGAGCGCCCATCCCTCCCCTCCCCTCTCGCTTTTATTCTGGATAATTCAGACCCTCACACGCAGAGATGAAAGGCGCACACTGTGCCTGGGCTGCCGTTCCCTTCTGCGCCCCCTCCTCGCCACATTTCCCCGCCTGATTTCCTCTTTATTTGCCTCGCATTTTGCTATTGCTCCAGGCAATTGCTCTCTGCCTGGCTTGGAAGGCTTGATCCAGAAAATGAGAGATCTCCTCAAACAGATCCTCCTCTTTCTTCACTCCTCATTAAACTGCTGAGCGGGCAGGGCGAGGAAGGGACAGCGGGCCGAGGGGAGAGGTGTGTGGAGAATGGGCTTTCATAGCAAAGGCAGACTTGACCGGGGAGGCAGTCCCGGGGGGGCCAGGAGAAGAAGGCAGGGGGCAGGGGCTCTCAAGGCTCCGATCAGACCATGGCCCCAGGATTCCATAGGATGTTGCGAGTGGAATAATAGCGCTATAACAGTCTAGTGCGGAAATGGCCCAGATTTCGGCGCAAGTCCCGTCATCCTTGCTGCGCCCCTGACGAAAAAAGAGCTGGCACACACACCGACCTGCAGCTCCACAGAGAACCTCGGAACACGCCTCCCTTCCCCGCCTCAGTCCAATCCAGACAATACTTTGGCGGTGTGTGCGACAAATCAGACACCGAAGTGTTGGCAAAGAGGGCTGCTCGCCAACCTCCCGGAATGGACTTTCGGAGAATAGGTGAGGAGAACAGGTCACGATATTGTGCCATTCGACTGGCAGGTTTCTCTCTTCTCCTCCTCTCCCTCCCTTCCACCCATCCACTCCCATTTCCACAGACATGACACACACACACGCACACACCGCAAAAAGAGAGGCGCCCCTGCCTTAGAACAGTTGCCCCAGGCAGCTCCCGGAGACAACACGCAGGTGAGCGGGCAGGCAGAGAACAAATGAGGAAATAACCCGCCCAGACGGCCCATCAGAGATGCCCACCGCCCCGCCAAGAAAGTTGGCCCGGTCCCGGGCATCCTGGCGCTCCCTGCGCTGGAGGGAGGCAAGCGCCACCATCGGATCGCAGGACATCGGGTCCAGCACGAGTCCTCCGGGCTGTGTGGCACATGAAGCGGGGAGGAGGGGAGTTGCTACTTATTTGCTTCCACACAGACACACACGCAGGGGTTAAGGGGCGCACCCAAACGGACGGCCGCGCGCGGCGGCTCCCTAACAAAGGCGATCGGAGGATTGTTCCCGAGGCCCGAACAGGAACCCCCACTCCCGCCGCCTCAGCCCCGTCCAGCTCCTCCTCATCGCATCTCCCCCGCTCCCGGCAACCCACACACAGACTTTCCCCGAGGACTCCCCGCCTCCCTCCGATCAGGAAGCATCTCTGCTTCGGCGTCCCCCAGCGACGCATCCTAAGCCTCCGGCGTCTCTGGGCTCCATTGTGAAGGCGGGAAGGGGGTGTGGCGGCCAGCCTCGGCGGAGCAACGCCCGCCCGCCCGCCCGAGGGAAGTCCCGCCGGGCGCCGGAGGAGCTCCGCGCCCCGTCTCGGTCCCAGGCGCCGCCCGCCTCCCCGCGTGGCCCCTCCGGGCGAACGCGAGCGGCCGCAGGACCGGCGGGCGGCGCCTCCCCTCCGCCCCTCCGGCGGCACTTACAGCCTTTCGGCGCTCCTCGGGACGTTCTTGGGGACGGCGCGGAGCCCGAGCCCGTGACAGTCGACGGTGGTGCCGCTGCAAGCGCAGGGGGCCGGGCAGGCGCTCGCCCGGACGCGGCAAAAGGCCGCCCAGGCCAGGAGGCAGGCGCCCGCTCGCAGCCACGCGCCCCCGGACGCCGACGCCGCCTGCTTCTTCGGGGCCATGCTGGCTGGGCGCGCGAGCTAGCGAGGGGCTGCCCCGCACATGATATCACCCGGCGCGCTCGCGGCGGCGGCGGCGGGGGCGGGGAGGGGGGCTCGCCGTTCCTGACGCAAGCCGAGGATCCCAGGCTCCGGGCGCGCCTTCGCGGGTCCGAGGCGCCGAACGAGAGCGCTCCGGGCACGGGCAGCGGCACACTAAGCACGCGCTCCCTTCCCCTCTCGCCCGCTCTCCCTCTCCAACACCCGCTCGCACAAGGAGCGCTCATCCATCAATCCCAGACGGCAGGAGCAGCATTGGCTCCACCCCCTCCTTTCGTCTCTCCACCCGCCTCGGGCGCAGAGATTCCCCCTCCCCGAAAGAGGCGGGGGGGGGATGAAGCGGGACAAGAAAGGATGGCTGCACGGTCACATACCGCGCTTGGACAACAGACCGACCGACACAGCTCGGGAAAGAGTGCTGTGAGCGCACACACGCACACGCCACGCCGTGCACGAATAGACACCATGAAGCACCCGGGGTTTCCGAGGCGCAAGGAAAGTCTGTTGTGAAGAGACGCAGTCACGCAAATTGGAAAGACACAGAAAGGGTCAGAGAGTATTCACAAACCTTTGCGAGAGGGTCGCAGGACAGACAGAAAGGTACTAAAAAAGTTGCTTTGACTAACAGACACCACGATCCAATAAATACAACTCAGGGAGTGAGATCAGAGGAATGTGCTTCAAGGTGAGGTGTTAGTGTGTAGTGTTGGATATGCTAATAAATCTCATTTCGGGAGAAAGGCATGGTACACATTCAACAAACAAACAAACAAACAAAGTGCCACTTCTCTGGAAACAGGAGAGAATTTCCAGGTTCCCTGAGTGTCCAGTTACATACCTGAGAAGCAAAGAGATACAACCTGGAGCTACCTGGAGTTGAGTATGATTCTTTGAGGTAAGATAGAAAATTTTAGTTCACAGGGTATGTTGTTTCTGGGATAAGGCATGTGTTTAAAGACAGGTAAATGGACTTGTGGAGATTAGTCAAGCCAGTGATGGGAGAATGGGATCTGTCTGTAACTCTGGCCACCACTTGGGAAAGTCCAGTGTGAATGATCCCACACTCAGTGACCTGCTGATCACCATTTCCTCCGGATCTAGCTTGTGGGTGACAGTATCCATTATACTAACACAGTCAAACAACCTAACACATTCAACATTCTTCTTAGAAAGTGTCTTCTTAGAAAGCAATTCAAGAAATATCAGGCAGCCAGCAATAAGGTAGTGGTGCCAGGGCTGTTCTGTTAAACTGCCCCTGCCTAAGGGGAAAAAAAAGAAGCTGATATCTGAAACAGGAGAACAAGTGTGGTGTAGTGACTTGTGCATTGGACCAGGATTCTGGGAGACAAAGGTTTGAATCCCCACTTAGCCATAGAAATCCCCTAAGTGACCTTGGCCAAGTCATACCCTTGGCATCAAAGAAAGGCCATGATAAACATCCTGTGAATAAACCTTGCTTTCCCCTGCTCCAGGAAAACAACAACAACATGATAGAGTTGCCATAAATTGGAGATGATTTGAACAATAAATCAGAGACAGGGACTAGGAGAATGTGAAACCCTGAACTAAGATTCCTCAAGGAGCTACTTAATTCCAGTAAAGAGTCCAAATAACAGCACTTGGGACGTTATTCACATTTATTGTCCATAGGGCTAATGTCATGGTTGACTCACATGTTCATTAATGATCCAACCATGTGACCTCTTGCTATGGAAACATGCTAAATGGCTTGGACCAGGGGAAACGGGATATCTAATCTGGACTTTTAGACTTCAATTCCCAGTAGCCCTAACCCACATAGCCACTGGCAAAGGATGTTGGAATTGCAATCCTACAACATCTGGAGGGTCACACTTTGCCCATATCAGATTTAAACATATCCTATCTCAACCATATTCCACCAGAGCTCAGTCAAACCTGTTCATATATCTGTATTCCATTACATCTTCTTCTGTGCCCCATTGGCAAAATGCCACGGTTTGGCATGTGGGTTGGGAGTATGGCTTCTAGAGAATCTATGACTTTGTGTAAGGAAGTAGAAATATCTGTCATACCTGCATAGTCTACTCTTTGTAGCTACACAGAGGGAAAACAGAACCAGAGTTTCATCTTTCCATACCTAATTCTAGTCCCATCCAAACTTGTCTTCAGTATAAGTAGACCCATAAGTCAAGCTTAAAGGGAAGATTCTGACCTCCATGTTAGACAGACAGAGGTTGAACTGACTCTGGAAAGCCTCTTCCTGATCTATTGCAGCTGTGGCCCAAAAAAAAAAGTAAAGATTTCCTTTTATTCATCCCAAGCGTATAGCAACAAGAGGTAAAAACTGTTTCTTTGGCCCAGGAGCTGACAAAGAAATGAGGGAAAGTGAGGAAGCCACCTCAGGCAGCATATTCTGGCTGGCAACCCTAAGGCAAACCTATCACAGGGTTTTCTGGGGCTGAGAGAATGTGACTTGCCTAAGCTCACACAGTGGTTTCCATGACCAAGTGGAGAATCGAACCCTGGTCTCCATAGTCCAACACCCAAACTACTACGCCACATTGGTGTACACAGGCATAAATCCACCTACACCTGCATATGTCTTTTCTTAGTCATTGAAGAGGTTGGTATTCCCTTCGTTCCTCTCTAGTTACCAAAGTCCCTCCAGCTTAATGTTGAGCCACTGCAGCCCCCTCCCACTCAGGTCATTCTGTGGCTGGGGGGGGGCTGAAGAAAGCTCTCTGTCCCCATAACCAGATGTGAAATGATTACATTATCCACTGAGATCCACCAGGGTCTTTTCCAAAAGTCTCAGCAAATGTTGAAATAATTTTGTGTTTGGTGACAGGGACATGAGGGCCAGCATGATATAGTGGTTTGAGCATTGGACAACAGCTCTGAGAGACAAGGGTTCAGATCCACACTGAGCCACAGAAACCCACTGAGTGACTTTGGGCAAATCACAATCCTTCACATCAGAGGAAGGCAAAGGCAACCCCCCCACAAACAAATATTGCCAAGAAAACCCCATGATAGGGTCACCATGTGTTGGAATCAACGTGAAGATACACAATGACAACAGGGATGTAGCCAGAAGCTTCACCAGTCCCCATCACCACTCTCCACCAGCTCTGCATGGCTGCATGGAGTCTGCAGTGGATCAATGGTAAGTTGAATGGTCAGCTGTAGTCTAGTTCTGCATGTAAAATTATTATGCTACATTCTGCTATTGAAGACGGAACAATACCAATGTCATGATAAGTCAGAAAATATCTAGTTATTTACTTGATTATTACTGTATGTTTATAGCCAAAAATTGGGAGAGCTACTTGTGGAATTGTCTGTTTCATGTGCCAGAACAACTTGGCTAGCATTGGGTATTATGCACCTTGACTTGAGCAGTTGCAAGGAGCACTATTTGCTGCTGTTCCTCAGCCACCAAAGTGCCTTAGGCTGATCCTGACTGGCCCACATAAAAAATCTGGAAGTTTTACATTTTAAACCTAGGGGCTCTTTCTCTGTCTTTTTCCTGGATTCTGCCTTGACACTCATGCAAGAGACACATGATTTGGCTGGAGTTGTTCCAGGCCATGTGGCTTGAGAAGCTATGTGATCAGAGCTATTTTGGATTAATGGCTTCCAGTGAGTGAAGGTCTGTCAAACTTTAATGTTCTCAAAATCTAAGGTGAGAAAAATAAAAGCACCAGTCTGTTTTGGCACTTATTACTGCTCCTTCCCATTACAAAATGTTTCATTTAATAATAGGAGTATCAACTTTGCATTCATAATTTATGTAAGAAAATCTAGATTCTTTGACACATTGGAAAAAAGCTCTGATCAGCCCAGTGGAAGCGAGGACTGCCTCTGTTTCCTATAGCACACAGAATTTGTTAAGAGTGCCCTGTTTTAAGACTCTGTATATTCCAGAGGTGCTTGTTGCCCTGGGATAATTGAAAATAGAATGGTGGTAGTGGCAAAGAAACCAAGATAAGCACTGTGCTGCTGGTGTAAACTGGCATAACATCCACCTATGCCCACGCCAATAGTTTTAAAGATGTTGCACAAGGGGGTATCTGGTATCCCTGGAGCCAGTCAGAGCTGCATCCAGGAGCTCCATCTGCCCTTGATTACCCTGGGAAGAAAAAACAGCTATCACTCCCTGAGTACAGCCAGCAGACATTTAAGGTCTGAGAGTTTTACTGTTCTGCAATTGCAACCTGAGAGCCATGGAGTAGTGGTTTCAATGCGAGGAGACTTAGGTCTGAATTCCAGCTGTCCTGGAACCCCTCTGGGTGACCCTGAGCGTGTCATATTCTCTCACCCCTTGTTGCTGCTGTTGTGTGTCTTCAAGCCATTTTTGACTTGTGGCAACCCCAAGGTGGACCTATCATGGAATCTTCTTGGCAGAATTTGTTCAGAGGGGGGTTGCCCTTATTCTCCTTAGGGGCTGAGAGAGTGTGACTTGCCAAAAGTTAACCAGTAAGTTTCCATAGCCAAGCAGGGGTTCAATCACTGGTCTCCTGGTGTCCTAGTCCAGTACTCAAACCACTACTCTGTACTGGTTCCCAACTTTAGAGAAAGGGAATGGCAAACTCTCTCTGAATAAATCTTGCCAAGAAAACCTTATGATAAGGTTGTCGTAAGTTGGAGCTGACTTGAAGGCACACAACACAACAAATGGAATTAGTCAAGCCAGTGGGGAGAGATCTTGCCAAGAAAACCTGATGACAGGTTCACCTTATGGTCGTCATAAGGCAGATATGACACAAAGACACATAACCACAAGTGCAGCCAACAGTCAAAAGAAAAGGAAAACATTGGGCCTGAGTGTATGACATTTTTTTAGACATTTCAAAGTGGCTAAAGCACGCTCTTGAAAAATTCACTTGAAATCTGGAAGACAGCAAATTAATCATAAATTTTTGAAGCTAGTGTTGTGAACTCTGAGACATCACTATAGTACTGGAATTCTGAACTGGGACAACATACCCATTGAGTGGAAGCCTGTATTCTGGAAGATACCCTATGGTATTAGTATCATGGTATGTGGGTGCACTGAAGAATAAGAATGAGAGCCATTTCTCCATAGTATTTATCCCCTATGAAGATAATCTCTTTGTTGACATATTCACACACACACACATCTACCTCCATGTATGAAGACTGCACTAGTGCCTCTTGTGCTTTGACAGTATACATTGAGAATATGAGTGTACATATATGGGTTCTATTCTATACAGGTTTATATAGAATATTTTCTTCCTATATGGGTTTATTTTCCAAAGAAAATGATGTTCTGCATGAAGCAGCCCTAAAGGCATATCCAGATAAAGGATTTTCAGTTCAGCACACCTGACATCTCTGTGCACCTACCTGCATGACACATGGAGGTCCCCAGAGCTCTTTGTGGTTAACGGTGCCAATGTCATAGTAGACCAGGGAGCAGAAGGACCAATCAGATTGCCACTCTAGCAAGGCCCAGCCACTGAATAAAACTTTGCATAGCAATATGTCCTGTATACTAACAGAGAACATGTTCTCTCAGTGCAGATGCTTTGGTATGCAAGAACAGTATCATTCGTGTTCAAATGGAAGGTATAAACAGGCTTGGAAAAGCTCTTAAGGCTTGCAGAAGTGTATTTGTTTTTTAAGAATAAAATTCTACATAGTGGAGAGCTCCACAAGCAACCGGCCAAGAACTGAGCATGTTCAGTAGCATGATTGATTGTTGGAGGAGTGATGGAAAATCGGTGTATTTGCCAGTGCAAGTACCCCAAATGTAAAACTACTCCTTTGGAAAGAAACATTTGGACTTCTCCTTCCAGTAGGGTGCATCCACAGTTCTGTGCATCTTTCCTGGAGAGAAAGATTTGATTTCCCAGGTGCTAAACTCAGCTGTAACCTCAGAACTTCCTGGGGGAGGGAGTAGTTGACCTTACAGTTTTAAGTATGTGCACACAGGCTGCCTCCTCCAGAACCCAATCATCCTCATCATGATGACAAATAATCTTTTTTTAAAAAAGAAGAAGAAAATACATGGGTGAGTTGCTAGATGTTGCACCAGCTATGAATTGTAAAAACACAAAGAATTAATACTGTCCACCAGTCTCAATTTGGCAGGACAGTTAATCTTCCGTCATCACTGTTTCAGCTGTTTTTAAGATATCCCAGTTTCTCTGCCCTCTTCCCACTCCCCCTTTGTCCTCAGCTTACTTCAGTGGCTACAAACTAAGTTCAAGTGCAAAAATAGTTTGCACTCAGTTAACTCAGCAGCAGGGCAGGACAGGACAGGAGGGGTGAAATCTTGCCCTTCCCTGGAGGCTCAGGCAAAAGCAAACTGCTGTACCCTCTTGTAAGCATGGGAATTCTTCCTCATTAATAGTTTGCCATCTTGACTAGACCCTGATGCTGCTTAGCCCCACATGTCCCAGGTTTCATCTGTGAAAGGCTGGAGCATGTGGAGAATTACTTCCCTAAGACTAATCTTAGACTTAAAACAAATTGTGGAAAACATCTTCTTATACCACAATGTCTAACCAAAAGATGTTATGACAGGTTTTCATGACTGGAGGGTAGGGAATAGAATGAAGTATCCTGGGAGCAATTATGGTCAGCTGTTTGCCATTTAAAACAAGAGGATTCTACCACTATTATAACTCGGTCATTTTAGGTCCTATTTGGATATTTTAGGACTTAGACTGAGTCAAAAACCCAAGCCCAATCAACACCAACAAAGACTGTCAGAATGATTTAAAAAGGGAAGAAATTTGCTCAGCATGTGAAGTGTTGCATTTCTAAAGTTACTTAAATCATGGCTTCACCATGCTTTTACTGTTCTGATGCTAAACATGTTTGCCTGAGAAAACATTTTTGTGCTTTTGGTAGAAAAAAAATAGTATATTATTAAAGTAACATATTATAAAATTAGCAAGTGTAACCAAGCATGTTCCTGGTGAGCCACCCCAACTGCTCTCTGTCTCAGAAGAAAGGATGCTGTAGCGAGCAGCATTAGATTCCATGGCCTGTGGCATGCCCATGCCTGCCCAAATTCTGACACCAAGTCTGTTTGCCACTGTCCCCATCCATTAGTTCTTCTTTAGTTGGTCATTTGGGTTCTCCTGGGTTATGGAGCCCTGAATTTTAGGCCAAATGTCCAGCCCTACCTGTGTAATTTCTCTCAACACTGCAACAGTTTTCTGATGATGATGATGATGATGATGATGATGACGACAATGACTACTTGGTTATTTGAAGTCCCACAACCACAATAGCCAAACTGGAGGAAACAGCATTAATAATAAAGGAATTAATTAGTATTTTTATCCCATCCGTCCTGGAAGGTACTCAAGATGGCATATATGGTTCCCTTGCACAACTCATTCTAGTCTTATAACAACCCTGTGAGGTGGACTAGGTTGAGAAACAGTGCCATTCCAAGAACACCCAGTGAGCTTCATGACTTGATGGATGAAGCATCTGTCTTCCGGGAGTGGATGGGAAGCAAAAGAAGGTTATTGCCCGCCTTCAACAATGGCAGTTCCAGAAAGAGAGAGAATGAGAATGAAGGAGAAAAGGACTGCCAGACTCTCCCCTTCGTCAAAGGCATTTATGCAGTATCCGGATCAGTAAGAGTTCTCAAGGCACTCCTGTAGAAAATGTGATTCTTACTAATGGAAGTCAGCCACCCTGCAGAAGCTCAGTAGGGGTGGGCTAGACTCATTTTTGTCCTGAAGGCACGGCAGAGAGCGACAGTATGAAGATATATGGCAGGCACTCTTGGCAGCAGCAAGTAGAAAGTTAAGTCTATTAATCAGTAAAATAACCCTGCAAAGCTTCTTGGTTGGAGGGAACCCAACAGAATAAGCAATATATAGAGGAGGAAGGGACATGGGAGACAAGTGAAGCTGAAACAACTGAAGCCTAAACCAGCAGTTTACAGTGAATCCAGCCCCACATCACTTTATGGATCTTTACTTAGTCTGCATTATTATGAGGAAAGAGGCAGGAAGAGCTTTGTAAAAAAAAAAAAATATGAACAGGCGTTTCCCATGTTCCATTTGAGTGCAAAAGAAACCAAAAATCCCTAAGGAGGTTTCTGCTATTTCAAAGTCTCTGTTAAAATATGCTCCCTCTTTCTCTTGCTGTCTCTTTGGTACTTAAATCTTCCTGTTTCAGGATGTGGCAATTCGTTCCCAGGACTATTCAGACCTCCATTCACTGCCAGCCCCAGGGCTTGACTAACTGAGGGGAGGGGGTCGCGCCCCAAAGTGGTATATCAGAATCATACCCTCCAACTGTCCCAGTTTCTCAGGGACAGTCCTGATTATTCCTTTGTCATCTCACTTTTCTCACTGCTTTTAAAATGTCCCAGTTTCTTTCTCCTCCTCTACTTTCTTGCTTTGTCTTCAGCTTACTTCAACTGCTGTAAACTGAGTTCAAAATGCAAAAGTCTCTTGAAAAGTATCTCAACGCGAGAAGAGAAGAGGAACGCAATTCCATCCCTTCCCAGTAGGCGCAGGCTAAAGACAGCTGCTGCAATCTCTCTTAGCTTGTGTATTCTTTCTCATTAATGACTTTTGCCATCTTAACCGCACACAGATGTTGCTTGGCTGCATGCATCCTAGTTTTCATCTGTGAAATGTTTTCCTTTGTGAAGGATATGTAGAATGAGTGAATCATACTCCCCTTCAGAGATGATGGTATATGAATGTGGTTCAAAATGCATACTGAAGCAAACTGCCACTTCCTGAGATTTGAACAGTTAACAATTATTTAATTTGAATAAAACTGAATGTTTTTGTTCTAGAGATGTTATGTGGTCTGCAACAAGAAATATAAACTAATTGTACAAAACTTCTCTCTTTGTCTCTGACTCTGAATTAACCAAACTAGTCTTCTGCTCTTACTGGACATGAAGAGAGACATTTAACCTAGAGAGGGATTATTCATTAATTCTACTGTTGTGAATTTATCTAAGGCCTTTTCCGCATGATGGGGCTGTGCTGTCTTGGGGATGGGATGACAGCAGTCTGCTGTTTGTGATTCTGTGTAATATCATCGCTGGCCTCTTGCAATGGTGGAGCTTGGAGTGTGTGGAGGGGTGGCGGGAAGGGGTGGGGCTATGGTGGGAGGGGTGTGGCCACTGTGCATAGGGGTGTGGCTAGGGGCATGGGGGCATGGCTATGGGCCGGGATGCCCCCAAAACATTGCCACCTGGGGCAAATCACCCCCTCGCCCCCGTGTCCCTACGCAACTGCATCCCATCCCCAAGTGCTGCGCTCATGCGGTATTTGCAAAACAGAAAAAATTGTTTTGCGCCTATGATCACGCAGCACTCCCGTACTTGCTGTCACACAGAAGGGCAGGGAAGCACAATGGCGACACTTCCTTCCATAGTGCAGCATGGGAAAGTGCCCAGCTGCACTGCAGAAGGAAGAGGCAGGGCCATCACATTCCCTTCCACAGGGAGCAGGTGAGGTGCAAAGAGGGGCATTCCTGTCACACTCTCTTCCCTGCCGGGACTACTGCGGGACAACATGCAAGGATGTTGTCATGCAGAAATGGCTTAGGTCAAAGAGAATATGGCTTGAGCCTTATGTAATATACCATAACTTTGTTGCTGTGTGCCTTCAAGTTATTAAAGCAAACTTATCATGGTGTTTTCTTGTCAAGATTTATTTAGAGGAGGTATGCTATTGCCTTCCTCTGAGGCTCAGAGAGCTGTAACCAGCTCAAGGTCTCCCAGTGAGTTTCCATGGCTGAGTGGGGAGTTGTTCTAGTTCAATGTTCAGACCACTATACTACTCTGGCTCTCTATGGTCTAACAAGCACAACTCAAATATCATACATCTGGTAGTTTTTACTCTTGACCTTCAGAACCACCTACAAACAGGAAAGTCTTTCTTGTACAGTATTACCACCCTTAATCGTATCTTTTTTGCCTATGTCTCTGATTTTCCCAAGCTGTAATTGCTAAGGAAACTATCCAAGCTCTTACAAGCTGAATTAATTTTCTTGCCATTACTTTGTGTATACTAACACAGACGCAACACTCAAGCAGGCTAGTGAAGGCTTACATTTCTAGAGTCAAACATAATGAACTATCTGGTTTAATTCCACAAAAGGTTGATGTAGACATTCAGATAAAAAATGAGAGGCATAAAGGTAAGACCAGCCTTCCTATTAGACACAATGAGGGGGTTGCCTGAGGCGGCTGATTATGGGTGTCATAAAAAAAGCAGTAAATGGTTAATTATTTACAGCCAGTCCTTCACATTTACAGGCTTCACTTTCAAAAATTTGATTTTTTGTTAATTTCTCCAACCTCCCACCTTCTTTTCCGGGGGAACCTTCCCTCTCAGCAGCTCTGATAAGGCCTCTCAGCCCTTTAAAAACCTGCCTCTGGTCCTCCACCAACCACTGCTTGCCCAGCTAAGGACAGCTTGCAGCCCAATTTCTCAGCACCACAAACCCTCTCCCACTGTCCCCCACACATTCAAGGAAGGAGATGGGCAAGAGAGAAGAAATACAGGACCACCATGCTGAACTGTCCCCTTTCCCTCTCCTTTCTCTGACTTGATTTGGACCCTAGATGGCCATTCTCTTTACCATGCCCTTCTCACAGACAGACAGACAGACACATTTTGATATTTGTGACTTTTCCACTTTTGGAAAATCCTATATTCCTAGCCCTAGTGAATGTGGAGGGCCATCTATATTTTGTTATGATTATATTCCCACCAGGGACAGTGTCAGGAACGGAACCAACTCATATAAGATATAAGTAGAAACTATACTTTATTGAAAAGTTAAGTACACATAATGACTTCAGCTGCATTCTATTCTACATTTGTGGTCTTTGTACCAGGCACTGTTTACCTAACAGCTAACTAGCTACTGCAGAACCCATTATTATGTCAGGCAAATCAACTACCTGACAGATGGAGAGAAGAGCTTATGAGATTTTCTGCCTTATATACAAAAATAAGTTGGTTGGTTTTGGTATATGCAGAGTGGACACTGTTTGCTGCTCTGGCTCAGATAATAAAATGCCTTGGATCATACCAGGATTAGTTATGTGGGGATACTGTAGTATTTTGATTTGAGCAATTTAATAGTGGACATTAAAGGCAAGAGATTGCAGTATGTTTATAAAATTCAAACTGGCTAGTAGGCTTGGTATAGAAACAAAAGCAGAGGGGTTAGTTTTGCATCTCATATATACTGGGTAGGAAGTGAAGATCACAGAAGGAAGTTTTCTCTCTCTCGTTCTCCCTCTGGCATAAAGATAACTATTTCAATCCATAGAGTAAGCTGTCCAGTGTAGTCTTAGCGGTTTGCATTTTGATTTGCTTTATTACTATGCAACTGTTCCACAGAGGCTTTATCTTATCAATGGCTTTCTTTCTTATCTGATTTAATTAGACATACAATACTGTGTGGTTACGGAGGAAGAAACTGAGGCAAATTGGTGAGCTTTGTGGGGTACTATCTCCATGGAGACAGCATTCTTCTTACATCCTTCAAAGGGTATAGGATTTGGAACGGGCACAGCTATGATCCTTTGTTTTTTTGAGGTATATAAGCAGAGCTAAAGGGAAAGATACTTCATGTTTGCATCAACACAGCACAAGTCAGGATGTCAGCATGTAAGAAAAACCAGGTGGAAACTTACTTGTACTGGTAGAGAGGCAAGGGGACTGACCTACACCTGCAGAGGTCAGAGGAGCATGTGACCCTCACCCACAAGTTAACCAGGAAGTCCTTGAGGAATGAGCTTTGCTGTTGCCTAGCAACCACAACACGCAGTCCCTCACTGGGTCGTACAGCTTCAAAAATCAGTGGCAGGCATGACAATGAAGAGTGTCTGTAAAGAACTGAGAGTAAGGTCTCACACTGCGGCAGGGCGCAGAGCTAATTTCCCTCCTGCACACCCCAGAACTCAGATAATCCATGCCAGTTCCTCAGGACTTGCCCCTCTCAAGACCAAATCCATAAAACTGGCTTTACTCTACACTGTGTGTGACTCTGTTGATCCAACCCAAGGGACAAGCAGATCCAAATAAGATAAAAATATGAGAGCACTGAATATACACAATTGTCCAAAGAGGAATGTCAGAAAAGCATAAAACATACTAGAAATAAGTGGTTGATCTGCTCTTAATTTTAACCACTTCTAGCTATTTAAAAAACCCACTCATGTTGAGGTGTACTAGATTGCTGTGTGTCTTCAAGTCATTTCTGACTTATGACAACTCTAAAGTGAACTTATCACAGGGATTTCTTAGCCAGATCTTTTTCAGAGGGGGGTTGCCATGGCCTTCCTCTGAGAGATGGTGATTTGCTCAAAGTCAACCAGTGAGTTTCCATGGCTAAGTTGGATTTTGAACCATGGTATCCTGGAGTCCTAGTCTAGCATTCAAACCACTGTGCCCAGCTGTCTCTCATATTACATTAGTTAACTATAAAAAAAAATCAGTCTACAATTTAGGATCTTAACAGCTTACACATCAACATTCATGATAATGGATTCTATAAATAAGCCAACAAGCCCTGCCAGATTTTCAAAGAAAAACCTGACTACCTATCATTCTTTATAAATGCTTTACATTTTCCAGATAGGCTTATCCATCCATCCATTACTTCTTCCTCATGTACAATATGCAAAGCAGAGGGATCACAAATACACAGGTTAGGTTGTATGATACAGAACAGGGCTAGAGAACTTCCAACCTGTGGACCAGATCCAATTGTCATCTCCCTTTCGTCTAGTCCATGGTCCGACAGCCTCTTCTGTGCCCAGCTGCTCCTCATCTTGTCCTCACATTACATAACACAGAATGGAAACATTCCAGTGTCTATGATCAATGCAATGTTATTTTTCATACTGGCTTTTCTCATCAGAAGAGGCTACTGGAAATGCATCTGGTTGCAAAAAGCTGGAGATTTATATATATCGTGTAACCTTCCCAAAGGGTTACACTTAATTTTCAGTACTTCTAACTACTTAAAAAAATTCTCACCAACAGCATGTTTTAGTTTTCAGTAAGACGCATGTCAATTAAACTTGGCCTGTCAGGGAGGAGGTTGTAACAAGGTGCTGATGGCTTTGCAGTGAGATGGACAAGGAGAGGATAGATGGCAGAAAGTAGACAAAAAGGGTGACAAGGAGACTGAAAGAACAGGTATCCCTACCTGTCACCAGATTGTTGTTGTTAAACTGCCATCAGGTCAACTTTGATTTATGGCAACTCTACAGATGAGAAAGCTCCAGGTTACCCTACCATCAGCCGCCCTGCTCAGGTATTGCAGATTCAGTGTTGTGTCTTCCTTGATTGAGTCTATCCATCTGAAATGCAGTCTTCCTCTTTTCCTACTGCTTTCCATCTTTACCAAGCATTATTATCTTTTTCAAGTGAGTTCATGTCTTCTCATGATATGGCCAAAGTACGACAGATTCAGTTTAATCATCTCAGCTTCTAGGCAGGGTTCAGGCTGTATTTGATCTAGGACCCATTCATTTGTCTTTTTAGGGGTCCAGCACATCTGCAGAACCCTCCTCCAGCACCACATTTCACAGGAGTTGATTTTCTTCCTGTTAGCTTTCTTCACTGTTTAGCTTCCACAACCATATGTAGAAACTGGAAATATGATGGCATGGACAATTCTAACTTTAGTCTTCAATTATATATCTTTACATTTCAGGATCTTGTCTAGTGCAGTCTCCATTCTGATAAATGACTGAGCCAAGGTATGGAAAATCTTGAACTATTTCAATGTCTTCTGCTTCAAGGTTATGTAAAATCATCTGTGGTCATTATTTTGGTTTTCTTAATGTTCCACTGTAGCCCTGCCTTTGCACTTTCTGCCCTGACTTTCTTCAGTAATTGTTGCAAGTGTTTGCTGTTTTCTTCTAGTAGTATGGTGTCATCTGCATATCTTAATGTTCCTTCCTCCAGTTTTCATGTCTCCTTCCTCTGAGTCTAATCCTGCTTTATGTATAATACATTTAGGATACAAATTAAACAGATAGAGTGACAAAATGCAACCTTGCCTGACCTCCTTACCAAGTGGAAACCACACAATTTCACTATATTCTTTCCTAACGGTAGCCTCTTGTCCTGTGTAGAGGTTATGCATCAGAACAATCAAATGTTGTGGCACACCCATTTCTTTGTTTGGCTGACATGGGAGACCCTAGCAGCAAGATTGCTGCCATCAGCATAGCCTCTTGCCTCACAGCAGCAAGCAATCCCACCACCACAGAAAGGTAGCATCAGATTACCCATAAGGAAAAATCCACAATCTTAATTTGGAAGTCTTACTGAAGGCAGAAACTAAATGCCTGCTAAATCATGAGCAAGAATAACTCACGTACAGGTGGTCACACACATGATCCAAAATAACATAGTCTAGTGATGTTTTCTGTGGTAATATACCTGCTATGTTTCAGCAACTCTACCTTGTATCTCTGCTTAGACAGCTTTTCTTTCATTTTACTTTCAGGCTCATTATCTGGATTGTGATATCTTTGCCCCAAGATAACCTTTGTGAAAGTCTTAAGAAGATTTGCTAACTCTAGCAGGCCATGGTTTTCTGAGGCAGCCCTTAAACATATAGCTACTTGCCTCGTGTAGAGGTTTTTTTTACTAGGGCTAGGGAGACCCACGTTCAAATTCCAAATCTAACAAGAATCTCTCACTAAATGACCATGTGCCATTCTCTCTTTCAATCTCTCTCTCTCTCTCTCTCTCAGCTTAATCTACAAAACCAATTATTTCTGGTCAGCCTTCCTCAGCTTGCTGCCTTCCAGATGTATTAGGCTATAATTTCTCTTACTGCCACTCATCCTCACTGCTGAGCTGTAGTCTGGAGGCCCAGGCTGCCATCTGATATAACACATTCATTTGCCTCTTGCTGAAACCAGGCACAGCTTCAAGGTATGTACACATAAAAAACAAATTTTGATGTTCATGATCAACTGGAGCAGCAGTTAAATATTTTCTCTCTGGTCCACAGTGGAGTTAAAGAAGTAAAATCTTCCCACAATTTTAGTACTTTTCACAACTGATCATAGAAGTCTCTTGTTGCTACTCCTTTCTCACAGCCTCTGTCCCTACAAGTCTGAGACAATTACACAGCTGTAATTTACTGCAATATTAATAGCTTACATCAAGTTCCACATCATATGCCATTAAAGGAAGTCATAGATTGCCATCATTTTTGTGTCATCACATCAGCACCCCCTCGAGGCTGGCAAAATTATTGCAGATAACATTATTCCTAAAGGAGAGACAGAAGCAGAGGCAGAGAGAGAAACTAAGGCCGTTTCCACCCTATGCTGTTATAGAGCTATTGTTTCACTTTCAACATCATGTGGAATTCTGGGGTTTATAGTTTACTAAGGCCAAAGAGCTCTCTGATATTTAGAATTCTAAATGCCCTTCTCTAGACTGTAAATCCCAGGATTCCATAGGATGTTAAAAGTGAACGAATAGCACTATAACAGTATAGAGAATGGCCTGAAATACAGCCACTGAATCCCCCCTCAGCCATGGAAGCCCACTGGGTGAACTTGGGCAAGTAACACTCTCTCTACCTCAGAGACAGGGAAAGGTACCCCCCCACACACACAAATCTTGCAAGAAAACCTGATAGGTTCATCTGAGGGCCGTCATAAGCCAGAAACAACATCAAGGCAAACAACATACTCAAACTGACATATTTATTCTGACAGTCTTAGATTCATAGCCAAGCAAGAGAGACTGAGCAAATATAATAAAACCTGTAACTTAATGCCCCAAACACCTATTTCATTTAAATATTGTATGTCTTCCAGACTCCAATTACTTTGACCCACAGTTACTAATACATTGGAGTCAAAAGATGTTGGGGAGAAGAAGTATGTTGGGTGCTTGCACCAATATGGCAGATTTTAGCAGGAAGGCCAAATCACAGGTACACAAAAGCCTGGGTTGAAAGAGGAGCCACCGGTCTCAGATCTGGTATCTTATGCAATACTAGAATAAGCCCTGGAACATGTGAAAAAAAGAGAAGCCAGTATCATGACTGATCCAAGACATTTTACTGTTTGAGGTGAAAAACAAGATGAGCATCCCCTTCTATTATATATACAAAAGCCAACTGAAGTGTCAGATTCATCTTCCTTCAGCAGTGGTGGCTGGAGGTCATACTACCACCAGCAGCTTTTAATTCAGTTTTGCAGCTTCTAGAGTTATTTTTCTACTGACAAACCTTCTTTAGCTTCTGTATGAGTCAGTTAGCTCTATGGATATCAAGCATGGCACACTGTGTAATGACTGGAACTGCAGATATATACCAATAGGCATGATGCTTGAATAGCAGAAAATCTCCATGAGTTTGCCTAAACTTTGAGATTCCCTGCCAAGAGATTCTTGCTCCTCTATGATTGTCTTCTTCCACTGGGCAAAAACATTTCTTTTCTGGCATGGACTTGGCCTGCTGAGGAGCTATGTTCATTTTCCATGGCTTGTTAAAAGCAGTTGTGCAGTTCAATTATGGTAGACACTAGACTGAATGTTTTTACCATGGAAAGGATTTTTTAAAATATATAGTAACATGTATTACTTCACTTGTACCAAAATATAGTAAGTCGAAATGTAATCAGCTTTTATTCAGGGGACGTTCCTACTCATTTTACTAAATGTCGAACCTACAATAGCTATTCTAGCATTTATTACAGGATGTGCCATGGACAGTTCCCCATTGCATTGTAACCATAACATACAAGAATGGGTCTAATTTGGTGCATATATGATAACTGTTTGATTGTTACTTACTTTTCCACATAGAACCATGAAGTCAGAGGTTCTGCTAACTTTTCTTTCCGTCTCTTTTGCTTGGAGAAATTCATTAACTCTCCTTGGGGAAAGAGGGGGATAATTTACTGCTTATTAGGCTAACTTTCCACTTGCTGTTGCCAAGTGTGTCTGGCATAGCCCTCCACAATGTCAAACTGCAGTCTGACTGAAATAAACTCATCCCTCTTTGGAGTTTCTATGGATTCCCAAGGGCTTGTCCTGATTGCTTTGCCTTCCAGAATGGACAAGGGGAAAAAAAAAGTTTTTCAAAGGAAGTGCTTTGGGAATCACAGCTCATTGCTACTCTTTAACTGCATTTGATTTTCCTTTCCATGGACGTCACCGGATTGTTTTCTTAGCCCAACAAGTGAGAAAGATATAATAGCCGCCCTGTCCTGCTTTATCAATGAAGATGCCAAGAAGTTGTCTTCTCTACATTTATGGCAGTCCTGAGAAGGAAGCCATAAATATAACCACTGAGCTATTGCATTTGACTTGCATCACGAACTCCAATACTTTCAGCAGGTACCCTAGAATAAGTCTGATGTGTGGGCCCTTCTTTCTTAAATGCAGATTTTGGAAGTCACTGTTTGTAAGCAAGAAAGAATAAGTATAGCCAATGGAGGCAATAAATCATAGGCCCCAAGTACTAAATGCGCCCTGCCAGGATGTTTATGAGAAATCAGACCTATGAAATTTCATGACCAGCATTAATAATGTAATTATTTTCTGTATCTCATTCACTGTGGTCCAACCTCCACAGTGTTGGAACTATGTATATACATCTGAGTATATTGCTTGCATATTATACTCCATCATGCATCTGAGGAAGACAATTATTACCTACAAAAGTATTGCTAACATAAATCTGCTAGTTTTAAGGTGCCATAAGACTTTTTTTTATTTTTCACCCAGTGATTTTTTTTTTAAAAAGACAATACCTCTTCGCACAGTGGTCATTTTTGTCACAATCCCTTTGCTTACCATTGACAAAATGATAGCCAGTCTCAGGTTTGTAGACACAGAACACCAGGCAAGGATGAACAACTAGCTCCCTCATGTGGCTCCCTATGAGAAGCTTTTTTCAACAATGAAGTTTGACTAAGGCCATTTCTTCACTAGCCTGTTATAGCGCTATGATTCCACTTTCAACATCCTATGGAATCCTGGGGTTTGCAGTTTTGGGAGGGGCCGTCTGGCTAGTGCGGAAATAGCCAATGTATATATGTATATTATAGAGTGCCAGTGTAGTGTAGTGGTTTGAGCATTGGGCTGTGACCCTGGAGTCCAGGTTTCAGTTCTCTGCTCAGCCATGGAAACCGTCTGGCTGACCTTGGGAGTATCACACACTCTCAGACCCAGAAAACCCTGTGATAGGTTTGCCTTAGGGTTGCCATAAGTTGGAAATGACTTGAAGGCAACTAACAACAACAATGTATATTATGAGACCCAGCCTGGTTTTGACCCTGGAGACCAGGATTCGAGTCCCAGTTCGGCCATGGAAACTCATGGCCAAAACAACTGACAGGCCAAATGTGGAGGACCACTGGGCAACAAGAACAGCTTCGAAATTTTTCACAGTATCCCTTGAAATTATTTTCTTTGTCAGCCAGTTACACAGCAAACAACTTTTCTGACCGTTAGAAATTATTATGATTTAGAAGAGAGGTGGGAAATATGTCTCTCTTTGGGTATTGTTTGTCTGCAAACCCCAACAGCACCAGCAAGCGTGGCCAATAGTAACAACTGATAGGTGTTGTAGCCTAACATCTGGAGGCACAACTGCTTTCCAACTAGCACCACCTAAAATGTCTGCTATGAATCCCTGTTATATCAACTCAAGAGAGTCAGCATGGTCCAGTGTTTTGAGCATTGGACTACAACCCTGGGGACCAGGATGCAATTTCCGAGTCAGTCTTGGAAACCCAGTGGGGGATCATGGGCCCATCACACACACTCAGCCCCAGGGGAAAAAAACCACGGTAGGTTCACCTTAGGATCACTATAAGTCAGAAGAGACTTGAAGGCAAACAACAACAGTAACATTTCATCTGTCAAAGAAACAAAAGCAGTCAGTTTTAATAAAAACTTCTGATGAAAACAGCTTATATTGACCAGTTTTAAATTTAACATGACTGGTTCCATATATATTCATTGAACTGACTGAAAAATCAGGGGTGTAGTCACCGTGGTGTAGGTGATCTAGCTGGTGGAGACAGCATCCATTAAAATAAAACAGCACAACACACACAACACTCTTGGTACCTTGTTAGAAGGCAATTCAAGAAATATTAGGAAGCCAGCAATGAGATTGCTGGTGCTATTCTGTTAAACTGTCCTTGCACGGGGGAAAAAAAGAAGTTGCTATTTGAAATGGGAGAACCAGAATGGTGTAGTGGTTTGAGCTTTGGACTAGGACTCTGGTAGACCAGGGTTTGAATCTCTGCTAGGCCATAGAAACTTACTAGGTGATCTTGAGTAAGTCACAGTCTCTCAGCCTAAGAGGAAAGCACTAGCAAACCTTCTCAAGAAAACCCCATGATAGCTTCACCTTAGTTTAGCCATAAGTTGGAAATGACTTGAAGGCACACAACAACTGGTTCCATCTCTTAACTTGCCTCTTTCAAATATTAATTTCCAAACAGCCTGCTTGCTAAGGTACTAATGTAATGTAATGTAATGCTAAATTTATTAATGTGCTAATAAATTTTATTCATTTGTATGCTTCTCCCTGGCACAGTGAGCAGAGAGATTGGCTATATAATAAGGTTTTGTCAAGATGCACAGATTTTGTACATGTTATTGTCTTGGGCCATTTCTGCACTTGACTATTATAGCGCTATTATTCCACTTTCAACATCCTATGGAATCCGAATGGCCCCTCCCGAAACTGCAAACCCCAGGATTCCATAGGATGTTGAAAGTGGAATAATAGTGCTATAACAGTCTAGTGCGGAAATGGCCTTGTTTCCCACTCCATTAATCTTGGTAGAAACTCTCTTCTGAAACAATGACCTCAAACATGCTGCATCTCTCCTTAGTAATGGCTAATCTGGGAATCCCTAATATCCTCTGGCTCACATGGCCGTTTGCCCAATTGATTGGGAATGATGGAAGTTGTAACACAACACACCTGGAAGGTGGCAGTTTCTAACTGGAGCCAGTTTTAGAATTTTGGGAAAGAGCAAAAGGAGGAGAACTTGGTCAATGATAGTTCCAATTGGTTATATTCAAGAGTGATAAAAAAATCTATCTCTTCCATTCTTCACGTGAACATTTTGTCCTAGGAAAACAGGGTACCCCTCTGTAACAGCAGCAACAAATTTCCATATCTCATAGCTGTACAAATATTAATGTAATGAGTTTTTTAAAATTATCTTTGTATATGTCATTCAAGTTTATTTAATAAAAATCATTTTGAAAAAATATTGGAAGTCTAAGGAGACATTGCACAGATATGTTGTCCTTGACTGAGTGAAAAAGTAACAAATACTAGTCCCTTCTATTCTTTTTAGACTGTATACAATTCCTCCATAATATAGATCAGTATCTTTTTTACTCAGCTTTCCATCTCATTGATCTGTTCCCACAAAACTTTAATTCCTTAGTCTTGCTGTGCTCAGTCCCTTTCTCCCTGCAAGTTTACCTTTCAATATTACTGTTTCTTTTCTTCATTTTCAACCTCCTTCCTTTTCTGTAGTTCACAGCAGTCTAGCTCTCTACCATAGAAATATAAGTTATTAACAGAATCTTTGAGTCTTCTTTTGCTGCAGTCCTCAAAAGGTTTCCCTATTTGCCTTTGCAAGATGAAGAGTAACACAGCATACATTTTATTTCCTTCGTTGATTTTGCATTTGCTGATACAGATGTGTGATGTTTATTCAGATGTTCCAATAACTCATTAAAACGAAGTGATGACATCTCCAGTAATTTCAAAGTGATATCTGGAACTATTTTGCTCACAGGAACATGAACCAATCATCTAACCAGTCAAGCATGAACAAAGCTGTCCTAAGTAAGATCAAGGACAAGCTATAGCAGTAAGGAAAGTGAATTAGCTGGAGATGTATTTAAAGTTTCTTGTGCCTAAGTTTTTTTGCACTATTCTGCCCTCTTGAAAACAATAATGTTCTGGCTGCAATTATTCTAAAATTGCAGGCCATCCTGTAGTTTGTTTTTTTTAACACTCAGCTTCTACTATCAGAACAAGAGTAATTAGCATAGTTGCTCATGTGATTTGCTACAATATTAATGATTTCCATTTCCTCTACTTTTTGACTTACATACTGTTAGTTTGTTGGTCTCAGGCCCACATAAAGGAGAGCTGAACAACCTTAGAAAGCACAGAATTAAAAGGACAGAATATAGTCCTACTCAATAATAATGTAAGTAAGGGAGAATCAACTGGACACCAAATTCTGAAAAAAAGAAGCCTTTACAGGACACATGATCATTGTATAGGCTAAGAGACAGTATGTCAGTTTTCCTTTCAGCTGATCAAATTCAAAATGCATACACATGCAGAAAAACACAGATTGTATTGTTATTTATATTCTTCAGATCCAGAAGCACAGTCCCTAAGACAAGAAACATATTGTTGACTGACTCCCCATTTTCCAGCACTGAATAATTTGGGTAAAAAAAAATTAATAATTACCAGAAGAACCAGCTAACAATGGCAAGGACCATTTAATGTAGGAGTTTCACATTAACAGAGAAGGCAAGACAATACATGTAAAAAAACCAAACATATTATTTACATTACATTGCACAGATAAGTACAGGTTGTCCACAGTAAGAATGAGGTTAGGAACAGAACAGAAAAGCTCTTGGAGGTGGTTCCTTTCCAGGACCAGCAATGAAAATGGAGTTAATTTCATTCTCAGTCCAGCTAATATTTGAATGACCAGGAACTGCTTGCCTGATTTGGACAAAAGGACTTTGTGGTCTTCCATATATCTTGAACAATTGACTGGATAGGTTTTTTTTGGACCAGAAAAATATATGGTTTAAGTAACAAAAAACATAAGGATTTTGTTTACAGGAATTCCAGATTGCCATCCCAAATCACCACCCTCATCCTGGGGTTAATAACACAGAGATAGTTATCTTGAACTCAAGACAGCCACCCTGTGAACATAACATAATGTAAATGGAAGTAAAGGACACCTAGCATTTTTCTTTGGGAATTACTGTAGTTTTCCCACTCTGCACTCCTTCCACACTCTTGTTAAGTACAAATATTATATATTCTACTTCCTTTTCTTTGGGAGTATAACTGGAGCATCAAAATGCACTTCTTGTAAAACTCCCCTGCACCACAGCAATGCAGAAATTCACATGCACTGTGAAACTATGGCTAGGGGTTACAAAGACTGAGACAAAGGCCCTTTCCGCAGGACAGCATCCTCCCAGTGTGGGGACACAAGAAGAAGGGGACCATGATGATGCTTTCACATGACATCATCATGGTCCTATCCTTCTCGCATCGCCAACCAGCATGATCGCGGGGTATATCATTGATGGAAAAACTCCATCAATTATCCCGATTGTGCAAGCCTTCCATTGCAGCCGGCCATGCAGAAGGGTTGGAAGTGTGATTACACATTTCCTTCCGCACTGCTACAGGAAGCATAAGAAAAAGACCAGCTGCAGTGGGGAAGGAAGGGGCATTTCCCTTGCACTCCCTTCCATAGGCAGCCAGTCGAGTGCAGAGAGGACTGTTGGGGATACGCTCCCATCCCGGCAAAGGAGCTGCTGGGACTGTGATGGGATGACACGCAATAGCGTCATCCTGTGGAAAAGGCCAAAGACTTGTAGATTACTCCTTCCTCTACAGAACACCCCACTTCCCTGTGTGTCAGAAGCAACAGACTGCAGCTATATCTGAACTGGCAAACTGGGGTTTGTGTTCTCACTTCTAAATCAAGAAACTAGCTACAAACCATAGTTTGCAATTCTGATCTGGACCAGAGAGTATAAATCATGCTTTTCTAGTTCAGCTGCAAGTGCAGACTATGTTTTGCCATAAGCCAGTAACTTCCTTAAACAGTACATGTGAGATAAGAAAGAATTATGCTTAAACACATGAACTAAGAGTTTGTTTCTGCAATTTAAATCACGTTTTAATGTTATTTGTGAACCAACATGAGTATCTACTCTACAGTGTTTAGGAGAGACTAGTTCTTTTAGCAAAACAACCCAGGGATAGACTTGATCAGAGATGGAAAATTTGTGGCTCTCTAGATGTTGTTAGTTTGCAATTCCTACCAGCCCTGGGAAGCACAGACAATGGGAAGGGATTATGTGTGTTTTAGCTGAATAATATCTGGAGGGCCACATGATCCCCCCAACCTGAAAAACAGATGGTTCTATAGAAAACATTTGGACAACTTCCAAGTAGATCCTTCACAATTGGCACAAAGTGGCTGAATAAATCAACACAAGAAGACTTGGACTGAGCTGCTTTTCCCCACAACTATTGCTCCCTCCACTCCCATATTTATTAACACTGTCTTCTCAGTCTTGCCTATGACTTCATTGTTAGCAGTCTTCTGTTTCTCTGGCATGTGTGTGTAACATTATCACTCCCAAGTTGTAACAGAACATAACTGTATGCATATGAAACACAACTGTTTGATATGGTCTTGATACAGATTTAGAAGACTCTCCTTTTCAAAGTAAGGAGGGAACCTACTTATATATTTAGTCTTCATATATTCAGAGATGCCAATATTTGCTGTATCCACAAAGTTGTACCACTTCCCACCACAATTTAAGCTGCTAGAAGCACAGTAATATAGTGTAAACCAAATAACTGCATCTTCCCATACTGCAGTATGGCTCTCAGTACTGAATGTTACAAGTGGCCATCTGTTGCTATGCAGGGTTGCAGGATGTCCACTTAGATAGACTTCTTGCTCCTTTAAGAGCAAGGGGAAGTCTAACAGTTTCAGATTATTGTTATAGTGCTACAGTGGCCCTGTTTCCTGGCTCTGACACTGCACCATTCTTCTACCTGTGCTCTTCTCTTTATGATAGAAGCAAAACGGAACATTTCTCTTTGATGTGACAGTCTTTTCTCCTTCCTAGCGAGCAAAGTCAGTTGCCTTCTGCATTAACAAGCTCCTCTGTCTTTTAGTGCACTTCCAGCAGATTGTTAGTTATCAAACTGTCAGCCCCTTGGTCCTTTCCCAGAAATGGATGTCACAACTTGTGTTACAAACAGTGGGAACACGACAAGAAAGGGGCAGCAAGTCAGACTCCATCAGAGTAAAGCTTCAGCCTAGCTGTTGCCCTAGCAATCAGCACTGCGTGAAGAACAAGAGCTGCATGCTGAAGATAAAATGAACACGGCAATGGAATCACCTACTTTTTAAGAAATGTGACAGCTCTGAAGATGATTCACTGGAATTCTAGAATTTCAGCTAAGGAGGCACACTTTGGCTTTTTAAAGAGTGGAAGAAGTTTGCAGAAGTTGTTAACTACACTTGCTCTTAGAGCTGGCCTAAAATGTACAAGCTAGGATAGCTCAGGCACCAGGATGGGTGTAACCAATTCCTGGCCTAAGACAAAGATATGTGGGATTTGTGAGAGACAGCTGTGAGTGTGGCTCCTTCTCCACTTCCATCAAAAACCACAACAGAGAGACTTCCACTCCAAGAAATACTGAAAGAGATTAGCTGCCAAGAAGGTTTGAAAGCCAGACTCCATTGTGGGTATTAATGGAAATTATGGGCTAAGAAAAGGCACACATACATACAACCTGGCTAAAAATCCAAACCAAACCACCAGCTAAGAAATAGCAAAATAGATTTAAGCCAAGTCCCAGAGGATAGACAGAGAGATAGAAATCTGTAAAACAAAGAATACAAAACAACCACCTCTCCAAAGAGAGGTTACATTTCAGATACTGTTCAGTCCACAGTCAGGTCATCAAACAGTAGTTTCCACATGTTCAAATAGAAGAAAGTCTGTTAATCTAGTAGACACAACACTGTAGAACAGGCTCCAACAAGTGAAGTTAGAGGGAACATGAAGTCCAGACATGGGTGTTTTGCTCACAGCTTGGGGGTAACAGGCATTATCCACAGGTCTGCAAATCTTTGCTGCATAGTAGATGCTCAAATGGAAGATTCCTCTGCTGAAGTACCATGGAATCGGTTATGTTTAGAGGAGTCCTGTGCCAGAAGTGGAATAATTAGCAAACTTATATTGTGCTGCATAATATTGAGTATTATGGAACTCTCAAGCAGTCTGGATTTTGGGCTAAGTAATATTTTAAGTGGTTTGAGCATTGAACTATGACCCTGTTCAGCCATGGAAACCCACTGGGTGACCTTGGGCATGTCACGCACACTCATCCCCAGAAAACCCCATGATAGGTTCACCTTGCCATAAGTTGGAAACTACTTGAAAGCACACACCAACAAAATATTTTAATTCCTCTCTTCTTGCTTTGTTGTTTCTCAGAAGTTGATAAAGTTGCTTATTGGTGATGCTGTCTAGGGAACAGTGCGAAGTACAGTCCAGAAAAGGTAAATAAGTAAATTTTCCAAGTCCTATTTTCCCATGATAATTCCTTCCATTCATGGACACTTTCAACAGAACTAGCACCAAATTATTTAATCTGCCTACACTGGGCAGTTTCAGACCAGTCCCTGACTTCTGAATTTTGTCCATGATTGCATTGTATCATAAAATCAGATGAAAATAAATAATTTTCACAACAGATCCTTAACAGATACTTTGAGAAAGTATTTGGGTCCCCAAGTGCAGTCTCATCAATTGGGTTTTGGGTGTGTACTGTAAGTCTAAAAGCCTTCGTGCCAAAGAGAAGAACATAAAATTACAGGCATTAAACTATGTAGGGGAACAAATTTGAGTCAGTACGTAGGTGTCAAGAGCCAGCATGGTATAATGGTTTGACTACAATTCTGAAGACCAGTGTGTGATGTGCCCAAGATCACCAGGCAGGTTTCTATGGCCAAGCAGGAATTGAACTCTGGTCTCCAAGGTCATAGTCCAACACTTAAAGTACTACACCACACTGGCTGTACAACTTCAAAGTAGATGCCCACACAATCTGTATAAAGCTAGGAGATAGGTACCTGTCCCATGTGTCATCTTCTCTTTGTCCAATGTGCCAGTAGAAAATTCTTGAACTGCTGCCTCACTGCAGACCTGACTTCATACCCCTATTATATTGTCTGTGTCGGGAAGCTGAAGCAAGGGTAAAACTGAGCTCTGAAAGGTTGTTAAGGTCATGACTCAGCTAACCTCTGAAGCACGGACTGAGTGTACTTCACTCATTCCTTTCATTTCCCATGTGGGAAAGTGAGGCAGAAACATAGCTGCCTCCACACTTGCAGAAATATTCTGTTTCACCCCTTCTCTCTTCTTAGTAGGCAGAAGTTTGGGAGGAGAGGAGCAACTTGAGAATTTCTGCAGGCCAGGAGTTTTCTTACTCTGCACTGAAGTATACCTATAAAAACTGAACTCACCTCTTTCCTGTGCTCAAGTGACTTCAGTCTTGCTCGAATCACACTGATTGTTGGAGAGGAAGCAGGTCTCTGTAACTAGACAAAACGTGAAATTGATAATCTAATCATGAGTTACCTAAATTCATTCATTTCTGACATGAAGCCACCTAAGCCACACATGTAGAGAAGCCCAGAAAGTTGAAATGTAGTTCCCTCAGGAAGAAAATGGAAAAGCTATTTTTTCATTTATTCTGAAGGGAAGAATATCCACAAACAAATAAGTGCATCAGCCAATAGGAGTATGGGCATCAATTGATCTCTCGGAAACTGGGAGGGAAGGAACAGGCCTGTATTATAGGAGATGGAAACGGTTCAAGGACCCAGTTTCACAGAACAGATTACATGGGTTTAGGGCACAATCCCATATGGAAGATTTACTGATTGACAGAATATAAGGTGTTCTGTAAGCCAACTCTGCTTGTGGAATGCCAGAAATGCCACCCTTATACAAGGAATGCCTCAAATATACTGGCAAGGGTGAAATTGGATAACTGTGTGATGCATACAGGATGGTGTTTCTGTGACTTTCTCCCCCCTTTTTTCTGCCATTTTTTGCCTTTCTCTCCTGGAATGAGCATGCATTGCAGGGGTGGAAATCATGCGAACTTCCAGATATTGTTGGACTACAGCTCCCAGCATTACCCACCATTGTCTATGCTTGACTAGACTGATGGAAGCTGCAGTTCAAGACCATCTGGAGGGTTAAATGATTACCACCTCAATGTGCTCAATATACAGCTGCTGTACTGGCACATTTCTGGCCCAAGCATAAGTTTAGTACGGGATTTCTCTGTTAGTCATGCTAATGAGATTATGTGGAGGCTGACAATTTTCTGACAGATATTTTGGGGAAAAAATAATTGAATTGTTTATTTTGATTAAAGAAAAATTATCAATAATATTTTTTGAAAGATTGGAAACCCCTACTTGACATTTGGGGGAAAAGTGAATATCACTTGATGATTGATGGTTTTATCAATTATTATATGAATTAAATATATAGATGATGTGTAATGTAGAGATAAGATAGTGGTAGATCTTAACCGTTGAATTAGAACTGCAGTAAAGATAGCTGGAAGTCATTTTTCTTTTTGTCTATTGTGTGGTAGTTTTTGTTATACATTTAGGTAGTTTGCTTTGTATGTAGGAATAGAAGTTTTGTGTGTAGTATCTTCAGCTTGCAATTTGATTTTTTTTATATCTGTTACATTATGTAGATTTTATGCAATAAAATAATTTAAGAGAGAGAGAAAGATTTAGAGACTGGGACTGGACCAAGGACACATTATGAAGCCATAATAATGCAGACAGCTGTGAAACACTGACAAGATTTGCCAGCAATTTGCCAAAGGAAACCCATTAGGATAATAAAAGATGATCCTTATACAGCAGCTCTTACCATGCTGACATTCTCCTTACTGTCACACTTTGGATCCTTAGTGCCTGAAGATGCCAAAACATCCTTTCCATTTTTGTCCAAAGATACTTGACTTCCCAGCACTTTACGCTACATTAAAGAAAGAAAAATGCTGTTTGGACTGCAGCTTAATGCAAAAGAGAAAAGGAACAGAACAATAGCTCTGTACAGAAACTACAGGTTCAGTAAGTCAGTGGAAAGAAACAGTTCCAGACATGCAAGTCTTTCTCAAACAGTACAAAGCTTCTTGCTGTCCTTTCATTGTTTGCACAAATGTTTAGCTCTGGATCTCACCTTTGGCTGGGTAAATATGCCTTTCAGATGAAAGATGAGAAATCAAGCATACAAGCATATATGTTTTATCTGCAAAACTGGCAACAGTGCTGTTTTCATGCTTGGATCACCAGCTATCCTGTATCAAGGTTACTCATCATTCCATCTCCTATACTATGGCCCCTCTAAATAAGCATTTGTTACTTAATTGCCATTGTATCTAGAGCTGAGAAGTATGTGCCTAGAATTTGAGCTTCATTTTGTACCTCTGTATGCTGTAGAACGCCCCTTATTCCCATTTAAATCTAATATATCTGGTTAAAAATGTGTGGATGGGGAATTCAGCACAAAATGAGATGGTAGTGAGCCATTTCAGTTCTTATCACTCTCTGCTTTTACAAGTACCCATAATGAACCAGTATTCTCAGGACAGTGCTGGGGCAAATCTATTTCATTTCTCAACCTTATGTGCTAACAGTTAAACAATCCTAACTCTTTTCATTTTCCAAAAGGAAAGAAGCAACAGCTAAAGAGCATTACACCCCAAAACCAACAGCTGTGTGCAATACACTCACGATGCCAAGTTAGAAAGTATATGCAGCAAGGTAGTAATACAATGTGTCCAAGAGCTATGCTAGCAAAAAGCATGCTAAGCAGTATTATTACTGCAGAAAGTCTTACGAATAGTAGATGGATATTTACCTTGATTAAGCCACTGAAGGAGTGAGTACGGCTTCGTTTCTGGGTCTGAGGTGTGGGTGTCCTTGTCTGAGGAGTGAGAGTTTCAGGGTGCTTCTGAAACTAAGAAAATATACTTGATAACATCTTTAGTTTGATGCTATGGTACAGCCACACATACAGAAACCCAAGCCTGGTTCTCAATCATGCCAATCAAATTGTCCAAGGTCTCTTCCAACACTGGCTGCCACTCTTCTCCTGATCTGAGTTAAAACTGATGATCAAAGCCCACAATAGGTAGGGACAAGGGTACCCAAATTAACACTTTTTCCTACAAATACCTACTCAAACCCTAAGATCTTATTCAGAATAGGTTCCCAAAGCCAGTGAATTGAGACAGGTGGTTTCTAGTCAGAAGGCGTCCCTGATGGTGGTAATCTGTCTGTGGAATGCTTTCCCCAGAAACAAAGCTTGGCACCTTGTTTAAAGTGATTTTGGTGCCAGGTGAAGACTTTAAAAAAATCCTCTAGGCCTTTTAAGAATCTGGATCTTAGTGTTTTGAACCACTGTTTATATGTTGTGTATGTTTAGCCATTTTACAGACTTTCTTGCTCTCTGCTGGGATTTCTGAGCTGCAGTTTACTCTTTTATACCGTTGTATTTTGATACTGTATTTCCTTTATGCTATGGGCTGCCCTGGAAAGCATGCTAACAGACAGCCTAAATAAACAAATAAAAGCCATAAATAACTACTACCACCACTAGTACCTGCTGAATGAGCTTCTTTTTTTTGGCAGAATCTGGCATATTATGCACATGTTGGAAGAGTTCTTTAAGGGCCTCCTCTGTACGTTGCTGTGTGTCTTCTTGGTGGGCCAAGGGATCCAATAGTCCTCGTTTCTTGAATCTCTGAAGCTGGAAGTCTCTGAGGCCCTGAGGCACTGGCAAGTCTAGGTCATCCTGGAAAAATTTAGGACATTCAGTACATTAACCTGTTATGTTTTAGCTAGCCCAGTCCCAGAATACTGTTCACATTCCATTCTGATGAAAGCTTTTCCTGATACTAATAAATCTAGTGTAAGTCTCATAACCAACAGCAGGTACAATCTGACTGCACAACTCAAAGATCAGTCCTTTCCTTCCATCCCCAGCTCTCAAATGTGCTCTGGGCTGTACTCACATGCTGCAGGGCAGTTTTAGTTTTTCATGGTTAGACAAGTTTACTCAGTCTGCATCCCAAATAGGGTGGATTTTGTTAGTAGAGATATATGACAGGCTAACCAGCAAATCCAGGGTCTAATTCTTTGTCTTCCATACCCCATGAATCTTCTCAAAGGAGTTTCTGTTCAGGCAATTTCTGTTCTTATGAATATGTCTGCTCCAATTTTCAGTTTGCTGTCCTGACAAAGCTCTTGCTTATGTTGTCTTCTGTGACAGATGCTCTTACCTTTGAGGCATATGCCCTGGAGTCCAAGTAATGCAGTCTAGCACATTCCCGGATGTATGCTGGAGCCTTGGAAAGTGAGTGAAAGAGAAGAAGTTAGACAGGTCTAGGCCAAAGTGTCTCTGACCCTGTGTTGGACACATGTTCCCACAGTAGTTGCACAAGTCCCTTGAGACAAGCATTGGATACTCAGTTCCAGGGATGCTTCTGAGAAGATTGGCAGCCTTGTCTTTGAGAGAACAGGAGGAAGATGATCCTAATAAGCAATCCTGATGAGTTTGTTTCCTTTAAAAGCAAGGGTAGAGAACTTTGGTCTCTGGGCTACATGCAATCCATGAAACCTTTAGATATGGGCCTGAAGCTCCTACCACACACTCATACTTATGGAAAAAAAATATCCTATATACACAAATGGATCTTTCCCCCTGCAAATGTAATTACTACACAAGGGATGCAATTTAAAGGGGTGGGTGGCAGAGCTATCCCTCCCCACATCTTGCCACCTTCTTGAAAATTTCCCTCATCCACAAAGTAGGCTTAGAATAAACGTTGCATTCTCCTGGATTGCCATGCATGTGAAGAAGGGAAGAGGGGAATAAGGAGATGAGAAGTTTACATGATTGTGCATGAATGACATGATGCATGGGTGCACATGATGGAGGGGAGGCTGTGCAAATGGGTGTGTATGGATGGGCGGATTTGTGTGACTTTGGCCCTATCCACTACTGGCATTCAGTCTTCCAGCAAGATATCCATGCAGCCCAGCTTTTGGTTGAAAAAGATTAGATGCTCTTGCTCCACAAACAGAATATCTATGCAGGATGAGATAACCTAAAGTTCTTTGTTCCCTTAGACAGGTCTTTGCTTGAACAGTTAAATAAACATTTGCCCAGTTCTCTAGGGACTTTAGCCTAACTATAGGACAAATTAGCAGGAATACATAGCAGGCTAAATGGCAAAGATACTATAAGGATCCAGATGGGAAGAGGACTTCAGAAGCCACAAAAGCAATGAGGATTCCATAGGATGTTGAAAGTGGAATAATAGCACTATAAACGTCCAGTGCAGAAATGGCCCTGGCCTGCTGGCCTCTGTATTCTGTCACTTTGTTTGAACTAAACATTGACCACTAAGCACCAGATAAATAAATCAGGCAACCAAGAGCATGAGATATTTGGGAATCAGATACTGAACTGTCCCCTCCCTCTCTCTCTGGCACACCTACCTTGAACAGCTTTTGTGAGTGCTTGATCATGAAAGCCATCCCATTATTCAGTTTGGTAATGTTTTCCTGCAAGTCACTGGCAGTCACCTAACAATAGCAGGAAGACCAAGGAAGGAAATTAGAAGACAGTCAAAGCTCACTGATACGGACAGACTCATTTTGGCGGTATAGGTGTAACAGGCAAGGCTAGGAACACAATCAGGCATTGTCTTCCATCCTATCTTGATTTCTTTTTTAAAAAAAACACATTGCTGCACAAAACAGGAGACTTACATTTCGGGGCCACAGAATATGAGGTGCAAACATAAGAGCAAGATTATGAGCTGACATTTTGTTCTTGTCCTGCTTCTTAGCTGTCTGATAGAGCAAATCCAAGAGCAACTTGAGCAGATTGCGGTTGGGAGCTGGTAAGATCAAGAAGAGCAGCTGCAGTGCTTCAATTTGCCGCTCTTTATCTGGAATGTTGGTCTTGTTGCCCTTCTCATCAAACTGCATTAGATCTATAATGTCAGAGTTAAGAGAACATGTATTGACATACAGCAGAGCAGAAAATTCAACAACGCAGAATTGTGGAAATCCATCAAGTTCAACAAGCTACCCCTTTCCAATTTCCCTTTACATTCACTCCTTTGAGTTCCCTAAAGTTCTCTCTTCTCCAACATAATCTGAAATTTCAAAGCCTTCAGTTTTAGGTACTATGACCATGATAGGAATAGATGGAATATTAGGGGCTCCAACTTTTCAAGCCAGAAGTCACAGAATTTTTGAGAAACTACCAAGGATGCTGTCATGAAATGACTACCACAGTGGGTATGGATAGTCACAAGACATCTATTTCAAGACAACAAATTGGTGAGGCCAAAAGACAAATAAGAATAAAGTGGAGATGGGGCCTGAACCTCAAAACACAAACTATTCTTTCTAACTCAGTATTCTGCACCCACGAAGCAACGGTTTCCTAGTAGGCAAGTCAATTAATTTCCCCAGATCAACTTTAAATAAATTCTTCTAAAATTATCTTGTTCCCTTAAATTAATAGAAAGATCATGCCTAAATAAGTTCTCCAAGATTTATTACACAAATCAACTCTTGTTAAATTAACTATCAATCCACTCATTTCCCTCTGCTAGCCAACTTCCCCATCCTCCTCAATTTTTCTGCCTCCCTTCAGATCAGAACTCAAACACATAAACACATCCATAAGATTTCTCACTCTGGATCACTTATCAAACACATCCGGGCCCACAGACACTCTAGATAGATTAAGATGGCAGACACAGCATCAGAAGGCACTATGCTTCAGAGTATAACCTACTGTTCTCTGAGAGAGAAGAGTGCAGCATGGCAGTGTACCACTCTGGGAAAGCATGAAGTAAATTTTTCTTCTATCATAACTCAATAGTCTTTCCAATGAATGGATGAAACCCAAGTCATTGCCCAGTCTCTCCATACGTTAGTTCACCTGAAATTTTGAGGTGTGCATGGAAATGTTTATGAGTCAACAGAGGCTCTGGTAGCTCCCCCAGGAACATCTTCAACAGAGTGGCCACATCATTGGAGTGAAACTCCCCAGAATCCAAGTCAATTTCTGTTCCACTGTTCAGTGCTTCTTTCAGTGTCTGCTGCCTGGTGCTGTTTCCTGGCACTCGAAACAAGCCTTCCACTCGCAGATCTGGAATACCACAGGGAACATAAGACACCATAAGGAGTACCAAGTGTGTGTTAGATAACAGTGCTGTCACTTCCAAATATTTTATCAATTTTTTTGCATTATTTTTGGCTTCCCTCACAGAGTCTTGTCAAAAGAGAGGCACAGAAACATCTGAAGTTCAGGGTGGAAAGTGAATGTTTATATGTAGAAACACAGTTCTTTCAGGACAGGCTGCTTCAATCTGGTGCCCTTCAGTTACATCAGCCATGCTGGATGGGACACAATGGATGTTCTAGCCCAACATGTTTTGATGACATCACATTGAAAAAGGCTGTTCTAGGGCCTCCCTAGCGTAGACACAGGAAACTGAATACACCACATCTGTTCCTCAATTCAGCCACAATCTTTGACTTGACAAAGACAGAAAAGTAGACAAACACCACTTACTCTTATGCAGATACTCAATTAGCTGAGATATTTGAGCAATTCCTTCTTCAGTCAGTGGAGTGCCAAATATTACTCCTTTTTCTGGAAATTGAAAGGAGAAAAAAAAAGAACACATAAGCCCCTAAAAATATTGACTTCTATTGCTGTTACAAGATCCAGAACGTGCAAAGAATGGACTTGTTCATCACAAAGGACAGAGGTAAAAGCCCTGGGTCAGGCTACATGTTCACTTACCAACTCCTTGCAAGTGGCCCTCCTATTATCAGCTTATCTGATAGTACCTTTTTAAAAAAATTCTTGCTGTGCTCTACAAAGAAGCTCTTTCATAAAACAGAAAGCCTGGTTTTCTTAATCTGAATTTATTTCAAACTCAGCCTAAGGAATAGACTCAACAGAAAGATAAATTAGATATAAGAACTGCCTAGCAGATCAATCAACATAATCTATCTGGTTCAGCACTCTGTGTTCAAGACCCCTAATTTCATTTTTTGGGGAGAGGGAATATTCACAGGCATTGCAAATGATGTTCTTTCCCATTTGTCCCTAGTATCTGGTATTCATAGGTATATTACCACTATATAAGGAAGTTCTACCAGGATATTTTATTGCAGAATGTTTCTGTTATCAATCTCTAAGTCACATTTCTCACATCTAGGTAGCTAATGGAATACTATATTTGGATATGTGCAACATACACACTGATGAGTAACACTTGATTTTTGGTTCTCTGGCAATGACAGCCAGTAGCATTGCTACTCATTTGTCAGACAGCAGATACAGAAAGGATTGCAAATTCTACCTCCTTCTCCAAACTTCCTGCAGTTTTCTTCTGCAAACATTTATATCTGTATAGAAGATGGCAGACACAATAAAACTGTTACCTGGGCCAAGATTTCAGCACTTAGCCCAGAGTCCAGTATTTGAGAAATGGATAAACAAAAGAGCACTTTGACCTATGCAGACACTAAAAAGTGGTTTGACAGGCTGGAATAGACTTCCCATACTCAGCCAAATTGCTAATTTGGTGTGGAGGGAATCCTAAAGCAACATCAGACAAGACTATGAATGATTACAGCGGGCCTCTGTGCTAACAATACAGAACAATAAGCAACTTGGATTTATATTTTGCTGATGCATTTCATGTGCCACATAATTTGTTTTGCTTATGTTTATGGCAAACTCATACTCTATTTATTTTAACATAGTATAATGGTAGCGCCCAATGAATCTGCACTAGTTATATTGCAGAGTTGCTGAAACTAAACAGGTGTGTCTCCTGTCAGTCTCCAGGATGAGTCTTCTGTAGGGAGCACTGTATGCCCCAAAAACTGCAGGAAATACAAAAACAAAAAATTCTATCATGGCTTTCCAAAAAGGCAGTTGCCAGGTCATTTGGAACTGTCAAGAGACAGTTTGAAAAGAGATTTCAGATGCAATCTCTCACGTAATGACACAACAATTTAGTGCACTATATTCTATAGCAAAATTGTAACTGGCTTCAACTCCCATTAGTAGATATCTCAAGGGTCCTGAAATGAGCATAGAGTTGAAATTCAGTGCTGGTAGTTACTTTTAGCTAAGGTATTTATTGAAGTTAGCAGTGATTTTACTGTTGCCTCACTCTTGTTGCTACTCAAATCTCATTAGCCACCAACAATATTGCACTGCTATATGAATATTTAACAAAACTTGTCAGCTGTAAGCTTACGTTAATTAAGCACTCCTTTCCTTAATATTCTGTTTACATTGCCCTCCAACTCGCTTCAATATCCCAAGCAACTTAGCATTTTTCAACCATGTCAGTTCTAGTAGCAACATCAGGTACTCTTATTACATGTTAAAAAGATGCAAGTCTAGCTTGCCATTTTGCATTACTAATTATGTTGTTTGAAATCTTTATTTCCCTCTTATATGAGCTATGATCCCTTAAGGCTGACTATCTGAAGTGAAACAGGAAATGGAAAAGCAACGTTCATTCTGTTACTGATGTTAAAGAAAAATGCATGTGACAAATACACACAAAATAAACTGATCTGCCAATTCCAGGACATTCTATGGACAAGCATTTACATAAATCTGCAGACTTGGCCATATTTAGCTAAAAACCACTTCTGCTTTTATTGTTTATTACCAGCTTTTAAGACTGCCTGGACTATTCATGAACATCTGCAGAAAAATCCATTCCAAGTCCAGAATCCTGTTGGTACCATACACTGGTGTAGCTATGCCAGCTTATGCATGCCAGCATATATTGTGGCAGTAGAAGGAAAAGGCAACCAGCACAGTGGCTGGAAAGAAAGGAAAGGAAGACATCAGAGAAATAGGCTGTTGACAGCCAGCAGACTTTTTGTGCTTTCCTGTGCCACTACTATACGTGACCTCTGAAAAAGGCTACTGCTAGTATAGTGCACTAACAAGTTCTGGCTCAAGATATCAGGATTCTGTAATTATGACCATATTTAAGATGTTAACATGTTAATTAAGCAATTTCACATTTCATTTCATTTATCAGAAGTAACATCAATTATCCTTACAACCTGAGACAGGGTGGGATTATATTGCAACTGAACATAAGAGAGGTATGTTTGAACTGAATTGGGAAAGAACTGAACCATAATACAATTTTCAAAAAGGAAGCAAACTGAAAATCCAAGGCTGGTTCTCACTCAGATCAATAAATGCTTTCTCCAATTTAAGTTACTGTTCTTTGCTAAGTGCATTTATGGAACAGTTCTGGAACCTTCCTCTTAGTGATTACCTGGGTTTAGTGAATACATTCAAAAGAGGATTTGAATTTGCTAGATAGCTAGCAACACAGTATGGCCAGCTCATTCAAGAATTCAGTGATAGTTTTCATAGAAGGTGAGAGCTCCACATTTATCCAAATTTGGAACCCCAGAGCCCTAGGCAGCCCACTATGGGAACACTGAGAGAACATGGCTTGCAGGAGAGATACAGGGCACAGGTTTGATAGGAATCTACCTTATGCTAATTCAAAAAATTTTTTTTCCATTTAGCTTACTGCTGTCTGTTTTGACTGCCAGTGGCCGTCCAGAGTCTCAGACAGAGCTTCTTCTCATTAACTTGCCCAATCTCATTAACTGGCAATGCCAGGGATTATATCTGGGGTCTTCTGCATGTAAAGCATGTGGTCTATCAGCAAGCCACCTCTATTCCACAGATTTCCTGTTCCTAGACAAACAAGAGGCTAGCACATTGCTCTATGCAATTTCACAGACTACAAGAGTATCTTGTAGGCTTTGATAATAAAACTACCCAAGAATAAGTGTCTTTTATCCCACTGTATCCTTTTGAAAGACAAGAGCACAAAGCAAATAATGAAAATAGATATTTGATTTATGTAGCCATCATTATGTTATTATCCTTAAGCTTTCTTTGTGCATTCATCTTGAAGGAATTCCTCATCTGCACCTTACTAGAACAGTAAAATGTCAAGGTGTGAAAAAATTCCTTGGAGATTTTACAGGTTAGATAGCAGAGTTAACAGAACAAGATTTTAAGATGGCCGCCAATACAACAGGCTCACCTTTACGTTTCAGAGACATCAGAGAACGGAAAAAACCTGTGCCAGTCCCACCAGGCAGCTGTGGTTCCTCCTCTCCCATCAACTGGGCTAGCTCTGCTCCAGGCAGGTCAATCAGCCGGGTGATGTTGCTGACCACAAGCTCTGTGAACACCTCGGGCTTCTCATGTCGCAGCTTCTCCACAAAAAAATCTGGATTGAAGATAATTTGATGCCGCTGAAGGGAGGAGTCATTGCAGATAACAAAACTGCAGATGGCATCACTAGGGAAGACAAGCAAAGTAGTATTACTTTAAGGGACATATCTGATCATAGTACAAGACTCTCAGCTACACAAAAACTACCTGTAGCTACAAGCACAACCACATAGCAATGGGGCCAGATAGGGCTGTCGTTTAATCCACAGAAAATTATGTTTTAGCATAGTCTATAACTTCTTTGAGAGGTGCGTGAACAGTACATTGGTGTCATGTCCAAACAATGAAGAATATTGTTAATATGCTGGCTGTATTTATCAAACAAAAATTGCAGTCTTTAAAGTCTTATGCTACCATGGTGCCACACAGTTTTTCCTAAGTTATAAACCAGGCCATACAACAGGCCAACATTTCTTACTTATTGCCTTTTACAAGGTAGTTAGCATAAACAGCACTAACTCTTCTCTACCTTTTAAAGAAAATGGTTATTTGCCAAGGTTTTGCAGGTTGATAAATAAATCTGCTGCAAAAGTATGTTTCAAAAAGTATGTTTCAAAACAATGAAAAAGTGTGGAAATGATCAAGAATATGCTGATATGGAAGTTACATAAACTGTACAGAAAGGCAACATTTTGTAAAACATTCATCTGTATGCAAGGGTATCAAATCTCTTTGTATTCCACTTTTACTGATGGTACAAACTGATAGTATAAATATAAACTCTTCAGTTTGTTGCAAGTCAAGCATTTTAAAGAGATTTCTGCAAATAAAATGGCTAAACACAGATTTTTATTTAAAAAAAGCTGTCATCTGAAATTATTATATTCTTTCTTGTGAGCTCCAGCATCTCAATATAGTGGGTGATTTTTTTTTTTTAATTTTATCAAGATTACTGAAGACCACCACTGACAGGCCACATTTGCCAGATGCTGAAATAGCAACAGATACCCTGCTTGAGGGCCAGTCAGAGCTATGAGGCTGGCAAAATCACTCAAAAGACAGCAGGCCATAAAGAAAAGCAGCTTTCTCCAGTCACACAGTGAGCAAGCTGCCAAGTGCAGCCTGATTGCAGTGTAGCTTCATCGGCTTTCCTGCAGTTTGATGTGCTTAACAAGCCAAGAACAAGATGGAGCAGTTCAGCTGAAGCAGCTGGGGATGACTGCTGATTGACCTCATGCTTGCTGTCCATTATGCTGTCTTAACATACATGCCAGCCAGGCCAGCTTTGCCACTAAAGATGCTTTCTCCACATTCTCCTATGATCTAACTGTATCTAACATTGCCTTCTAAGGAGAGCTAAAACAGTCATTAACCTATCAGCCCAATAAAACTGCTTGTTCTACAATAAATAATACAATAAAACAGCTATGCTAGTTATTTAGTTATTCAATAAAACAGCGATGCTAGTTATTCACCACTCCCTCCCCTACTGCCCCAGCCATTATTCCAGACTTCAAGGAAAACCCAGTGAACTAAAAACCAAGCATCTTTCAAGCCATAGTCAATGAGAAGCAAATATCTGCCCATCTGAGGGTTTTTTGATCCCTAACTTCCAGGAAATCTGGTAGTATCTATTGGTTAAAACATATAGAAAGTCAAAGCTCTTACAGGAGTGCCGAAAGCTTCTGATGAGGCATTGGGAAGCGACGATGCTGCAAGAAGAACTTGTTCCTTGTTTTGACAAATAGATCTGCCTGCTCCAGCACAGCCTATGCAAATTCCATGCACACTAAACAACACAAAGACTCATTTATTGGCCCTCTTGGCAACAAATTCACTGACCTTCATGTGAGCCAAGGCAGAATTTAGATCAACTAACTTATATCACTTTCTGTGGGGCAGGAATGCTAGCCACATGGTCTGAATCAAACTAAAATAAAAAAGGCAGCAAAATTTCCTGTGACATACTTCTTGATAAACTCTGGCTATAGTTTTAAACTACTATTTTTAAACGTTTGCTATTTTAGACAACCCTGCTCAAACTGTCCAGCAATTTCATTTGGAATTAGGCCCCTGGGAGGATCAAGGGCCTCTCTTGGGCTCTTGCTGGTTTATTTTGCTTATTCACATACATACATTATTTGGCAAAGTCACCATGCATGGTGATTGACAGAATACAAGAAAACCACTCCTTGGTCCATGGAGCTTACACGTTTGACTTAATGAACTACAATCTAAAATTTGGCACAGAGGAAACATTAGAGAAAGGGGAAGCAATAATAAATTGAGAAAGGACATACCATTGTTTCTGTCATATATGTTCAGCCTTGATTAAAGACTTAGTGGCTATAGTACAGAGTAAAGGAACCAGGGGTTAAAGCAGTCAGACTGAAACAACTCCCTTTTCTTCTGTAACAGCAATTTCCTTGGTCACACACTTTTCTTATTTACCTACTGTAGACTTTATCCATCATCGCTTCTTTTCCTATTATCCATTCTCGACATTCAGTCCAGACGATTCCATTCTCCACAAATTTCTATGTGCAATTCCAGTCTTACTCGAGCACCTGTATTGCAGACCCACAGGCTTTGATTTTTCCATCTTGCCATCTATGTGTATAAGACAGGGTTTGTGTTGCTTCCCCTCTCTGTTCTGATAGTGTTGTTGTTGTTGTTGTGTACCTGCCCAAGAACTGAGATCAGCTGGAGGCCCACCCTTCATGCTTCACTGCTTGGAATAATATACTGCATGGGAACATGGGAGAAGAGCTTCTCCGCTGTGGCACCCTGGAATACTTTTGGCTTGGAGATCCAAACTAATGCCATTGTTAGTTTCTTTAAGGTGTCAATTTAAAGCATGGCCTTGAGGACATAATCTTTCATTTAGTGTACATGTATGTAGCTTTAACTGTTTTAGGCTTGTTCCACTATTTCAACTTACTGACCTGTTCATAGAATCATAGAAATGTAGAGTTGGAAGAGACCACACGGGCCATCCAGTCCAACCCCCTGCCATGCAGGAACACCCTCAAAGCACTCCCAACAGATGGCCATCTAGCCTCTGCTTAAAAACCTCCAAGGAAGGAGACTCCACTACACTCTGAGGCAGCATATTCCACTGCTGGACAGCCCTGACTGTCAGGAAGTTCTTCCTGAGGTTCAGGTGGAATCTCCTTTCCTGCAGCTTGAATCCATTGTTCCTTGTCCTCGTCTCTGGAGCAGCAGAAAACAATCCCTCTTCTTCCTCTACATGGCATCCCTTCAAATATTTAAACATGGCTATCATGTCCCCTCTTAAACTTCTCTTCTGCAGACTAAACATACCCAGCTCTCTATCCTCATAGGGCATGGTTTCCAGGCCTCTTACCATTTTGGTCGCCCTCCTCTGGACTTGCTCCAGCTTGACCATGTCCTTCTTGAATTGGGGTGCCCAGAACTGGACACAGTATTCAAGATGAGGTCTAACCAAAGCAGAGTAGAGTGGTACCAGTACCTCCCTCGATCTAGACACCATACTCCTATTGATGCAGCCGAGAATTGCATTGGCTTTCTTGGCTGCCGCATCACACTGCTGACTCATGTTCAGCTTGTGGTCTATGAAGACGCCTAGATCCCTTTCACACGTACTGCTATCCAGCCACGTGTCCCCCATCCTATATTTCTGTATTCCATTTTTTCTACCTAAGTGTAGGACCTTACACTTCTCTCTGTTGAATTTCATTTTGTTCGCCTTGGCCCAGCTCTCCAATCTATTCAGGTCATTTTGAATTTTGATCCTGTCCTCTGGCGTATTAACAACCCCTCCCAATTTGGTGTCATCTGCAAATTTGATGAGCATGCCCTCTATTCCTTCATCCAAGTCGTTGATAAAAATATTGAACAGCACTGGGCCCAGGACAGAACCCTGTGGCACCCCACTAGTCACTTCTCTCCAGGATGAAAAGCAGCCATTCGTGATCACCCTTTGGGTTCGGTCGGTCAACCAATTACAAATCCAACTAACAGTAGCCCTGTCCAGCCCACATTTTACCAGCTTCATTGCAAGAATGGCATGGGGAACTTTGTCAAAGGCCTTACTGAAATCGAGATATGCTACATCCACAGCACTCCCTTCATCTATCAAGCTAGTAACTCTATCATAAAAAGAGATAAGATTAGTCTGGCATGACTTATTTTTGAGAAATCCATGTTGACTTCTCGTGATTACTGCGTTGCTTTCTAAGTGAGTAGAAACTGACTGCTTAATGATCTGCTCCAGGATCTTTCCGGGTACTGATGTCAGGCTGACTGGGCGATAATTATTTGGGTCCTCTTTTTTCCCCTTCTTGAAGATGGGGATAACATTTTCTCTCTTCCAGTCTGCTGGAACTTCTCCTGTCCTCCAAGATTTCTCAAAGATTATAGCAAGCGGTTCTGAAATGACCTCTGCCAGCTCTTTTAATATCCTAGGATGCAATTCATCTGGCCCTGGAGACTTGAATTCATCCAGTGTGGCCAGGTATTCCTGTACCACCTCTCTACCTATTACGTGCCTCATTTCCCCTGCTTCCTCACCTGCTCCCCAACCGACAGGTTGAGTGCTTGTTTCCTTCTGGGAAAAAACTGAGGCACAGAAGGTGTTAAGTAGTTCTGCCTTTTCTCTTCCCCCTGTTAGTAATTCACCATCTTCTCTGCGCAGCGACCCTATCATCTCCTTCTTTTTCCTTTTGCTGTGGACATATTTTAAAAAGCCCTTTTTATTGTTTTTTATATCTCTGGCCAGCCTAAGTTCATTCTGAGCTTTAGCCTTCCTGACCTCCTCCCTACATCTCCTCGCTACTTGCTTAAATTCCTCTTTGGTGGTTTCCCTCTTCTTCCATTTCCTATACATGTTTCTCTTAACACTTAGCTCAGCTGAGAGTTCTTTAGTCAACCATTCTGGTTTCTTCAGATGCCTTCCATTTTTCCTCCTTATTGGCACAGTTTTAGACTGTGCCTTCAGTATCTCCTTTTTAAGGAACTCCCATGCCTCCTGAACACCTTTCCCTTTCACTATTCTTGACCACGGAATTCCAGCCAGCAGCTCCCTAAGTTTACAGAAGTCCGCTTTTTTAAAATCTAAGATGAGTGTCTGGCTACACTTATCTTCTCCTTCCCACTGAACGCCAAATTCCAATAGGGCATGGTCACTCCCCCCTAAAGATCCAACCACTTCTACCTCATTAACAAGGTCATCCCTGTTGGTCAGGATCAGATCTAGAATATTTGATCCCCTTGTGGCCTCTTCCACCTTCTGGACCATGAAGTTGTCTGCAAGACAAGCAAGAAACTTGCTGGGCCTTGCTGTCTTGGCAGAGTTTGACTGCCAGCATATATCCGGGTAATTGAAATCTCCTATTATTACTGTATCTCTCCTTTTTGAATGTACCGTCATTTGGTTGAGGAAGGCATCATCCAAGTCCTCAGCCTGGGTTGGAGGTCTGTAGTAAACCCCCACCAGAATATCCCTATTGTTTCTCACTTACCCAAATGCTCTTGACCTGGCTTTCTGGGTTTAAGTCCCGGATCTCTTCACAGGTGAAAATATTCTTGACATACAAGGCTACTCCTCCTCCTTTCTTGTTTGGTCTGTTTTTACAAAATAGGCTATACCCCTCCATTCCTATATTCCAGTCATGAGACTCATCCCACCAGGTCTCAGTGATACCTATCAAATCATATTTATTTTGTTGTACTAGGAGTTCAAGTTCATCCTGCTTGTTTCCCATACTCCATGCATTAGTGTAGAGACACTTAAGTCCCCGGGCCCTTCCTGCAAGTCCTGTACTATTGTTTCTACTCCTTCCACCATTGGCTGCTTGTACTACTTGTCCAGTATCATTTGGGCCTTTTCCCCCTGCGCTCGCCGAGTCCTTGCCCTGAATAATATTGTCTCCCTCCCCATCAGAACTTAGTTTAAAGACCTCTTAATCCTCCTTGCAAGACTGTTTGAAAAAACATTCCTGCCAAGTTTTGTGAGGTGCAGCCTATCCCTCGCCAGAAGTCCACGTTCATGGAAATTCAGGCCATGTTCCAAAAACCCAAACCGTTGCTGGCAGCACCACATGCAGAGCCTCTGCTATTGCCCTTTCCCTACACCATATCCTTGAACAGGGAAGAGAGACGAAATGACCACCTGCGCACCAAGGTCCTTAAGCTTCGTCCCCATAAGCTCGTAGTCCTTTGCACTGTGGTAGAAGCTGCTTCTCACAGTGCCATTGGTTCCAACATGAACAAAAATTAGGGGCTTATGGTCAGTCGGTTTGACCAGCCTGGTTAGCCTCTCCATTATGTGGTTGATCCTGGCCCCAGGAAGACAGCAGACCTCTCGATTGAGCTTGTCAGCTTTGCAAATTGCCATTTCGGTTCCTTTGAGCAAAGAGTCACCTACAACAAGAACTCGCCCCCTCTGAGGCTCTGTTCAATATGTTTTTATACTGTTTAATTAATTTTTACCCAGAAATGTTTTAAATTGTGTATATTGCATTAATTGTATGCTGCCCTGACATTCCATTGTATGCTGCCCTGACATTCCATGATGAAGAGCAGAATAAAAATATTTTAATTAATAAATAAACTATTTACCAAGCCACCTGACTTTTGGCATTACCAGTTTTTGCCTTCCAACTACTCATTCTCCCCCACCCCTAGCATAGGACTCCACCTGGAGTCCTATGCTGGGAGAAAGGCAGCATACAAATATAATAAATAAATAATAAAATAATAAATCCCTTTTATTAGTTTCTTCACACTACAGACAAGTGACATGACTACGGAATTTCTTTTCTTTTTAATAAATGTGATCCTTGTCCTTAATTCCCTCTTTAGGATCATGTAAAGACCATTACAACATTGTTCCAAACCCCTCCTGCCTGCTGGCTTATGTTCTACATCCAAGGCAGAATTCTTTTCCTGATCTTTAGTTGCCTTCATAACCTTGTCCCACCCTAACCAGTGTATATAATCTCTTAAAATGGAATCCTTTAAAAATTTGTCACTTTAGCACTTCAGTCAAGACCTCTACTGCTTTTGTCCCTCTATCAGGTTCAATCTTCTCACTTTCTAGAACCCTCTCCCATGTCACCTTACTCCAGATCTATGCAGCAAATCTGAGACAGAAAGGTCTCCTTAACATCCTCCCTCTCATTGCACAACTACATTTGATGTACATATCTGAGATTCAAGCCTTTGTTTATTTTCTCTCTCTGTAGGATTTTTCTTAATACAGCTTTATCTTCATTTTAACTCTTTAACAGCCCATTCATCTGTGACATTCTGCAATAGATATATAAGCTGAGTTCTGGTCCCTTTTTGTCTGCAGGTAGTGTTCTACCCACCCTTTTTATTATTAAAGACCTCACAGCTGGGAATAGCCCAAACCTCTTTAGTCTGTGCTACCCTTTACTGGGCTTTGTAATTCAGAAAGGTCACTTTATCAGCAATACTCCCTCGCACAAAAATATGCCTGCCTATTATTAGTGCTAATGAAATGGAAATGCAAGACAGCACATATAATCAGAACCCTTTTCAGACAGGCTGGTCACACACAATAGGAGGGGGAAAACTCTGAACTGCAGCCATGTTAAAGACACAAACAGCCCACTCCTCCAGCTTGTATAATTTTAGAAAGGAGCAGTTCAGGAGGTTGTCAGATAATTGCGGGGAGGGGGGCTCTTGTTTGCTTGGCATTTTTAACTCCCTTGGCTTTTACTACCACTGTATCTCAGTGTTCAGTACATTAGCCTTCAGTGTTGCTGTTTTATTCTCCATTCTGGTTTTCCAGATAAAAAGGTAGCAAGAAAGGAAAAGAAGAATGTCATGCTTGCTTAGATAGAACGTGGTTCAGCTGCATTTTGTTTTCTAAGGTTGAAACTGGGGACAACATCACAGAAAGTGAGCAAAATTACCCTTGCCAAAAGAACCAAATTCTTAGGAGCATAATCCTCAGAAGTCTCAATTTAGTGCCATAGTTCAATAAAGGAGAGTGGACTCAAGGGAGAACCAGACTAATGGCATTATAGTATTTGGTTAATCTAGGTATTTCTGTGTAAAATCCCAACTGCTTAGGACATTGAAATAGGTTCTGAGTGATGCTTAAAGCTCACACCTAAAACTCTGCTTTCATTAGCCTATTAACATTAAGAGGTGATAGGATAGCTATGTTTAAATATTTGAAGGAATGTCATATGGAGGATGGAGGAAGTCTGTTTTCTGTAGCTCCAGAGACTAGGACATGGAGCAATGGCTTCAAGCTTCAGGAAAACAGATTCCATCTAAACACTAGGAAGAACTTCCTGATGGTAAGAGCAGTTTGACAGTGAAATACACTGCCTCAGCATGTGGTAGAGTCTCCTTCTTTGGAAGGTTTTAAACAGAGGCTGGATGGCCATCTGTTGGGAATGCTTTTATGGTGCATTCCTGCATGGCAGGGGTTGGACTCAATGGCCCTTGTTGTCTCTTCCAACTCTACCATTCTATGATTTTAATGTGCTTTTTAACTGTACCTTTTAAAATTACTGTAGAACTACCTTGATTCCCTGCGCAAGAAAAATGGCTGAAAATAAATAAGGAGCTAATCAAGATCCCTGTAATAACAATTCTGAACAAAGAGCCCAGGAAGTTAGCAGACACAAGTTTCAGTGTTAAATCAGTTCTCTGTCAGGAATTATATGAAGAAAATGTTGGTATTTCAGGAAATAGAAAGAGGCTTTTTCAGAGAGGTTTTTGAGAACAATATAAAATGCTTGTAATGTGAAGAAAGAAGCTTGTGCAGTGTGTTAGTTTTGGCAGTCACACTGTCTACAGCCAAAGCCCCAGGCAACTGAGAAATGGCAAAGGCAATGCTGTCTGACCAAAGAGCCCTTGCTCTGACTACATATGAGGGATGACATTCATGATTAGACCTTTGGTCATTTTGGCTTCTACTCAATACAATTTTTTCTTGCGGACACGACACTTATAGAACACTTATCTCACCCATCAGTTTTTCAATTTATTGTCTCGCAAACAGAATTGAATTTACACCCCATGTCTCAATTCTAACTGAGCTATCACTAGAATGGTTTGATTGGCTCCATGCGTTGGTAAGGCATGATACCCAGGTCTTCCAAAATTTTTTAGAATTGCTTCTTTGAAAGACTGCCCAGAGCTTCCAAAGTAACTCTTTCAAAGTAGTTCATTTCCACTATTTGTTACATTGTTTTAAGAACTATCCATTGCTCATTTAAATTTTTTCTTGAAAGGTATCTTGTTGTGCTACTTGTTGCCATTTAGTTGCTTTTTAATTTGAAAGAGGGATAAGAAACAGTCACAAAACCTGAAAGAAACTGCCAAAATGCCTGCTAAAATAGCCTTTAAAGACAATGAAAAATTAATTAGGAACTAGTGCTTGTTTCACCAATAAAGTAATATTTGTTCCTGCCCATCATGTTACTATTGAAATATGAGAACATTACATCCTTATTACAAAAAAAGAGAAGCTCTAATTATTTCCAAGATTGCAGTCATCTTTTCTTAACTTGGAGACTACACAGTTTAATTCCTCAAGACCAATGCCATGATTTTTCAACATCAGTCCCTCTCCTACTTCACCTGCCATATAGCTGTTAACCTTGAAAACTGGCAGATTTTTATACCTTTTGATTAGCCCAATAAAGATATTACTACACTATAGATTCTAAATTTTCCTTCTAGCCACTACAGTTTTGGTTTTTTTGCATCTCCTCTTAAGTATCAGTTCTGTCTCACAACTTTCAGCGCACGAGTCAGAAAGATCAGCCTGATAAAGGGATGCAGGCAACATTGCACTGATGCAACAGCTTTCTGTCATCCTGTGGTTCATCCATTTGCCCAGAGTCCTTGCTCAGCCAGAGAATTCTCTGGATGTGGCTCTATTATTGCCATCTTCCTCACATGTCTGAAGCTCTAGTTCAGAAGCCTCTGAAGAAGGGAGCAGGGGAAGCAGTTACCAATACCAACACTTCCTTTCAAAATCTTCTCCATACTTAAAGAATTACGTACAGACAACTCCTTAGTCTAGAACTATTTATCACTGGCATTTTGTGAGTGTATTTCAGACTATGGTACCAAGTAAGAATAATTTTGCACTGGAAACTTACATGCTATCAGAACACATTTAAGGAACTGGTACTAGGTACCAAGGTACTGAAGAGATTTCCTGACTCCCTGCCTGCTCATTCAGAGACTGTCATCAGCAAGAGATGATCTTCCAGTAGTGTCTAAGATATCAGAAGTCCAGTCCATGTCCATGTGGAAAAGTGCCACAGCACTCACAACTCCTGTCCACCCTCCACAATACAAACGAGACAAATACCAACTTTTTGGAATTTTCAATAAAGTAGGCCCTCAGTATCTGCTAGGGTGTGGTTCCAGGATCCTCTGTGGATACCAGAATTCATGGATGCTCAAGTCTCATTATGTACAATGGTGTAGTAAAATAACATCCTGCAAAATCAAAGTTTGCTTCTTGGATTTTTTTTTTTTTTTAATATTTTCAGTCCATGGATACAGAAAAATTGCCTGTTTCAGAAAGTTTTCCCAGAAAGGTAATCCTGCATTTATCCTGGATCTTGCAACTGTCACCTTTTTGGCATATAATGCACAGAATACAAATGTTGGGTCAATTTTACTGTGGTTTTCTTATTATATACTACCAGTATAACACTTACAAATTTTATTATTATATTAGTAATTCATAAATACCAGTAATCAAATACATGAAAAAGGGTGTTGTTGTTCTATTTATTTATATCCCATATTTTTCCAAGTTTGGGACTCAAGGTGGCTTACATAGTTTAAAATTCACAAAATACAGAAGTTAAGAAGTGATTAAACTACCCCCCAATTAAAACAAGTTAAAAACATAAGCCATGAAAAGCACAACAGCACACAACAGATCAAAAATTCAGCATATTGTACAAGGCTTGTCCTGCCTAAACAATCAGTCCTCTAAGGCCTGTCAGAATAGGAAAGTCTTCAAGCTGTTTACAGAAAAGGAGTAGGGAAGGTGTTAGACTAACCTCTTTGGGAAGTCAACCCCCCTGCCAGAAAATCTCAAAACATGTGCAGGTTAAAAGAGAATGTTGTGTTGCTGTGTGCCTTCAAGTAGTTTCTCACTTACAGCAACCCTAAGATGACCCTATCAGGGATGTTTTCTGGAGGCTGAGAGTGTGTTGCACACCCAAGGTCACCCAGTGGGCTGAGGTGGGAATCAAACCCTGGTCTCCAGGGTAGTAGTCCAGTGCTCAAACCTCTCTGCCACACTGGCTCTCCAAAGGAGAATACAGGCCTTCAAATAACCTGGACATGAGCTATATAGGGTTTTATAGGTCAAATCAGTTTTGAATTGTACCCCAAAACAACCGAGCAGCTGGTAGAGCAGTTGCACAAAGTGAGCTCTATGCTTCCTGTAGCCATCCCCAGTTCACAATCTGGCTGCAGTTCTTTGGACCAGTTGAAGTTTCCAAACACATTTCAAAGGCAGCCTCATGTAGGGCACATTATAGTAATCCAGCTGGGATGTAAATAAGGCATGTGTCACTGTGGGCAGATCTGATGTCTCAAGGAATGGGCACAGCTTGTGCACAAGCCTTAACTGTGCAGATGCACTCCTAGGTACTGCTAAAACCTGAGCTCCCATGATCACTGTGGAATCAAAGAGCACATGCGAGCTGTGAACCTGCATCTCCAGGGGGTATGTAAACCCCATCCAGCACACATTAAATCCCTATTCCATCATCTGCCTTATGACTGACCAGGAGAACCTCTGTATCATCTAGATTACATTTCAATTTGTTTGCCTTCATTCAGTCTATTAATTATGACAAACATTGGTTTAGGACCGAAATAGCTTCCTTGAACTGTGGAAGAAAGGAGTAGTAGAGTTGGTTCTCATCTGCATGTTGATGGCACCAAATTCCAAAATGCTGGACAACCTTGCCCAGTATCACGTATAGGTTAAATAGCCTAGGGAACAGAACCGAGCCTTCAGGGATCCTACAGGCCATGGGGCTGAACAGGAACCCCTCAACACCATCTTCTGGATTTACCCCCTCTAGGAAAGAACAAAGCCACTCTAAGACAGTGCCATCCTAGCAACGCAATCCAGAAGAACACACTCCCACTGCCTAGTTCCCAGCATAGGTAACATACACGTGGTTCCTCTCACCTCTTTTCTAGAGTAGCCTCACGTCTCTGAAACACATCACCTTACAGGATTTATAAGCTTGATCAATGTAGGCTTTTAGGAAATCCTGAAAATGTCTGTACTCTTAGGCCTTTCCCTCAAAAAGTAGTCTTAGTTTCTATGCTTTCAACTTATTCTAGACTTTAGAACTGCTCGGCTTGGATGCTTTTATTACATATCTTTGTTTTATTTTTGTTATGTTACTATAATGTAAATTGGCTTGGAACAGTTTTTAATTAGAAAGGCTTCAAGGGCCATCTAGCCTACCTATTAGCACAGGAATCAAACACTAAAGCGCCTGTGAGAGGTAGATATATAACATCTCAGTACGTCAAATAAATATTCTAATTTTATAAGTACTATTTGCTCTTTAATGGTTTTATTTGATTATGCTAGCCACCCATAGTGGCCATTCCACCAAAAAGCAAAATATGATACTAATGAATAAATAAGTTTGAAATAGATTTTGCCATAACAAAAGAGGCTGTACAGTGGAGTAAACAAGGGACTAACTTGAGCTTCAAAGTTCAGTTACACTATAGTAGGGAGACAGAACAGCAGAATAAGAGGGAGAAGCCAATTGCATGGAAAGTCAACATGAAACCAACTTGATTTGTTGGGATTACAGGAGAAAGGGTGTCAAACTAATCCTCAGGAATGTCAAGGGAGAAGTTGAGCACCAAGGCTAAGTTAGGGCTTTGGGAAGTGAAGTGCAGGTGCTCCTTAGTAAAACTCTGAGAAAATCAATTCACAAGAAAAGAGGAAGCTGTCATAACAAAACTGAGCATTTTTCACATAGTATTGTCAGATATCTTGCTAAGTGGCAACAGAAGTATGCCTTGTTAGCACAGCAGCACATTTGAGATTAGGACACAGAACCATATGTTGTTCTTTCTACTGGCATATCTGGAGAAATAGCCAGTCAGCTAGACCTTTAACACCATTTCAGCATCCTTTGCATCTCTGTCCTAATTTCCCTTTCAACCATGCTGAACAGCCACCCCGAAGACTTCCCCAACCCACAATTTCTAAGCATTCCTTTCCTCAGGATACTAGATTGGTTTGCATTACATCATACATTCACAGAGAAGAACCTTGTTATAGCATAATAGCCCAAGAAGTGTTGGTATAGACAATTTTAATGTGGGGATTGGGTTTTTTTTTCTTTCTAGTATGACAAGGACCAGCACCATATGTTTGCCCATTGGCTACAATCATTTCTTTCTTTCCTGGAAACTCACCAGAAGCCAGCAGCCAATGGCTCAAGAACCAGCACCAGCCCATGGCTACCACTTTGAACAGCACTGGTCTATATCACAAATTTCAAAAGATTTCTCATGATTTCTATTCTCAGACCATCACCTCTTCCCCACCTGGTGCCCTCCAGCTGTTTTCAGCTAGAATTTCCATAACGCTTGACAATTGGCCATACAACATAAGTATTGTACTACATTAGTATTGTGGTCAGACTATGCAAAAATTCATTTTGGATGGTAGCTCCCACTAGGAGATTCTGGGAGCCGTAGTTTGAAAAACACTTTCCAAACTGTGGAAGACTTCAAAATACATTCAGCACTCCACATTTGCAGGTTTGGCTTTCATGGGTGCAATTATCTGCAAGCTCCTTCAACCCCTGTCCCTCAGGTCAGGCTCTTCTTTTCTGGGGGAACCTTCCCTCTCGGGGGCTCCAATCAGGCCATGCAGCCCTTTAAAAACCTGCCTCTACTCCTTCTCCACCAGCCACTGGGGGGCTGGCTGAGGAGGGCTCGCAGCCTGGTTTCTCAGCACCACAAACCCCCTGTCAATACCTCACACACACCCAAGGAAGGACATGGGAGAGAGAGGAAAGATGGGGCCACCATGCCAATCCACCCCATTCCCTCTCTTTTTCCTGACCTGGTTAGGACACTGGTTGCCCTCTCTCCCCACCATGCCTTGTCCCCCTTCCCACAGACACACATATATTTTGATATTTGCCATTTTTCCAGTTTTGCGAAGGTCCTGCACCCATAATCCTACCGAATGTGGAGGGTCAAGTGTACTAATCTCTAGCACCTCTAAATAAAAGGCCCTTTTCTAGTATCCTGTCCCCCCTGCCCCACTTTCGTCACTGTACCACAGCCAGGCTAGTCTACAGTTCTGTTCATACATATCTATGGCCCCATCCTTGCCTACCAGCCATCCTTCCATTACACCAGGCCCCACTAATCTACCCTTCGTTATTCCACACCACCTCCCGCTAGAGGCCCACAAGACCGAGCCCTGCATTACGAGCAGCTACAGCTTGGCGACCAGCGCTGACTCGCCATCCTACCTGTGAACCCGTTTGCCTCCTTCTCTGCCCTTTACAGCCGATTCCGCCGCCATCTCATATCTGCCGCTGTGCTTTCCCATTGGCCGATTCTACAGATGTCCCGCCTACTGTCACTTCTTTTTCACGCAGCTATTGGCCTGTTCGAATGCGGCAACTGCCTAACGACCTCCCCGCGGGCCCGAGTACAATAGAAAAGAAAGGAGAGTATTGGGCGCTATGCCTTCTGGGGAATGTAGTTTTTCCGGGTGTGCTTAAAGACCTTTCTCATGTGGTCTGGTATAACCGGGCAGCACTAGAAGAGATTAGTAGGCCCTATGAAGCGCCAAATTCCCCTCAGCTTTCTCTCTAGTGCCTTTAATGAGGTAGCTGAAGGTTGTCCTGGTTTCATTAGTTGGATTTTGGCTTGCCCTCAAAAGTGTTAGACGTTTAGGAGGCCGCACTCCATCTCTCAGAAACAGCAGCAGATTCATTGATAAGAGCGGGAGTAGGACTGCCAACGAGCCATAGGACAGCCTAGTGATTTCTCAGGCTGTTTCCGCACGACACCGTTACAGCGCTATTATTCCACTTTCAATATCCTATGGAATCCTGGGGTTTGCAGTTTCGGGAGGGGCCGGCCGGCCCCTCCCGAAACTGCAAACCCCAGGATTCCATAGGATGTTGAAAGTGGAATAATAGCGCTGTAACGCGTCGTGCGGAAAGGCCCTTACATTTGTCATTGTCATTTGATATGCAACAGTTGGTGATACTGTTTAAGATCTGCTACGCATTCACACACCCCGCTGCTAGTTGTTGTGGGTTGTCGAAGGCAGGGCTAAAAGGGACAGTTTGAAAGCTCAAACCACCAAACAGCACAAGAAACGCAAGAAACACAAAACTGAAAAAGCCTGTGATTTAAGAAATATAAATGCACACGTACAGATCCAGTTTAAACCAATATAATTTATTTTTTAATATATTTTTATTGAGTCAAAGAAAAAAAACACGGAAAAAAAGATACAAGGGTATGCAAAATACAAAGATGGTATTATATCTACAGTAGGTCCTTCACATTTGCGCAGGATACACGCAGAGAACCCCCGCGAAAGTGAAATAACTGTGAATAACTCCCCCCCCAGCACCCCTCCTTCCTTGCACAAGTGCCCATGACAGCCATCGCCAGCAACAGGAGGGAGGTGGGAGCGGGAGGAAAAAGTCTTTCCTCCTTTTCACCCTCCCCCTGCCCCCACTTCTGGGGCGATCCCGCCAGAGCTGCAGGAGGGCAGATGGCAAGCAGAGAACGGGCGGTTGCCCACTTCGCATACCCCTGCAGGCCGCCTCCAAAGTGCCCGCATGAGCGGCAGCGGGCTATCGTCCACTCTGCACACCCCTGCTGGCTGCTGCCAGCTCGCCTGCATGGGCGACGGCAGTGGGCATGCAGAGAACAGGTGATCGCCCAGTCCGCAGGCCCCTGCCGGCTGCTGCCAGCATGACTGCACGGCAGCCATGCAGAGAACGGGCGATCTCTCACTCTGCACGTCCCTGCAGGCCACTTCCGGAGCGCCCACAGCAGCCGTGGTGGAGGGCATCCAGAGAAGGAGCGATGACCTTTCCCCTTCCTTGCCCTTGGGCAGAAGGCCAGGAAATGGGAGGGAGAGATGGGGGAAGGCAAGCCCACCCTGTGAATAATCAAATCTGTGAAAGTGAAGCCCACGAATGTGGAGGGAGAACTGTACGTATTTCAGTTGTGTAATGATGTTCAATTAAATACAGATATCATTTGTATTCTACCAGAGTAACAGTGTGACACCAAGAAAGAAAGAAAGAAAGAAAGAAAGAAAGAAAGAAAGAAAGAAAGAAAAAGAAAGAAAGAAACCAAAGCAGTCTATGTACATCATGTTGTGTGTTTTTTTTTAAGATTTCTTCAGTCTTTCCTGAACCTTTTATGGATTCAATAGTAATATGTACTAGTAGCTTTTGTTCTTGTACTTCTATCTAAATATATAAAGATCTGTTCTTAGTGTTGCTCCTGAAGCGTAATCAAAAATCACACTGTCAGAGTGGATATCGCACAGATTAAGAAATCTCTACGGCCATTTCCACACTACCTTGTTATAGCGCTATTATTCCACTTTCAACCTCCTATAGAATCCTGAGGTTTGCAGTTTAGGGAGGGGCCAGCTGGCCTCTCCCTAAACTGCAAACCCCAGGATTTCCATAGGAGGTTGAAAGTGGAATAATAACGCTATAACAGGCTAGTGCAGAAATGGCCTAAGTGTTCATCAACAGAAATACACCTATGTGAACATAGGCAAATGTATAGATATGTGTGTTGTACCTGCAAACATGCATATATATGGTTGTGCATATACGAGCATATTTGTGTATTTACACATATATAATATGTATCTGTAAATATATATATATATATATATACACACACACACACACACACACACACTCATCTGAAATGTGTGTAGATAAACCAATATAATTTATAATTGCGATACAATAGTATTTCAAATAAGTAATATACAAATCTATATATACAAATGCTAACCAACTTATTCAAACACTGATAGTAAGGATGTGGTAAACAAAATGGAAGTAAAGAGAGCAGTGTTCTCGGCCGCCTGCTCCTTAATTTTTAAGGCTTGCTCCCCACAGTGGGACTTCAACCTTGAAGACCTATTTGGCAGGGTTTGTGCTGTAAATTCCCTACAGATGGAGCAGAAGGCAGAAGAGGCACTCAGAGTGCCAGTCGGAAAGGGCAACTTTTCGACCACACACGACGCAGAGTTTAAACAACGAAGACATAAGAATAAAGAGAGGGTTTCTCACAAAAAAAGTCCGAAGAGGAAAGAATGAAGATGAAAAGAAAAAACACGAAGAAGAAGCTACTCAAGCAGGAGAACCTTCTGTTTGCTGCGAACACGCCAGTGGACGAAAGAAAACTGAGGAGGGACCGTTAGCTTGGCAGGTTGAGCATGCTCAGTACGAGCAGGGGGAGGGGTTCCCATCAAGCTGCTCAGCTCTAGAACTTTCCGAACGCTACCGCGCATGCGCGAAGATCCCAATGTGTGAGGCACAGAGATCACGAAGAAGAAACAGAAATTAAACATACAGATGCTAATTCACCTATGCAAGCACTGCTGATGAGAATATGGAAAAGTCCTGTGAAAATCCTAACCAATCGAGTTCTCCAACTTGTTCCAAACTCTTGATAAGCAGACTTCTGATGATAATTACATGTCCATAAATAGTTTCTCCTGGACAACTCTACTCAGTTATAGTACATCCTGATGACTGAATTCTTCAACTGATTCAAAAATATTAGTACACAGACTCCTATTGATAAGTGAATGCTCTTAATTCTCTGATTCTGGAGAACTCTATCCAGGTGTGGCAATTCTCCACTGATTTGTAAATGTTAATAAATAGACTCCTGATACTTACTATCTTATTCTGGAGAACTCCTTCCAGGTGTAGCAACAGTAAGGTCTGAGGGATCTCCACTGTTTTGCAAGGGCTTCTTCAGATTTAAGTAATTAGCAATGTAAGATCTTTCAAACAAAATATAATTTGTAAAGCTAACAGTGCAAGCAAGAAATATGCAAAATACTATTGTATTGCAATTATAAATTATATTTGTTTAAAATTCTTCTGCATATGTGTATCTATATTTCTTAATCACAGGTTTTTACAGTTCAAAAGCTGCCAGTCCTATCTAGGAAGGAATCATAGAATTGGAAGAGATCACAGGGGCCATCGAGTCCAACCCCCTGCTATGCAGGAACACCCATCAAAGCATGCCCAACAGATGGCCATCCAGCCTCTGCTTAAAAACCTCCTAAGAGGGAGACTCCACCACACTCTGAGGCAGCATATTCCACTGCCAGACAGCCCTGACCATCAAGTTCTTCCTGAGGTTCAGATGGAATCTCCTTTCTTGTAGCTTGAATCCATTGCTCCTTGTCCTAGTCTCTGGAGCAGTGGAAAACAAGCCTGCTCCTTCCTTGCCATGACATCTCTTCAAATATTTAAACGTGGTTATCATGTCTCCTCTTAATGTTCTCTTCTGCAGACTAAACATACCCAGCTCCCTAAGCAGCTCCTCATAGAGCATGGCTTCCAGACCCTTCACCATTTTGGTCGTCCTCCTCTGGACACACTCGTTTGTCGATATCCTTCTTGAATTGAGGTGCCCAGAACTGGACACAGTATTCCAAATGAGGCCTAACCAATGCAGAATAGAGTGGTACCATCACTGTTCTCGACCTAGGCACCATACTCCTATTGATGCAACCAAGAATTGCATTGGTTTTCTTGGCTGCCACATCACACTGCTGACTCATGTTCAGCTTGTGATCTACCAAGACTCCTAGATCCCTTTCACACGCACTGTTATCCACCCACGTGTACCCAGCCTATATTTGTGCATTCTATTTTTTCTGCCCAAGTGCAGGACCTTACATTTCTCTTTGTTGAAATTCATTTTGTTAGCTTTGGCCCAGCTCTCCAATCTGTCAAGGTTATTTTGAATTTTGATCCTCTCCTCCGGTGTGTTAGTAAATTTGATCAGCATGCCCTCTACTCTTTCAGCCAAGTCATTGATGAAGATGTTGAATAGCACTGGGCCCAGGAGAGAACCCTGTGGCACCCCACTAGTCACTTCTCTCCGGGGTGAGGAAGACAAACAAAGCAGACTACTATGAAGGAAAACAAAGGATATGTTGTAGGGAATGGGGACAGAACCAGGATAAATAAAATATGCAATGTCCAAGAGGAGCCTAATGGCCAAAGTACCCTGGAAGGTTTTTAGATGAAAAATCAGATTCTATCTAATCTGAGAAGCTGAGCAGAGTTAGGCCTGATTAGTGCTTGGATAGGGGACCACCAAAGGATATTAGGTGCCTTTTAGGGGAAGGCAGCGGCAAACTACCTCAGTATTACTTGCCCGAGAAAATCCTATGACATTCATGGAGCTGCCATAAGTACCTGCACACACAGACAGGGGGAGCAGACAGTGAGTGTGCATAGCCAATGAGGAAAATTTGATTTGATATCACCTGAATAGGTACTTAATATAAACTGTAAACATTGTTTAGTCTTTGTATTGTTCACAGGCCAGTCCTCAATTTGCTGGTAACTTGACTTAATAGCTTTGTAGCCATTCCAAATGTACCTGAAAAATAAAATATGTTTGCAAATATTTTTTAGCATTTTGCATCTCTTAAATATCTTTGCAATACTTTTCCATGTTAATAATAATTTATTCATTAAATTATGTATCACCTGTCAGTTCACTCAAAGCTAGTTAAACCTTAAAATGATGCCAATCATACAAAGAAGAAAGGGAAAGCCCTGGTGGCACAGTGGTTAAATGCGGGTACTGCAGCCACAACATTGTGAGTTCGATCCTGCAAGGCTCCAGGTTGACTCAGCCTTTCATCCTTCTGTAGGTAGGTAAACTGAGGACCCAGATTATTGGGAGCAATTAGCTAACACACTGTGAACCACTTAGGAAGTGCTCTACACTTTTAAGTGATATAGAAATGTAACGTCTAGCTGCTAAATAAATGAATGCATGTACTCATACATAAATTAGATATTACTAAAATCAGCTGCCATGTTGATGGTGGTGAGCTGAGGCTTATCCTGTGTTTAGTGATCTGAAATGGTACAGATTTTTCATATTTCAATCTGCAGAGCATACTGCATCAAACATGAAGAAACTGTAAAGCCAACAAAAAGGGATAATAATATAAAGGGATGCAGTGTCTATTTACATGAAATAACCCCTTTATCTTATAAATAATGGTAGACTTGGCAAGAAACTTGATAAAATTTAAACTTTACAAAAATTAAAAATATTAAAGACAAAAAAATACTAGAAAGAGCAAAGTAAAAAGGGGGTAAGTTCTGATCGTCCTCTTGGTAGCTACACAGGCATATAATTTTTCATACCTCTCTGTCCTAAACTAAAACATAGGGCTTTTTCGCACTTTGGGGGGAAAACGGGGCGTTCTGATACTTACCAGGCTGGCGCACTCCCTCTGCTGATCTAGGCTGATCTGGAGCAGTGCGCGACCACGCTACACACTGCTCCGGGGGCGAAAATGGTGCTTTCCGGTTGGTGGAGGCTCTCCACCAACCGGAGAAGCTCACCAGCTGGAAGTCCGCCCCTGGAAGATTTGCAGCCTCATGCTGGTGCAAGCCTGCAAATCTACACATTAGCGCAGCGACAGAGTGGGGTGCGCTGTGCTATTGAAAGACCTCTTTTAAGCGATCTTTCAATAGCACGGTGAACCACCAGTTCTGGTCGTTCTGGAGTGGGCTGAAGTCCGGACATACATAAAATAGTCCGGACCCAGTCTGCCCCTAAGTGCAAACGTCCTCGCCGGAGGACACTCTGCCCCATCGCTAAATCAAAATGCGGAAAAGGCCTAGTCTCTTCTTTCAATAATCTATTCTCTGTAATCATCAAAACCACAAATCACAGTTCATTTTCTTATTTTCCCACAAATAAATAAATAAAAAACTTCAAGTCTTCAAAACATTTCACAGACAATCTTTCTCTACTCAAACACAACCACTTCTTCACTTCTGCTAACTCCCTCCATTTCAAAGGCCATTCCCCCATTATGGGTACAACTAAACTCTACCATCTGTCTTTTATTCATATAGTGGGGTAATCTTCCATGGCTCTTCTCTAAACAAGTATTCTAATTATTCTATCTTGTGCCAACAATACATCATTTAATATAAATTTGATTCATAGAAATTCTCTTTAAAATCATAAAATAGTCCAAACCACAATCTCTTTAATCACATATTTTCCCAATAATTCATCCATATGAAATCACCAGAAGTCTTAACTCATTCTAACCCAAATTGTTTAACCTGTTATTTACTTTATATTTAACTCTTGGCTTTTCCCTCTGACTTGCACACTTAGACATCTCCACGGCCATTGCTTTAAATGGTACAGTTGACTGGCAAAACTGCAGCTGTTTGAGATACAAACATCTTTGAGATTCTTCTCAACTATGTCAAATTTGGTCTCTCCTCATCTAACATATTCATCTTCATTCCACTCCATATCTTAACATAGTTATTTTGAGACCAATGAACATTCACCATATCAACATCCACCCCTCTTAGCTTTCTCTTTAAATTTAAAAGCTATTCTCTCCATGAACTCAACTTGTTCTTCTGTATCCATAATTTCCATTACCACAAAGCTGGTCAGTCCAGCAGAACCTTATAAGTATATTAAATCAGTCCTCTCTTTTTCTATCATTTTGTCTATCACTTCAAACTTACTTTCCAAAACTTCCTCTTTACATTACTTTAACAGCGCCGACCCATTGCATTACTGATGCAATCATTGCATTACTGATCTTTAACCTCCTTCAACCTTAGTCAAATCTTGTTTCCATTCTTCTTTCTGTTTTAACGTGTCTTCAAACTCATTCCTCAAAGATCTGAACTCACTTCACATAGATCCAATCGCATCAACAATTTCTGGAGAAACACTTCGCTCCATTTTCAGCAAATCCAAAGTACAATCCAGCACTTATAGGGTTAAATCTGAAGCCCAAGATCATAAATTATTCCATAGTTCTTTGACTATTCTATTTATCCACAAGGTGGTAGTATTACACCATAAATTCAGTCAGCCCCCAAAACTGCCTGTTTATCTTCAGTGTTACCTACCTATAATGTAAGTAACCCAGATTCCCACAAATCCAGCCTTTTTACTTAGAATTCAAGCTTCTAAAAAAACCTGTATTCACCAAATTTGGGATCAAAAGAAATTCTGAATCTTTTAACCTCCATTTCAAAGCTTTATTAAGCCAAATTCTTGTTTGGCGGTTGGGCTTTTTGCTTTTAAGCTGATTCTTAAACAATAGCCTTACGCTCTCAGTTCTTAATTTTGAAAGAAGGCACTCATCAAGGCTTTTGCTGTGCCATTCAAAATACTGCTCCTCAATTGCAAACTTTATGTTTTAAAGGTGGTTAAGAAAGTGGAGGGGGGGGTTGTAGGCCCAGTGTCTTCCAAAGGCTTGCTGCAACTTGAGCCTAATGTTAGTCCCTTGGCCCTCTGCGGCTCAACCTACTTTCCAACCACTGAGGTTTCTGCAGTCTCCAGGCATTGAGCAGTGTTTTGGAACACAGGCGGTTGAATTCTCCCTCTCCCCTTTGTCCAGAGGGAGATTTCATGGGCTAGAACTTGCCTTCTAGCTGGCAATTTTTGCCTCCCCTGCTTGGAGATTCTCCCCCACTCGAAAGTGAACTTTATCCTTGATAACCATAAAAGCAAACCAAACTTATAGAATACATTGTATACATTACATATACCTTATATATTCATTTCTCCATTTAATACTATCAAAGTCGAAGTTTCAAAATTCAAAGCTTGCCAACATTATGTTACCTCAGGTGTTCTTCAAATACAATATAACAATTTTTTTTTAATTTTTCCCCTCTTAAGAGGTAAGTGAGTCTATCCATCTGAACCATGTCCAATTGTTTCATTTCTTAGCCTTTTAATGAGGGGAGAGTTTTTTCTTTCATCATCATCAGCTGATGTATAAAATAACATTTTCCCCATTTTTTTCTCTAAATCCTCTCCCATAATGTTCCAGATACTTTAACTCAGGGACATTTCAATTAGAATTCTATAATTTTTTCTATTTGAAGATAAACAGATTTCCAGAACTTTTGAACTTTTTAACATGACCACCAGAGATGGAAAAAGGTACTTGGATCTTGATCACACTACCAGCACTTATTACTGTAGTCTTTATGCGTTTTAGACAATTCATCTGGTGTAAGGTACCATCTATAATGCATTTTGTACATATTTCCCTGATGTCCTGACAAGCTGTATATCTCAATCGTTTATTCCTTGTTATTCCATGTTTTCTCCCACTGTTCTAAAAGAATCAAGTGAGCTATATTTTGTGCCCATTGAATCATTGAATCCTGAATTATTGCTTCCTCCATCTCCCATTTCAACAACACTTTATAAATCCTAGATAAAGTTTTTAAATTTTCTGATGAAAGCATTGATGTCAGAGTTTCTTCTACTTTTTGGATGCCATTTAATTTCATGACAACCTTTAATTTTTCCTATAAGTTATCTGTATAGCATCCAATGACATATAATTCCTCCTTCCTTAAGTTCTTCTTGGGTTTTAATTTTTATTTGGTCTTGATGCATCTCTGTTAAGTCTTTGTCTCTGATCCATCTGTCAAATAAGATATTTTCTTTTTTATTATGCGCCTCATGCAGGGAGATCCATAAAGGCGTGTTTATGCACCTTCTTGGGAAGTATTTTCTCCATACATTTAACAGGGCTCTTTGGTTAAATTCTTTATTTGCCGTGGCTTTGTTGAACCACAGCTGGAAATACCAGCCAGACCACAAATCTTCTCCCATTTTTATCAACTTTTCAACCTGCACTCCATTTTGAAGAGCTGCTGTCTACAAAGCACATGCCACAATACATCAGTTTGCCTCTAAGAGGCCAAAGTACACAATAGATTCTTGCTGCTTCATGTTAAATATGCTTTTCTTAGGACATTCTTTATAAATATTTAAAAAATTAACAAAATGATTAGCAAAGGCTTCTTGTGTGAGGATAGGGTGATACACAGGTGACCCTAAATGTCATGATCTAAAAATCAGTAGAAATTAATGAATCACACCTTAAATGACCTGTGATTCCTCCTCAACTTCTTTGAAGAGAGATAGCTTTGAGGACTGGATTAGGCCGTCTTTTAAAAATGTACTGTTTTTGATCATCACTGTAAGGAATGCTAGCTTATTCAGCTTATTCAGAGCAGACAGCATGTACTAGCAGTGTGCTAGTACATGCTATCTGCTCACTCTTACTTGCAGCTGGAGTGGCTAAATAAAATAGGAGTACTAATATCACTATTGGAGCCCCACCTCCCACCCCTGCATCCTTTCTACCTGCATGCAAAGTTTATCTTGGCCTTTGAGTGTTAACTTTCTGTTGCTGAAGGTCTTTTAATAGTAGTAGGATATATTTGTATTTCAATTATCATCATTACATTTGAACAGCCTTTTAGAGACAATTTTAAATTAATATTTTAAATATTGCTTCATTATTTTTTGTACTACCCATTGTTCTAACGGTATTTTGTTTTATCTGTATTGTCCTTAATGTACTTTGTTTTAGCTTAAATGGTGAACCATATTGGGAGAAAGACAAGATATTAAATAAATCATAGTAGTTTCCTTTTCCAGAGGCACTGAATTTCAATTTGTAGGTCTGTATTTCCTAAGCATTCTCCTTTTTTTGTCTTTGATTCTGTTATTCTCTAGGGACTGTCAAGTGTATAATCCATTTTTTTCTTAATCACAGTTAAATCTGGCATATAATGTTCTATTTTTTTATGAGTTTTTTGTCTTAAATCCCATAAGCATTTTACTTTGCAATATTTGGTCTATGCAATCTTACTGCATGAACTTTCATCATCTTTACATAGATAACATTTAGTACTCTTACTTCATCAATATTTTCACTAATGCTGTATGTCTGAATTGTCTGTTGAGTTGCAAATATATGACCTTCAGTTGTTTTTTTTAATTGCTTAATTTATAGTCATTTCCAGATGATCCTCTTCTCAGCTTTTCATTCTATGCTCCTAATACACTGATCATGTACTAGTTCGTTTTGCTGAGACTCAGGGGAAAACAAGTGGCCCAAACTTCATTTCTCAGGCAAAAAAAGGTTACTCATGGCACAATTGAAAATGCTGTTTTGCCACCCACTCAAAAAAACAAACGAACAGAAAACAAGCAAGGATCCCAAAGATGACTTTGACTGACAAGAATCAGATGAGGTGGCCATCCCAATTCCAGAGCTTGCCCACAGAGGATATAAAGCATTTGGCTATCATAATTTACTGGTTTTTGTTGCTGTTGTATCTAGTTCTGCTTGAGTCCAATGATTCCCAACAGTATATTGAATAACTGGTAATGCTCAAAAATGTATAAACTGAATTATATTTCTACCAAGCTTTGATTTTAGAACTCTGTGTTGTTCTTACATGCCCTGAGGCTGGTTCTACCTTATTGTGACACTACTATAGTTTTCTTGGTAAAATTGATTCAGAGGTTTGCCACTGCCTTCCTTCGAGGCTGACAGCATGTGATGTGCCAACATCACCCAGTGGGTTTTCATGGCTGAGCAGAAATTTGAACCTTATTTCCTAGAGTCCCAATTTTAACACTCAAACCAGCATGCTGGTTTCAAACTTCATGTATTCTGACACTCCCTCAACTACCTTATTTTATCCCTTCTCCCCTATCCCATCCCACCTGAGTACCTGTCTCTGAGCACTCCAATGGGTCAACCTCTTAGCAGAGCTCTTGATGCAGCCAGCAAGGAAGAATCAGCAGGCAAGAGATGAAGCAGCAGCAAACATTTTAAAAATCAGCCCAGAGACAATTTTTAGCTGTGATAAATAGGACATACAGAGGAAAAGGACATACAGAAGTGTGGCTTTTATCATGAATGGTTCTGTTCTGTGACTAGAGAACTGTTGTGGTTATAGCAAGTTATGAGGACAGTATGCTCACTGTTTTGCCTGATACACCAAAAGCATGTGCTGTTTTGGCCCTTTCCTTTAGTTCTCAAACCCTTCTCCTATGACAGTGGCTATCAGCCCATGGAGCTATGCAAATGCCAGTGTGCAGGCTCTCCCTTCCATCTGTTCTTCGAAACAGCAAGTTTATAGTGAAGTGGATTTGGATCCCTGCTTCAAGATTTGCAATGACATCATCATACTTTGTTGAATCACTCTTATGTTTTGTGGTATCGGTAGGGGAATCACTGATTCCTTCATGAATGAACAATTTATGCACAGACATGGCGGCATAGGCTCTGCCTGCTGGTGTTCCTGTGGATGCTAGCTGGCACAAGTGCCATTGTTTGGATTTTATAGGTTGTGTATTTATTTTGCCATTCTTTGGCTGAAGACAGAGGATGGTTCAATAGTGTACCTTCTCCTCAAAATACAAATGTGTATAATTTATACAACTACAACTTCTGGTAGCCACAGGTGTGATTAAAGTTGTAGACAGGACAGCCTAGAGCTGGTATTTTGAAATTTTTCTATCAACTGGCAGGGGGTTGGACTTAATGGCCATTGTGGTCTCTTCATACTTCTATGAAGTGAATGAGCTCTCCAAACTAGAATAGATGAACAGTATCCTTTCAAAGAAAGTGTTTTTGTTCTAATAGGACCAAGGCTGTGTGCAGAACCAAGATTTATATTTTAAAAAAGAAAGAATGCAGAGAAAGCAAAATAAACTCCTGTAGTAGAAATGAGGTTACATGTAACTAATCTTAATTAAGATAATTGGAAGTAGTTAAATTTGTTTTACTGTGAATGCTTTACTGATGAGTCTGATTATAAATTTCTTAAGATAGTTTTTTTAAAGGTAGTCCTCCTTAATATTTGACCCAATTGTAGACAGCAAATATGAAAATATGTGCAAACATTATTACCAGTGATAAATTTGGGCTTGGAATCCAGCTTTCCCATGTAGTAGCAAGCAAGTCTTGAATTTGTATTTGTATAATTTTAAGCCTCATAGTAGTTAGAAATTATCTAAATTAGAGCAAGGCAGTCTGTTATTCCTCAAAAGTTCTTGTTTCTTCATGACAGTACTCCTTTGTCTTCACTAATGTACACCACTCATCTCCATTCACACCCTCTCACAGAATAAGACTGTGGAAACTCTTAAGAGATCTTCCAGTTCCTAGAAACAGTGTGAGTCCTTCTGGTACTATTTAAGCTGCCTTCCAAAATGACAAAACCAGTGGTTGCTTCTTGTACTCTTAAGCTGGAGATGTCAGAAAGGCAGCTTTTACAAGTTCATTTTTTTTAACACAGCCTGAAGAAGCTCTTTAGTTAATATTTATTGATAAAATGTTCATTAGGAGGCTGTTTTGCCCCTCTCACTCTCAAGAAAAATTCTATGCTTCTGAAGCACAAATAAATGTTCAGGAAACTGGCAGCAGGAGGAAAAAAACCACTGCAAGGATTCATAAATACTAGAACGGGCCCAGCATGGTATACACATCTTTCACCGTCCTTCTTCCAGCTGAGAATTCTGGTATACCCAGATAATATATAGAATTAGCTATCATGCTCCACTTGCAGACAACAGCTTGGGTTGCAAGGCTGCAACAAAGGGATCCACGCAGTCAGCTGCCTTCAGAAGAACTGGATCACAGATTAGCCAACAGATTCTTCCTCCTTCAGACATGTGGCTGCTTCTTACGATGTTTCTTGCCTGCTTGAGCACCACGCTGGGCTCCCTTCATCAGGCCCTTGTATTGTCCCTGAAGTTTGGCCTTTTTCCTACATAAGAATTGAAGAAAGAGAAAGTATAGATTAGAATTAGTACTACCTATAGCAGAGGAAATGCAATAAAATGCAAAGAGGCATTTGTAAACCAAAGGTTAATAGGACAGGGAGCTATTTTGTATTTCAGTTGAAATACTGTATCAGAAGATGCCTTATGTTAGAATATACATGATTTCAGTAGACATTTCTCTGTGAGAGGCTTCTCTAGGCCATAAAGATGGATCACATGAAATGTTGAAGTATATTATAAGTCCCAGATTCAATAGTACTTATGATTCCCACTATTAGCCAAGGGGTGACAGGAAAGACATCTCATTAGGGACCCTGCTGAGCATTCTCAGGGAGAAGTCTCTTATACTCTCCCCACACCATCCCTGTATAATACCTCCTGTTAAGCTTTGCTCTGTTCAGTGGGATGTAGGCATAAGGATCCAGATGTCCTTTCTTCTTGATGTCACCTTTGCCTTTCTGTGGGAACAGAAGGAGGTCAATGCTTAGGGGCAGGTGGGCAAGATCAAAGTACATGGAACAGGCACTGACTGGCCCGATGGCTTCCAACATCAGCTACCCAAAACATCACATTTCTCATTACTGCAGAAATATAAAACAGACTTGGAGTTCTAGTTAGAATAAAAAGAAACAGGCCTGCAGCTCTGCACTGGGGGTGTGGTGAGATCAATGGAGTAATGTGCTAGAGTCTGTGGCTGTAAGTCTGAGTGAGGGAATATCAAGCTCTGGACTGGCCTTAGTCCAAAGCCTTTTGAACTCAGCTGTGGCAGTGGCATCTTGGTAGAGATGTGTAGATCCAGGGGGGAAAAGGCAGAAAAATCTGGAGAGAAATGAGTAGTTATGGAATTTTTTTAGAATGATGAATAAAATGTTTAAGATGAGGTAATCACATACTGATGAGCCTCATAAAATGTCTAAAAACCATCTAAGAGGAAGACTTTTATGTAAGACTATGTAAAATATCAGGTCATTAAAATTCCTGGTTTCCTTTTCTCAGTTCTTTTTACGAGAATGTGTGTTATGTCTGCTTGGTGCTATGGAGAACTAGTGGAGACATAACAGCATTCTCAGTTTTACTTCAGTTAGTGGTTCCTTCTGTTTTCAATTGCAGTTTTTTGGCCTACTCCTCAAACTGGCAAAACCATGGAAGTTCCTTACAGTTCAATTGTTCTTTACAGTTCAGTTCCTTGTAGCTCCATTTGTAACAGAAAAAAAAAATCAAATCATAATCTGGATAAACTGTACTTTTAATATATCAAGCATGATCATTTAGATATATTATATAGAAAATGCATTTTATGTTCCTAAAGTAACAAAGTGGCATTCAATTTGTAAAGGGTACTAATATTGCATTTTCAAATATTTCCAAAAATTTCTGTTCCCCAATGGCTTTTCCATGGCTTCACAATATTGAAAAAATGTACTCCTCTACTTCTCTGTCAGATACATTCACCCTCATATTGGGTTCCTGAAGCCTCTTTCCTCCTCATTTTTCCATCAGAAAAGGCAGAGGGAAGGAAAGGAATCCTAGGAGCTGCTGCTTTGAGGTATTTGAGGTGTGGGGAGGGAGACACAACTCTGGCCTACCACCAACCTGTACCTCTCAAACCATTACACCAAAGGAAATGGGGCACTAGGTGGAAAAAAATATTCTTCCTCTTGCTTTATGTTATGTCTCAAGGAAGTTTCTTGAGATGAAAATAATCTCTTACTGTATTCTCTGAGGATACCACATACTTAATTATGAAGCGCAGTAAACAATATTTTGAATCGGGTGGAAGCAAATGATCGCAGGGTCTGGTAATTCAACAGCTATGACTTCTAACTCTTCACATTAAGGCCATACCTTTGCTTTGTATTCTACTCCAGGTGCTGCATTCTTGCCAAGAGGCCGATGGATTCCAGTGCCTCCAGCTGAAAATGGCAAACAGAAAAGGAATAAATTCAAACTCAAAAAGGCAAGAAGAAATTGCTTATTCCTCTCAGCTATGCTAGAGGAAAATAGCCAGCAATGCTTGATGATGGGCAGCCTCTATGTAAATATTTAACTCTGCACCACAGTGGCTGACCACATTATCTTAACTTCTGCATCACACAGAAGTATCACTAAAGCACTATATGGCCCACAATGTTAAAGATGAAGTGGAAAACAAGTGAGACATCACACTAAGGCATTTTCATCTGTTATTGTATGATGAACACAAGTAAGTTCAATAGAGTATGCAACAATCATAAAAATGCAAGCATTTACCTTTGTATTGTGATTGTGAATCAGTACCAAGCTCCTCTTCATCTGCCTCTTCCCGGAATCGGCGCTTTTGAGCCTTTTTCTGCAAGGGAAATTTCATACATTAGCATAGGCCCATGCAAGATAAACTAGACTTCTTAAGATGTTAAAGAGCTCCCCCATTTCTAGCATTAACTGTTTGACAGTCAAGCTAAATTGTCTCTGAATGCAAGAGAGCAGTTCTGGGCAAAAGGTCTTGTGCAACTAAAGAGAATGCTTGAAATTCCAGTTCTCTTCCCTTCCTCTCCAATCCCCATCTCACTACTTACGCTCCGGATTCCAACTTCCTGCATTAGGTCTGCCATCTCCTCATCTACTCCTATGGCAAAGAACACAAGTCATTAGACACAGCATGCAAGGTTATAGCACATTTAACAAAGCCCTGGCCATTGGTTCACAGGCAAAGTAAGCCAAGATAGGGGCAGCAGGAGACTATTAGCTTGCATTACTTTAAAAAAAGGGGAAAAAAAGAAAAAGAAAATCTAGACTAGTTTCTCATTGTCACTTATTCTGCTTAAATAACTTTTGTTATGGTTTATGTAGACTAAGCTGATGAGCACCAGAACGGACACGGGAGATTACTAGACAAGTGCAGTTTAGTAATGAGCTAGTACTAGTGCTACAAGTGTGAGGTAATAACTCTCAGTTCAAGTGCTGTCATACATGTTCACTAAGTGGCCTATCAGATAGATGAGAAATATTCAAGATTATGCTGGAGAGGATGTCAAGAAATTGGTACATATATGCCTATGTGGTGGAATTGTAATAAGATAATGGAATTTTGGCAAAAGGGTTTTAAAGAGATAAAAGAGATAATAGGAGTTGAGATACCAGTATGTTCAAATATAGGGTTGTTGTCTATTTATAATAAGGTTGAGTGTACCCAGGTAATGAAGGAATTAATAACAAATTTGTTAACTGCAGCGAGGTTAATAATAGCAAAAAAATGGAAAACAAATGAAAAACTTCAAATAGAGGAATGGTATAAAGAAGTGTGGAAAATTGCAATTAATGACAAATTAACATGTAGAATTAGATTTATGAAAGGTTTTGTAAAAGGGAATGATTTTGAAGAAATTTGGAAAATATTTTTGGAAAAAGCTTTGATAAGAGATGGTAAAGCTACCCTTTCACAAGAAGAATGGCAATTTTGGAAAGTGGATTAAATAAAAAGTTGGCTCTGGGGGTGGGTTTATTCACTTTTTTTTGTGTTAATTATGTGGTGTATTGTTTAAATTGGATATGTGTTGTTTAATTTTGTAAAACAAAAAAAAAGTAAGTTAAAATATAATCGGCTTTGGGGAGTGGGTATACCTTTAGAGATAGTTTGATATGTTAAGTAATAAGATTATATTTAGTAATAGCAATAGATTAAATCTAAGGGAAAAATATAGAATTAAGAATGAAACTATTATAATGAGTATAATGAGAATAAGAATTAAAGATAGGTAACAAAAATATACAAGTAGTATGATATAGAATAAGCTGAATAAGTTTATGATTCTAATGGTAATAGAGAGAAATAATAATGTAAGTTTGCTTTGGTTGAAATTTTTTTGTTTCACTATTATGTATATCACATGGTGTTTTATTTTTTTGTTTTTGCTTTTTTTCTTTGCTGTATAATCAATAAAAATTATTAAAAAAAATAAATGGCCTGGGGAAAGTCATTATTTCTAAGTCTTCCATTATCATCTCATTTATCTGTTTTTAAATGCTGTAAGCTGCCCTAAGAGTCCCTAATCAACAGAGGGCAAAGAAAAAATATTTTAATAAACCAAAACTGTCACTCAGCCAGTGTATGTGTACTGCCTGGGAACACCTACACTGCTGCGTAACTATTATCATCAATGATATTATAACAATCAAAATTTGCATGTTATCTAATCTATTCTAATTAAACAGAGCAGCAATTGTAGATTTTAAAAAGGCAAAAGGGAGGGAGAAGAGGTTCTTTTTTGGTGTTCCACAATGCACTAACTAAGAAAAAACACTTGAAGTGCTAACACATTTAGCTAAAATATATGAATGAATGCGATATAAAAATAATAATAAAAGCTGTAGCTGAACATTTATTCCCTCTTCTATGACAGGATTTTAAAGATTTAATGAGAAATGCAAACAGAGCTGAAGACTGCAGTTCAGCTGGTTGAAGATCATTTGCTAAATAAAAACTCAGCATGTTTCACAAGTTGAAGCTACCGTATGTAAATTTAAATCAGAAGCAAGCATTGAGTTCAATGCAGCTTATTGTCAGTAAATGTTACTGTATATACTTTCATCAGGGGCAGACGTTATCTGAGTTGATGAAATTCATAGAATATTGCACTGTCATGATAGCTGGCTAACAGAATGCTTGGCTCACAAGTCCAGCAACAATGTGTAGTACTCTAAAGGTCTATTATATTTCTTTTTTTTTTAACGAAAAGTCTTTTTATTTTATTAAACACAAGCATACCATACAACAAAATACTAATACATATAATCTACACATAACTAGTACAAAGACAAATAATACTAACACTAGCAATAAATAACTAAAAATAATTTAAATAACTGAAAAAGTTAGTTTCTGCCCTGTTGTGAACAGTTCATACTATTTTAAAAATTACATCTAAGTATTAAATCCTTTCTTTTATGCCATAATTATTAATAGTCCATTATCAAAAGCAAATCCTTCACATGAATATATTAGGCCAGCTACTGGGACTCATTCACCAGTACCTTTAGTTCCTTCTTCTTCTTCTTCCTCTTCCTCTTCACATATGATGAGACGGCCATCAGCTGACAATTTAAAGTCATGGTTGACTTTCCCAGTTTGGCCACTGCCTGGTTTGGTTGCTGAAGGAAAGAGCACACAAGGTTTACAAGCACACAAGGTTTACAAGGAGGCAAATAAAACAGGCCAAGAGGCTGAAATGACAGTGTGTGCCACCTTCACCCTGCTCCTTACCCAGAACCCTCTGTGCCACATTAGGGTCCAAGAAATTGAGGGGCTCATCACTTTCTCCCTCCTTCAGCCAGGCTTGGCTTTGTTGCTGCAGCTTGTTTCTGCTCTCTTTTTTGTGTGGCTTGATGTCATCTTCTAGGTCAGAGTCAGAGTCAGCTAATACCTCCTCGATGCTGAAAGCAAGAAAGCAAAATTAGTGAGCATCTCTATAAAGCACTTCAGTTTCCACAACACTTAAGAGACCAGAAGCCCCCATCTTTTAGCCTTTAAACAGAAGTGTCTTTTGGTCTCTGCATTAGCACATCAAGAATCCAATCTGGAATTCCATCCATACCTTTCCCCCTTGGACTGCACCACTGTTCCTCCTTCTTCTGAAGAGGTGGCTGCTGCTCGTTTCAAAGCTTGCCGCTTGCGGTTCCTTGCCTCAGCTTTACGGATGTTCAGCAGCACCTTGCGATATGACTCAGGGAGCAATGCCTGCAAAGGCTCGAAGCTACGAGGGGAGAGTGAGAGATCAATGCTATGAAAACCAGCTTCTCTCCTGCTCCACTTTCCCAACTGTAAAAATCAGACAAGTATGAAAAGCTCCCAGGGTATGTTCAGCTAAAAAGTTTAAGAGACAAGAAAAGTGCTTTCAAACTAAATGGGATAACAATGTAAAGTCGAAAGCTTTCATGACCAGAATCCATAGGCTGTTGTGGGTTTTCCGGGCCTTGAGACCATGTTCTATTAGTATTTTCTCCTGACGTTTCACCTGCATCTGTGGCTGGCATCTTCAGAGAATAAAGGATATCCTCTGAAGATGCCAATCACAGATGCAGGCAAAATGTCAAGAGAAAATACTAATAGAACATGGCCTCAAAGCCCGGAAAACCCACAACAACAAATGGGATAACCTTTGCAACTGTGCCAAATATCAGTCAGAAAGACACACACAAGTGGAAGAGGACTGGTTCTGACATTAAAAAAGAGGTCATAGCAGCTATTAGAAACTGGCTTCTACTACAACCTACTTCCCAGTGGCATGGGAAAACTGTTTCACAGTAAGCTGCATTTATGCACAAACTGAGAAATTTCTCCTCTGTGAATCTGAGGAGGCTCAGAAAGGTAGGTCTGATGGTACATTTTTTCATTATTTAGATCAATATCATAAATAATCTAAATCAACATATATAAAGGAAATGCCAGTGCACCACACACATATTTCTTGATTTTCTAAAAATAGGGCTTGCTTGGATATTAGTTCTATGAAATTTGGATAAACTCATTATCTTTTCTTCCTTGGCCAGGAAATCACTTATGTAAAGGTGCTTGATAAATACTACTACATTTTTGAAGTGGTACCAGCTGCATGTCTTGACTCCTATGAAGAAATACAATTGGGGAATTTCTCAAGTATATAAAGTGTTGCTTGAAGAACATACTGCCAATGCTGCCTATGGAAAGTACACAGCACCTTAAGTTAGTTCAGCCTCAAAGTTGGTTTCATTTTTTGCATAGGATCTCTGTGAAAAAAGTCCTCTGTGCCAACGGTTTTGTGATCTTCCTTGCAAAGACACGAGGCAGAAATTCTCCAGAGATGTTATTATCCTAAGTGGTTAAATGCCAGTACTGCAAGCTACAAGGCTGTGAGTTCGATCCTGCCCAGCTCCAAGGTTGACTCAGCCTTCCATCTTTTCGCAGGTCGGTAAAATGAGTACCCAGCTTGTTGGGGGCATGTATAGAAATGTTTCGAAATACATGCTATTTGTAAGTTGTTCACCGCCTCGATCCATATGGAGAGGCGGGATACAAATAAATAATAATTTTAAAAAAATTCTGATTGGTTTCAAAAAGATGCCAGAGAACTTAAATTAAGTAAGGTCTTAGTATTAGTTTAATACAGAGACCACAATGTACAGCTAATCAGAAAGGTGTTTTTTTTTCCCCACTTCATTTTGTTTTATAACTTTTCTTTCCTATGATTTACTATCCCTGTACATTATAGGTAGAGATACGTTCCTTCACTCTCTGGTATGAGCAGAGGAGCAATCCATAACTTATTGGGTTAATACACATGACAGTTTCCAAGAAACATGTTTTCAGTTACTTCTGTTCACTCATTCCAAGACCCACCAGAACATCCAAAACCAGAACCCCTGCACTCACTTGGATAAAAAGAATGCTTTTGTCAGAGAATGTGAAGGACTTGTTAAGACCAGATGGGTAAGCTTATACAGGTGTGCTTTTCCAAGATAGGTGGGAGCATAGTCCCCTAACCTCTATGCTGGTTCTCTAGCAAACGAAGGGGTGAGGAGATGGAGTCAACATCTTACCTTGGACCACATTCAGACATGCTTCCTAAGTGAAAACAGTTATACCATTTTCAATATATCTCAGTCAGTGATAAGCGAATTTTCCACAGTTAATGTGTTAAGATAGAGGAGGAAGCCAGAAATAATGTCTCACCACCAAAGCAAACAAGATTTGCAGATCTCTGGTTAAAGTGTTTACTGCCACTTTCAGCCCTCAATGCCTTATGTCCAGCCTGAAATATGTGCTTATGTATGGACATATGTATCCAAGACAACATAGTTTAACACAAGATGCTCCAGGGAGCAAATGCACCAGGCAAGCAGTGACTGAGAATGCAACATGAGCCTAAATCCTACTGGTGTTCCCACTAGAGAAGACCCACTGAATCAATTGGTGAATGGTAAGTCAACAGTTATGTCAATCATATTTTATTTATCTATTCTACTGATTCAGTAGATGTGCTTTACCAATAGGATTCAGCTCCTGGAGTGTGGCCTTCCCTGTCACCAAATTACAGCTACCACCCACCATTTTGCTGAGCCCCAGCACTAACCCGAATTTACGCATCAATTTGGAAAGGAGGTTTCGGATCTTCAAACGGAAATGACGCCTCATGTCATCAGTCATCCCTCCTATGGCTTCTAACTGTAAAGAAGAGCACAAACTTTAGAACCTAGATCACTGACCAGATAATGTATTTCATGAAGTCATCAGTGCTCTGTTTCATACACGCACAGTCCATGGAATGGGATTCTACTTCTTTCTAGGAGCAGAAGAAGTGAAATAATGCTACACAGGGCCAAGCAAAGGATGCACCAGTTTTTCTAACATGGACCTATAAACCAGAGAGACTTGAGGCAGGGCTGTGTTCCAAGCTTTCAAATATTGCTTCCTTTCCTTTTAGTTATGAAAACTACGGTCACCAGAGCCTTCCTTCCCTCACACTGTCCCAAAGCACTTCTCCAGTCTTACCATGGTCTCCATGTGCCGGCCCAGGACAGTTGTGTCCAGGAGCAAGACTGCCACTTTGAGGAAGCTGAAGGCTGACTTGACAACATCTCGTGTCCGGGAGCCCAGCAGGAGGCAGACATGCTTCATGAGTTGTTCCAGGGCATCTGGCCCAACGTGTTCTGCAGGAGTACAGGCTATATTAGATGCATTTATTTCCTTCCCTCAGGCATATCACAGAATCTTCTAGATACTTCTTGTTATTGTGTGCCTTCAAGTTGTTTCTAACTTATGGAGACCTTAAAGTGGGGTTTTCTTGTCAAGATTTGTTCAGAGGGGGTTTGCTTTTGCCTTCTGAGGCTGAGAGAGTGTGACTTGCCCAAGGTTACCCAGTGGATTTCCACGACTGGGTGGGGATTCATATCATAGTTTCCCACCGTTGGAGTCTAATGCTCAAACCATTGGCTCTCTTCTAGGTTTTAAATCACATAACATACATAAAATAATTCTTCTGCTCAGGAAAAGCCCGTCACACATTTCTAATGAGGCCTAGCCATGCTCCAAGGGGCCTTAGGACACACAGACCCTATCCAGAATAAGAGACAGAGTCAAAGGTATCACCCTTATGAATTTATATGAATGCCTGTTCTCTGTTAAGTGCAGCACTTCAGTTTGCAGGCAGCCTCCAGGTTAGCAACTCTTAGCCCTTCAGACAAATTCTTCTTGCAACTGATGAGTATAAAAACCACTACTCATTTAAAATCCAGTTCTCTTACCTTTAAACTCAAAGAGCAGACGGGCAAGAGCAAGCACTGTGCAGCTGATCATGGTGACAGACCCAGTCAAGCCAGCATAGACCAAGAGGAGATAACGCTGCATTCCATCTGAAGTGGTATAAATGGGGTAGGGGGTTTAAATGTATCCTGACTACCACAAGTAAGGTATCTATGACTGTATATAGTTCACAACTAGGACTGAAGAGGCTCTCCTAGGAAGAGGACCAACATAAGATGGAAATGTTCCTGTGAAGGAAGGGTTTTTAAAAGGAAAACAATTCACTGGACAATATACTAAGACCTAGGTCTCTAAGCAACCTAGAATAATTAGGGCTCAAAAAGAGGGAAGGACCACAGTTTGGTGGCACAGCACATACACTTCACCCAGAGGAACTCAGTTCCTCACATTTCCAGGTTCCTTTCTGAAACCTTGGAGAGCCACTGCCAGACAGTATAATGGGCACTAAGCCAGACAGCCCAACTGTTTGACTCAGCATAAAGCATTGCCCCAAGAGAAGATCACAAATGGCCACAGCTGGCAAGCAATATGGGGATGGTGACAGGAAAGAAATTATAGGATGTAAAATATCCAAACAAGTGTTGGAAATGTGACTCTGAAGTTGGAACATTCTTTCATCAGTGGTAGTCTCGTAAAAAGGTAAAAAAGTTTTGGAATATGCTCCTTATTCAAATGGGGAAAAAATTACGGTTTCATTCTGAAATGTCTCTAGAACCTTACTTACTTAGAATAATGAGTGATGATATAGAAAAAAGGCTGGTAAGTTAATATTTCATATGACAGTGGCTACTAGCTAGAATGTTGCTAGCCCAAAAATGGAAACAAAAAAATCTCCTCTCTATAGCTGAATAGGAAGCTTTTTGATATACTTCAAATGGACAGGTTTACTTATGTGTTAAGAGGAGATAAATTTGAAAAATTCACCAAAAACTGGGAACGTGTGATAACATATTTCAGAAATTTGTGGGGAGATACAAAGATGGTGAATATTGATTTTTGATTAAGGTATGGTAACTACACAGCAACAAAATACTGGGTGGCTCAGTGCTAGGAGTAGCCTTAACCTTGGATTACTGGGACAACTGAGGAATTAAAAATGAAGATCAAAGCCACACAGTGAGAAACAGCAAGGGGACATCAGGAACCCAAACAGATTTACAATAGATGGACAGGGAGCATGGGGGGGGCATTATTTTCATACAACAGACTAGGACTCACCATTTGGAGTGGGACCAAAGCGGAGAAAAGCATGACCAATTTCTACAAGCAGATTATAAGCATTCTTGCGGGCCCCTACAGATACCTCCTTGGTGCAAAGTATTACCTGGAGACAGCAAAAACAATTCTGAATGACCCTGTGCTATCTATTCACTGGCTTCAGCCTCGATGAAGACATTAGCTTTTTAGAGAGAACTGGATTATCAATGATTACCTTAAAACTTTTATTTAAAAAAAAACAAAAAAACAGAGGATGGCATTCTGTTGATTAGCCCCAAGTCAATTAGATCAATTCATCAAAACACAGATAAGTCTAATACATTCAGTGGGTCTATGCTAGACAGGACAAAAGGAATTCTTCCAGTTTAGAAATTCACCCAGCTGACTGTTAGGTAGCTACTTCAACCATTTTGGGGGCTGGGAACAAAAGCTACAGGAAAAAAATAGTGTTCAGAACAAGAGACTTAACACTTGAGGAATTCATGATTGGAGGCACCCTGTCTGCCCTGACTATCTAATCTAGATTTGGATTGGAAGAGCACATTAGTTTGTTACCTGAATGTTCAGTAAATCTGAAGACAGTGACAAAATCCCTCAACTGAATTTCTATACTGTGGAGAAGGAGAGTAAAAAACTTGAAGAGGGCACATATTCAAGGGTAGACATGTTGGCCAGGCAGCAAAATACAACAAAATACAACATCCATGAGAGAGTGATACCTTTATTGGCCAACCAAGATTCACAAAATATATCCTGTAAGCTTCACTGGCTTCTTCACCAGGCAAAGATGTTAAAAACCATGCAGGAGAAGAAAAGCGATGGTGTTAGATTCACAGGCCTAAGTTTTGTTTCAGATGTTACTTCTGTTGTCAGTTAGGATGGTCTAGAGGGATATCAATGAAGGCAGAGACCAATCCCCTTCTTAACTCATATGGGGACAAAAGACAATAAAAGATAGGTAAGAAAATTTCAACTCCATTAGCAACAGAAAAGTAACTTCTCTGCAGATCTAGGCTGTCTGTCTTGCACAAAGCTAACTGCCCTTTTCTTAGCAGAGAACACTTAATTTCTCAATAAGCTCTTGTACTGTGATAGTTGGAAAAGCTCTCACCTATAATGCACGTAAAAGTTTTTCCAGCAGCAACAGTACAGGGACTTCTGGAGGAAATCCCCCTCAAGACCATCTTAACTGAAAACAGGCATTAACATCTGAGATAAGATATAGGCCTGTTACTCTAACATTATCACTTTTCTTTTCCTTTATGATTTTTAACATCTTTGATGAAAAAGTCCATGAAGCTTTGAAAACTTACATGATGTGTTTTCTGCATTTTGGTTGGCCAAGGAAGGTATTGCTCTTTTTGTGGATTTGGGATTTTGTTGAAGATAGCAGCTTTTCTTCCAACTGTGATGGATGAAGATTCAAAAGATGTTTTGCCAAATTCATGCCTACTAAAGCAAATAGGAGTGGCAACTAACACCAGCCTACCACCCTCAACTTCTGGAGAATATGACAGCTAGGTCCTAAGATTCCATCTGACCTTGGAAGCTATGCAGGATCAGCTCTGGCTAGTACTTGGATGGGAGACCATCAATGAATGCCAGGTGCTGTAGACTATATTTCAGACGAAAAAACTGCCGAACCACTTCTGTGTATTTTTTTGCCTGAGAAAGCCCTAAGAAATTCATGGGGATGACAGGCAACTTGAAGGAACATGCACATACACACACACCAATGTTTCTTGATCTACCCAATGTAGGGAACCTACTTTTGTCCAATATACCAGGGGCTGGCACTGCCTTCGTGCCCACTGGATCCAAACTGAATTTTCTTTCTTGAAATATTGTCAAAAAACCAAAGCTTTAGGGACCAGTATTGATACTGGGACAACCATTTTGAATAGCACTGCTCTACATAAGTAACGATGTGAGAAGAAATGAGTCTATTCTCACAGCTGAAGGAAGAGTCAGACTTATCCAGAATGCAAAATAATATGCTGTCTCTACTGCCAAAAGGAAAGTAAAATGATAATAATGGAGGTTTGGATATACATACCACTGCACTTGCTACAGACACATATTGTGTTTTTTTAAAAGGTAGAGGGAGAGAAAATAGGAGACAGAGAAGAATAGGGTTTCAGAAATCAGCAAAACAGAATGATCCCTGTTCTTTTAATTGGCCCTTTTAAAGTATTAGAATTTAGATGCACAAACAAATACGGTGTTCCCAGAGCTGTACAGTGTGCCGTCAATATATATGCAAAAGAACAAAAAAGGCAAGTGTTGTGTCCCATTGTAGTCAATGGTTGCAATGTACACACCCCTGCATTGGCACACATCTATTGTGCCTATTGACTATAATGGGAATAATGCTTCACATGTCCTCGCACTCATGTGCATGGAGGCCACACCAGAAGAGGAAGCACTGTATTTCTCCTTGTTTTCTGATCACACAACACAGCAACTGCTTTGCTCATACTTGCAGCATCTTGGCAGCCACCCCTTTTCTTGCCATCTCTCACCTCTGGCACCAGGGCTGTGACAAAATCTTCATGCTCTACTGTGAGCTGCTTGACAATGTAGAAGAGGCACTTCAGCCTGGGCTGGAAAAAGGAGAGACACTTAGAAACGGAATGGCAGAATAGCACCCCAAAACAATCCTTTTTATCTTTCACTATGACTCTTGCAAGGCTGTTATCCAATCCACTTCCCACAGTAATGCAACAGTTCTCTTCTCTTTGAAGCCCTTTCTTACCCTCTTGGCAGGAGATGCGGCAGTGGGCAAGGACCCCAGGAGGGCATTCTGCAGGTCCTCCAGGTGTCTTCGTACAAAGTTCTGACATGCTGGCCTGTCAGACGCACACACCTCCTCTAGCACTCGATAGGCCTTTTTCTGTATCCTGTGGTCCTTGTTCTAGGATGATTGAAACAGACAGATTATTTAAGGTGTGTACAATTTGAAAGTAAATGCAACCTGAGAGATCTCCAGTCCCACAAGCTCAAATGAAACAAGTTGCTGTGCAAACAAGTAATAGCAATGTCTGTAAGTACACTTCTCAAACTATAAAGAGTGGCTTATAAAAAAGTAATTTATGCAGTTGAGCTCATGTATGAAATAAAACAAGCAGATGGATAGGAACCAATCACACAGTTTTTCCCCCAAGGGATCACCTCCATTGCAATATGTACAGGAAGTGCTTATGGCTAAACACTTCCTACACAGACAGAAAGTTTACAGTCACCACTAGCAAAGAGTATGCAAGAGAGTAAGAATGCAACATGACATAAAGTTGGCAGTGTGATAAAGCGGATAATATTCTAGTTATTCAAACATATTTGACCTGGATAGCAAAGGATCCCAAAGATCTCATCCTGCATCAAGAGGACTTCAAAGGGCAGCTGAGAAGGCCTGCCTAAAATGAACAAACTCAACTCACTCTCTGTGCTCCTATCAAACAAAATGTTCACTGCAGCATCCCTTGAAGCAAATAAGGATGGTCAGTCATCTTAAATATACTGTCTAATGCCTTTCTGCCTCTCCTGCTCAAAACCAATTTTAGGCATAGTTATTTGGCATCTCCTATAGTCAGATGCTCCCTAGGTGCAGACCTGGAGACAGTGAGGTGCTAGCGCACGCGCACACACACACTCCACCCATCAACTGAAAGCACAGCTCACCTGCAAGGAGGACTGGATGGTGCCATACAGCATATGCAGAGAGGGCTCATCAGCATAGGGGGCCATAGCTACAATAAGGTCCAACACAGAGAGCCTACAGGAGGAAAGGAGCAGTTAGCAAGGATGAACAGAAAACTGATCCTCTTTCCAACTCTGTGCTCCTTCAATTTCAGAATATGACAAAGCCAACCCCATTACTTAATATCATAATCTACCAATTTTCACATCAGCAGCTCCCCCACTTCCAACATTACCTAATGGAGACTGGGGAAGAAAGAAAATGTAGCTACCAATGAGTTAGAATGTGGTCTGTGTCCTGTGCTAAGCAGGACCAGGGGTAAGAAATGCTTGCCCCAACAGAGAGACGTGGATAACTGTGATTTGTGCTGGAGAGAGTAAAAGAAAGCACTCTTCCCTGGATAGTGTTTTCCACTTTAAGAAGAATGCTGAGCACCAGCTGAGGGCTTTACCTAGTGAACTCTGAATTATCAGGATTGTTTAGTTTCTCACTTGCTTTCTCCAAGAAAGTATGCACCATCTGCAACAGAAGTAAAAAGAGAGTCACCCCCAAGTAGTGAAAATCTCACCACCTCAACTTGTTCACGGGCCTTTGCTCACCTGTGATTCAGTGATTGTCAAGTAAGCCCGGACAGTGTCCAGTACAGAGCGGCGGTACATGGTGCTTTCATTCGCACCACCCTCTTGGCTATACACATTGAACAAGATGGGAAGGAAGTTCTTTGCAAAACGCCCAACTTCAGCATGCTCTGCATCTGCAAACGAAGGTACAGAAATACAAGACATGGAGGGACAGGTAATGCTACTTCCACATTTAAAAATATCCATAGCAAAATTATAATATAGTTATCTGCAGTCTGGGATAATGTAATACAAGTACATGTTATTTCCTTCCACATGTAAGAGGAAGTGAGTTTCACTGAACTAGATAGATAAATGCTGTCATTTTCTTTGATCTTGGCAGACAGAGGCTCTACAGGGCATTTCACAAGGCAAAGAACAAATTAGAAGAATTAAAGTTGCTCTTCTCTGTTCTTGCATTTTCAGCAGAAAGAACAAGTCCAGAAGTAGCTTCAGCCATTATGACTTTGCAGGAGTAAAAAGGACAAACACTTCTTTGACAAACAGACCATACCTGTTTGACAACCTTTGTTAATCAGCTTACGCAGGGCTTGGCATACTATTAGCCGCAGATCAGAACGGTCACTGATGGCCATGCCCAGGGTGCGGGCCAATCCTTTGAATGAAGGCACCACATCTGTTGGGCGGCTGCAGAATCCAGGCAGCAGGGTCCACATCTGTAAGAAGGAAACGTTAACACTGTCCCACACCACACAGCAAGCTCTGAACCCACTACGCATAGCTTCTTCACTTCAGGAGCAGAAAATGCTGGAGGTAAACTTTAGGAGTGCCTTACCTGCCACTGCAGCGTATCATAGATCTTGGCTTCTAGATCTCGTCCTTCTTGGGCAAGCTCTGTGGCTATAGAAAGTCAAGAGAGATCTGTGATTGTCACTTTAAACATGAGGTTTTTTTTTAACCAGGGAAACAAACTAACATGCTGCTTATGGGGCACCTGGATTTCACATGCCGTGAAATACCTCGCCAGATTTTTCCTGTAAACTCCTACTATGTTATATTGTGGTAACATGACACCAGATGCTTAGTGCACATCTGTCCAGTACAGTGATTTCTGTTTATTGAATACAATGCAACTATATTAATTTCCAAAATAAAACATCCATATACTCCCTATCTGGTGGAAAATGTAATCACCTTAAAAGGATGCATTTTATTCTCAGAACACAGTATGGCAATTTTCCTGAAAGACTGACTCACTGGGTGGAATCAACCACAGCTGTACTGCAAGAAAATAGAGCTTTAGTTATATTCCTTTCAGGTCCGAAACCTGAATTTGCTCCTAAATGCTATTGGCATGCCCTACGTGCACTCTCCATTACCTCTACTTTTCAGTGTAGCAGCCAATGGCAGGAAGTAACTGGAGAAGAAAGCAAGGGGTGCATCTTGGATGTGATCTCTGAGCACAGGAAGGAGCCAACTACGGGGGAAATCCAGTGTCTCCCTATTGAGGTGGGAGGAGAAGAGCAGAAAAGAGAACGCAGTTAAGAGGACACAGAAAATATTGCAGGGATATACTGGATTCTGGGGCTGATTATGTCTCCCAGAACTTTCTTACAGAATTGTGTTTTAAGAGTGAAGATGCAAAAATACCAAGTAACAAACACCTCCAGACAACTGACTCTCCCAAAGAGAGGTTTGCATATATGGAATGGTATGCTGACTATGCATATGATATGTGTATAAGGAAAGACCAGAGTTCCATATTAAACCTAACACAGATGTCTGGTCACATCTCAACCTGGTTTAGGGGTGTCTCATTTCACACAAGGGTTTACTCCTTTTAGCTGAAATTTGCACATCGCCACTCTGTTCCTTTCCCAAGGGAAGCAGTAGGGTCTTCTTTACAGCATCGTACCAAGCACCTGAAGCACTCCAAGAAATCCAGAGACACTAAGCAAGCCCTACATTTCCCATCTCAGTAGTGAGAAGGAGAGGCTTATTCTTGATGAGTTGAGCCTAAGCTTTTGTGCCTTTGTGAACTTAGTGCAATAGAAGGAAGAGCTGTCATCCTTCTCCAAGGGCTCTTATTTAGAATAAAAGACCTCTGAGCCTGCATGTATTGAAATTATCTTTGAGTGCTTAAACTCAGTGATTCAAACCAGGAAGAATGATGAGGGGGGAAAGGTACATGGGTAAGAACATCATGCATCTCACATGCTGCTGCTCCCAAACTCAGAAAAGCAAAGATTATACTCACTCTGTGCAATCAATATCCAAGGGAACAGCCTCAAGAACTACTTCAGGGCCCATAGTGGCCACTGCAGCCCCCACAGCCTGGTCAAGCAACACAGTGTGAGGGAAGTGTGGGGAGCTACGGAGATCAGCAAGGGACTGTAGGCACTGCAGAAGGAAAACACGTCACACACTGAAGTACTACAAATCACAAACACACACCAATGAAATCTCTCCTGTACATTCATTTGCAGCATTTATCTCATTACAACCAACACTTATGCTTCTTTGACTCTCCCAGCTGAGCCAGATGCCAGCAGTCAATAATCTCAGAAACACGCAAGGCAAGACCCTGATGTCCAAGTAGTCCCTTTCTTGGGATGAAAGTTAGGAATATCCTGCTTGCCTTCTACAGAGGAGGCTTGGATCATGACAGCAGCTACATTTTACCTTACGCATGATTGGATGACACTGCTGTCCACAGGTCTCAAAGAAAGTCCTCAGAACCTGCAATACAGAGGCCCAGGCTGCATGGAATCGATATGTCAGGCCCTCTTCCACTGCTCTACAAGAAAAAAAGAAGTAATCAATTAAAAGGTAGTCCTGACTTGCAGTAAACTAAGACAGCTGTGAGACAGGACAGGGTTTTCATCTTCCCCAAACCAACTAGCTGTTTCTTTTACCTAAACATCTTGCAGACATGGGCAGCAGATCCAGATGGGGTGGCAGACAAAACCTTTCCTAGTTCAGCTACATGTGGGGCCAGACACTCATTCAGCAAGACCTGCAGGACACAAGCACACAGATCTACAGCATCTCTCTATAGGACAAGAGTGCATAATAAGCCTGTTACAACCAGGTAGGAAGAACATCAGAGTGCACACATCTCACAGTGAAAAGTCCAAGAATTTTTCAATTCAATAAAAGCCACCAGATTCCACAGAAACATAGTTCTTGCCAGCTCTGTATTGTGCAGCCAGGAATTATGATAACACAGTACCTTGAGGGTCTGCGCTGCAGCAGACACCACCTGGCTGTGAGGGGAAAGGAAGCAGTTCATGGATGTATTGAACAGGCGGGGAAGGTGAGCCCAGCATAAATCCCATTGCTGCCTACGAAGGAAAGAAATATTATGGAGAACTTTCAGAGCAGACTTCCTGCCCTCATCCTACTTTCTCCATTACTACCCCAAACTTACTTTCCCAAGTTGACGTGAGCGCACTCCATGACAGCCAGCCAGGCCAACAGAGGCTGGAGGTCATTTTCATTTGGAACATAGTCATACAGGGCCTGGGAGAGCAGAACAAAGAGGATTAAAGGAGCGCCAAGGGATGGCTCTGCCCCACACTCACCCCCATTTTACTCCTAGGCACTTACCATTATGATCTGGGCATTAAGCTCAGCTGGCAGGCAGGATGAGGGTGGCTGGGCAACAAAGAGGCTATGAAAGGCTTTCATTGCACATGCTGTCACTAGCTGGAGGGGGGAAGAAGGTGAAAATGTTAGACATGTTTTCCCTCTTGTATTCTACCCCCTCCCAATCCAGGGGACCAAATAATGTGACAAAATGCTCTACCCTAAGTGTTTTAAACCCACAAAAAGAAATCATTTGGATATGTAACTAGTCTAAGACCACCCATATCACTTTGTTCCTGTTAAAGCTCTCTGGTCATCCAAATTCTGGGTAGTCCTCAAAAACCCCAAACCAAAATCAGTGCAACACAGCCCCCATGAACAGAGAGGGGGGAACTCACCACATGGCTGAGGGTCATAACTCGTAACAGAGTCTCACAGCAAGATTTGACAGACTGGGCAGGCAAGCAAGGCAGCAAATCACGTAGCAAAGTTAGCACATGTAAGGTGGTCGTTGCCTCTTTAGCACCTGGGGAATCAGACAAATAAAGTGCTGCTATCCTTCCAACACACGTTATTATTCTGTCTTACAAAATTTACGCCCAATCTTTCAAAAACACTTTTCCCAAAATGGGTTAGAAATAGTGAAACATAATTATAAGAAATACAACAAGGTACACATACAAAGCTACATAATAAATGAGAACAGCATTTTTTGGGGGGAGGGGGAGAGAATAAAAGTATTGATTTAGGAAGTGGAGTAAACTGTGAGATTTTGCCTGATACTACAAATATAAACTTTGCTGATATGTACCTTCAAGTAGTTTCCAATTTATTGCAAAGGAAACTTATCATGGGGTTTTCTTGGCAAGATATTTTCAGAGGGGGTTTGCCCTTGCCTTTCTGAGGCTGAGAGAATGTGACTTGCCCAAGGTCACTCAGAGGGTTTCCACGGCCAAGAGGTTGTTTGAACCATGGTCTCCAAAGCCATTGTCCACTAAACTTAGTAAGCAGAAATATCTTTGGCAGCCTCCTCCAACTGGGGTACCTACGAAGCACTGCTGGGGGACAACTGAGATGACAGGCAGCTGGAACCTTTGATAGTACTGTGCTTTGCATCATGCCCAGATGTTTTTAAACAGGATTATTTTTAAAGGAACCCAATAACTTAGTAAGCTATGGGGCACGTGTGCACAAAGAAAGTACAATGAAGAAGAGAAAAATGACTGTAGGTAAGCATGCATGCAACAGAATGCTTTAGGGTAGGCCAGCCAAAGATAAAAAGAATCTACAACCATATTTGGATGGTGATGCAGAAAGAGAAAGATGCAGGTAAGGAAGAGAGGCAGGAAAATTCCTTAGGTTAACTGTAGATCAGTTGGCTGACAAAGAAAGAGGGGAAGATGGATTAGGCTGGTTGAGTTAAGAATTCATTTGGAAATTTATATGGGCTTATCTCATTAATTTGGGGAAATATTATTTTAGAGGAATTTAGAGATGATTGGAGGAAATTAACTGGCTTGCCTTCTGTGAAACTGGAGTTCAGTTCAACAGGTAACTGGATTCAGACAAAGGGTTTTGTATTTTGGGGCTCAGATGAAAGCTATGTTGTACTCAGGTTCTCAGACAAGTTACTGACCTCTGAGTTTTGCCAGTTTGTCTTCTGCAAAATGGGCATTTTGTTGTCTAACATAGGTCTGAATAAATGATTTTGTATTTGAGTTGAGATCCTTTTCTTCCCTTCTACTCAGTTTTCTTAGACATCTTACTTGCTCTCTGTGATCAGTCATGCCATCACAGAAGCTATTTAATGCTGGTGTTCAGGACAGTTCTCAAATTCCCAGATGCACCCATAGGATCCCAAAGACTGTGGATTTCTGACTAACACAATACAAGCCAATGTGGTATATCTTATTTCACGAGTAATGTCTGCAACCCAGGTCATTTACGAAATTTCTGGGAAGCCCCTACCGTGCCATCTTAATGGAGATGTCTGAATATCGTTTTAATGATTTCAAATATCTTTTTTAAACAATGTTTGAGCAATTCAGTAAAATGCCCAGCAAAGGAACAGTCATAATATTAAGGAGTAGACTCAAATGCCTATAGGGACCTTTTCAACTCTGTAATTCTATGATCTTTTCACAAAGATAGCAACAAACCTTCTATGCCAGTGTTTCAATTTCTAAAGTGATAAAATATTTCGGACATCTAACCTCCACACTGCAACAACTTCTAATCACATTAAATTCCCATCCAAAGTACCTCCAGCTTTCTCAATCTCTTGCACACAGAATTTGGCTGTTGAATATGCAGCTGGATGATGCAACGGAGCTCCATCTCCGAACAGGAACTCACTACCTCTGAGAATGGAACAAACACCATGCTGAGCAGCCTTGCGAACCTGTAACATGGTGGAGGGATTTGGAATTAGGACCATACACCTAATTCCAGATGGTTACATACTGGAAACAACATATTTCATTATTAGCTACCTTGAACATTCTACATAGAATACAGGCTTAAAACAAGTCCTTGCAGTAGCACTGGGGTACATGTATTGTGGGTTGGATCTGGACTCAGTCAAGTTTAGAGCAATCCACTGAAATCAATGAAGCTTGTCTGTTATGATTAACAGAAGTCCCACTGATTTTAATGAGTCTTTTCTAATGATGAATAAATCTTAACGCAAAACATTGGACATGTATAATGAAACTGAATGGTACAAATAAAGGAGGCTGTTGGGTATGAACCAGTACAACTAGTAATTCACCTTGGGTTTGACATGGACAGTGAAGCTGAGAAGGCCATGGAAAACCTGCATTGTCACAGGGTAGTTCCAAGCTACCAGATTCTGTCTTCGCAGCAATGTGGCTAAACAGGAGATCACCTAATACAAAGGAGACACAATAAGGATGACCTTAGTGTTAGCGGAAGTAGCTGTCTTATGATCCACACTAGACATCAAGACACATTCTTAAGACTAGAGAACTTTCAAGCCTGGAAATCAAATGCATTTGACAGCACTGAGTGCCAAAACAGTGTATTACCACATTTAAGTCTAAGAAGAGGCCTAATTCAGCCCAGCCTTCCTCCACCCACAATGTTCCTAGACTAAACATCTCAAAGCATTGGGGTAATGGATCTCTGATCAACAGACCTCTGTCTCTTTGGAATGCACATCACACTACGAAAGATCTCACAGATAGCAATAGCCTCCCCACCTGAATATCGATATAAACAGTGGGGAACATATGGTTCTTCATATGCTGGATGGAAGACTCTATGCTGGCTAGGGCTGATTGGGGGTTGCAGTCTAATAAAATCTGGATAATCACATTTTCCCCAGCCATGATCTAAATGCCCCCCCGCATTAGTCCCCTCCTGGAGCACTTACCCAGCGTAGGGCCAAAGTGGAATCTCCACATGATTGTGATCCTAAAATCCCCATAAATGCTTTGGAGGTATCAGAAAACTTCTTGATCAACACAGGGCCTGGCACCCTATTTAGGGACATTGAAGATGGAAGACAAAGTGAAGCAGAAGTGAAGCAGAAGTGATTACAAGTATTCCACTAGCCTTTTTACTTCCAGTAATTTCCATCCTCTCTATCCTTGGATCATGCACTCTGTTTCAAGAGACAAACATGTGTGGCAAAGAAAACACTGTGGAAATGTGCTTCAGAAGTACAACAAGACATGGTACTTAAAAACATCCTCCCCCTCCCCCATCCTGACAAGGAACATTTTCTTGATAAGGTCAATGATATAAATGGATTCACTGCAGGACCAAGCACATTTGTTGACTAAATCCTCTTTCCAAGACCAGATAAGGCTTGGTTCTGAAAACAGTAAAAGTAGCCTGGAATTTTATGTTTGCACCAGTTTTAAGCATTCTCTAAAGTCTCCTCAGGAGGATTATTGGCCTGGACCAGCAACACTCTTTCTTAGAGCTTACCGTTTCAGTACCAAATTCAGAAGATAAGCAACAGCAGCCAGAGACTCCGGAGATTCCACAGCTTCCAGAGTAGTCATCTGAGGAGACACAGTGTGATGGACAAATCAGTTTGGTCACCTGGGACTTCATTTGGTCTGAAGGACAGTCTACCTCAACATCAGCCTGCTTGTATGCGGAAGTCTGTCATGTCAGCGGTTTGTATACAAAGATGTTGCTTGATTTATTGTGGGAGCATGAGATAAGTAGCTGTTGGGAGAGGGGAGAGAATGGAGTGTTGAAGTGGATGCTGACTGCTGGAATGTTTGAGGAGATCCACATGAGGCAGTTGGTGAATGACAATTCAGAGTTTAGCCTGAGGATTGGGAAGAGGGCACTAAAGAAAAGTGTTTGAGAGGGATACAAGTTAGACCAGAGTTCAACTGAGTTTGACTTGAGTGATTGGTAAGGACCTGATATATCCTGAGAAGAAAAAGTTTAGTGTCTTAATTGGACTACAAATGTGGAAATCAGAGTTCAAATCTCCATTCAGCACAGGAAACCCACTAGTTGGCCTTGAGGAAGTCTCACTCTCAGCCTCAGAGGAAGCCAACGGAAAACTCCCTCTGAACAAACCTTGCCAAGAAAACCCCGTGATAGGTTTGCTTTAGGGTCAATTTAAGTCAGTAGCAATCTGAAGGTGCACAACAACAAATATAAATAATCTGTTTAGCTTCTGCAAGTTTTGTTTTTGTTTTTATGCACTTTCAACCTCTGAAAATGCTATCATTCTGAGACAAGGTATCTGTGGTGGCAGCATTAAATACAGAGAGATGGTATCCCCTGAAGATAAGAGTTGCATAAATCCTCATATGTACCTTGAGGATATTTAGACAGCCCCCACAGTGGGCATCACACAGGTGGAACAAGAGGAAGTTCTTACATTGTGGCAGAAGTGAGAATCAGGGAAAGCCTTCAGTCTTGCTATATGCAGTGAAAACTGGGAAGTCTGAATGCTTGGTGGGTTAAAGAGTGGAAACCCCACATTTGGCCACAGTAGTGGGATTACCTGAGAGAAATCTTACAGTTGTTGTCTGGTGGATTAAAGGGCGAAACCCCAACACACAGGGTGAAAATCCCACAACTGGCATAGGCAGAAGTGGGATATAACTTGAAAACCACACAATGTCATCAGAGACTTTTATCCAAGTCCCTCATGCCTCTGGTTAAAAAACAGCAAGTAGCAAACAAGGACAGAAGCATTGCAAGGATGGTATCTTGCATCTGAAATGCTCTCCCCTGAGAGATTCATCTGGCACCAACACTGCTGTGTTTCCTGATCAAGGTCTCTTCACCCCCCCAGGCCTTTAAACCATTTGTAGAGTGATTTTTACAAGCTTTTAGTTACTATTTTAATTCTGTTGTTACATTAATTTTAAAGGTCCAACAGTACACTAAACATGTTGCCAGCCGAGAATCTGACAGAGGCCCTTCCGCTTACTCATTCACATAGATGTTGTGCCAGTGAGAATGCACTCACTGACAAGCCATAAGGAGCAAAGTCGTGGGGTGTATGTGTGTTGATAGGTGGTGGAACAGATTTACTTCAATATTCACTCACAGACTATGCTCATACTCTTAAAGGTCCAGTGTTACAGCTCACAGCCAGAAGGGGGCAATTCCTTTCCATGGAGTTCAATGAAAAATAATTTTAAAAATGCCATTCACAAGATAACAACCCACACTCATCACAGCAGAATATGACACATGCATAGAATATGGTGCGACTCAGCACCCACTCACAGCATAACTCCATCAATACATAAACCTAAGATAAGTTGCTCAGAATTCTGATAACAGAGTGCATGTCATGGGTCTTTTTTTCTGGCCTCAGAACACACATGTTAACAACACACAAGGGGAAATTCTGAAGAAAGGACACTTTGCACCAGAAAAGAATTAACTCCATAAATTTTGGAATATACTCATATATAACATTTAGGGTTTGTGGCAGTTGAAGAGTTCATATACAAACTAAAAAGAAAGAAAAAAAGACCCAGTATCAGTAAGCACACAGTAAGACAGATATTCCTAATGATTTGCATGAGATATTTGGTCTGTCAGCATATCCATAATAAGAACAATAAAATGAATCCTATCTGTTCCAATTGTAGGAACTGCATATGTAATAATTATGCTTCTATAAAAGACAATGTCACTTAGGAAGGAGAGGAAGGTTGTTAACAGCTGTCATATACTGACAGTAACAATGGATGAGTTACATGTAGAGACCATGACTTCAACATCAAGCCTGTTTTTTCCCTTTTTTTCTGCCACCCCACAAACTTGCTTTTTGTAGCATCTTATATGATGAAGGGATTTGAAGATTTTGGCCAAGATCCAACAAGGTGGTGTTGTGCAATGTTCTGCCCACACAGTTCTGTCCTCCCTCCATCACTCTGTTAGCTGTCAAGCACCAGTAGGGGTCAATCACGGGGAGAGGAGGGGAAGAATATTTAGATGATGAAGGCACCAATGATCCAAGCCAGGAAGATGGAGAAATGAGGGTGCACTCTCAGATGGAGTGCACTGTCTTTGTCCTTCCCCTAAGAACAAAGAACAACTGGTTCTTCCTCATCTAAAATGCCTTCCCACTCAGTCCCTCCCTTCCTCACTAGTAAAAAGGAGAAGCAGGAGCCTCTCCTCTCTGGGTTTGACAGCTGTGGAGGGGGAAGTCTGGGACAGAGTGCAAAGGACAAGCCCCCTGCGCACAGTCCAAAAATATACATGCACATAAGCCACTACCAAAATCCTGCCTTTTGAAAGCTAACACCTTTCTGTGTTCCTTTTAGTTGGCCTAATAAATGAGCTCAACAGTATGAACTTCGAAATATATTACATTTTTATTTTAATAGAAATTTGACATTCACCATCCACAATAGCAATGGAGAAAGCATGGCTCTCAGGGACCATTTTCATGCCCTTCTAAGCCTGCCAAAATGTTTGAAAAACAATATTGCTCCAAAACGTCCCTAAATTGCGGAGGGCGGGGGAGGCATTTTGCCATTTGAAGCCTCCAGTTTAGGGTCCAGGAAAGGCATTTTTTCCCCATCAAGAAAAAGTCAATTTCTGAGTTTCTTTTTGTAGAAAAAAACCTGTCTCTCTTGGGCATAATAATGTCTCAAAGTGGACCCAAAAGATGGTGAAACTGCTTCCTATGCTTATAGAACACATGGAGGCCTTCAGGCCCCCCAAAATTAAAAAATTATTTTGCAAGCGGATGTAGTCATCCAAGGTCCCTTGTGGGGCCAATGCAGCTCCATGGTCTCAACAACTGCCCACCTCTGATTTAGATCCAGTTGTAAAAGATAAGCACACAGAGGGAGAAAAACTCAATAATTTACTTTCATTGAGTATCAAAATATCCACCCCTTGCAAAAAAAGCCCATTTACTGTTATCCCAAGCCTTCTTAATTCCAGAAACATGATTTTAGGCAAGAAGGCAAATCATTTACTACTGCTTTTGTTAAGCAACTGGGAGTTAGAAAACCATGCCATCTATCAGTAGGGTCATGGCAACCTATCAAATGTTTACATCAACTTGGGAAAGATTTTATGCTGAGTTAGACTTGTACCACCAATCTATAGTTGGGAGATTGCTAGTATCTATTGTAACTTGTTATATATTCAAGTATTTATTACATACATTAGTACAGTACAGATACAGATACAGATACAGGGCACCTGCCCGCCCTGTTTCCCTTGATAGTTACCAGTGCACCAAAATATTCTGTCTCACTCTCCGCACCACCCTGTGCCCGGATCACCTCGGTGACAGCAGCCAACACCGCACATATCTGTAAGGAAACCAACAGTGAGAGTTAGAAACTCATTTCATGACTCCACATGCAGTATTTCTTGCCTTCCCCAACAAATGCTTCTACCATTTAGCCTGCTTAAAAATTAATGGAAAAATGAGGTATTGCATGGTCAGAGGGAAATAGCAAAGTTAAGATTTTAAAAATAATTTTAAAATCCAAGCCCTTGGTTCCCCCTTGCTTGATTCTTTGTCTTTCCAGCACAGCATTGTAGTGCATGCAGCTTTCAACTGAGGATGAGGAATGATAACTTTGACAGTGATCCCAGAGGCTAACAAATATGATCAGTATTTCTTAACCTGTAAGTTAAGCTGCCATTATAACCAACAAATAACATGAATAACCTGTCCATTGCTAGTTACATGGCAAGCATGACAGTTACGTGTTTGCAGTCCAACAGTTTCCATCACAATCATTTCAGCTAGGGGGTCCATGTTTTCTCTTTTTCCCCTGAAGATTCATTCAACAGCTCTCCTTCCTATGTCCTCTCTCAACTCTCTCCCTCCTTCCCTCCCCCATTATTCCTCACAAGTCTTCCACCAGCTATCTCCAACCAAATTTTCTTCTCCTTGCTTTTCCTCCACCGCCTCTATCGTACACTGCTTCCTTTACATTTGTGGATTTGACCTTCATGAATTTAATTATTCGCGAGATGTGCACGTCCCATCCCCCTTCTCTTCCTCCCATTTCCTTGTGTTTTGCTGGGCATGGAGAAGGAACACAAGCATGCCAAGGCAAAATACAAGGGAATTGTGGGGGGAAGCAGGCACTAGCTTTCCTTCCTCCTTCCAGAATGCCCTCCTCTTATTCCCTTGCCTCTGGCTCCAGCACTGAGAAGGCTTATGAGCCAGGGCAAAAGACAATGGAGTGGGAGGGTGTAGCCCTGGAAGAGAATGAGAGGGGGATAATGAGGGGACTTATTCACAGTTTTTCCCCTTTTGCAATGGTTCTGCATCCCAAACCCTTGCAAAAGTTAAGGGTTCACTGTACAGCCTTGTAACAGCAAGAACTGCATTCTTCTCCCTACTTTCTCAACACAAGAAACCTCTAACTTTCAGCATTTTGTTATGACAATTCACTTTTTTGACACTTCCAAATGAAAGATAAGTTCCATAATTCCACCACAGGTCTCCTCTTTTGTCAGTTCTAGCCTATGTAGGGTTGCTTGGGATGGATCGCACACCCACACAGTCCCGTACAGTCTGTCTTTTGTACAGAAAAGGGAGATCCCCCAGTTGAATTAAAAGAACTTGAAGTTCTCTTTGCCTGTGGTGTGTGTGTGTGTGTGTGCGCCCATGTGTACATCTCCCTCAGTCCAGTCAGCCTCTCCACATCCATCCCTATGCTAACTGGGTGATGAAGAGGGAGGAATATCATCCCAGCTCCACTCATCTTGTATGTGTGTGGGTGTCCACACATGCCTTCCCGAGTCCCGTCAGCCTGTCTGCCTCCATTGCTGTGCTGGCCAGGCAGAGGGGAGCAAATATTGCCCCAGCTCCAGTCACCGTGTGTGCACACATGCAAATGCCTCCCCTAGTCTCATCAGCCTCTCTACCTCCATTCCTATGCTTGCAGGGCAGAGGGGAAAAAATACTGTCCCAGCTCCACTCTTTGTAAGTTTGCACGAGCATGCAAGTATCCACCCCAACCAATCTGCTCCCTGTACTCGCCTCTATGGTGTCTCTGGTCCCTCTCTGCTCTTCCCCCACCTTGCCCAAGGAAGGGCAAAGAAGTCTCCCACAGAGTTTGAGTAGTTGGCCAGCAGAGAGGGGGAATGGAGAGAGGGAAATACCACCTCCTGGGTTCAAGGGAAGTGTGTGTGTGTGTGTGTGAGAGAGAGAGAGAGAGAGAGAGAGGGCGGGGGGACTCCCTTCTTTTCTGGGAAAGGTCTCCTATTTTTCTTTAGATTTCCCCATTTATTCGACAGATTAGGGACCAGAACACATAATGGTTCTGAATTTCAACAATTTACTAGGGTTCCACTTTTTGACCATTTCCACTTTCTGGCAGTGCTCCAGTCCCTAACTTATGAGATAAACGAGGCAAGCCTGTACTTGACCTCACAGGTTCCAAGCTTCAAGAAACATAGCTAATCCTATGATAAAGGATAAAATACAAATATCCTAATAAATAAAGAAAAACCCCATACACTTTTTAATTTGCCTAGAAACAGAAGGACTGATCCCCTTTCCACTTGACATGTGACATCATCACAGACCTACATGGGGGTGGGAGGGGTCTTTGATGACACTAGGGGTCACACCATAACCCCCACCACCTGTCACAGGCTGCATCAGATCCTGACATGCAGCAAATTTGCCCCCAGGCACAAGCCACAGTATTCTGGTTGCGACACCAAATGACATCCAGTTCTCAACCATGAATGAGGAGAAGCAGACTGTGCACCACTCAGGTCTAATGGACATACACCATATTTCTTAATCTCACAAATAAAACACAGATAATTGAACTAGTTATTAACACAGATTACCCAAGCCTGACCCAGTGCTGGTTATTAGCCACAGTTTCATTTGAGGGTTGCTATTTAAATAGAAGCTTCCGTCACACTGCTTTCAGTGGCTGTCACTCTCCCATTTTCTTCTAATGTCTTGTCTATGCACCTTCCTCCCTACTTCTGTCTCTTTGGCTCTGTTTCCTCCAAGTGTCATCAACTGACTCCTCTCGCTTTGTTCTTCCCCAGTATTCCAAGCCCCCACTTGCATTCTATGACATCACAATTCCAGTGTTTAGATACCTCTTTGTGAGCAGCTGAGTTGGATTCCCACAGACGCTGCACTCTGCTGAAAGTGAGGTTAGTGCAGTCACTCAGCCCACTCAGAAAGGTGGCTGAAGATTTGTGGGTCTTAGCTGTTTCAGCATTGTCACCCTCCTCCATAAGTGACTGGGCTTCCTTGCCATCCCTTGAAGTAGTCAGAGGTCGCGATGACTGCAGCTCATTGTGCAGTTTCAGAGCATCCACGGTCAGGTTGCTGTTTTCTGTACGACAGAGACAAACAGGCAGTCACTTCTGGCTACACTTTGTTCTTTGCCCAAGCACACAGATGAGCCTTGCTTATCCTTATTTAAAATCTGCAAGACAGGCTATTGACAAACGAGCCTACAGGCATCACTACTCATCCACAGCAACATGGCCTGTGATTAAGAACAAATTCTCCTTTTGCTTGAGATGAAAAGAGATACACATCCTGCCTCTTTTTGCCTAGACCCTTGTGTTGTGGATCGAATAAGACATTAATGGAGGTACATTACACTGTGCAAGTGCAGGGCTTCATCTGGATCAGCCACAGATTCACCTTCTAGTACTAAGGATAACTAACAAACGACAAATATATAAAATTAGGATACTTTTCGGGACTTCAAGAATGCTTTCTTCTCATTCCCGGAAAACTTCCCTTCTTGGGCCATTTCCGCACTCGCCTGTTATAGCGCGATGATTCCACTTTCAACCTCCTCTGGAATCCTGGGGTTTGCAGTTTCGGGAGGGGCCGGCCGGCCCCTCCCGAAACTGCAAACCCCAGGATTCCAGAGGAGGTTGAAAGTGGAATCATCGCGCTATAACAGGCGAGTGCGGAAATGGCCTCGTTATTTGAATTTTTCCCCACATCCCCTCCCTCCCTCCTGTCCGTTCAGGGTCCCTTCTATTTTTTGTAGGCGTTTTCTATAAGCGTTTTCGGAGCCTCCCCTCCACCGCTCCAAGCCCACATACCGGACCGAGGAGCGAGCAAACGCCCCCGGGCAGCCAGGCGGTAGCGCCGTATCTCCGGGTTGCTGTCGCTGCTGTGCCCCTTCCGCCAGCGTTTCAGCTTGCTGGCGCTGCCAGACTTCAGTTTGCCCGAGCGCCCCATTCTGCGCGGCTCAGCACCCAAGGAAACCACGTGCGGACAACGCTCCGGTCCTGTTTTCAACCTACTTCCGGTTACCCTTTGCCGGAAAGCATGTCAACTTCCGCTCAAAGATTTTCAACAAGGGTTCGTACGTGCCATCCTCTTCCGGGACTGATTATAGTCTTCCGGGGAAAATGATGAAAGCGGGCATAGCGAATGTATAAGCCATTTCCGCACTGGACTGTTATGGTGCTATTATTCCGCTTTCAACATCCTATGGCAAGGCCCCTTCCCTAAACTGCAAACCCCAGGATTCCATAGGATGTTGAAAGTGGAATAATAGCACTATAACAGTCCAGTGCGGAAATGGCCATGGTGTAAATCTGCGAATAAAACGGGGAAGACCGAACTGAGAGCTCTGCCGTCGCAGTGCTTTGAAATCCTTCTAAAAAGAAAAGCTATATTGTTCCCTGTCCTCAACCTCTGCAAATGACCTTTTTTTAAAAAATTAGTTGTTGGCCAGGAGGATGGGGAAGATCTGATGGTGGAGAACAAGTGTGCAAATATAAGGCCGTTTCCGCACTATACTGTTATAGTGCTGTTATTCCACTTTCAACGTCCTGTGGCGTTTTGGGATTTGCAGTTTAGGGATTTGCGTTTAGGATTCTCAGCCAGAGAGCTCTTTGGCCTCAGAAAACTACAAACCCCAGAATTCCACAGGAGGTTGAAAGTGGAATAATAGCACTATAGCAGTGTGGTGCAGAAATGGCCTAAGTTTGCACAGATAACCAGTTCGGAAAGCAAATGCCTTAGAAACTGGGCGGTCCTAATTCTTTCTTAATCCAAGAAATGCAGCAATACCTGGCAACTTCTAAACAAAAACGAACAGAGTCTCTTGGCTTTTGGATGTTGTTGAACTGCAAAACTAATTGGCTAGGCCGGATAAAAGTTGCAGTCCCACAATGTCTGAAGGGTCGTAAGTTGCCCCTCCCTGCTTCTCTAGGCAATAAGAATGAGATTTGAACATTTCAGGAAATTGAAAGGATGCCCAAGTTTGTCGGGATATGCTACAGCATGGTATTGGATCTCAACAGGAGAAGCAACCAGTTCTGAACAGCTGCATAACTGCTGAAAGAGCAACTGCTGTAGCACCACTAATGACAGAAGAAGATTCTTGTACCTGTTTGAATTTCAGCCCATTACCGCACCTTTAGAGACTGAAGGACTAGCTTTACCTCTGCCCTGTTTGGGACTAGCCCACAATATTTTGTTGCCTGTGGTCAAGCAGGAAATGATGCTCCTTCCCCTTCTAAGCAAGTTGCATTATATTCAAGACCAACAAGGCAGAAAATCACACAAGCATCTCCCACTGTCCCTGCTAGTACAAATAACCAAAAACCCACAACGACAACCAATCACTGCTCATTTAGGACACTGAAAATGCACTGCCTGATGCTGTCATGAGCCCAGTCCTGCAGAGTCAGCTTTGTGGCTGGAGATTATGTTTTTTCCAGCCGCTACCAGAACAAAATAAATCATCAATTATATTTCTGGGCTATCACAACATTTAGACAATTGGTATTGCCTGCTGAAGTTTAAACTTTCTTACAAGGGAAACTTTGCCCTCAGTCCTACCACCACCTCAATTTCATTCCATGAGATTATGGGAAAGGGCCTTCTTGGTGACTTCTCTCAAGTTTTAGAGTTCTCTTACTATGATAGCTCCCTTGTCATTTTGTTGGCAAGTGAAAATCCATTCTGACAGGCTATCAACTTACTGGGAGGGCCTTTAATACTGTGTTGTTTATGATGTGTTCTGCTGATTTTTATGTCTTGTCTTTTAATGATTCTGTTTTCACAGAACTGTAAATCTGGAAGGACCATTGAGTCCAATCCCCTGCCATGCAGGAATACACAGTTAAAGTATTCCTGACAAATGGCCTCTATTTAAACATTTCTAAAGAAGGAGATGCCACCACATTCCAAGGCAGCATATTCCACTGTCAAACTGCTCTTACCATCAGGAAGTTCTTCCTAATATTTAGTTGGAATCTCTTTTCTTCAAGTTTGATGCCATTGCTGCATGTCCTAGCCAATGAAGCTGCAAAAAACAAGCTTGCTCCATCTTCCATATGACACCCCTTCAAATATTTAAACATAGCTATTGTGTCACCTCCTAACCTTATCAGAGAGTAGGATTTCCAGGCCTTTTACCATTTGGTTGCCTTCCTCTGGACACTTCCAGCTTCTCAATAACCTTCTTGAATTTTGGTGCCCAGAACTGGACATAGTATTCTAGGTGGGGTTCTTACACCATTTACCTCATTCTCCCCATAATATTTGAGCTATCATTCCTAGCTCTTGATGAACTCCTGTCGTCAGGTATCTGTCTTCCTCCCTCACCTGATAACTCAGTTTAAAGCCCTCCTGATCAAGTTTGTGAGGCATTCAGCAAAAACTGCTGTGAAGCGCAACTCATCACTTGCTAGAAGTCCATCTTCGTAAAACCGCAGACCATTGTCCAAGAAGACAAACTGTTCCCAGTGGCAGCATCTGCCTCCACTATTTTTCTCTCCCTTTCTGAGCCATGTCCTTCAACTGAGAGGAGAGAAAATTAAAACCTGTGCATCAAGGCCCTTCAAGTTCCTACCCAGATCCTTGTAATCCCTTTTGATTTCCTGAAGGCTGTGCCTTGCAGTGTCACTGGTTCACATATAGACCAAAAGAAAGGGGTAATGATCAGTGGGCTTTGTAAGCCACTGTGTTATGTCACAGATCTTTGCCCCAGGGAGCCAAAACACCTCATGAGACGTTCTCTTAAGCTCACAAACTACTGCTTCTGTTGCCTTCAGCAGGGAATGCCCTACCACCATCACACATCTCCTTTGGGGATTGGCAGAGGCCAGTCCCTGTGTTGAATCTTCCAAGGCCCCCTGCACATTCTCTGAGGACTGATGCTGTTGCTCTTGCTCCTGTCCCTCACCCTCACTGATAAAGGAAAGAGCTTTAAATTGATTCTGTAGCTCCAAGCTAACTAAAATATCCCTGCTACTTCTACTTCTCTGTCACATTCCTCCAAATGTCACCTCCTATGTTTGGGAACTGACCTCCTCCTCAAAGACATCCCCTATGTGTTCCTCCTTCCAGTATAATCTGCTCTGCTCTGTCCAAGAAAACCTCACACTCCCTAATATGCTGGAGAGTGGATACATGGGCCTCAAGTTACTGGACCTTCTCTGCCAACAGGGCAACTAACTTGCACTTGCTGCAGGTGTAGCTACCCATATTCTCCAGCAAGAACACAAAACACAAACATACCCCACAGCTGTTGCAGGTAACTGCAGCAGCTCCTTCAACATCCATATTCAATAGTCCTAAACAGGCACTGAAATGGCATTCTGGACCTCCGTGCAAAACTCCCCTGCTAACTGCCCACACGAAACACCTGTTAGCCTTGCTGCATGTTAGCCAAGCTCCTGTTTAATTGTATTTTAATAATCTTTTTATATGCTTGTGCTTCTCCTTTTGTAACTGATTTTAATTGTATTAACTTTTGTAAGCTGCCCTGGATTCCAATACTAGCAGAGAGGCACTATATAAATGAATGAATCATTACTTTCACCATCACCAGCCCATCACCATCTGGCAATTTTTGCTTCTCTTGAGGCACTTGAAAGCTCAGGATACCTGCTTCAGAGGTGTTATGTTTGTTTATGCTCTGTACTTTTATGGTTGATGAATATTTCAGAGTGCCGGCAGTGAAAACAAGCTTCCAACTTCCTTTTATTTGAGTTTAATCTCTATGTATTTTTGCAGCTGTTGCTTGTACATGAAATTTATCAATTGCTATTTGAAGTCATATTAGCAAAAGGATCTTGTTGCACCTTTTAGACTATCTGAGAGAAGGAACTTGATAGCATAAGCTTTTGTAGACTTAAGCATAATTCATCAGATGCAGGAACAATCAATTTGTCTTTGGGAAAATCATTTTATAAGAAATTTGCAGCTTGGAGGTGTTGATTTGAGTATCTGTAAGTTCCTCACTCAGTGATTCAGACTGGAAAAAGAGTGTGCACACTTGACTGGGGCTAGGCAAAAAAGCAGCCAAATAGGCAGATGAAGAGGGGGGGAAGGGGTTATTCACTATCCCGCATAGGGAGAGTTGTTCACCCTGTTCTTTGGGAACCGATTGCCCAAAGCAGCATTTTATTGGCAACCTACAAGTATTTGTATTGATCTCCCAGATTCCATTCATTCTATCATTTTTACATGCCCTGAACATGACAGAGTTTGACAAAGAGGAGAAATAAAAAGCAATTATTCACGTAAAAATGTTGTCTGTATTATTCTAATTCAGGTTGCAGGCAGCATGTCCAAACTGCTCCCCCTGGGGACAAGAAGTCAGGTGAACTCCTTGTCCACAGAAGAATACCATATAAAGAAGAATGATTTGGTAAATAAATCAAATAAATTGATAGTGCAATATGATACATAGAACTCCGACGAAAGCTGTAGTCTTATACATACTTGTCAATTGTTCTCATTGAACCCAATGGGGTTTCTTTCTTCTGAGTATACGCACTTAGGATTGCACTGTATATTCTTTGATGTTTAGTGTCTTTTCCTTGCCTCTTCCTAGCTCTCTTACCTCTCTTGATCCTACTCTTTGCTGAACTCTACCTTATCTTCAGCTCTCAATAATTTTGCCCCTTTGTCAAAGCCTTCTGCTTCTGCTTCTAAGCCTCAACGATGACTTACTCCCTCCACTTGGCATCTTCACTCATGTTATTGTGCTGCTGAGCGTTTGTGGAGGAAGACTAAAGAGCAGGCAAATTTCATTCACTATGAGTTTATTCTTATTTCTAGTGCCATTTTTCTTGCCACGCAGATATATTTCAGGTCATTAACCTGTGGTAATTCCCATTGTCCTCAGCGTCTTTTCTCTACTTTTAATTCTCTCCTTAAGCCTCCTTCTTTGCCCCTTCCTTCATTATTTTCAGCTGATGACTTTGCTACTTTCTTCAATACCAAAATCGAAACTATTTGCTCTTCCCTTTCTGTTCCTGACTCTTCCTTATTTCCAACTTATCAATTGTCTATTTGTCTTACATTCTCTTCCTTTCCCCCTGTCTTGCTAGATGAATTGTCTAAAATTCTGAAGTCTTCTAATCCTTCTACCTGTTCCTTGGATCCTATTCCTTCCCAATTCTTAATAACTATTTCCCCTGCTATTCTTCTTTTCTTGTGTCATGTTCTTAATTTGTCTCTTTCTTCCGGTTCATTTCCTTCTGCTTTTAAACATGCCACTGTTTCCCCAATTCTTAAGAAGCCTACGCTCAATTCTTCTTATCAACTATCACCATATTTCTTTCCTGCCTTTCCTCTCTAAAGTCCTGGAATGTGTTGTCCATTACACGTTGTCTTTCCTTTTTGTCTCAGGCTGCTATACTTGATCCTTTTCAGTCTGCATATTATCCTTTACACTTCACTGAGACAGCTCTTACTAAAATAACCAATGATCTTCTCGTAGCCAAGTCCCAGGGCCTATATTCTATCCTTATTCTTCTCGATCTTTTGGTTGCCTTTGATATGGTTAATCACGTTCTCTTGTTAGACTCGCTTCATGCCTTAGGGTTCACTGGGTCTGTCCTTCGTTGGTTTTCATCTTATCTTTCTGGCCGATCATTTAACGGGGTAGTTGGTAATCATAAATCCTCTTCCTTTCCTCTCTTGGTGTGGATCCCTCAAGGTTCTGTTTTGGGCCCTCTCTTATTTTCTCTTTACATTCTCTCTGTTAGTAATCTTATTAATTCCTTAGGGTTTCAATATTACCTCTATGCTGATGATATTCAACTATACTTTTCCTTCCCTGAATTTTCAAAGGATATTGAAGATTGTATTACAGATTGTCGTTTTGGTGTTTCTTCATCTTAAACTTAATATGGCGAAAACAGAATTATTAATTCCCCCCCCCAAACCTTCTTTACTTTCCACTTTTTCTATCACTGTCAACAACACACTTATCCATCTGGTGAAAGAAAGTTGCAGTCTTGGATACATTTTTTATTCCTCTCTGTCTTTTGCTTCCTATATTGAGACTGTTGCTAGGTCATGTTGCTTCTTTATAACATTTCTAAAATCCGACCCTTCCTATCTCCCTCTTCTGCGGGAGACTTTAATCCATGCTCTTGTTATTTCTTGTCTCGATTACTGTAATCTTTTACTTACTGGTCTTCCTCGATCTCATCTTTCCCCTCTGGTCTCTGTTTTTCACTCTGCTACTAACATTATTTTCTTAGCGCACAATTTCAATCACAGTACCCCTCTCCTGATCTCTCTTCATTGGTTACCTATTTCTTGTAGGATCCTTTATAAACTCCTTGTTTTGACTTTTAAGGTCTTACATAATTTAGCTCCTCCTTATCTTGTTGCTCTCATCTCTCCTTACCAGCCTGCTGGAAACCTACGTTCCACGAATACTCATCTTCTCACCCAACCTAGAGTTTCTTCCTCTTTAGCTCGGTTATGCCCTTTTTCTCTCACTGCCCGCTATGCGTGGAATCACCTTCTGGTGACCTTGGGAACTACCCTTTCTCGTACTGTTTTTTAAATCTAAATTTAAATTGTTTTCTGAAATTTTTGGAATGTTGGACTAATTTTTATTGTTAATTAGATATTGTATCTTATTGGCATTATAGTAACATTATGTTGTACTGATTGTACCTTTTTCATTTTCTATATCTTCATTTTATTATGTATTTATCTATGTCAACTGTTGTATTTTAATTTTGTAAAACACCATGGCGATATATAAATAAAGGATAATAATAATAATAATAAATGATGATGATGATGATGATGATGATAATAGTAAGTGGATTTAGGTTATATTGTAGCCCAATGTGCCTGTGCTTTGAGTATGCCCAATACAGTAAGTGTATCTTCAGTACTGAACACAACTGAATTTACTTCTCAATGAATATGTATGAGATTATACTGCAATATGCAAAGGACTGTAACAAAATTAATTACTTTTCATGGTAAAACAATACTAAGTATGTCTACTCACATTATTTAATCTAATTGCATTCATTCCTAGGGAATTAGGTACTGGGTTGCAGCCTTCAACTGGGCTACAACTGACTGAAAAGTGTACAGTGGGTCCTCGGTATCAGCTAGATTTTGGTTCCAGGATCCCCCGTGGATACCAAAATTTGTGGATGCTAAAGTCCCATTATGTACAATAGTGTAACAAAATGGCATCCCTTATGTAAAATGGCAAAATCAAAATTTGTTTGATTGTTTTTAATATTTTCCAGCCCTGGTTAGTTGAATCTGTGGATGCAGAATCTTCAGATATGGAGGGCTGACTATAAATTCAAATTCCACTCCTGCAATGGATGCATTATGTTGTATTGAATAACCCACTCTTTCTCAAAATGTAGCATCTCAACACGTACTTAGTTTGCTTTCCTACAAGGTTTGGGGGAAATATAGCAGCATTTGAGATATTTATGCAAATAAAATCTTTATAAATGTGACTATTAATCTGGTAGGAAAATACAAAAGCTAATGTAGTGTAGTAGTTTGGGTGCTGGAGAACAGGTTTCATATCCCTTCTCAGCTATGGAAACCTACTGGGTGACTTTTGGCAGGTCACACTCTCTCAGCCTTAGAGGAAGACTAAGGCAAACCCCCCGTGACCAAATCTTGCCAAGAAAATCTCAATAGATTTGCCATAAGTAATAAATGACTTAAGATATACAACAACAATGAAAAGTAAAGCAGCATTTTGTTAGTGACCTATGCACTTGTATGTTTCTTTTTAATGGGGTGCTGTTCTGTAGTCTTCTGCACCTTGTCCAAAACTTAATGGTAGCTATCCCAGAATGGTGCTGACTGGAGGGGAGGAACAATTCAGACAATAACAATGCAGGGGATGATGTCATGTTATGTTGAGGAGCGATCGGGCATGTTTTCCATTGCTCCAGAGCCTAGGACAAGGAGCAATGGATTCAAGGTGCAGGAAAGAAGATTCCACTTGAACCTCAGGAAGAACTTCCTGACAGTCAGGGCTGTCCGTCAGTGGAATCTGCTGCCTCGGAGTGTGGTAGAGTCTCCTTCTTTGGAGGTTTTTTAAACAGAGGCTAAATGGCCATCTATTGGGAGTACTTTGTTGTGGGTTCCTGCATAGCAGGGGGTTGGACTGCATGGCCCCTGTGGTCTCTTCCAACTCTATGATACTGATTGTATGAAAAAAGGGTGAGTGTACCTTTATTACATTCTCTCTCTGAACTGAGACCAGTGGCTGCTTCATTGTCTGACTTGCTTCTCCCCTCCCCATTGTCTGACTTGCCTCTTCCCCAGGAGCAGCAACAGCAGGAGAAAGGCCCCTCTCAAGGCTATGACAACTGCCAATACCTGCTTATTGGATCATGGCCAGAATGTCCCAGTTAAGGCCCAAAGAACATGGATCTGGCAGTCCTCTAGTATGAAGATGCATGCATGTATTCTATTGGTCAGATTAAATGTGTTTTACAGAGGCAGCATTTGCCTAAGATCTTGAGAAGGCACTTCATCCCGTACAGTTCCAGAGCTGCTTGGAGACGACTGTCCAGTCTTCTTACAATTAGTTCAGGTAAAATTTCACATAGGTACCCTGGATCTCAATAAAAACAAGAAGAGCTTTGTAATAAAAGGGGAAGACTAAACTTTTCCGCTTGATGCTCTACTTTTCCAAGCCTACCACCTCCTAAAAATTTGAGTGGATACATTCCAGAAAAAAAAAAAATTGACACCAAGATTTACTAATATTTACTAACATATGGCCATTTCCGCACTAGCCTGTTATAGCGCGATGATTCCACTTTCAACATCGTCTGGAATCCTGGGGTTTGCAGTTTCGGGAGGGGCCGGCCGGCCCCTCCCGAAACTGCAAACCCCAGGATTCCAGACGATTGAAAGTGGAATCATCGCGCTATAACAGGCTAGTGCGGAAATAGTCTGGTTTCAGATTCCTCAGTACACAGACTGTTGGCGTCACTAGCTGCTGGTATGCAAGCAAGCGACCATTCAAAGGCGTTCTTTTTGTCCTGCTGGGTGTACATTTCGGCACTACAGATCCCATCTGCTCTCAGCTCCCTAAATGCTGCTGTTTTGCTCCACCTGATCTCTAAAATACCTATTATTTTTCCTTATGCTATGCATATCTTTCGGGGGGAAAAAATTAATAAGGGTAATCCGTGCAAGCGGAGCAGCTGGGGATGCCCGGGCACGTTGTCACGGAGGCATCCCAAGGGATGGAGGTCACGTTGCCCTTCGCGTGAGCTTCGTGAGCTCCGTGCCCGGGGGAGCGAGCAGCCTCCCCTGCCTGTACGCATGCGCAAAGCCTTCATAGTTCCTTCCACAGAATGCACGTATGATTTCTAGTCTAAGGGCAGGACCGCTCGCCCCAAGGCAAGGTTTACGCATGCGCCTGTCCGAGTTCTCTTAAAGGGTAGCGGGTCTGAGATGGCCACAGAGATAGAAAAATCTAGACTCGCAATGAAAAGTGTTGAAGATAACACTTCTTAGTTCCTTTTGAAACTCTTTTGGTTTCTTCGAAGATAGTACTGAAAGCTCTCCAGAGAAATCAATGGAAAAAATTCAAGGTAGTTCAGTTTCAGCCATCCTCAAACAGAAGGCGGTAGAAAATTCACAGAACTTAACTCAGATCGTATCTTGTGTGAAAATATGATTTAAATTCCTTGTGTGAAAATATGATTTGTGTGAAAATATGATTTAAATTCCTTGCCAATAATAAATTATCTCCATCTAATGGTAAATAAAGAAGCAGGAGATAGCACAGAAAGGTACTCTAAGGACAGCTGGGCAGCACAGTCCATTGTTTATAAAGGCTGATTCTGGATTTTCTTGTGTGAAAATATGATTTAAATTCCTTGTGTGAAAATATGATTTGTGTGAAAATATGATTTAAATTCCTTGCCAATAATAATTATCTCCATCTAATGGTAAATAAAGAGCAGGAGATAGCACAGAAAGGTACTCTAAGGACAGCTGGCAGCACAGTCCATTGTTTATAAAGGCTGATTCTGGATTTTCTTGTGTGAAAATATGATTAAATTCCTTGTGTAAATATGATTTGTGTAAAATATGATTTAAATTCCTGCCAATAAATTATCTCCATCTAATGGTAAATAAAGAAGCAGGATAGCACAGAAAGGTACTCTAAGGACAGCTGGGCAGCACAGTCCATTGTTTATAAAGGCTGATTCTGGATTTTCTTGTGTGAAAATATGATTTAAATTCCTTGTGTGAAAATATGATTTGTGTGAAAATATGATTTAAATTCCTTGCCAATAATAAATTATCTCCATCTAATGGTAAATAAAGAAGCAGGAGATAGCACAGAAAGGTACTCTAAGGACAGCTGGGCAGCACAGTCCATAGTTTATAAAGGCTGATTCTGGATTTTCAACTAATTTCCCCATAGAATAATACTCCATTTAAAATACTGATAAATTCAACTGGAGCTGCTTTCTCCAGGAATCTGATTTAAAAAAAAAAAAAAGGCAGGCAGAATCTTGAGTGATTAATCTGCTTGCACATGCTTTAAATGCTTTAAACTAAACTTGATGCCAAATGGACTGAATGATAAGCACAGTCCTGTTCTTTGTTTTGGTATTGTGAAAACACTGTTGCCTGGTTGTGTGTGTGTGTGTGTGCTTTCCAGTTGCTTGTGGACTTATGGTTACTCTATGAATTTCACAGGGTTTTCTTAGGCAAGGTTTTGCCAGTTCCTTCTTCTGAAACGTAGGCCTTTTCCGCATGACACTCTTATAGCGCGATCATCCCACTTTCAACCTCCTAGGGAATCCTGGGGTTTGCAGCTTCGAGAGGATTCCCTAGGAGGTTGAAAGTGGGATGATCGCGCTATAAGAGTGTCATGCGGAAAAGGCCATAGTCTACGGCCATTTCCGCAGCAGAGTATTATAGCACCATTATTCCACTTTCACCATCCTATGGAATCCTGGCCCCTCCCGAAACTGTAAACCCCAGGATTCCAGAGGATGTTGAAAGTGGAATCATCGCGCTATAACAGGCTAGTGTGGAAAGCATCTAACGCAGCTCGGAATTCAAGCAGTCTTTGTACGTCTACCCGTTAAGACCAGGGGGTAGTAGTAGTGGGCGGGGCGTTCTTTTGGCGCATGCGTCCCGGTCCGCCGAAGAGTCTCCTTGTCGGTCGGGCTGAGGCAGAGAGAGCATCCCAGGCGTGCCTGTATCCACTTTGGTTCGGTTCAGTTCGGTTCCGGAATGGCAGCGGCCTACAGGCTGGTCCTAATTCGGCACGGCGAAAGCGCCTGGAACCTGGAGAACCGTTTCAGCGGCTGGTACGATGCCGACCTGAGCGCGACGGGGCAGGAAGAGGCGCAGCGTGGCGGAGAGGCGCTGAGAGGTGAAGGCGGCGGGAGGAATCGGGCGCGTCGGAGGGCGGCGGGGCGGGGGTGATGATTCCGCCCTTGCTCATCCTGCCAAAATTCGGAAAGCCCGGGAGGGAAGGCGGAGGGGAAGTGGGGATCCTATGGAGCGGGGCGGGGCCCGGGCAAAATGCGGAATCGGCCGGATTACCTTGGGGATGATGGAGGGTGTAAACCGTGAAGAGCGCGATCTTCTCCGGGCCATTTCCGCACTAGACGTTATAGCGCTATCATTCCACTTGCAACATCCTCTGGAATCCTGGGGTTGCGTTGGGAGGGGCCGGCCGGCCCCTCCCTGAACTGCAAACCCCAGGATTCCATAGGATGTTGCAAGTGGAACGATAGCGCTATAGCAGTCTAGTGCGGAAATGGCCTTGGTTTAAGACTGTTTCCGCACTAGACTTATAGCGCTTTTGTTCCACTTTCAACATCCTATGGAATCCTGGGGTTTGCCGGCCGGCCCCTCCCTAAACTGCAAACCCCAGGATTCCATAGGATGTTGAAAGTGGAATGATAGCGCTACAACAATCTGGTGCGGAAACGGCCTTAAATTTCGGGGGCGCCGAGCTCTGCAGTGCGTTGAAAATAAAAATTCCTTTGATCCTTCTGCAGCCACGTGGTGGCCTTCCCTGCCCTCCCCACCTCAGTGGGGCATCCTGGTCCTTGCACTTTTCGAGGGCGGGCTAACACAGTCCCCAAGAAAACTGTACCGGGTTCCTCTCTCCGGTAAATGAGGATCGTAGTCCTTCTCAGTGGGATTCTCGTCCGATGTGCTGGGGCACGATTTCTCTCAGCCCCCGGGCGTTGTGGCTGCTGAACGTCGGGGAATGATGGGAGTTGCAGTCGGGCACGTGGAGGAGGGCATGAGATTGGGAAAAGGGGGGTGTTCGGGTTGCCGCGCTAAACCTTCAGCAGCCCGTTACTCGGCCAAGGGATGCGCTGATTTTCGAGGGATACGAGAGAGGGACTGGAGGGGGCGGTGTTGGGTCGGGAAGGGAGACGGCTTTGGGGCTGCCTTGCCTGCGGGTTCTCGGAGCCCGGGCTGGGCGCTGGAGCTTCGATCCGCCGGACTCGCTGGGAGAGAAAGAAGGGGAGCGCCGTGAAGTAGGACAAAGGGGAGGTTTCTCCAAGCACGTGCGCTCTGCCTCGTTCTCTCCCCCGGGAACAGAATGCAGCTCTCTTTCGCCAGCGGCTAAACAGAGGCATCCTAATCTACCCGGAGCTTCGGGGACATTCCTTTTAGAATTTAATGCTGCTGACTTCGAATTCCTCCGTCCGGATTGCACTCCCCCCTCTCCACCACCACCACCACCACGAGACTGATTGCATTGTGTTTTTACTGGCGTCTGGCTCCCACTGGTTTTAGGATCCATTCTGAAAACTTGCTGCTGCTGGGTCACTTTTCCTTTCTGGCATGAGAAAAAGCTGTGACCTGTTTTGACTGGGTGGTGTTTACACTGCTTTCCCCTACTGAATAGGACAGTTGCCTCTGTAGGTATGTTCCCTGGTTGTGGAACAGGCAGTGACCTTGGATAGGTCGAATAGCTGTTTCTACAATGGGGCACTGTATCAGCCCGAGTCAAGAACAACCTCATTGTCTCCAAGGAAGGAACCTGGCAGTAGCTGAACAAGATGCCTCCACACTGGCCATTTCCGCACTACAGTCTTATAGCGTGATTATTCCACTTTCAACCTTCTATGGAATCCTGGACCGGCCCCTCCTAAAACTGCAAACCCCAGGATTCCATAGGAGGTTGAAAGTGGAATAATCATGTTATAAGAGTGTAGTGCGGAAATGGCCTTAGAAGTGGCTGGGCAGATCATCCTTTCTTCCTCCCCTCCCCCCCAAATCCTACAGAGTATACCAGCAGTCTGGCTGGGCCTTTGTTAGGGAAATGCAGTTGGAGCTGAGTCATTCAGTAGTACTGCAAGGGGGTGGGGAGAAGCTTGTGCCCAATTCTGGCTACAGGAAGTGGTGGGGAGCTTTCAGAAAAGAACTCTGCAACTGAGCTCTGCAGGCTCAAGAAGAAACCAAACTCTCATCATTAAATTTATTTTTCTACCTATTTTCAGATGACAGTTCTCTCCTTTCCCCAAGAATTTGTATTAGTGCTTGGCTTTATTGATTTGAATCTGATAGTAACTTATAATTAAAACACTCCTGTATTAGAGTGTCTATAAAATTTATAGAGTCGCCATTAAGTTAATAGGTGACTTAAAGGAACATACAAACATCAGTCAGGTCAAGTACTCTTTGAAAGTGGGTTGCATAAAAAAATCTAGTTATGTCTCATGTGTCCAGTGCTTGCATGATTGCATTTTACCCCTTTGTGTGACCACAACAGCTGCTTCCCTCCCCACCATGATGCTGGTTCACCTAACTGCAATTCTTCTCCCTTTCTACCAAGTGGGGCAATAGAGGAACAGGCAAGTGACCATGAGGACCTTGTGTCAGTGTGCTTCAAAGGGTAGCCCTTTCTAAAGGGAAGGATGGCTAGCTGTTTCCTCTCTTGCTGGAGCGGCTATTGCTTGGATCTCCTCCTCCTAGCCACTGCCCAATGATTACATAAGCATTATATCTTCCACTTCACTGGGTGTCTGTGTAGCAGGTCATCATGAAACAGCTACACTGTGGAACAGGACAGACCTGTGTACTGGAGGAATGCAAGATTTGCTATTTTGCAGATCTGTTGCTACTTTTCAACTCTGGAACTTGTTGGCTGTAATAACATAAAATGCGTGATGTTTTATGTTTCATTGGGGTTCTTCTTCCATCTACGGTCCACTGAGGAGGGATGTGGTCCTTATTCCCCCTCCCCCTGCCACATTTACTAAGTATTTCTTTATCCTCTATGTGGAACTAAAATTAGGAGTGAAAAAATGGGAGCATGTGAAGAATCTGTATTAGAATGCTTTCCTCAGCTATTTAAGGTGCTTTAATGCTTCCAGTTAGCTGAGGAGATAGTACATAACCTTTATATTTCATCTATGAAGCAATATGTTAACTGAACAGTTGGGATAAAGCAGACTGCATGTTGAATGAACACACATTGTGTTTTCTGGGCCTTTCCAGATGCTGGCTATGAGTTTGACATCTGCTTCACATCTGTGCAGAAGAGGGCAATCCGCACTCTCTGGACTGTGCTGGATGTCATTGATCAAATGTGGCTACCTGTAGTGAGGACCTGGCGTCTTAATGAGAGGCATTACGGTGGCCTGACAGGTCTTAACAAGGCTGAGACTGCTGCTAAACATGGTGAGGCCCAAGTGAAGATCTGGAGGCGTTCTTATGACATCCCACCGCCTCCAATGGAGCCTGATCATCCTTTCTACAGTACCATCAGCAAGGTGAGCTGGGAGCTCTAATTCATAAGTGATGTGAAAGTGGTTGTTCTGAAGGTGCAGAGGTATTCTGAAGTAATTGTAATTTGAGGAAAACCTTATAAATAGAAAGTAACATCATGTTTCTTAGCCTTGAGTTCTTATTCCCTTCCTACAACAATGGATTAATTGGGATTAATGTGCCTTCATCTTTGTCATCTGATTTTACCTTCTTAACCTAGTGGATTTGGGGACCTGACAGTTTGCTTTGCTGACTGTTGGTTTTGTATGGGAATTGACTCTCATGCTATGTATTTTGACAGAGAGTAATCTGTTCCAGGTAATTAATCATTCACATTGCATCCCTTGGATGTTTGCACTGTGTGGCAACATCAGTCAAGGCTACTTGCAGTGGATAGATGTGGCAGAGACTTTCATCCGTACAGTATGTTTGTTAATTGCTTAACCATGAAAATGGACACAGCACAGGTTACAAGCAAGATGTCATTCTAGAGGGGTTAACTAGCACTTAGTGAATATACTGCGAACAGAACCACATGAATTAGATTACAGACTATAGGTACTGAAAAGCTTTTTAAAAAATCACCCTGCATACAGCAGGGCACATCAGTTGTAATTAGAACTGTTGAAGCGACAACTGAATAAAGCTCATTAAATAAAGCTGGGGATGGAGCCATACATGAAAGTGTGATGAAGGGACAAAGTGATACTCGGTTTTATGACCTCTACAAATGACCTCTAATGGAGGTCTGCTTGACCAAACAAATATTTATAGCCTAACATGCTGTTGACAGTAAATATTAAATAATAGTATTGTTGATACATGAGGCAGGAAGGGCAGCTGGCCAGTGATCACAGTACAAACACAGGAACCTTCTCATGTGTTTACTTAAAAGTGTCTGTCAGTCCCTGATGTTAACAAGAGCAGGAAACTGCTGCACCTGACGTACAGGCCCAAGAACTTTTTTTCTAAGGTCAGAGTGATCTACTGTTTCATTTAGCAGGTTGCTTTCATAGTCTCTTAGACCACTATGACTAAGTGCCATTGCATATTCTTCCCCAGGATCGTCGCTATGCTGACCTCACTGAAGATCAGTTGCCTACATGTGAGAGCTTGAAAGATACCATTGCTCGCGCATTGCCCTTCTGGAATGAGGAAATTGTTCCCCAGATCAAGGAAGGCAAGCGAGTGCTCATTGCTGCCCATGGCAACAGTCTCGTGGCATCGTTAAGCATCTAGAAGGTGAGTCTGTTTGGGTGATGTGAGACACAAAACTCCATACAAGTCGGTCAAGTCTGAAGGAAAGTTCCAAGGTGGTTCTTTTTTTAACAGTTCTTGGATAGGGCACTGTAGCTAAGCTCCATATATGATTTGTCCCTTATACTTTGCAGGAATGTCTGAAGAAGCTATCATGGAACTCAATCTGCCCACTGGAATCCCCATAGTCTATGAGTTGGACAAAAACCTGAAGCCCATCAAGCCCATGCAGTTCTTGGGAGATGAGGAGACAGTCCGCAAGGCCATGGAAGCTGTGGCAGCCCAGGGCAAGGCCAAGAAGTGAGGCCTGGGGAAAGAAATCAGTAGAAGATCCCCTCCCTCATCCCTTTTCTCCCCAGCACACACCTGCCACAGCCTGAGGGACTAGGCTGACAAGCCAAAGGAGGTGAAGCTTCCTGGGGCCATGTTCTTTCCTTCAAGACCAATTTCCTTCCACATTCACTCCCCACCCCCCATCCAGACCTGGCTAGACACCTAAAGATGTGGACCACAGTCCAGCAGAGGTTCTGGGAGTGTAGCAAGCCCACTTGAATGGAATGTGATGCTGCTAAAGTGAAAGGGGAACCAACCCCTCCAGCATTCCTAAAAGAAAGCCCCTCTCACTTTCATTCCATTCCATGTGGCAGCTGTAGATGCAGTCAATCAAATGTTGCTTGTTGTGGCTTGGCCATTCAGGATTGTGGTTTAAGACTAGAGATGCTTGAAATAGCACAGCAGTGATACAACACCCATTATTTTAGAAAACAGCTTTGTCACTTAACTAAAAGGCCATTTTTAGCTGTCCCTGCAGCTATATCTGTTTCTATGTTCAGTAACAATAGCCAACTTTTATGTGATTGCCTTCAAAATGCTAGGGAGAAGGGGTGAGGCTAGGGAAGAGAAGGGAACAGCACCTACCCTGGAATCTCCAGCTGTGACCCCATAACATTGCTGTAGTGCCAGTAAGCCCAGATACTGTGTATCATCATGTGTTGCTTTTCTGCCCAACAGTCTGTGTGGTGTCCCTGTCTCACATAAGGCAGGTTTACACTGGAGCTCACTTCACTGTACAATGGCTGCTTTAGCCCTAGTCTCAGTAAAATAAAGGAATTATGTGCAATAGCTCCTGTGTCTTTTACTTACAAGTAATTTCCAGCTTGGATTTCTGACTGCTAAACACTCTTGGTGGCCTACACAAGTGGCGGTTGATACTTATTTTGGTATGATTTGGAGCTTTTCCCTTTCCCTGCCCCTTTTACCACGTGTACCTTTCAAGTCTATTCTGACTTACAGCAATCCTGTCACAGGGTTTTGTTCACAACAGTTATTCAGAGGGGGTGTGCCCTTGCTTTCCTGTGACGCTGAAAGTCTGACTTGCCCAAGGTGACCCAAGGGTTTCCATGGCTGAGCAGGGATTCAAACCCTGGTCTTCCAGTATCCTAGTCCAACATTCAAACTACCAAACCACAGTGGCTCTCCTGGTTTAACCTAATGCAGTCTAATTACCCCATCCCTTGGTTCCCTCACTCAGCTTCTCAGCCAAAGTACAGGAAACTGGAGCCAAACATTTTCACTGTAATTGCAGTATAATGTGCAGAAGCTACCCTATGACAGAGATGACATTTGGTCTTGCTCACTCATTCCTGACCAGCTAGTGACCCTCAATTGTGAGTGGTCTAAGAATAATCTTCTTTCCTCTTGTTCCATCCTGACATGACCAGCTATGAAATCCAAATAGGAAAAGACAAGAAAGCTCTTGTATTCACCTGTAGCTCATCTCAAGACCACTGTGTTAGCACTGCAGGTAACTGGATCCCAATTAGGGAATCTTCAGAATCCCTACAGAACAGAGGTATGAAGCTCTTGGGAGTTAGGGGCCTGCACTGGGCCCCAAGGGAATCTTGGAAGACCACACACTCCAGCTACATCCTCTGAAAAGAGTTAAATCTATTTTGTTGCCCTTGAGATAGTTTTACCACAATTTAGGGCTAAGGCAATTTTTCCAAAAGGAAGGGACCGAAGAGTTGCGGGGGAGGGGCCTCTTGGGCCTGATTGGCCCATAAGTGGCCAAAACGTGGCAAAATTCCTACATGTTGCCTTCATGTAAGCAAAGTAAAACTGAAGGAGGAGCATGCACTCTCCTTTCTATATATCTAAATATGTTCCAAGAATGCTTAAAATAGGGTTAAAGCTTACCTCCAAAACTTCAGTGTCATTCAAAGTCAGCTAGACAACCTGTATGAACAGTTTGCCTAATTCCAATTCTCAGATAAATGGATTGCACCATTCACTGTTCTCTTACTATGTTCATTCACTGCTATTCAGGCAGAAGTACTAGTGCCAAAGCCTGTAGGTAAGTGAATTAAAGATTATGGATGCTGACTCATGTTCAAAAAGCAAAGCAGGCAGTTGAGCCTTCCCTGAGGGAAAATGCTTCCTATCATCCCGAGATGGCTGGTACTAGGAAAAATGATAAAAAAAAGAAAGTAAAAAGAAAGTAAAAATGCAGCTTAGCTTGGTTTACGTAGAACTGTTATAAATTTACATAATCTTTATCTGCATTTAAATTAACTATAGTATAGTTAAATTTGGAGTGTAAAGCAGTCTTAAAGTTTTCTTTTTGGTTGGTTTTATTCTAATCTAGGTAAAGTAAGGTATATATTTAAACAGCAAGTAAAAGAAGTATAATATCCCTTGATATATGTCCATTCTCTGGAAAGCTGGAAATCCATTTATGTAAATCCTTATTTCCCTTTTTGAGTTTTGTGTGTGTATGTAGATTATGTAGCCAGTAGGTGTTTGTTTAGATTAATAAGTGTTATAATTGTGTTTTTGTATTTTATTCTCCCATCTGTGTTGTTTTATATACTCAAAAGGTAATTGAATAAAAATGTTCTTTTGAAAAAAAGAAAGTAAAAATACAAACAGGCAACCACTTTAGATAGTTCTATTTTTTTCAAGGCAGGGTTACTAGGTTCAAGGATATGACTCAAGGTAGTACACACAAGAACTATGATGAAAATGTATTACTTTAAACAACAGTACAACTGATGTACAAAACTGGAGGAAATAGTGTGTAGTCAAAGTCCGTCACCCCAGAAGTAAAAGCAGAAAGATGTTTCCAGAGTCCCAGCTCTGTCTTTGCACTCTTCTTAGCAAATGCTGAGAAGACTCCTTTTGAATTCCTCTGGTTCCTGGCCTACAGCTACCTCTTTTGTTTACTAGTTATGCATCTAAGCATGTGTATCACCCACTATGTTTGCAGAAACTGGGGCTGTACCCGGGCTACCTTTCGCAGTTCCTTGCCATGTGTACTGGGACACTGCATTTCACACCAACTGACTGGCACCATCTGTACACCTGAGACAGAAAACAGAAGTCAATATTTACACTATACCCTTCCTGGGAAACAGATTCCATAACTCAGTGAAAATAACCTGCAGTTTTCTTCTGCCACTAGCTGCATCTCTTGACATTCAGCAACTCTGCTCCCAGAAGGTTCCCCAAAATGATGCACCCACAACCAACTGCCCATTTCACATTATAGAGAGAACTTACTACATATTTTAAATGTCCAACTTCTCTCAAAAACAGTGTTAGATGGTGCATAGCACTTCTTAGCTGGCCACACTTGAAGCTCAAGCTCTTGGAAATGCCAGCACACACAGCACCTTATATAGTCTTAAAGTTATTTGGAATGACATTGTTCTTACCTGCTTCACTATGAGCCACCACAACCCCCAACTCATTCTCTGCTGTGGTCAGCAAGTAATTAGATTGTGCATCACCTAAAGAGATCTAACCCAATAGGTTGAATTAAGGAAAACTGCATGAATATTTCTGTTGCTATTTGCAATTTAAAACTAGGATATGAAGGCAACAACAAAAAAGGATACAACTTTGGCCAAAACAATATCTCCAGGGCGAAAACTTTTGTAAACCTCTACCTGCCATCAAGTCAGCAGTACCCAAGGTGAGGGAGAGAAAGAAAGTAATGGTCAGTACAAATCTGGGACAATTAAAAGAGATTTACACTATAGGAGAGAGGATGCAATGAAACAAGCCTTATTCAGACATGAAGAAAGCTTGAAAGCATCCCAATGACATCTGTCTGTTCTTGTTCAAGGACAAGGGTGAGAATTCTGTGGCCTTATAGCTGTTGGTTTGTAATTCCCAGCAGATCTAATCAGCATAACCAACAGTGAGGAAACATTACTGAACTGCAACTCGCAGCACCTAGAGAGTCATATTTCCCACTCCTGAGATAGGACACACTCTGCTCAGAAGGGGAATTCAGTCTTTTTCACCAACCAGCAGTAGGAACATTGCTAAAAAAGATCCTTATCCCCACAGTATTTTGAACTTTCTCAGGTTATTAACTGAAAAGCAGGAACCATGGAAAGAGATTTACATGGCCAAATGTGTGTATTGGCATCAAGAAACATGCTCTGATACGTGTATCGGCTTATTTTTCTCTCATTGCATGTTTTGATCAAGTGTTTATTCCACTGACCTTGTCTTTTTCTGTAGCTCGAATATCTTCCCTCCTGTAATGGGAGAAGAGGAGGTGAGACTTTAACCTTAACCTAGCCATCCCTTTTCCCTACAAGACAAGTGACTGTATGTGCCATAATTGACCTGGTGCAGAAAGAAGAACCAGCTAACTTGAGAGCCAACACGGTGTAGTGGTTTGAACACTGGACTATGAGTCTGGAGACTAGAGTTCAAATCCATGGTTTGAATGGCCATGAAAACTCACTGGGTGACCTTGGGCAAGTCCCATTCTCTCAACCTCAAAAGGAAGGCAAATCTGAGCAAACACTGAGAAAACCCAATGACAGGATTGCTGTCAGTTGGAAATTACTTGAAGACATACAACAACAAACTTGTAACCAGTAAACAATTTGTCACTAACTCTTTAATTCTCAGAAGCCTTCACATGCTAATAAAAATAGTGGTTGGTTTAATCTACCATCTACCATCTGTAATAGCAGAAATGAAATGCTCAGAAAATGCCCTCAATCAAGATTTTACTCACCTGATTGTCCCACGAAATGGTGATTTCAGTGGTGTAGAACCAACATATAATATGTGCACCTTCGCAAAACGAGAGTTAATACTGCAAACCTGGATAGGGTGGGGTAGAAAACAAGAGTATAAAGTTAGTGCTGTGAATCTGATATACTTAGTTTGAAACAAGAGTTAATATCAGGATCCAGCAACACTAATGTCTCCGTTATCACCTCTCTCTTCTTCTCTTTCTCTATAACAAAAGTGATATTTAGATCACTGTCTGTTATCCCCTGAGCTTGTGAAAGGGATCTTCTGAGATGGAGTTTGTATTTCTTCCCTTCCTTCTGTGTATGTACTTTCAAGCTGCCTGTAAACTTATGGTGACCCATGAATTTCATAGGGCTTTCTCAGGCAAGGAATATTCAGAGGTGATTTGCCATTGCTCTCCTCTGAAATATAGACTACAGCAACTGGTATTCATTGGCAGTCTCTCATCCAAGTACTAACCAGACTTGATCCTGCTTAGTTTCCAAGATCAGACAGGTTCTGCTGCCTTTGGGGTACTGAGTCCCTCTTTTCCTTTTACCTTCATTACATATATAGGAAAAATATCTTCCAGCACTCTGTGAGGCCTTCCAGAACTTATGGCAATTCAGGAGCAAAACAGGGCAAAACCTGATTATCAATACAGGCAGAGACAACTCTGCCCTCATGAAATGGCTGGAATCCATGCGTCCTGTCTTTCCAGTAACTTTGGCTTTTTAAAATACACCAGTAGATGAACTAAGGATACAGTAATTCTTTCTTGCCTAGCTGGAATTGCTGGCATTACCTTGCATGTCACTGTGGCTCCCACATCAGGCAGAAGCTGAGACTCCACATCCCTCACCACAGAGATAACAGGGAGCTGTAGAGGAGCAAAGATTACAGGTTTTTAATCATTTACTCAGTGCACTGCTTCAGAATGTCAAAGTTCCTTCTGGACTTCTAGCTGATCACCTACATATTCTTCTCATCAGTTTGCTACTTTCCCTCACTTGTGAATTGGTTCCTCTCTTTTCTTTCTCTCCCCACTGAGGAACTGATCCAACTCACATTAATGCATTTAGCACCTGTAGCCATCATCTCCAGTCGCCACACTCCCCCCTAGAGACTGCTTGATTCTCACCGTGCCATTCTCATTTTTCCTCATGAGACAACCAGCCAAAGAGGCAAAGATAGATCCATGACGTGTGTAGGTGCCGCTCCCAGGGATTCCTTCCTCTAAGCTACACAGACGTTCTCCTGTGAGATAAAAGAAAAGTCAGAGGACTCTTAAGCTAGAAACTTTAAGTCATTCCCTGCTTGAGATAGCCAAATGCCCACTCATTACCTAGACAGTATGAGGCAAATTGTAAGACAGCCTGGAAGAACAAGAAGAAAAGCAGTGTTAAGCACTGTCTGCACTCTGTTCATTGCCTAGCTTATAAAGTTTCTCAGCTCTCTAAGGGTCCCCTAGACAACACCAAACATCACAGGAGAAAAGAGGACCAGATCAGGTATGTCACAGTACCTATTGGATCATTGACATCTGTGCTGTAAACAGGGCGGTCACAGGGAGGAGTGTGCTACCTGCAATTTTTCTCCCTGTCTTGATAGCACTATAAAAAATCTATTTCTCTCCTTGTTATACAATGACTTAGAACAACTTGGTCCCAGCAGCTGAAAGGCCCTCCCTTCATTCCAACTGCCACTGCTGTGGCCTCTGAGAGAGAGAATAAGCAGATACAACTCCATCATGCCTAGGTCCACCAGCTGATAAAAGGCCCTCTTTCTACCCAAACTGCCACTGCTGTTGCCTTGGAGGAACAACAGAACAGACAGTATCTGCTGGACTTAACTGCCTTTCTTCTCACTGCCATCTGCTTTACCTTGTGTGTTGTGTCTTATTAAAATTTTGCTTATGGAATATTTTTTTTTAGAATGACAAATAAAATATAAATAGTTTTTACATTTCTTCCCTCCATGCTATTTTTAAAAGGTATGTAGCAGGGAGACTTTTATGTCTCTTACATCACTGTTCTTTGTTATCTTTTCTGATTTCTTTTTATGGGAATGTGGGACTTACATCTGCTTGGAATTACATAGGATTACAGAAGACAGAATAATTTTATTTTGCTTATGTTGATGGTTTCTTTTGTTTGTTTTTTGGCCTGCTCTACACAAACTGGCAAAACCAAAGAGGTTCATTATAGTTCAGGTGTTCTTTACAGTTCAGTTCTTTATGTGATCTTATATACACAGTCCTTGGAGTCTTCTTAGCTTAATAAAGAGGTAAAATGCTTTAAATCCATGCACAAAACATGTGGAGCAGGAATTAGAAGCCCAGATTCCATACTGCCTTGGCTCCTCTCTAACAAATAACGAGAGAAAGACAACCACCCAAAGATCCATTAAAAAGCCATTGTGGTCCCTGAATGGGAACTAAAGTGTACTCTTCTCTACAGGGGAGGTCAGAACAGCTTCTGAATAAGGGAATCTAAAACCACTACATGAATTGCTGTTCTAGTTCCCTACAATACTGCACAGAAACATTGCCCACAATAGATGCCACCCTTCTTCTAGCTTCTTATCATTTTCAAGCCAATGTCTCACGTCATCCTTCTATTTGCTCTGTATTTGTGTGTGCCCCCTTCTGTCAGCACTAGTAGTTATACTTTTCCAAGAGACAAACTACAGCTTCCACTTGCAGCTGTCTTCTGCCATGTTGTTTTGTGTGTCTTCAGTAACTTCTCCCCTCCCCACTTCATTAATCAATTTCTTTCCTTCTCATCTGTCATCTTTCCTAACTACCTCTACTGCTTTTTCTCCTCCTGCTCTCCTATCAACTTCTCCTCTTTGGTTTTAATGTACAATACCAAAACCCTAGGAAACATTATAGTTTGATGGCAGAGTGCATGCTTTGCAGACAGAACATCCTAGATTCAATTTCTGTGGGGGTTTTTTAACATTTTTTTTTAGACTTAGCAAACCATAGTAGACAATACTGGGTTAAACCTCTAAGTTGTTTGACTTGGTACAAGGCAATGTCCTATCTAAAGCCAAAGCTTGGGGGCTTTTAGTTTAGAATTAGGGAGGTGAACCTGTGGCTGAACAGCCACATCAAATCTAGGCCCAATTTCATGCACCCCTCAGCATCATCCACATCTCTCAACACCAGAGGCCCATGCTAGAAATTGCTTCCTGTTGTATGCTAAGAAAAGTGATAGGCTGAGACAGAATTAATAAAGGCTGTGCAATGCTGCAAACTCTGTCCACTTGGTGCTGGCTCCACCTGCCATCAGCCCTGCTTCATATGTTATGTGCTGCAATGCTCAGGTGATTTTTTTTTAATGCAAGTCAATGGCTGTTCATAGGAAAATATTCCTCATTGTTATTCTTTTTTTAAATTGTATGTTCCATAATATTACACTTGAGAGTCACAAACAGTCCAACTGCGATAGATACAACAGTCAAAAAGGAAATACTTTGCCCTCAACCTGTTGATCTATGAATTGATTTATGTTATTACTAAAGATGTAGTTATGAACACTAGTTTGGAAGGTTGTAAGAACAGATTAGAAAATTCATTAAGGACTGGCTCTACTGATGCCTATATATCATTTCAATCTGTGTGGCTGCTGAAGAGCAACTGGCTACTGAAAGAGATGGTTACTCGATCTGATCTTCACCATTATTCTCTGATGAATTTGGCCAACCCTACCTCATTCTAACTCTCAAAAAACAAGGAAAGGCTTGACAGATCAGACCCAGGCAGGCTCACGAGTGAGCAAATGGACAAGGTAGTACCCTCACCCAACACCCTCCTTTCCATGTGCCTTAACCAGACTGGCAGCTGAGGCCATTTCTGCACCAGATTGTTATAGTGCTATTATTCCACTTGCAACATCCTATGGAATCCTGGGGTTTGCAGTTTAGGGAGGACCCACCCGGGCAGACACCTATGGCCCAGCTTCTTGCCACCACTCCCCCCTTTCCCATGGGCAACGTGAGGCAAGCTGCCTACGGCCACCACCGCCACTGTTCCCTCTAGTTCAGCATCGAATTTCCGACAGCCGCCAGCGAGGTGCCTCGCCCAGATGTCTGACGGTGGGCTGTCTGCGGACAAAACTCCCCGGGCTGGACCCACGAGGTGCAAACACCTGTCCACCTGGTCTGGGACCAAAGCTGGGAAAAGCGGCCATTTCCACACTAGACTGTTATAGCGCTATTATTCCGTTTTCAACATCCTGTGGAATTCTGGGGTTTGCAGTTTAGGGAGGGGCCTTTGAAATGGCCAGTGACTTTGAGGGGCTACAAGTTCCACAGCGCCTCCTCCCCATCAAACAGCCATAGCCAACGCACATACATACATACATACATAACTAACTAACTAACACTGGAGGACTCCGGGAATGTCAAATTATTTTTCCATGGTCTGAGGCTCTGGCTTCAGCCTCCCCCTCCCGCATTCCCCAGGAGCCAGTCAGCCAGTCAACCCTCCCTTCCTCCATTTTCTGTCACCCACCAGGAACACAGCACCGCGCCGGAGCCATGTGGTGACAACTCCGCTTGCCTTCCCGCCCGAAAGAAAGACTCCTTCCAGTCAGGCTTTCTACTCCAACACGGACAGCTCTGTAAGCAACCGTCTCATTGGACGCTCTCGTTGTCACGCGCCTGCTTCCGGGCACGCGTGGCTCAGACACACACACACAAAATGCCGGCGGAAGAGTGTTCTATGCCGCGCAATGCGCGCCGGGAATCGTAGTTCTGTTCAAATTGCATAGCGTGCAGTCACGCATGCGCGGGTGAGAATGGGTAAGGGAGGTTAAAGGGGAGGTGGAAAAAGGGAGATGCTCACTTGAATGCAAATAATAGGGAACGGTCCGGACCGATAATGGCAGTACCAGGTAAGGACTCCCTTGGCGCTCCGTGTTCCTGGGTTGGATTATTTCTCTCGTATGCTTTGAAAGCGGCCGTGCTCCGACAGCTCGCCCGCCCTCCCTCCCTCCCTCCGTGCCGTCGTTCGGTGTTCTTTCTCTCCATGGCTGTTTCGGGGCTTAGCTTTCCTGCTAATTCTCCGGTGCTCCCGCCCTTTCATTCGGTTCTCTGGGAGGACACTGTGGATATGTGTCATTCTTTCCCTCAAGGATTGCTTAGCTTTCCCCATGACCGTACCCTCGAAATGCACGTCGGAACGCACCTCCTGAGGATATGCACAACCTCTGGCTCTGAGACTTTGCACAGAGGTTTTATGAATGGATGCGGTCTTTTCCTTCCGTTCTCCTCTCGCGTTTGTTTCCGGGACAGCCTTAGGGGCTTGTATGCCGTGAGCAGGGGAACTGGAGTCCACGAGGAGTGGCGTGGTAATTCGAATTTTCCCTGAAGAAAGTATTGATTCGAATAGGCATGGTGGCAGTCGTCCTCTTGCAGGGAGCCCGTTGAGTCGCCCACGCAGCTTCTGCTGTCTGATGAGCATCTCGGTGCTTATAAGCTCCCCTTGTCTCGTTTATGCTGTTGGTACCATCTGGCAAAGGGGCTTCAAAAATCACCCTTAATCTGTGCCCAGGAACGATGCCAGCTCTGCTCAGCTGGCAGAAAAGGATGGGTTGACCTCTGGGTGCAACTAGGAAGACAATGTCTCTCTGTTTGTGTGCCACACATAAAAGCACATTCAGTGTGCTGTAATTCTACCATAGGCAAGCTAACTGGGGGGGGGGATGTTTTTATCAACTAGCCTCATCTGAAACACTTGTAATTAATGAGAGATCTTTAAATTTGCCTCTAAATTTTCCATCAGAAGAAAACTAATTATATAGCCCAGATCATTAAATATACTATATAGATCAGTGGTTCTCAACCTTCCCAATGCCGCGACCCCTTAATACAGTTCCTCATGTTGTGGTGACCCCCAACCATAAAATCATTTTCGTTATTATTTATTTATTTATTAGTTAGTTAGTTAGTTATTTCCAACATCAAATAGATTAGAAACACTGCCCTAAATCACTGCTCTGGATAGACTTCTAATGCCTAAAAACTGGTAACCCTCCCCCCTTTTTTTTAGCACAGAAAGCATCCATCAATGCCAGAATTAAGGCAGTAGTTCTAGTTCTGAATGTTGGGTTTCCACAGTTCAAAAAGCCAGTCACTCCCAAAGGCAATGCCGAAACAGCCTACATTTTACACGAGGCGCAGGGAGGAAAGGACAGGGAGAGAAGAAAGATGGCGGCCGCATAAGCAGACGCATTTTGTTTCCCTCCCTCTCTTAAAGGGAGTGCGGACACTGAACATACAAAAAGTGAGGAATGCAGGACAGTCAGGGCGAAAAACACAACGCATGCGTGTGGCAAGCGCCAAGGGTCCACGCACAACAAAAGCGAGAGGAGAAAGTCATCCTGGCTATTTCTGCACTAGACTGTTATAGCACTATTATTCCACTTTCACCATCCTATGGAATCCTGGGGTTTGCAGTTTGAACCCCAGCGCAGGGGTCTCAGAAGCACCACTCCCATTGGCTGTGAAGCCACCTTCTTTTAAAAGGGGAGGCAGGATTGAGGAGCGGCGACCCCTGTGAAATTGTCGTTCAACCCCCAAAGGGGTCCCGACCCCCAGGTTGAGAACCACTGATATAGATCATGTTAGAGAACTTGCCTATCCTCTCAGACATTGTCCAGGCTGATATCAAAGCTCACTTGAGGCATCTGGCTGCTTGACCAAACCTAGGAATCTGTGCCAAAGTGGCAAGTATGGAAACTGGAGTTTTTCTGTAGTTACAGATGTAAGAACAGTCAGATTGAAAGAGACCCTGTGAAAATACATGCATGCCTGAGAGACAGTGAAATAGTCTGATCCCTGCTTATGCCATATCCTTAGAAGAACTTAAAAAAGGGTCACTAGGTCTGAGATAAGTAGGAAGTATGTTCTTTCCTGACTGCAATCAAACACCATTTTGAAAGAACTTGATAGGAGGCTGGGTGGCTGTGAGTATCCGTGGGGTGAGGTTTGCTGATACAGCAAGACTAAGTGGAGAGTGGAAGTCATGGCTGCTGTAGAAAAATCTGTTAGCCCAAATTTCCATCATCAAAAAAAAAATTTGGTCCCTGGGAGCATAGTGTGCTGTTCCTTCTTGGGTGTTTTTGTTCTGTTGCTGTTTCATGACCCCTGTCTGGGGTTTTTCCTTGCTTTAGGCCACCAACCTTGAGGGGTTCTCAGGGTCACACTCATGGTTAATATTAATTGACCAAGATCAGCTTTCTCTGGAGCTGATCAAGCTCAGGTTCCTCCTTGCTCTTAGATTAGCTGCAGCTGATCCTGGACTTCTGCAAGCAGGTAAGTGCTATTATGCAGTCAGTCCCTTTTCTTTTCTTTTTGAAATTTTGTTCTCCAGAACTGGGTTTTGGTAGAATTAATGGTGTTCTACTCTTCCAAATAGGTTTTTCCTCCCAACAAGCAAATATTCTGAAGAGATGATAGTAAGAGTCCAAGAAAAATTCAGTCCTCTCCCTGTATGGCAGCAGTATGATAGACCTGTATATTTTAGTGGTACTTATCTCTTAAAAGCTGCCTTCTCCACACTGGCATGCAGATGTTGGGCTACAACCTCCACTATTCCTAGTCAGTATGGTTATTCTGGTTGGATGATAATGGGGCTTATAGAGAAACATAGGAGGGTGCCAGAATGGGGAATGTAAGAGGTTATGTTCCTTTGAGTACCTGTAATGCCCTCCACAATTCCAGACGAGAATTTCATCACAACTATTGGGAGAGGCACAGATTCTCACTATATCTTCTGGTTTTCTCCAAGTCAGGTAATGTAATGAATGCAGTGACATTTAGGAAAGGAAATCTGAATGTAGACCCTTTAGTTGTGCCCCCTTGGCACCTGAGGATGGTAATGGTGGCCTGGGAAGCCTCTTATTATTTAATCTCAGTGTGTATATGATGTGCACACCAGGTCTTGCCTTTCCTTCTGGAGTGAAAAACAGTATTATGAGTAAAGCCACAGAGGAGTACTATATCCCTTAGCATCATGGTGCTGGAGCAGTAGGTTCACCACTGTATTGTTGAAATTGCTACCAAACTTTGCTTGTGGTCTAAACCCCCTGCTGATGCTGCTTCGTCTCTTCCCAGGCTCTGAGCAGCAGGGATGAGGAGCTGCCGGCGCATGTACTCTGCTGTCATGCGCTTCTTCCTGAAGTGCTTGCGGATAGGTCAGCGGCGCCGGTTTTGGCTGACCCAGCAGGTCCAACAGTTGTGGCTGTATGGGCGTCTCTGCTTGCGCTCTCTGGTCTACAATTCTTTTGCTGATGGTGACACTGCTCTTGATGCCCTCTTTGAACCTATCTATTGGCTGGTGGATCATGTCACCCGGTGGTTCGGTGTGGTGAGTATCTAGGAAAGATAATGGCACTTAACAGCTAGCCCAAGCCAATTTGCTGGTTGAGGCATTCCCTTTTCCATTCCATGTACAGAAGCTGAGTTGACTCTTTCTTCAATGAAGTGGAGAGGACAGCATCTTCTACCACTCCTGAGGGCAGCTAGCTAACCTAGGACAGTGCATCTCAAGCTCTTTAGTGTAGGGGACTGGCAATTCCACACACACTCCTGAATATGGTTAAGATGAATAGATACTATTTGTGATGATTGGGTACAATTGTTATTTTTGTGGAAACTCACCAGGCACTAGTAGCCAATGCCTCATAGACTGGCAGCAGTCTGTGAGCCACTATTTTGAGTTACATTGGCTTAAGAGGCAGGTAGCTCTGTCTTCAAGCACCTTGTCACCACTCCCTGCCACATAGCACATGGCTTCGTGAAGTCACTGCTACTCTCTGCCCTACTGGTAGAGCCATCCCCATGCTGGAGGTGGTTTTAGTTCTGGCCGCTAGAGACTTAGTCCCCAGCTTCAAGCCACTGCCAGTAGCTACTTTTAATCACTAACCAACGTAAGAGTACATGACCTTGCAATTCCCAAGAGAACCAAGCAACTTTGAGGAAGGAATCCATCTATTACACACCTGTTCTTCTACCAACCTCTGAGCTTTTTTTCAATGTGCTTGTGACTGAGAACCTTCTCTCATCCTTCTAACAGGTATTTGTGGTTCTGGTGATCACACTGACCAGCTCTGTGGTGGGCATAGTATACATCTGCCTCCTGCCACTCATCCTGCAGACGTATCCCATTGCCTGGATCTTTTGGCATTTCATCTATGGCCACTGGAACCTCCTCATGATTGTCTTCCACTACTATATGGCCATCACTACTCAGCCTGGTTATCCCCCACAGGTAGGGCAGAGGCTTTGTATTTCTGCCTTGCTTTAAAACAAAACAAAACAAAACTGAATTCAAAGCAGAGCTGCTTGGCACAACTCTACATTTTATTTTCTCACCAAAACCACCTGTGCAAGCTTTCATGGACCAAAGATTGCCTGGAGTTGTTATTTTTCTGGGGCTCAAAGTGGCCTGGGTTGATGTATTCTCAGTGCAGCCTGTTCCAGCTTTGTTCTGGGTGTTTGTGAGAAGATGGCGTCCTTAGAACAGAATGCTAAACAGCTACTGCTGTTCCCTTCCCACAGCAGTCGAAGAGCGATGTTGTTGCTGTTTCCATCTGCAGGAAATGCATTGCACCAAAGCCTGCTCGAACCCACCACTGCAGCATCTGTAACAGGTGGGCATTCCTCTTGTGGCAAATCAAAACATAATGACCTTTCATGCGTCCCACTAGTTTTTAAAGAATACTTAATTCAAAGGAATATGTAGAAACCTGAACTCTTTCTAAAGAATTGTCATGTGCCTTCAAGTTGTTTCCAACTTATGGTGACCCTAAGGCAAACATATCACAGGATTTTCTGGGGCTGAGAGTGTGTGACACACCCAAGGTCACCCAGTGGGTTACCATGGCAGAATGGGGAACTGAACACTGATCTCCAGGGCTGTAGTTCATTGTTCAAACCTCTATATCACACATAGTTGATGTTTTGTTTTATTTTGCATAAAGCAGACTTGAACCATGTATATGAACATAAGCAATTGCCTTATGGTATGATCTACCAAGAGTAGTCTTGTGCCGCTTTTCAGTCACATTGCCTGGGTGATTTATGGAAAAGAAGCCATTTAATTCATTTGACTCAGTACTTCTTAGTGCATCAGGCAACATCACTTAGTCTTGGGCCAAGGCTTTTTCAGCTGTGCTCTTGATCCTTTTAACTGGATTGCTTAGAGTGCATCTGAGCTTTTCTGCACACAAGGTGTGTGTGCTGAGTTATCCTTCCCCCGCTCCTGGGAAGAATCTGTTGGTGTCGGTTTTTGTTTCTCTGTCTCAAATTCTGGAGGTATCTAGTGGCAGATAATTGACATAATGGTGATAATTAAGCTTATTCCACAGTTCTCTGTACACAGAATGTCCTCTGATGCTAGGTGTAGAATCCTGTATCTAGCAGTGATTCCCGGGAATTTCATAAATCAGAAATGGTAAACCTTTTTCAGCCAGTAAATTGGTTTGGAAAAGGCTGGGAGGGTGGCATGGATTACAGCACTGGGTGCAGCCAATGTTAGTCTGTCTTTTGATTTCTATATTGCCTTTCTGTATGCTCATCCTGCTTCTCCTTTATATTTTCTCCAAACATCTGAAACTTGATTCCTAATAAGTTGCTCACATTTGAACATTTTACTTTACCTAATGTGCACTTTTATGATCTTTGTAATTTGAGACATGGCCTGAGAGTTTCCTATGATGTCAGATTTAGATGTTGATATTTCAAACACAGGTTCATTGGGGTCTCTTTAGGCACATAGCCAACTAAACTAAATTTTGTGTCTGTTATGCTTGGATCCTAACAGCTCCAGTCCTTGCTTTGATCTTTTCAGAGAAAGAGCCATCAGCTTAGTTAATTTCCCAGAGCAAATTCTGCAATGAAATGGAAAGTAGCTATAGGTAGGGTTGCACAGGAGGAACAATATCTGGATTTTGTGCCATAAATAAATTAGGTAGTCATTCAGTTTGCATGTATATACTTATAATTTCTGCTGTCTATGGTATTAACAATGAATGATTATGGAGAGCACTGAAGCCTGGAAAGTCTGCTTTATCATTCTCTGCCCCTCTTCAGATGTTCTTTGCTGTTTCCATCTCCTTAAACCCTTCTTTTTCTCACACCTGCCATAAAGGCTAAACACACATTTCTACTATGTACATGTGTGTGCTTGTTTTAAAGCTAACATTTTAACTGACAGAATTTAACTACAGTTGGCCCTCCACATTTCCTAGGGTTGGGGTGCAAGACCCTCACAAAAGTGGGGAAACTGCAAATATCAAAAAGTGTGTGTGTGTCTGTCTTTCTCTCTCTGTAGGAAGGAAGCCAAGTCATGGTGAGGAGAATGGGCATCCAGGGCCCAAACCAGGTCAGGAAAAGGAGAGGGAAGAGGGTAGGTTGGCGTGGTGGCCCTATGCTTCCTCTCTCTTGCCCATCTCTTTCCTTGGATGTGGGAAGACATTGGGAGAGGGCTTATGGTGATGAGAAATGTTGTGATCCATTGTTAGCTGGCCAAACAATCGCTGATGGAAGAGGAGGAAGACCAGAGGGGATTTTTTTAAAGGGCTGTGTGGCTTTATCAGGGCTGCTGAGAGGAACTGTTCTCCTGGAAAAGAAGCACTTGAGGTGATGGGTCAGAAGTTGGAGAAACTCATATATAATCACATCTGTGAAAGTGAAACCTGCAAATGTGGAGGGCTGACTGTAACAGCTATATTACACAAATATACTACTAACAGGTATATCTGCAGATTACATGCAGATCTACTTTTAGGAACATCTGCAAGTTTGCATGGAGGTATCCATGTCAGTGTGGTATAGTGGTTTGAGGTTGAACTACAGCTCTGAAGACCAGGGTTTGAATCCTCTCTCAGCCAGAGAAATTCACTGGATGACAGCGGGCAAATCACACTCTTTCAGCCTCAGGGGAAAGCAAAGGCAACCCCCTCCCAACAATTCTTGTGATAGGTTCCATCTTATGGTCACTGTATGTTGAAATAGCTTGAGGGCACAGAACAATCCATATGGTAGCTGTACTGAAACTGAAAAAAGTAGTATGAGCTTGGATTCATATCAATGAGTAGCTAATATCTAGCTGTCCTCCAGAAATCTCCAGCAGATCCTTTGCTTGCTTACATGTACACTACACAGAGGGGGTGAGGGCTAACTTAACTTCTGTTTCTCTTGCCTTGCGTTGCTTATCATGCTTTGTGGCTGCCCCACTCTCTTGCTGTTCTGTTTGCAGCTCCTTCTCTTTCTGCATGCAGTAAACCTCATAGCTGATGCTACTTTCCTCCTACAGGTGTATATTGAAGATGGACCATCACTGCCGTATCCTTCCACAGACCATTAGCATTATATTTAGGGAGTCAAGATATTGTCTTGCTTGGGTTGTCTCAGGAAACTTAGGTGTCCTTATGGAGAATATGAGATCATTAGAGATTAAATGGCTAAAGGAAGTAACCTGCTACATCAGAGAAGGATATCTGTATATCTTCTGTGAGGAACATTTCTCAGTTGAGATTATGGGGATAATCAGCTGCAATTAAGAGGAATTCCTATTTCAGACCTAAAGGGCAACAGTTCTGGGGCAGCATTGCTAATCCTTTGGCTTGCAGCACTTCTGCAGTACGTCTTTTTTGCCTGGTAGGTTTGGGCTTTAACGTGCATAAGAAGTTGCAGCCTATCATGGTGGCATAGACGGGTATTAGATTAACCCAGTTGCTTCTATCAGTGGAATTTTATGTGGGATCTCCAGGGTTGGCTTTCTGCCTGTGATTACTGACCTTTAACCCTACGAGATAGCATGGCTGAACAACTGTGTGGGGCACTACAACCATCGCTACTTCTTCTCCTTCATGCTCTTCATGACCATGGGCTGCATTTACAGCAGTGTCAGCGGCTGGGACATGTTCTGGGAGGCCTACGCTGCTATTGAGGTGAGGTTCCTTGTTGAGCTATGGCCTTTGTGGGTTATGGGGGTGGGCTGTCTTTGTTCAAGGAACAGGGCTCTCCCTTCTGGTCTTGACACCACCTGAGGTGCTGCCCTAGGTCAGAGAGAGGTATGTAGGCCAAGAATTGAGTGTGTATAACTGGCGGCCTCTTTTCCATCTGATAGAGAATCAAACTACTTGACAAGGAGAGACTGCACGTGACTGGCAATCAGGTGGGATATCTGCTCCTCTGCTGCTCAAGTCAGGGAATGGACAGAGCCTGGCATGGGAGCTTTGGTGCTTTGTCCCAGGAAAGAATCTACAGTAGTAGTTGCAATGGTTCGGATTCCCTTTCCCTGGAAGTAATTGCAACAGCTTAGATTCCTTTTCCTGGGTAGAAGTATTCCTTACCACCTTCTGCACAAGGAAATGCTGGAGCCCCATTTCAGCTAGCATGTGTTGTCCCATAGAGGTAAGGAAATACTTATTGAATTTTGGAAGGGATAGATGAGGAATAAGGGATTTGAGTACTGAGCCCCAGCACCCATGCTCTGTCCATCACTGATTCATGATCATTGAGGTCCTTGTCACTTAGAAGGTGTAGTCTTGTCTGCTGTGCTGCCCATCCATCCTTCCATCTGTTTTCCGCATCCTCCCTATTTGGGTCATAGCCACCTCTGCTATGTTCTTACCACTTATCATGACATTTGCTTTTTCTTGCAGACTTACTCTCAGACGCCACCACCCACTTTCTCCTTCCGCCAGCGAGCTTTCCACAAGAGTATAGTCTATGCCTGGGTCCTCTGCAGGTAACTGATCTGTTTGGTTGACAGTACCCATGGGGAAAGAGGAGTGTGAAAGACTGTCCAGATGGCTTTCAGAAAGCTGCCAAGTCAACTGTACTTAAAGCTTTTTCTGTTCTGTGTTCTGCCCTTTATCAAACTGAACAGCCCAGAGCCTTTCCCAACTGACACCCTCTGTGTTTACAAGTGATTTGTTCAGGCCTTCTCAGCTCTTTAGCATTTTGACAACCTTCCTTCTTCCATTTCCAGTTCAGTAGCCTTGGCTCTAGGTGCCCTCATGCTCTGGCATTCTGTCCTCATAACACGTGGTGAGACCAGCATTGAAAGACACATCAACCGCAAAGAAAGAAAAAGACTCCAGAGGAAGGGCAAGGTGAGAGGATGAACCGGGGGGGGGGCAAGGCAAAGTGACTAAGCCCATCTGATTAGTGCAACGGTCTCATCAAGGTCCCTTTATTTTATTGTGAGCAAAACAAGAGATTTGGAACAGAGCTTTTCCACCGTAACCCCTGCCCCCCAGCAGCTCTGGGAAAAATTACTGTGGAAGGCAGGAGCAAGGCAGGGTTAAATCTCAAAAGGAAGTTGGTGCTATCAAATACATGCAAGTTATGTGGGACTACAGGTCTCACAGTTCCCCAGCCAATATAGTCAGAGGTTACACTGGATGGGAGAACCTGGGAGCTCTAGTCCCAAGAAGTAACTCTTCCAGATTTGACTCTGTCATGCTCTTCAGTTTTGCATTTTCAGTGTGCTGTGCTCACTGTAATTGTTTCTAGATTACAAATACTGAGATAGGCTGTTTTCTTTTGATGAGTCTGCACTTATTTGGTCAGTTGAATAGTCGTATTCTTTGCCTTGTAGTTTGGCCTCTTCCAGTAGGGGCTGCTACACAGTACAGAAGAATACTGCTGGAATATGATTTTATTCTGTTTTCCCTTGGCTACAGATATTTCGAAATCCATACAGTTATGGTCCTTTGGGAAATTGGAAGGTTTTCCTGGGTGTGGAGACACAAAGGTAAGAAACTCTGGGAACAAGAGGAAATTGGTAAACACATCCTATGGTATAGCTAATAAACAAAGTGGCTGTAATTGACCCTTGATGGAGCAAGGCACTAAGCAAGTACTACTATGTTGTTCTGGATTCCATGGTAATGGTGTAGCCTCAGCGGTTTTTTGTATACTGCATCTTTCTACTTTTCAGATTATAAACAAGTTTCTGTATGGCACCCTGCATCCAGGTATCATATTGAAGGATCTGCTCTCTTCTAGGCACTGGGTTACTCGATTTCTGCTACCCTCTACCCATCCTCCCTATGGCAATGGCTTGAGTTGGGACACCCCACCCTGTGTAGCTGAACAGAAGACTCCTCTGTTAGCAATCTGAAATGGATAAAGAGCAGATTACACCTACTGATGGAAGACTTAACGGCCACAGATTGTTGTCATTGAAAAGCATAACAGAAAGTTCAGTCCCTGAAGTGACCTAGTCCACTCTTGCTGGATCATCTGAGGTGAACAGTTTACTGCAATAGCCTTAGGAGGAAAGCTGAAGAACCTCCAGCTGCAGGCAGCTGAGGTGAGACAAGGATGTCTTGCCCACATCTGTTTTGTGTTTCTGCACATAATTCCAGCCTCTCTAGGACAAAGTGGTGTCACTCCTAATGACAGAGGGAACTATCATCTCTCCAATTCTGGGAGGCTGGCTGACACGTCAGGGTCCTGCTGCTTTCCCTCTAAGAAGGCAGGATTTTTTTTTTTAAATAGAAATAAAAACTGTTTTTACTAAGTCTTGTCCATTCTTCTATGGGGAGAAATACCTGAGCAAGACAAACTGTGGGCTTCTGTCCCTATACCAATCTTCATACAACTTAAAGGACAAAATTACAACAAGTATGTCCAGGCAGTGTATAAATGAGATTTCTCCCTCACAGATAAATACTCAGGAGGCATCAGCTTCTGCCAAATCCCTTTATCGAGTCTGACCACAAATTACACTTGTAGGAGAGGTTCATGTTAGCTCCCTGAGATGGGAGGAAGATCTGATAGTGGACAAAGAACCTGTGTATTCACATGCAACCAATGGTGGTTCAGTAGAGCTATGGAGTGTGTGACTGTACAGAACTCTATAAACTAGCAATGTTTCATTACCAACACATGAAATTTAGCTACGTAAAAAGTTTAGAAATTTGAAGACACGTGTGCTGGTTTCCAGATGAGTTTAGAATTGGATTAAGGAACACATACACTACCATTAAGTACTTCTCACTTCCTTTGCAACCCACACAGGTCTTAAGTAGTGATTAAGACTCCTCTGGAGCCTTGGCATTTATTGCAAGTTAATTTAGTGTCTGTGATGAGTTTCAAAAATACTATGACTAAACATTTAAGAGCAGGAAGGGCTGTGTTCGTTCTGCCAGCAGCAATCTTTCCCAACCCTGGTTCGTGAGATCTTCGCAGAGGCAGTGCTGACCACAGAACTCTCTTGGTACAAACCATAAATTCAACTGCTTTCTACAGATAGACTGAAATAAGCAGCCCTTCCTTGCCAACATTCAGGCCTCTACCTCCAGACACCTCCAACTGTGTTTATCAGCATCTTATATTTAAAGGGTAGTTCCTGAACTAAACAATATGTTCATTCATGTGTCTACAAGGGTACCTTATACCATGTCTAAACTTGAAACTTGTACTGATAGCATTCTAACCATATAGCTATTTCTTATAAAGATCCCATGTGGAATCTGTCCCAGAAGCCTTGGTGGATTTCTGTACCTGCTAAACTCAGGACAGCTACTGCTTGGCACAGCAGCACTTATACAGGATAGTGCCAGGAAAGAACATATACTACAGATTTAACATTTTTGAACAGTAGTTGCCAACTGCTATGGCTAATTATATTTGGGCCTATATAGTAAAATGGTCTTTGGTTTGCTATATTTTTTTCCAAGCAATTCTGTAACATAATATAAAATAGTCAGAAGCTGTTGAATGTTTTCTTTTGAAACTTTAAAACTCCTACATCCCAACAATTCACCACTGCTAGAAAAGATCAATTATGCAAAAATGGATTTTGACTAAAACTGATGTGAATAGACACAGAACAGCTCCTCACAAGAGGCTGAGCTATTTTTGTGGATACACTTGTGGAATGTATGTTAGAAACGTAAGATTATAGTACTTAAACCGTATGGTGAAATGAAGGCCAACAGCAGTACTGATTTCCTCTACTGCTTTCCCTCCCACAAGATGCACCTTCTCCAGAGGCTGTTAGAAAACAGATTATTTATTCTTCTGACTCCACACACATAGTGTGCAAGGGTCCTGCCATCTCCATGCACTACCTTACTTCTGCAAGAACTGAGCTGGCTGTTGCATCCTATTAGATGTTGTTATTAGGAATGTGGCAGCGAATAAAAAGGTCCTCCACTTCTGCCCAAAGCCTTGCTGCTTTCAAGGAAATATAGGACCCATGATATCAAGGCATATAACTTGCCAGGTGAGACTGTCAATCATGATTCACCTTGTGCACCTTCACCTGCCAGGTGTCCCAAGCAGAAACCTGAAGAGCAAGAATACGGCATTATACTTCAACAACAGCAAAAAAACAAGTGAATAAAACTCTGAATCATTCATTCAATTGTTTGTTTTCCAGCTTCATGAGATCTATGATGCATGCTAGCTACCTGACTTTAAACAGTATGCATCGAGATACTGAATTATTTAAACAGCTATTTAAGAATAAGGAACACACTTTTCCACACTAGAAGTGGAAAGAAGTTTGGTTCCTGAATCACATATTTTGCTGTATTTTCCCCATCTGAGCAGCTTCAGTACTGGGACAGCCATTTTTATTGCACAGGAAGTGATCCAGAAATTGACCTCCTAGTCACTTCCTGTTGGGGAAAAAAAGTATTATAGTAGGCCCAAAGCACTCTCCCATCTTCACAGGGCATTTGGGGGCTAAAAATTGGGAGTGGGGTAAGTCCCCTAGGTAGCCAATGCATCCCTCTTCTACTTTGTTGTCATCTCTTCTTACCACTCTCCTCGAGCTGCCACAGCTTCTTTTCGTACCAGCCGTTTTTTGTCATCCAACGGTTTGGCTAGTGCCTTAATCACCCGTGGCTTGTACGGAAGTATCTAACGGTAAGAAGAAGAAAACAGAATTAATGGGGTTTTTACAGCTTCTGTTGGTGACAAGAGGAGAGAAAAAGATAAATGGCATAGTATGAATATAATGCCCAGAGGAAAGGACTGGCAAGTTATCATCCAAAGGCAGATCCACCACTTACCACTGGGGTGGGCAAGGAGGCAAGTGCATAGAGGCACTGAAGAGCAGCAATGCGGATTGCCTGCAACACAAAGATGGCAGGCACTTAGCTTTTAACACCAAAAAGAAAATACCATACCAGAAGGAAATGAGGGCGTAGCCAGCTGCACACCAAGAGGCTGACATACTACTTACCATAACAGGGCTGTCTGTCAGGCTCAGAAACTTGCCCACCAGTGTGTCTATATGCAGGCTCATGATATGAGGTGCATCAAGTAACAACGGTTGTAGACAGTGCAAAGTTGACAGCTGGACCACACGATCAGGACACGACAGAGCTTCCAACAACAGAGACAACAACTGTGGGAATAGGAAAGGAGGGAACATAATCTACTACTACATGCTCATCCAGACAAATCACCACTACTCAGAGTTGCTTGTACCTGACTCCTTGGCTACAAAGTCTACACTCACCGAAGGCAGCTCTGTCACCAGCACGGGCTTGGGCAGGTGGTTAAGGATGTGAGAAAGGGCTTTCAGATAATTTGATTTCATACCTGGGGAGAAGGGAAGGGTAAGTGTTCAGTTCTCTAGCCCAGATAACATTCTTGTGAAAAGGTTTTCTTTATACTTGAGGCTTAAACAGATTGTAACAGAGCCTATAATGAAAACTTCCTTCTGCTGTTAAAGAAAAGCAAACCCACTGTACCATTTCTGAAGAAACAATTACTGCAGAGGAAGCCAACTTAGGGTTGTGACCTTTCTTGCCTTCAGTCAGTGTCAGATAATTTGATAGGGCAAAATGTTTCACAGAAAGAAGCAGAAAAGTGCTTCTACTGCTTTTCTTCTTCTAAAAACAAAAAGATTAAGAGGTTCTTTTGGTTCTATATTTGTATAAGAGGTTAAAAAAAAGTAGGTCCAGCATATCAACGACCTAAATCCTACTGTTAGTCCTAACTGGAGTAGACCTATTAAATAAATTAATTTACCTATATATTAGCTCAACAATTTATTCAATGGGTCTAGCTCCAGCCAGTAGTAACCAAAAAAACCTCTGACCATCATGTAAGAATCCACGATATTGGCAGACAAGAAAGTTTAAAATTCAGAAGAAACTGAATGAGTTACATCAATTTAAACCAGGGGTTGGTAACTGTCAAAGGGTAAGGAGCCGTATTACCTCTGCCAGGAAACTATGGAGTGCCATCTACTCCAGCAAAATAAACACACACACACACACACACACACACACACACACACACAATCAATTTTGTTTGCCCAAAATATCCTCTGGGGACAGGGGCCATTTTCACTATGTTTTGGGGCCTCTGTGGGCCATTTTAGGCCCACGAGAGGCTTATTTTTAACAACAGAAAGCGAGTAGAAGTCACTTTCTGTTTTCAAAAAGTCCTCTCTTGGGTCCATATTGGCCCAGGATTGGGTCCAAAATGTGGTGGAAATATTCCCCAGAGGGCACCTGGGGGCAAAAATATTTTTCTGAGAAAGTGTTGCAAAAAATTGTACAAATTTTGTTCGATCCCTGAGGGATCCAGGAGGGCTCCAAATGTGGTAGAAATGCCATCTAGACATCCTAAAGGGCTTTGGGCAACATTTTGGAGGGGGGAAAAAACAGCAGGCCACAAAAATGGCCCTGATGGGCTGCACTTTGCCCACGTGATTTAAGTATAGTGTCAATTCTCTAATGCAGATGTTTTTATTAAAGAATGGGACTAAAGAACTTCTCACCAGGTTCAGCTGCATGGAACTGTTGCACCAACTGTGGCACACACTCTGTGAAGAAGCGCTGTCGGAACATGAGGCGCACCTCCGCATGGCAGCTCTTGCTCAGAACATCTGGAGAGTCAGCCATGAGCAATGCAAAGCCATCACTCACTCTAGAGCCAAGGACCGAATCCCCCAAAAGCATAAGCAGCTGTAGGGCAAAAGTACAAGAGCCATTAAAATGCAATAAGGGAGGAACATATTGGATTTCTTGATGATCTCAGTTCTTCCCTGAAGCTCACCTTGTCAGTTAGCTGAGTGCTTAGTGGGTGGTAGCGTAGCAGCAAAGCCTTGCAAACCTGCAAGGAAAGAATGAGAAACTAGACTCTGCATTACTAGCTGAGAGAATGGGGGGCGGGGCGGGCGGGAAATGACACACACTTACCCACAACAACAAAGTGAGAGCCTGGCTTTGATGGGGACCCTCATTCAAGCCTTGCTCCAGTTTGTTCATGGCCATTCCCAAAAGATGATCTAGCTGAGGCCCTGTTAAGAGGAGAGGCACAGTGACTGCCACTTGCTCTTGTGTATCTCCTTGTATCAATCAAGAGGGTTTCATCCAACTCTGATGTGTCAAAAGTACCAGAGCAATGCCTTATATATGATTTTTTATATATATAAAATCCAGTTATTACCTGTTGGGTGTTTGTTAACAAGACCTGCAAAACATTTGGCCGCAGCTGTGGCAGTGAAGGGGCAGTCACAGGAGCAGCTAAGAGCTAGGAGTTCATGCAGCAACCGGTCCTGCTGAGGAATTGGAACCTATCAACAAACAAGAAGGAAGGGAAGGCATGGAGGTAACTGCAAATCTTCAGGCAATCCTGTGGTTCCCAGCACTACTTGCCTAGGCACTAGATCTGTTATTTCAGCCACGTTGCCCCTGCAATCTCTCCCAGAACTCACATTTCTTGGCAATGAACAGACAAAAGCCATGAGGAGAGCAACAAGCCTTCTCTGGGCTGTCACTGGACACTGTCCATCCTGCAGAGGAGACACATCATCGTTTTCAGTACAGAGGCCATTTTGAAGCCTCTGACCATAACCTCCCCAAACACAGCAAAAGCAACATCCCATTCACCCAACATACCTGGAAAGGCTGGAAAGTGCTAGAAAAGCTGTTTCCGGGCAGGAAAGATAGGTCTCCATCTAGGAAGAGGGGTATCACTTTGGAGATGCTCTGGGTAGCCAGCCTGCCATGAACACACAAGGAAATAGTGGCAGGGACATTGTTTTACTGCACAATATGAAGCATCAAAGAATGTGTGAAAAGAGGGACTGGTAGCCCATCTCCCCACCAAAGAGCTAAAGTTATGCTGAAACCTGATCTTATCCAAAAGCACATGAAATAAGACACATTGTAGGAACAGAGATCAGGGAAAGGCAAGAAGTTACTCACTCTGGGCTTAAGTGCATACAGGCTGCACTGATGACTGGTACTATGGCTGATAAGGCTTCTTCTTTCAGTAGCGTCTTGCTTAGCATTGTGTGGGAATTCTCTGAGTGGCAAAAAAATGAGAATGAATGAGAACGAGAGGAGATAAGAGATTTCTTCCAAGGCAGGGGTAGCCATCCAGATATTTTTTGCCTACAACTCCCTAGCCAATGGTAAAGGATTATGAGACCTACGGTTTAGAAGTATCTGGAGGGCCACAGATGCCTACCCCTAAAGCATGCTTTTAATCTATCACTTGCATAATGATCATCTGAGAAAGAGGAGCTGGCACTACCTGGTCTGAATAAGTGAAGTTCATGCAAAATGAGAAGATAAGCCCAGAATATTCTAAAGAATGTATCTGGACACCCTCACTCCTCTCCCATTGATTGAGGGCTGTAAAGTACAAAATAAAAGCCATATCCATAATGTATTCAGTAAGTACAGTTCCACTTTAGCTGCAAGTACTGGTAGAATGCAGAGCGGGTCAGATCTGTGTCTATCTCTCTATGCCTTACCTTGCATAGCAGCCTGCACTGCTAAGCCTAATAAGCAGGTCACCACAGCCTGGTGAAAGTACCAATAACTCTCAGGATCTTGCTGACATTTCAATGCCACTTGCTGCAGGCTCTGGCACACAAACACCACAAACTGGGTCCCTGCTGGCATCTTGCCTACCAAAACAAGAATTTTTAAAAACAGTAATCCACAATATTAAAAAGCATTCTGGATAGGTCCATAGATATTTGAAAAACGACTAACACATTGTCTGTGTTTGAATGTTTGTATTATGCTCTGCTTAATAAGCTACGGTGCAAATAAGCCTTCTGGCTGAGTGAATGTCCATCTTATTCCTCCTCCACACAAGTGAAAAATAAAACCAGAAAATCTTCAATTAACTATAGCTCCATGTTTCATTCAGTTTGGGGAACTATACTTATTTCCTTGGAAACAAACTAAGATATTAAGCTGCATTTGCAGCTATGATCTCCAAAGCCATCACACTGTGGCAGCAGCAGGCTGTGATATCTAAACACTATACTAATCCCAGAGTTCGTAACAACAGACTATGCTCCTTCTGCTATGGGGCTGAAAGATTACCAAGTCCAAATTGCTTCTGTGTAAGAGTCCACTCCTGTTAACAGGAGATGGGCAAGGTGAAGACTGAAGGCTGCCTGCAGCCCTCAAGTTACTTTTAAATGGCCCTCAGAACCCTCCAGGAAGTTAAAAAAAAAGGACCCTAGAGGCATTTCCACAATGTTTGCCTCCCATCATAGGTTAAAAATGCCCTCCAGGAGGTGTATATTAGGTGTTTCAAGCTAATTCAAGCTCAAAAGACAACTTTTTTGATTTTTTTTTTACTTCTATTCATTTACTGATGTTAAAAAAACGCCTCTCCTGGACCTAAAATGGCCCAGGAATGCCTAAAAACCTGGAGGAAATAACATGCCTTCAGAGGCATTTGTGAATAATTTTTAAAACCATTTTTTTCCAGAACGTGTAGTGGGGGGATATTGCCCTTCAAGATCCTTGGTGGGGGGGAAATACAGCCCTCTAACCTTCCACAGTTGCCCACCCCTGCTCTAACACAAATACAGAACTTTTGCAATCATTAGATAACCAGCCCCACTCCCACGCAAAAACTCTGTTATTTTATCACATACAACTCTTACATTACCTTTCTGAACCTGCTGGAACTGCTGCAGAAGGACTGGAACAGTCTCTCTCACTATGCTAGGGTGGGTGGACACTGCTGCCAGAGCTTTCAAGTAATGTTCCTGCTGGGGTGGATTGTTATCCTCCAGAACGTCTGAAATTAACAAGCACAATGGATAAATGGGGAGTCTGTCCAAAATGCAGGGCAGTGAGGCAAGAAAGGCTAGCCACAAAAATTAAATTCTCCTCACTTTAACTTCAAATTGCAGCTAGGAATAGCATAGACACAGGTTAAAGCCACCTGCAACAACTTGGTTGCATATTCTAGGTACAGTATAGTTAGAATCTGTTTACATATACTGAACTCTTCAACACATATGCTTATTAAGATAATATAGAGAAGGGAAGTCTACACTTGCACAACACGTACTCCATTTACATGCTGTACCTGACTGCAGTTCTTCTGAAAGCTTCTGTACAAAGCACTGGCTGAAGGCCTCTGGATAGAGAGGAGCCAGGGTACCAGCAGCCTCCATTGCTGCCACACTGTAGGAGTAAAGAAGAGGGCAATTAAGAACTTGCACTTACTGCCACAACCAGAACTCTTTCAACAGTGTCCTGATTTTTGAAACGAATATTGTGTTGTGTACATGCTAGATTTTACAAGACTTTATTGCTCTGCTTATTCCTTTGGACAAAAGCACAGGACAGGCAGTGATGCAAGCTTCCTGGACTTTTCCTTAACTCATTCCAGCTGGGTTTGCCTCAGAACAGTTAGAAGATGGTGGAGTTGCTTACAACAATGGACTGACTATGGAAAGGTATCACTGAGTCTGTCTGGGAGTCGTCCTGTGACATAAGTTTGAATTCACAGCATGCTGACTGGGTGGTTTAGGACAGACTGAGAACAGTTGAAAATTTAACAAAACTGAGGAGACATAACAAATTGGATGGTAAAACTGAAAACCGGTATCTAAAGATAAAGTGTAAAATTAAGCTGTAATGTTTCTTACAGGAATGCAAATGTTTTTACAGAAGAATGTTTATCTATGCTACTAGCAGGTGACTCAAGTGAGTATGTGCTTAGAGAAAAGGACATGAAATGCACACACATGTTAGAACCAAATATATTAAACTGAAGGATGTTTTTATAAGAGCGCAAGAACCCAATGCTTTAAAAAAAACCAATTAATCACAAACATGGGATCAAAATGGCTCTCTGTGTATAAATCTTAGCTGATCAGAGTAAAGAAATCTCAAATATTTCTATTTTGAATTAAGCAAGAAGTTATGAGATTAGACATCAATGATGCAATTCTTTCAGTTTACAATTTATAGGTAATACGTTAATAAAATGCAAAAATCTGTGTAGCAGTATGGAAGACAGGGGTGGGAATATTTTTCCCCCTCAAGGGCTGAATTTATATTAGCAAAGCAAATCAAGAGCAAGCAGTAAGAAAAGGGCATCCCACAGTTGGTATACAGTCTGATGCTACTGCCTGGACCCTACGCAAAAGATACTCTATTATATTCATGTGTATACACACACAGCAATCCTTCGCCACTGCCATTGGGCTGTTAAAAAAAACCCTTCCATCAGCATGAATTAAGATATTTTAAAAACTCACTATAGTAGAGGAGGTGCTGGAGTGATGTCGCAATGCCAAATAAAGGATGGTTAACCCTACCTTTCCCAGTTATGTCCTCTCTGGCAAATTTTCCATTGCATTTATGCTCACATAAGGAGGTTTTTTCAAAGTCTCACTGCAGCACAGGTGGGCAAGGGAGAAATCCCTCAACTACAAACATTGATCAGAGATACCAGAAGGAAGCACGTGGCACAAATGGGAACCACCTACAGGCCACAACAATGCTACTGGCCAAAGTTCCTCAGATCTGATGATAAAGATCAACAGCAAGAGAGCTCTGGTAAGCTCAAGTGCCTGCTGCTTCTCCTGTTCTGACAGAGGGCCTTTATCCCACCTGATCTGGGAATCCTCCTCATGCAAGATGAATTGTATAAGTTGGTTTACAAGCATCTCCACATCTGGTGGCGCTAGGAACCCTGAAACAGAAAAGAGAGATTGAACCACAAGAACTTTTCTTTTTCATGCACCAGAACTCTGACAGTTTTATCATATTGCACTCCACTTCCTTGAAAACATGGAGAGCCCATATAGCATAAACTTATGCAAAATGGGACTGAATGGCACCTAAACAGAGATCAAACTTCTGCCTGCACACAAATAACAAATCAGCTTGTATTCTAGAATAATATGTGCACAGTAGTATCCAAGGAATCCATTCCCAGCTTCCTGGGGGTACCACAGAACCTCACATACCTTGCAGTGACCCTAAAAAGGTAAGAGCCCGGATCCCAACCAGCTGAAGTTGCACATTGGGCTCAGAAACTGCAGAGAATACCATGGAACACAGAGATGCTTTGGAGAGAAGCAGCGGACTCTTGTCTGCCAAAAAGAGATACAAATACTGTGTAAGGAGCCTGAGAGTCTCAAGCACTAATAGCCAATGATCACAAGGAATCTGCAGGAACAGTACAATAATGATGATCTTCCATTCCTTTTCATGCATCTGAGAGGACTGCAAGATGAATTATATTTGTTCATTTGTTTATTTGTAGCATTTGTTTATTCTCTGTTAACTTGCCAGGGTCCCCAAGGTGGTGTACAGTGGATTGAAAACATTAAATACATGACTAAAATCAATTCAAAACAAATTAAAACTCTTCCTTAAAAACAGCCAATTAAAAAACAAGCTAAAAAGAGCTGGCCACAATTTTAAGAACCAAGGGCCAAGTGAAATGGCATTGTCTTTGCTGTATAGCAGTAACTCATAAGAGATGGAGCCAACCTGACCTCCTTTGGAAGGAAGTTCCACACTTGGGGTGCTGCTGCTACAGAGAATGCCCTGTCAAGTCTATCCACCAGCCTAGCCTCACATGGGATGGGATGCGCAACAGAGCCTCTGTTGAGGAGCCAAGATTTCAGGCAGGCTCCTTTATGAGGAGGTAGTCTTTCAGACAGGTAATATCTCCATTAGATAATGGAGAAATGATAACTTCTTAACCTCTTTTCAACTGTCAGAAAGACAGAATTCCTGACACAGGACAATAGTTTTCAAAGGTTACTTAGCTGGAATCACACTGTCACCCAAAGCCCTGTGAATACTGTCTCTGCTCCAGTGGCCCAGAGACTAAAGTCCCATGAAGCCTTTGGATCTGACCCATAGCTTCCCCTATGGAACAATCAGACTTAGGAAAAAGATTACAATCATGTAAATAGGACCTTTTCTCTAAGATCAACTGCCATAAGAAGAGGTATGGAGTAATAAAAGAGAGGATGAAGCAAGAGAAAAAAACAAAAAAGAGAAAGACAAGGGCAGAAGATTTCAATAAATACATATTGGTTAGTTTACTGTAAATAGGTAAGTGTGAATAAAGAGTATATGCTTGGGTAGATGGATGGCCACTTCTGCCACGTGGCCCTTGAGATGTTCTTTATGAGGGAAGACGGGCTTCTGGCTGAAAAGGTATCTCACCCTGTTCTACCTGTTCAGTGAGAACCATGCCCCAAGGGATTTTGGTTTCAGAACTTTTAGACAACTTCCAAATAGACATTTTCTAAGAATTCTTTCAGAAATTGCTGGGGTTAGAAATTTCTCTAAAGAAAATGTCCCGTCAAATAAATTTTTCTTTAAATGCAAAGGGTAACATTTACAGTAAGGAGGGAATATAAGGGGAAGAAAAAAAATTATTATTAATCAAGGTAGAATACAACAACAAAAAGAGATTTCACAAGAAGGAGGTTTAGTATAAGAAATAAATAAAAGAGTTTGGAGTGGAGAAAACGTGAAACAAGGATAGGAAGAAGGGGAGAGGGAGAGAAGGGGGAAGAGTGGGAGGGTGGGGAAATGGTTATACAAAGGGAAGGGAAGGGGGAGGGGAGGGGAGGGAGGGGGAGGATAGGGAGGGAGAGAAAAAGAGGGATTGAATACATAAAATAATGAGAAGCATTCGATAACAATGTCTGGAAAGAACAAATAGAGGACTTATGTAAGAATGATGTACAACACGAAACAATTACATGTATTGTGTATAAACTCCCTTGTTTTTATAAAGAAAAAGATATTTTTCTTTACAGTTTCTCTCTTCTCTTTCATTATAAATATTCTTTGCCCCATCCCTTACTCCAGAGGTGATGGAGTACAGCTCATGGTTGCATGTGACCTCAACATTCCCTCCAACATCAAAAGAAAAACTATTTAAAATATTTATACGAAAACAAAACAAAACACCAGTTTCATAATCTTTTTGTCTACTCTAGGTCATTTTAGGTCCAAAAGAAACCTTTTTTGCAACTTGAAATCAACCAGAAGTTGATTTCTGGTTGGAAAAACGGTGTTTCCTGAATCTAAAATGTTGGGGGCAGGTAATGCAAAAATGTGGCAAACTGCCCAGCATGCCCGCCCAGGGACATGGGAGGATCAAGGCAGCAAAATATAAAAACATTCTAGAGGGCATACAACAGGGGGAGAGCACCCCCAATGTGGTCCTCCAGCCCCTGGCTCACTCCTACCCTACCCCCAGACATGGCACATTCCTAGTTCAATGAATAAAGACACAACTCTGGACAAGCTAGGAGCATTCTAGCCTTAAGCTGATACTGAGAAGCAGTCTTGCGAGTAGAATATCCTAATACTAGAAGTCTCTCTTGCCCTAGGAAGTAAAAAAGAATCCTCTCACCTTCCTCTTCAGGATCCCACTTTTGCCGCAGCTCCAAGAAACCAAGCAGCACTTCCAAGATGGTCCTGTGCTGGCTACTCTACAAGAGATCAAGAGAACACAGGATGGGCTAGAGAGATCCAGAACACTTTCTAAGAGGACAACTATAACCTGCAGGCTATTGCCATACATGGGATTCTAGCCTGATCATATATTTCAGGTAGTGGTAGAAGAATGTCCCACTAAACTTCTTCTAATACAGAACTTGGACTGCCCACCACTATTGTCACTGCTCTTCAACACACGTGGGTTCTATTCCCATTTGTCCTCACCTGCACATGTTTGGTGTACTCTTCCACCAGCAAGGGAAGTACGCTACTTGTAATCTGGTAATAAGCCCGCAAAGAGCCCCCTGCTGCTGCCTGCAAAAGCTTGGCACTTGGCCACACCAGTTTCATGTCAGGCTCACAAAGATGGTGTCTGCAATCTGAAATAAACAAGACTACTTGGAAGAAACAGCAAGGTTCTGCTAAAATCCTACCAAGAAACAACAGGGTTTTATCCCACCATACTAGGGACTGCTGAGAGCATCAGAACCTATTCTCTGTGCCTTCCTCCCCATCTGCTTCAGACAACTTTCATCCCTTTCTACAGTGCTGTACGTCAATTAATGGTGCAACAGGACAGGCCCTTCCCTCTAGGAGGCTGCTCACTTCCTGTGAATAGCATGTTACAAAGAAAAAATTGAATGCTTTTCACAGGATTGGAAAGTGACTTGAAAAGGTAGGCCACTCCAGGGATTACCTTGAAGAACGCCTCTAAGAAATGAATCAAGAAGATCCTCATCATCAGAATTGAGCACCATGCGGGACAAACAGGTTGACAGAGCACACAATGCTGACAGACCTTCTGCTTCAATTTTCTCACTTGCTGTCTGGAACACCTGCAGCAGGATAAAGAATATGGACGATGGAACAAGCCTGTCTTCTGCTGTTCCACAGACTAGGACATGGAGCAATGGCTTCAAACTTCAAGAAAAGAGCTTCCATCAGCAAAAACTTCCTGACGGTAAGAGCAATTTGGCAGTGGAATATGCTGCCTTGGAATGTAGTGCAGTCTCCTTTTTCGGAAGTTTTTAAACAGAGGCTGGATGGCCATCTGTCAGGAATGTTTTGATGGTGTATTCCTGCATAGCAGTGGGTTGGACTTAGTGGATTTCCACACTGGATTGTTATAGTGCTATTATTCCACTTTCAACCTCCTATGGAATTCTGGGGTTTGCAGTTTAAGGAGGGGCCTTTAGGATTCTCAGCCAGAGAGCTCTTCGGCCTCAGTAAACTACAAACTCCAGAATTCCCAAGGAGGTTGAAAGTGGAATAAAAGCACTATAACAGTGCAGTGCGGAAAGGTCCTTAGTGCTCTTTGTGGTCTCTTCCAACTCTATGATTCTAAGAATCCACTATACACTGAAACAGAAACTTGATTTTATCAAAATGGATGCAGTGCCACTGCAAGACTCAATGTTTCAAAAAAAAAAAAAGTCCATATGCCATAAACTAAAATGAACAGGTTGCTTACCTGTAACTGTGGTTCTTCGAGTGGTCATCTGTGCCATCATACACTAGGAGCTTTAGCGCCTGCGCGGTAGCGTTCGGAAACTTCTAGAGCTTGTTCGCTTGGCGGGAACCCCTCCCCCACGCCGGTACTGCGCATGCTCCTCCCGCCGAGCAACGGTCTCTCCTCAGTTCTGTCGTCCGCCATAGAACCTACAGGGACCTGAGAAAGAGGGGAGGAAGGGCGGGTGTGTATGATGGCACAGATGACCACTCGAAGAACCACAGTTACAGGTAAGCAACCTGTTCTTCTTCTTCGTGGTCTCTGTGCCTTCATACACTAGGAGACTGTGTAGCTTACCGGTCGGACGGCGGGTCAGGTCCTACAGCACGGAAGCCAACACCTCACGTCCAAACCGGGCATCTCTGCGCGACCGGCAGTCGAGCCTGTAGTGGCGCACGAAGGTCGATGGTTGGGACCAGGTCGCCACACGGCAGAGTTCATGCAGGTCAACTCCTCGCAGGAGGGCCGCAGAAGTAGCCACCGCTCTGGTGGAGTGGGCTCGAAGCAGGACTGGCGGAGGCTTCCTCGCGAGCTCATACGCCAGTTGAATAGTCTGTACCACCCACTTGGAGAAGCGCTGAGTGGACACTTTAAGGCCCTTCCGACGTCGCCCATAGCAAACGAAGAGATGCGGCGTCTGTCGGAAGGAAGCAGTCCTGTCCATGTAGAAGGCCACGGCCCGACGCACGTCCAGGGAGTGGAGGGACCGCTCCAACGGTGTCGTCGGGTTCGGGAAGAAGGCAGGCAGGATGATGTCCTGGTTGAGATGGAAACTGGACACCACCTTAGGCAGGAACGAGATGTCAGGTCTCAGGACCACCTTGTCTCTGTGGAAGACCGTGAAGGGCTCATCGGATCGAAGAGCTGTGATCTCACCCGCTCGCCTCGCTGAGGTCACCGCTACCAAGAAGGCAGTTTTCATGGTCAGGAGCCTATCATCCGAGGTCGCCATCGGCTCGAAGGGCGGCTTTGTCAGCTGCGAGAGCACCAGCGAGAGGGACCACGGCGGTAGCGGCGGTGATACCGGCGGGTAGAGATGATGAAGTCCTTTCAGGAACCGCTTAACGGTATCGTTCCTGAAGAAGGTCGAGGCAGCCGATCGTGGCGGTTGGTATGCCACGATCGCGGAGAGATACACCTTCAGGGATGGAAACGCCAGCCCCTGTTGCCGGAGGTGCAGGAGGAAATGCAGGACGGTAGAGAGCCCCGCGGGCGATACCGGCTCACTCCTCTCGTTAGCGAAGGTCAGGAAGCGTCGCCATTTATATTGATAGTTGCGACGGGTGGATTCCTTCCTGGCCGCGACGAGGACGGTACCGAGCACGGGATCGTCTAGTGCGATATCCTCTAGGCATGGAGGGCCAGGCGTGGCAGGTCCGGATGGAGGACTCGGCCGCCGGAGTGGGAGAGCAGGTCCGGTGTCGGTGGCAACCGGAGCAGGTCGTCTCGTGCGGCTTGTAGCAGGGGTGCGAACCAATGTTGCCTCGGCCAGTACGGGGCTACCAGGATCGCGTCGGCTCGGTCGGCGAGGATCTTCGATATCGTCCGGCCGAGCAGCGGGAACGGCGGGAACGCGTAGAGGAGTTCCCCGGTCCACGGAAACTGGAAAGCGTCCCCGATGGAGGCACGATCGTGGCCCGCTCTGGAACAGAATCGGCGACACTTCGCGTTTTCCCTGGTCACGAAGAGGTCGATCGATGGTTCGCCCCAGCGGTCCCGAATCAGTCTGAACGCCTCTCCGGAGAGAGACCATTCGTGATGGGATGAGGTGTCCCTGCTGAGGGCGTCTGCCGTGGTGTTCTCCTGCCCGGCCAGGTGAACTGCCACGGGATGCGTATGCAGGCGAATGCACCATTCCCACAAGTCGAGTGCAATGTTGAGCAGGGTTGTGGAGTGAGTCCCTCCTTGTCTGTTGATGTAACAGACGGCGGTGGTATTGTCCGTCAGAACCAGGACCGTCCGCCCCGCCACGACGTGGCGGAACGCCCGTAGCGCTTTCAAGACGGCGAGCAGCTCCAGCGCGTTGATATGGAGAGCGGTCTCGTCGTCGGTCCATCTGTCGCGGACTCTGAGATCGCCGCACTGGGCACCCCATCCATACAGGGAGGCGTCGGTCGTTACCGTCACCTTCGGTGTCGGCTGTTGGAAAGGCATCCCTGACATGAGATTGCGTCGCGACTGCCACCATCGGAGGGATGAGCGGACGTCTTCCGGCAGCTGCAGTCGGAGTGTCTGTTCGTCTCGCAGGGGGTCGAATATGCGGACGAACCAGTGTTGAAGAGGTCTGCTCTCAGCCTGGCGAGATATGTCACAGCGGTCATCGCAGCCATGTAGCCCAAGAGCTGCTGGACGCTTCTCGCAGATAACGTCGGGGCCGTACGAGCGTGAGCGGCGGCCCAGATCAGGGTCTGGGCTCGAGACTCTGGTAGGTACGCCCTGGCGGAGGTCGAGTCGAGCGTCGCCCCGATGAAGTCCAAGATCCTCGCCGGCTCGAGGTGGGACTTCTTCGGATTCACCCGTAGACCAAGGCGGGTCAGGAGTGACAACGTCATGTGGACGTCGTGGTAAAGTCTCTGTTTGCAGGACGCTACCAACAGACAATCGTCGAGGTAAGGGAAGACAGAAGCACCCTTCGTCCGCAGGAAGGATACCACCGGGGCCATGCACTTGGTGAAGACCCTTGGGGCAGTCGAGAGTCCGAACGGCAGCACCTTGTACTGGTAACAGGTGTCGTCGACCGCGAAGCGGAGGTACCGTCTGTGCTGCGGGCGAATGGCGATATGGAAGTATGCGTCTCGGAGATCGATGGAGGCGAACCAGTCCCCTCGATGTAGGAAGGGCAGGATTGACGGTATCGTGACCATCTTGAACCTTTTGGGGCGGATGTAGTAGTTCACCCCTCTGAGGTCTAGGATCGGCCGGAGGGTACCGTCGGCTTTCGGTACCGTGAAGTACCTGGAGAAGAAGCCGGTGGTCTTGGCTTCTTGCGGGAGCTGCTCGATCGCCCCTTTCTGGAGGAGGGACTGGATCTCTTCCAGGAGGGCCGGACTCGACGGCGTGGAATAGTAAGCGCCTCGAGGAGGAATATCGAGAAACTCGATGGCGTAGCCAAGACGGACGATGGAAAGCACCCAAGAGTCCGTAGTGACACATTGCCACTCCGCGAGATGTCGAGCCAGAGTCGGTCGGTCTCCGAGCGCTGATGGTAGGCTGAAGAGTGGGTATTGGTAGGTCCTGCCAGGCACATCAAAACCGAGACTTTGTCTCGGAGGAGGACTTCTTGGACGAAGCCGGGCGTCGTCTAATCGTGCGTCTGGCCGATGAGCCAGAGGATGGTCTCGACTGTCCAGACTGGGCCGAACGCTGGAACGATGAGGTGGAAGATCGTCGCCAGGATGGGCGGAAGGTGGAGGCCCTGCGGGCTTGCGTGGCCGGCTGTAGCCCGATCTTCTTGGCGGTCAGCCTCGTCTTAACGAGATTGTCCAAAGCTTCGTCGGTGGACGAATTGAATAGGCCCTCACCGTCGAAGGGGAGATCTTCAATCCTCCTTCTGGTGTCCTCCTGGATGTCGGCCGGCCGCAGCCAAGCATGGCGGCGCAGGCCGATGGATCCCGCCATGACCCGGGAGGCAATCTCCACTGCGTGCCTGGAGGAGGCCATCTGCTGCCGAGCGATGGAGATGGCCTCGTTGAAGATCACGGAGGAGGCTTGGCGGATGTCCTCCGGTACCGCCTCCATCGCCGGTTGCAGGCGATCGAGCACCTTTTTCAGGTATGCCGCGAGGCAAGCCTGAGTGTTGGACAGCCTGATCTGCAAGGAGGCGGCGGAATAGAACCTTCTTGCATAGGCGTCCAACTTCCTGCCCTCTTTGTCCGGCGGGGTGGTGTGTTGCCTGCCGGAGCCTTTCGTCTGTGCCGACTCGACCACCACAGAGTTCGGTGCAGGGTGATTAAAGAGATAACCGGCGTTATCCTTCTGCACCCTGTAGAGGTGTTCCAGCCGCTGCGGTATCGGCTGAGCCGAGGCCCGCCTATCCCAGGCGGCCTTCACCAGTCTGGATACCCGGGGCAGGAGAGGCAGCGGGGCCATGGCAGGTTGCTTCCCTTCAAAGACGGAGAAGACTGGATCGTCGTCCTCCGGCTCCGCATCGGCGATCTTCAGGCCGAGGGTAGTAGCCATGCGGAGCAGCATCGCAGAGAACTGGTGGACGTCCTCTGGAGCAGAATCTGGGATCGGGTCCCCGAATCCCAGCGGAGGAGACTCCTGGGAGGCCGCCTCAGACACCTCTGATTCCGCACTCGAGTCGTACGACTCTGAGGTCGGTGAGTCCTCTCGCCGCTCGCTTTCCGGCTCCTTCGCAGTCGCCACAGGTTTTGCCTTCCTAGGCTTCTCTGCAGCCGGGGCGGTGGTAGTAGCAGCGTCCCGCTTGGGCTGGCTGACCACTGACTTCACCTTCTTAGTGGTGACAGGGGTAGTCTGGCAGGCTGACGTCGTTGTAGCCCGCTCAGTCACCACCGACTCCGTAGGGCGCGTCGCCGTTGCCGTGACCCTAGGAGGTGGCGATATCGCCCGATACCGAGGTGAAGGCTCCCTCGCCCTATGGTATCGAGGAGAGGGAGAGCGGCTGAAGGAGCGGCGGTCCGACGGAGATCGGCTTCAGTGTCGACGGTACCGAGCCTCGTCCCCTCTAGGCGAGCGCGATTCGCGCTGTCGACGAGGTGACCGGGACCTCTGGAAGGTCTCCCAGCGACTCGGGCCACGATGGTACCGATCCCGGTACGATGGCGAATGTGACCGATAAGAGGTCGGGCGCTCTCTCCATTCAGATTCCCTCGCGTACCTGGCCACGTAGGACGCCGAGGTGTATCTGGAGGCAGACGAGCGAGGTTGTTCCTCTCTTGTCTCCCTAGGAGGCGGCGAGGCCACCGGACGCTCGGAAGAGCGGGACCGGGACCGGAAGGAGGTCGAACGCCGCTCCGGAGAAGCAGAGGGCTCTCTCTGCTGCAGGTCGGCCGACCTGCGACGGCTAGGAGGGCGGTGGCGCTCCTCCACCAGGGTTGGAGGGTCTGCCACAGGCGAGTCCGGGCGCTGTTGGGGAACGTCCTCGATCTCATCATCTGAGAGATCGACGGACTTGCCTCGCCCTTTGGAAGGCTGCTGAGTAGGAGGAGGAGTAGGAGGTTGAACGTCCCCAGCCGGGGAGCGCTTCTTCTCCTTCTTCTTCTTCTTCCTCCTTCTCCTTGCCCTTGCCTCCGTCTGGAGCAGGGCGCTTTTTAGCAGGCGTCTCCGTCAGGGGAGCCTCAGCCTTCCTCGCCGTCGAGGATCCTTTCGCTGACTTGGCAGCCGCCGACAGCTTCGGGATCCTCGGTAACGCCGAGATCGGCGTTTTCGCCGGTACCGAGCCCGATACCGACGAGGTGGACGGAACGGCAGCCGCCGATACCGTCGATGGCGTGGTCGTCTTCTTGTCGGCCATCTTGGAAGTGGAGGTCTCGTCTATCGCCCGCAGAGACTGTTCCCAACAATAAGACTTAAGTCTCGCGGACCGGTTGCGGAGAGTTTGGGGAGTAAAATCCCGGCAAATTGGGCAAGTCCGAATGTTGTGGGACTCACCCAAACAGAAAAGACACTCCTTGTGGCCGTCGTTGAGGGCAACTTTGCGCCCGCAGGACACGCACTTCTTGAAGAGCGCGGACATAAGACGAAGAACGCCAAACTGCGAAAGTCCGAAAAGACCAAAAGCCGAAGAGGGAGTCCGAAAGAGAGGTCAGAGACAGTCCAAAAGTCCGTAAAACCGTGAAAACAGCAAGCCAAGCACAAAAGTGAGAGGAACAAACCAAAGAACCTTCCGTACGCGACGGCGGACGAGAAAGAACTGAGGAGAGACCGTTGCTCGGCGGGAGGAGCATGCGCAGTACCGGCGTGGGGGAGGGGTTCCCGCCAAGCGAACAAGCTCTAGAAGTTTCCGAACGCTACCGCGCAGGCGCTAAAGCTCCTAGTGTATGAAGGCACAGAGACCACGAAGAAGAACCTCCTTTTTCCTCTTTTCTCTTAACAGTGTCTTCAAACATTAAACCACCTCAACACTTTACCACAGTAACTGTATAATATTTGAAGTGGCTCTTCGAATAACAGCCCCGCCCTCTCAAAACAAGATAGAATAGGAACAAGGTCTGGATGTCCTTTCTGAGAAACCCAGAACATCCTTCTTTTGGAACATTTATTCTTACCTCCCTACGCAAGGATGACCAGAGGCTGGGTAGGAATTCCTTCAGCTCTTTCTGTCCATAAATTGTGCAAGCAGCACTCTATAAGGAAACCACAGAGATGTTACAGTGAAGTAATTGCAGTTGAAAAGCTGCAGTATCTGGAAAAAAATAACAAACACCACTCCTTGAGTCAGCATGAATGATAAGCAAACCTCAGCGTAGGGATGGTGAACAAAGCTTGACCCCTGCATTGGGGAAAAGTACAGATACACAGAGGATTATATAACAACCTCAACTAACCATTGGTTATCTTCATTCAATGCTCTTACCAGGGTTTGCAGGGAGTCCAGCTTGGCACTTTGTACATCAGAGTCCATTTTCTCAATGAGTAAAGGAAGTAGGAACTGTGAGAGGGAAAAGGTGGTAAAAGCCTCAGCATACTTTGGGAGTAGAAGAGTTGTCTGAGGTCCAGACCATTTGATATAAACAATACAAAGCCTACAGAAACACATAGTTCCACAACTTTCTGACTTTACTGTAATCCAAGAAGAGGCAAAATGCAATCACCAAGGCAACAATCTGCAAGAGGCATCCAAGGTCTGAAAGTAGAAGTCTGAAAGACTAGTATGTAGGAAATTCAGGACTAGAAATGAGTCAAGTGAAAGAAACCTATTCCCCCACACTTGCTCAAATAATATCAAACCTGACATCAACAGACTTGAGTCTTAAAATTAGTAGTAATTATCTCTACAATACTTGGATTAAATGCATTTTCTTCAGCTATGATAATATCTGCAATGTTCGTAATATGAACATCTACCCTTGCTGTTCAACAGATTGATCAGCTCAGTACCTTCAACACAAGAAGAGAAAGCCCATAGGGCCATGGAACATGCATGAATCAGGCACCCTAGCTGTCCTACCTCTGCAAAAACAGGAGTGGAGGTCAGCACTGCCCGCAGGTTGATAATCAAGTCTCCTCTCTGGATTCCATGAGGATCATTGGGGGGCTGCAAGAGAATCAGATACTGAAAATTATATTCATGGAAGCCTCCATCTTTCAGTAAAGACTTCCATAAAAATACTCCTGACTCCATGCATTAAACAAACCATCCTGCTGTGCAACTGTATCTTAGCAAGGGAACTGGTTAGAAGTAAAGAAAGGACATATCGCCAAATTAACTCACTCACAGGGTTAAAATCGATGGGGAAGTAGCAGGAAGTCACTTCAAACAATTCCTCTGCAAAGGGCCCTGCAAAGTTAAAAAAACAGTAGTATGAGCCTGTTGAGTGGCTAACTCTGCCAAACACAAATTTAGGCTACTTCAAAGCAAGAGGGCAAAGGCTGACTTGACCCATTTGTAATCTCTCTTGATGCCACCATTTTGACAGGCCACAAAGCAAAAGGAAAATTAGTCCTGGGGCTTGACACCAGACACCCTGAAGTTCTGGTTCAAAAGTTCCTAAGCTAAGTATGCCTCAATAGGCTTCCCAGGCTCAAGGGTTATTGTATCAGTTGGCATCCTCAAATGCAGCAGGTATTGTAAGAAGACCAACTAACCCACCACCATAAGCTCTCCCATTTTATGATGTGGCTGACAAAGACTTGGACTTACCTATTGCATAGCCCTTTACAATTATATCTCGTACAATCTGGAAAGCTATTAAGAGGTTGCGTGGGTCTTTCTCTCCATCCATTACCTGGATGAAGCCAAAGGTGAAATCGGCACCCAAACTTTTCAGTTCTGTGGGAGAAAGGAACTGATAAACAAGTTTCCAGAGTTTACAAATAGGATGTCTGATACACTTCTTTTCAAAACTAACACACCCCTGACTTACCTGCCTCTCGGCTGCTCATGAAGTTAGTGATAATACTATAGACTGTATGGCGATCCAGCTGCAGCAAAGACTAGAAGATGAGAAAAGCACAACGGGATATATAGCAATATTACACAAATGCCATTTATATTTTAGAGATTCATATTTTTGTTACTATCTTTCCCAATTCATTTTTTATTACTTTTATTCTATCATAATTTCATACTCTGCTGTTAGGCACCTAATTTGATAGAAAGGTAACCACACTACACTAAAGGGAAGACAGAGCTCTCTCCCATACTCACACTCTGCAGAAGGCCAGGAATAATCAACAACCCATAACACCTCCCCTTTATTTTTAGTTTGAGAGTGGATATAAATAATGTTCTGTCCCATGTAAAACACAAGGTACCTCTTGGCATGATATGAATGTATACATCAGAACTTGTAAAAATCTTGTAGAACTTCAGATTTAACCCAAAGGTTCATCTTCTCTATCCCAACTGCCTTGTCAAATAAGAACATTATTCTTGTTGGAAGTTAAGGTAATGATTTGCCAAAGAGTATGGAGAAGACAGATTTGAATCAGTTTTAAAGCATTCAATATATCCAGTTCTAAAGCCATGTTGCATTACATATATCAGAGTTCATGCAGGAGCACTGTTGCCCAATAAAAAGGTATGAAAACAAAAGTGTAATTTACATGGGGGAAATTCATAAATAAAGAAACCTATAGCTGACAGATTCCATAATGTTACATCACAGAGGCTGGGGGTGATAATACTAGGAACCTCAAAAGGACCAGTCCTTAACCCTGCACTCTGATTCTCTCGAGACCAAGAGAATATGAACAAGCAAGGGCAAACAAAGAAAATAACTACCTACTGTTCATCATTACAGGCCAAAGCAGGCACAGTGATGTTAACAGGAAGGCTAAACTAAAGATCACATGGAATCTGAGACTTCCCATGCTCACCTGGACATGGACTTCCTGGAAGATAGCTTTGAGGACAGACACTGCCAGGCCTGGAGCCAATACCTCACACATACTCTGGGGACAAGACAAATTAAGGTAACTATTAGTCTTACCTTCATTAAAGTACACTGCAACAATAAGCTTAAGGCACAGGGTTCTTTGTAAGCAAAATGAAACAGTGACATCTGATCACTGAACACCATTTTGTAAACAATCAGGACTAAATTCACCATCCAACATCAATGAGCAGTTTAAACTAGCAGCGTGACTATGACTCAGTCTTGAGAAAATAAAGCAAACAAATATGTTCTATGAAATCTGACCTTTATATATCCCAAGAAGACTTAGAAAAGATTTCCTTGCTCTGGTATCTATCATTTTAAACAGTCTCTTTTGCAGCAGCTTTTACTGATCTCAGTTAAACAAGTCATAGCTGCTACCCTCCTGTCCTAATAGCACTTCACTACTATTTAGTAGAAGGATATCGGAGCTGTTAATAGTGTTGCAAACAGATTTCTTATTACTAATAGTGACAACCAGAAGAAATTCTCACCAAAGCTTTGAGTCCCTGCAGCACACATGGTATGACAAGGTGATGATCTTTCAGTCGGTTCTCATAAAACAAGACAAGGTGGGTTACTGGAACAGAAAAGTATCATCAGATTACAGAACTAAGTGAGCATTTATATCACAGATAAAGATTTTCATGGCATCTGAAGGCATGGTGGGCAATACAATTATAGATTAGTTGGTGTTACTGTCAGCCTTCCCCATGCTTGGCTTTTCACTTTTAAGTTAAAGAGTTCACTGGGGACAGTAAGGTGATTTAAATGTAAAAAACAATGTCTACAATCAAGAAAACAATCAGGAACAGGTTAGCTGAGAGGGCAAACTACAAAGTAATTAAACATTTAAGATCATCCATTTTATAGCACACTCCTTCATGCAGATGTATAGCTCGGTGTACTTCTGATCACATGTTTCTTAAGACTGTAACTACAGGAAATTAACAGGGAATGTGCTGTTCATATAACTCTGAAACACAGCATGAAGAGAAGATCCTATGGAGTTTTCAAGTGATAAGTACTGTCAGAAACAGTATAGATACAAGATTCTAGGGCTGAAACAGCTTATACATGTTTGTGGGAAACTCAAACAGAAGGCTTCAATTTATGACAGACATGATATTCAATTATCTACCATTCAACCATCACTTTTTTATCTCACTAAAACCTACTGTCTTATCAAACCAAACATTAAACTTTCTCAGTTCTCATCTTGGGTGAGGAATTACAAGGAATTTTCTTGCACCATTATATCCATGATGTTCCCTTACTCTCTTCCAAAAGAAGAAAAACACTATTTGTCAAGTACGGCACCACTAACAGCAGCACATTACATCTAGATGATTTCACAAAGATCAAAACTGCCAGAACACCAAGAAAGGCCTCTGTTACATAAATCTTCAGTTCAACCACTTTCTAGGGCAAGGATAGGTAAATTAATATGCTTCAGATATTCTGGACTCCACGTCCCATAACATCCAGCCAGCATGTCAATGGTGAAGGAGCATGGGACCTGTAGTCCAAAACCACATGAAGGTACAAGTTGCCTATCCCTGCCCTAAGGGAAAACTCAGACTTTTAATTAACTTAATCACATTCCAGTCTCTCAACAACAGTTCCTACTGCATGTCAAAGACCACTGACACATGGAACCATGCTTGTGTTCCTTCCCCCACTCCTCCCTACTGATCACAGTCACAAACATAAACCTTTGAGTGCCTAGGCCGGTTTCTTGAAACAAGTGAGAATCCAATCCAGTAGACAGGGAGTATACATCCTACCTTCTTGCTCCTGGAGTAAGGAGTAACACTGCATGAGGACTTCAGAGAGTATCTGAATGCCCCGTGTGCGTATTCGAGGGTCTGCATTTTCAAGAGGAGATCTGTATTACAGAAAAAATGAGGGAAGATTTCAATAGGCAAATAGGATATAAAGAAAAGAGAGAATAAAAAATACTGTATTAGCTAGGTTATACAAACATATGTGTGTTTATTGGTTGGGTTCAGGAGAGATATCTTGTTTTGATCTGAACCAGGAGCCTTATAACTTTCCTCTGGTTTTGTCAGACAGGTTGACACTCACACATAAAAACAAATAAATTTGTAGGTTGTTGTGGGTTTTCTGGGCTTTGAGGCTGTGCTCTATCAGCATTTTCTCCTGACATTTCACCTGCATCTGTGGCAGACATCTTCAGAGAATCTGGTAGCATGGAAGTGAAATGCCAGCCACAGATGCAGGCAAAATGTCAGGAGAAAATACTTATAGAACATGGCCTCAAAGCCCGGAAAACCCACAACAACTTATGGATTCTGGTTGTGAAAGCCTTCGACTTTACAAATAAATTTGTGTTGAACTATCTATAAGAATTCTGTTTTGCCATCACTGTTCCAACTAATTTCTCCTTGACCAGGACAGTTCTCTGAGATTTTGTAACACTTCTCTCAACACCCCTCAGGATGCTCAGACTTTCTCTGGGGTCCTATCCAAAGCAACTCCTCAGTTCAGTGGTCAATTCTTTCCTTTTGTTCAAGATTATGTTTCCTCTAGTAGTCAACTGCTTTTTCAGTAGCCAGTGCTACAGTGGTTGGAGTATGACTCTAGAGAACAGGGTCTGAATCCCTGCTCAACCAACTGAATGACCTTGGACAAGTCACACTCTCTCAGCCTCAGAGGGCAGCTGACAAACCCATTTGAATGAGTCTTGCCAAGAAACCCCCATGATAGGTTCTCTGTAGGGTTGTCATAGGACAAAATTGACTTAACGGCACACAACAACAACTGAAAACCCATCTTTTCACAATATGCTTAGCATCATTTGTTGACAAGCATTGCTGGCCAAGGAAGATTTAGGAAGAAAAGAAACAGATGGAGGACTGCATCAATATGGGAATTAACTGGACTAATTATTCAATAGTGAAAAAATGAACATGTTCAGAATAAAATAGTAATTTTGAAGTCTTATAATTTTACCACAATTGGGGCAATACAACCACTCCCATGAGAAGATATATTCATTAACTTTATTGTACTTATGTCAACTTCCGTCATGCAGAAAGCCATGAAAACATTATCCTTCTCACTCCAGTTCCCTTCTTGGCCATACTTGGTAAGGGCTAATGCTGTTGACAAAGGAAACTCTACAGATTTAATGGTAATTCCTACCACCTAAATGAGAACAGGATGGAGAAGCACAACAAGAACCACTGCCTGAAGTTTCCAGGTGCTTCCTGCCTGTGAGACCAATGACAGAGATAAGGGACAGCAGGATCACGTATCAGTCTTGAGAAAGGATTAAACACAAATGAAGCATACACTGTAATAAAGAACTGTTCACATGACTCCTCTTTCCAAAATGACAAAACAAAGAGATCAGCAACTGTTCAGTTTTTGCATCACCCATTACACAGCCATCTGTACTATGGTCAGCCCCCGACCCCTGCCAAAACTAGCCATTCAACAAGAAAAATGGAATGAAAGCATTTTAAACCATTTCTCCCTTCTAGCCTAAGTATTTGCACTGGATGGAAATGACTACCAACATCCAGAGGAGGAGAGAAAGTGTGAGTATGTTATAGAGCTTGCACTAGTGGATTCAGGACTGGGAGACCTAGGCCATTTCTGCACTAGGCTGTTATAGCGCTACGATTCCACTTTCAACATCCTATGGAATCCTGGGGTTTGCAGTTTTGGGAAGGGCCAGCCGGCCCCTCCTGAAACTACAAACCCCAGGATTCCATAAGATGTTGAATGTGGAATCATCGCGCTATAACAGCCTAGGGCGGAAATAGCCCTAGGTTCAAATCACCACTTAGCCATGATGTTCACTGAGTAACCATGGGCAAATCTCCCCTTTTCAGCCTAGCCTACCTCATAGGGCAGTTGCTGAGGATAAAATGGCAGAGGACTATGTATGCTGCCTTGAGACTTCTGTAGAGAATATGTACACATGCAGGAAAACAAGGTGAAATGAATTACTGAACCCACCTACTGATTTTCACAACAAGAATTTGCTTACCTCTGTCTTCTTCATTTCTTACTAGACTGGCTGATTTGCTAAAAATAAAGCTGCACCTCCCAAATTCTGCTTTTCTTCACTGAAAAGGACATTTTACCTAGCAGCAGCATTAGCTAGCACAGCAGTCCCAACGGGAAAGAGGATATTGGGCAGAAATCCAGAGAGACCTCCACTCCATGGGTCTTGACACCAAAGCAATGTATGGGATAAAGAGAAGGCAACAGAAGTGCCCAGACCTGCTCCCATTCTAACCTTTGCTACAGCTTAGGGAGAAAAAGCCATTGCTCTTTTTTGTTGCATTAGAGTTTTGCAGGAGGCATCAGTAGCAGTAAGGGAGTATATGTGCTGTATTCTTCACTCTCACCATCAAAAGATGCAATATTGTTTTATTTTATGGTTCCAGGCCAATTCTTGCCTGAGCAATATCCAGATAAAGCAGACAGAGATAGGGAGGTGAAGAGAATGATACTGAGAGAATAGTTGCTTGCCTTCACCTAAGTTTGTGGCTTCCTTCAGTAACTTCCTTGCTTGTGATTCACATTTAGCTATCGTGCTACATTGAAGAATCCTCATCCCTGTCATCTAACACAACCAACACCCTAGCTCAGGAATCAGCTCACAATAGTGCCCGGGAGTTTACCTAAGTGGTTAAAAGGAGGAAGTAACTAGCCGTTTATTAAGAACACCCGGCCAATACTTAACTCCCAAAGCAGCTCTTCTCTCCCAAAATACTACATAATTGATGGGAAGACCAAGGAAGTATTTAGCAAGCAGTTTTCAATAACATAATGTAGCTGAACTTATTTTTAATTACCAGGATAGCAACATACTAAACACCATCACTACCAACCCTATGGATTATTCCAAAATCACAGGAAACTCAGCCTTAACCTGTGGGACCCTTTCTTAAATAGAAATATACAGTATACCCCACACTTTGCAAATGTCACCTAGTAGGCTAGTGTGTCACACCAAAAGAGTAGAGGTTTAGTGTTACTGTGACAGGGCAAAAATTTATTCTAGAAACCAGCATATATTCCCTTTAAAGCAGACAGTCATTGCCTGGTGTTTCACTTACCCCAGGTTTTCCACAACGTCTAAGATGGTACAGGTCCCAGCTTTCACTCCTAAGAAAAGAAGTATTAAAAGTTAAATTAACTGACCTACGGTTTATTATACCAATAGACACTAGTTCTTAAAACAAATTTAGAGATGGGAATATATTTAGCTTAAGGTGCAGTGCAGTTTTTCCACAGCTCAGAAGCAGAGTGTATGTTTCACAAACAAAATGCCACTCTTTCATATCTTCATTCAAATACAAATTTCCACAGGACAACAATCTTGCTTAGTTAATATAATGCAGCTTCGTATAATTATGAGCTGAAAAGCATTTCTCTCAGCCTTCTAAATAAGGCTCCAAAAACAGCCACTATGGAAAAAAAAATTCCTAGCCTCCTGGGTACTGGCAGAGTTGAGAAAGAAGTTGCATTTCTATGTTGGGTGTGGAGGCGGTATCTTTCCATGATTATAGCAGCTTACTTGTTTTCTGTGCTGGGTATAGAGGAGGAGCAACCATTTCTTCTCTGCCAGTTCACTCACTTGCCTTTGACCATGAGACTTTTAAAAAACACAAAAATTTAAGGCAGATTCATTCTGCATCCAAGTGAGTGGAACCTAACTTCATTTGCCTTCCCTACTCCCCTACCTCATGCTCCTCCCTCAGCAAAAGCAAGCAGTATAGTGTCATTTTGTCAGTCTGAAGAGGTAACTGAGATATCCTTGTAGTTCTAGCCAGGAAAAACAACTTCTGCTAAACGTGCTATTTCCAGGCCCTTAAGAATTGCCTGTCTCAGCTTGACAGCCTATACTGGCAGGAAACAAGGACATATTAATGGTGAAGACAGCAAACAGACATTCTCAGCAGGGAAGAGTGAGCTATATAAGAGCTCCAGTGTTCAACCTAGTTTTGCCTTTTCTCTAAGATACCATGCAGAATATTTCATTCATGTCTGTCCTGGACCAATCAAAAATTTTCATTACCCAGATGGTCACACTGCTTCTTTAATGCTCATTAAATGTTACAGAAGCTACAAAGACAGTAAACAAAATCCACAGCAATGGCTGCCAGTGAGCAAAGCACATGAAACTGCTGGCTTTTCATCTGGGTTTAGTCATCATCTTCTTCTTCCACACAAATCCATAAGAGCTGGCAGAATTTTTTTTTTTTAATCTGCAAAACTGGGATTCAGAACTGACCCCTGGAAAAGATTACCTAACCCTGCTCCTACTCCCAGCAAGGAGCAAAGTACCATTTCCTTTTGCTCCAGAAAAGAAATGCCCATCAAAATGTCCAAGGAAAAGGAAGCCACTACTTTATTCAGAAATTTTAGATAGCTGCCCACTCCTAATCAAGAGACTTAGCTTGCATCTGAACTGCCAGAAGACACAAGATGAGCAACTGTCATTAACAATGTACTGAGTTGCTGCAGCAGTATGGATAACTGTATATATAATACCTTGACATTTGATCCTTAAGGGTGTAAGAAAGACAGCAGATGCCACAGGAACAGTATCCTTCATGCAAATAACACTATATACAACACGAAATGGCACTGGCTCTTTTTCACCTTAGAACTGCTATCTTTGTGACTTGGGTGCCCACCTGACAATAACATATCCTAGCAAAATAAAAGATTATGACTACAATCTCAAGCACACTTACTAGGAATAAGCCCTACTGAGCACAACGACACTTATTTCTGAGTAATCTTAGGACCGTGTTTTAACATTTGTGCATTGTACATTGTACAGTCTTTTAAAAATGGAGGAACCACCATTTTCCCCCCTCAACTCCTCTTCTTATCTTGCACAACTGTAAATATAGTTGTCAGTCTAATCCTGTCATATGCACCATGTTACCCTGGGCAATGTAGTCATACTGCACTTTAGCCTTATCTGTAGAATTGTCAGATAAGTTTTAAATTGAGTAAAATTTGATTTTGATATAAATGGGGCATTTTATTACAGAAATTTAAATTGTTACCCATATTTCATTTTAATGTGATGCTAAAACTAAAATTCAGAAACATGTGTTTTCAATTAGGTAAAGATTCAAACGTACAAATTGCACATTCAGAAAAATTAATTGGTACCAAAAAGCCCAGGATAATAATCTTATCCCTGCTGAGCAAATAATTCAATCACCTTATTTGCAATGGAGAAAGTTATCCAGTGAAAATGAAACGAAAGCCATGAGGCAACCTTTCACTTGAAAATACAATTTCCCTGCCAATTTACAACAAAGGCCAGTGGCAGGGAGATCTCAGAAAAAGTACCATATTTCTTCAACTACTCACATTTAGCAAAGTTCTGTAATAGATGATAGGGTATACTTTAACAAAAGAAAGACCTGTGACACTTTATTTCTTAATGTGTCTCTTTAAAACCAGAGGCACCATGTTCCCAAAAACGTGTCTTCATTTTTAAGGTTACTCCTGTGAAGTCCCTCCCTAAACTGCAAACCCCAGGATTCCACAGGATGTTCAAAGTGGAATAGCAGCACTATAACAGTCTAGTATGGAAATGACCCTAGAGTTTGCAGTTTAGGGAGCAGCATTTAGAATTCTCAGCAAGAGAGCTCTCTGGTCTCAGTAAACTACAAACTCCAGAATTCCACAGTATAGTGAAAGTGGAATAATAGCACTATAACAGTATAGTGCAGAAAGGCCCATAGTTTCCGATTTAAAAAAACTACACAGATGCTGAAGACTGATACCATGCACAGATCTTCTTAGTTATACCTAAGTGAAGAAATATGGCTGGAGTAAATCAAGAAGAAAAGTCAAAATGTTTTTCCTTATCCCACCCATCTGTTCAAAATTTCCATTTGTGTGTGTTTTTAAATGGTTCCCCACTACATATTTAAGAACAAAATAATTTTGTACAGTATTTTCTTTGAACAAAAAAGAGAGTGTAATAAAAGCAGGGAAAAATACACATCCAATGAAATTTTGCTGTATGTCTATACACACAACAGTTAGCAACAATAATGTAGCTGTAATGGTGCTAAAACTACTTTACCACAAGTACTAGTAAAGTGAAATGCTTCTCAGCAGTATATCGGAAATTATGATTAACAAGCATCCACAAGTTGGCTCTGTTTACTGCTTGGAGATAATGGCCAATTGCTCCCCCTCCCCCTTATTCTGAAGTAAATAGATATTTACTTATTCTGAAATAAATAGATAACCATCTTTGAACAACTGATTTTGCATCTATGCATTTCATTTCTCTTTTAATATCAGAAACATTAACACTCTAAACTAACTGACATATAGGTTTCTCAACTTTGGGGAGTTATCAATTCCAGTCTCTTCAAACAACTTACCACATGACAGTACCAGAATCTGTCTTTTTTTAAAAAGGGACAAAAGTAAATTTTCTAAGGAAATCTATATAGAGATAGTAAGGATAGGCAAGTGTGGCCCACAGATATTTTTGAACTACAATTCCCATAATCCCTCATGCGTGGCTATTATGCCTAGGGCTGATAAGAGCTTCAGGCCAAAAATATCTGGACAACCACAGTTACCTATCCCTGTTACAGAGCAATTACAGCAAGGGAAAAAAGTTCAGGTCTTCATTAAGATACCTCACAATTTAGAGGCTAGAAGCATTTAGGAAATTCACATCACATTCCACTTCTTTTTCCTACATGTTTTACTCGCCTTCATTATGTTTTAGGTTTACTTGTTTGCAGGAATCCTTAATCAATATACTTCAGATAACTGTTTAGTATTAAATGAACCTAAATGTGCCACTTACAAGCATTCATATTTACTACCGTAATATTGTTCTCAAGGCAGCTATCAAAAAGTCAAGAGCCCCAGCTAGTATCTTATCCATTCCATTAACTTTTCCGCTATGTGTTTGATCCTGCTTTCCCATTAATACCCCCTCTTGGTATTCACCGCACAAATAACGGTACAGTACAGGTTCTTCTATGTTTTTAGAGTCTTCTGGGCAAGTAAACTGCTTGCCCATGTACCCACTCTCAGTCTGGAAGAACAGACAACTGTCCACTGTTGTAGTCTGCCCTTTTGCAACATGCCAACCAGACACAAATTCAAACTGATGTGGTAGTTACATCTACTGGAACAGAGGGTATAATGAGATGAAATTCATCATATCTGAGAAATATCTGTGTACTGTGAGCAGAACTCTCGGTAGAAGACATGGCACAACTGGTCCTCTAGTGACGGAAGAGTTAAGCATTCCTCAACCTCTCAAGAAAAAAAAAGCAAGGTAAATCTTGTCCCCTTATGAATTGACTAGTGCTACAAAAATCCATCCTGATGACCTCACAAGTGCTTACTGCACTGGAAAAAGCTACCTGAATTAAGACGTAATCTGCAGATTGTCTCCTATTGAATAGGGAAGCTTTCAGAAACAGAGAAACAAGCATGTGCATGTTGGAGAAAACAACTCAAAAACATTTAATCACAGATTTATCACCTCTTTAAACCCCCTCTTGGTATTCACAGCACAAACAACGGTACAGTACAGGTTCTATGTTTCTAGAGTCTTAAGGGCAAGTGAAACAGTTTAGTGAGTAAGAGAGGAGATGGGAAGCAATCAGACAGAGAACCCAAACATGATATTGTGTTAAGTAGGGGCGTGATCAGTTCCTCCTGAAACAGCCACTGTGGCAAGGCATTCAGGGCTTCCTCTCTAGCCATCCTTGCCACAAAAGCTTCCTCATATCCAGTTCAACATATTTATTTCTGCTTATTATCATTTCTTAAACAACCCCGGCGAAAATGTCTTTACTTTGCCCCAATCGATATTGTCATGTGTCACACCTGAAGATAACAACTGCCTTATCCAATGAACACGCCTTCCCACCGTTACTGCCTGCTTAGTAGTCGAAGTAAGTGCTACTTAAAACTAACTAAGGCCATTTCCGCACTAGGCTGTTATAGCGCGATGATTCCACTTTCAACCTCCTCTGGAATCCTGGGGTTTGCAGTTTCGGGAGGGGCCGGCCGGCCCCTCCCGAAACTGCAAACCCCAGGTTCCAGAGGAGGTTGAAACTGGAATCATCGCGCTGAACAGGCTAGTGCGGAAATGGCCGCTGCATCTCCAGCCCAGCAAGACCCACTACATTCCCCACAGACGCCGCAGCAGCTTCGTCTCCAGATTGTTTCCATTCCAGTCCGGCTCGTGTCCATACCTTCCGACGCCTCTCTGGCCGCGCTCTCCCGCTCCCAGCTCAGCAACGGGGATGTGGCCGTTCCCACATCCCCACCAGCCTCGCCGGCCGCCATGATAATCTTGAAAAATCGCAGGGTGAGGGGAAGCCGAAACGGCGCGTGCGCGTCCCCTCTGTCACGTGTGCAATTCGAACAGGGACTGCCCGGCGTCCCCTTGTAATAGGCGCAGTGGTGGCCGCGCCTAGTGGCCGCCAAGGCTTCCCAAGGGCGGGTTTACAAAGCGGTGGCGTGGCCTAGGGGTCGGAGGCCGGCGAAGCTTTTAGACAGGGGGTTTAAACCAGGCCACAAAAAAGGGTTAGGGCTTAGCTCTGTCACCTGGACAATGGGAAAACCCCATTATCACAGCTAGTATGGTTGAAAGGGCATTCAGCTTATTGAAAAAGCGCAAATTAGACATGGTTTTAGCTTTACACCAATTTTATTCAGAGGAAGGTGGAACAAAATCAGGGTAAACAACTTTGACAGAATAGAGGTCTAATTTTCTACTCCTAAAGCGCCACAGAAGGCGGTGAGGAGGGACCCCCCCCCGGAAGTGACCAGTAGACTTTTTCTGGTTTGCGTTTTAAAATGTTGACGGGAGCCGTTTCCGCACTAGCCTGTTATAGCGCGATGATTCCACTTTCAACCTCCTCTGGAATCCTGGGGTTTGCAGTTTCGGGAGGGGCCAGCCGGCCCCTCCCGAAACTGCAAACCCCAGGTTCCAGAGGAGGTTGAAAGTGGAATCATCGCGCTATAACAGGCTAGTGCGGAAATGGCCTTGGACAGCTGCAGTCCAGATTAACATCAAGGCGAACTGCTGTTCCAAAACAGCTTCCACAAAAGACAGCTCATCTCCCCCTTTTTTTGCCAGAAAGCAGTGAAGGGGATGAGGGGCTGCAAAACAGCCTGAGGGACCACGTGCAGCGCCAGAGGCCAATTTCCCACGCGGTGGATTACAGGAAGATGTCTACAAATGTTGAACTGGCAACGAAAGTGATCTGGGAATATCACGCTGAGTCAACACCTTTTCTATTTGGAACGAATGCCATTGCCAGACATACAGAGAATATTGTACATGTTTATGAATATCTTCATTTACATTATGGCTAAATATGCCAAAGTTCCATATAAAAGGCATCTAGTTCTGAGGAAATTCAAGCTTCAGAAGAAGGCCTGTTTAAGAAATACTAGTGGTTTCATTTATGTGCATTTGTTCACATGTGAATATGCATTTCAGTTGGTTGATTACAAAACATTAACTATGTCAAGCAAAAATCTTACTATAAACTAGGCAAGTTGGAATTGTACTTAAACAGTATATGATGATCACACTGTGACACAAGCATACTTTGTTGCTGTGTGCTTTCAATTCTTTTATGACTTATAGTGACCTTAAGGCTAACCTGTCATGGGGTTTTCTTGGGACTTGCAAAACACCCAGTGGGTTTGTATTGTTTCAGAAATAGTACTTTCTACACTATGGCCAGAAACAATTAAAAAAAAAGTCACTGGGCCTCTCTATCCCATCATGCCCCATTACCCATCTACACATTCTCTGTGGCCTCAGAATCTGGTTTGCTCTCAGCCGAAGGCATGGGGAGGAGTGACTGGTGCTGCATGTCCCTTCCTCAGACAGATTTGGGGCAGAATGTGATGTCGCCATTGGGTGCGTTCTCTCCTTGTGGAGAGGGACAAAAGAGCATGTGTGCACAAGCCTGGAAAAGCCATTTAGTATGAGTGGAGCCAGCATTGCAGCAACTTGAATAGAAGGCTGTGTGTGCATAAGTGTGTAAGAAAGACTCCATTTTTTTAAGTTTGTGGGCCAATAAGCAATTGGAAGTTCAGCTTGTGCATCACTCTTCTGTTTATCTTTATGCTCCCAGCCCCCCACCCCTTACATTTCCAGGACAGGAAGACCAATGCCATGGGCAATCAAGTTGTGATGCTCTCCAAGATTGGCTTATACATTATACTTTTTCCACTTTTTTGTTTACCCCTAAATAGGAGTACATTTACTCCAAGTTGGGAATGACTGCTTTAGAGCAATGGTTCTCAATCTTTGGTACTCCAGTTGTTTTGAACTTCAGCTCCCAAAAGTTCCAGCCAGTAATGCCAATGCTCAGGAATTCTAGGAGCTGAAGTCTCAAAAAATCAGAGAACCAAAGGAAGAAAACCACTGATCTAGAGTAATAAAATGATACAACACTGACAATAGGAGGTTATTATCTCAGCAGTGGGAGGGACAACAAAGGATGGGGTATACTGGGAGAAGCAAAGACACATCAGACCACAGGATTGTGAAGGAGTAGGAAAAGGAATGGTAGCAAACATGGGCAGATAAAAAGAGTTGGGTGGGCAGACCTTGACATAACATTCTCAAAAAGAAACAAGGTTATATTTTCCATTTTATTATACTGATTTAGAAAGCTGTGGGAAGGCTAGAGCTCAGTGGCAGAAAACACATTTTGAATGATGAAAGCCCCCAATTCAGTCCCTGGTATCCCAGGACAAGACTAGGAAATGTGTTGCCTGAAACTAGGACCATTTTTAAGGACAGTGTTTACCCTTTCTTGTTTCTTCACCCCAGGGTGTAGCTACTGGGAGGTACAAAATGGGGGCATTACCTCACAATAAAAATTCTGTCCCCTGAATGGAATTTTCCTTCAGTCTCCAAATTCCTAGCATTGCAGTAACATAAAACTTCAGTTGAACTTTTAGAAATAGGTTAGGCATCCAAAGAAAAAGAGCAGACAAAGGCCACTTCCCCACTACAGTGTTATAGTGCTATTATTCCACTTTCAAGATCCTATGGAATCCTGGGGTTTGTAGTTTAGGAGGGGCATTCAGAATTCTCAGCCAGAGAGCTCTTTGGCCTCAGTAAACTACAAACCCCAGAATTCCACAGGATGTTGAAAGTGGAATAATAGCAATATAACCGTGTAGTGTGGAAATGGCCTATAACAAGCTAGTGCGGAAATAACCTTAATCTCCTGCCTTGTACCTTATCAACCATTATCATCTTTTTTAGCGAGTTATGTCTTCTCACGATGTGCCCAAGTAGGACACTCTCAGTTTCTTAATCGTGGCTTCTAAGTGCGTAGAGCAGTGGTTCTCAACCTGTGGGTCGGGACCCCTTTGGGGGTCAAATGACCCTTTCACAGGGGTCGCCTAAGACCATTGGAAAATATGTATTTCCGATGGTCTTAGGCTCCATTCCCTCCTCGGTGGTGATGCGCAAGCACGAGCCACGCCCTCACGTCCTCCTGCCCCCTTTAGCGGGCCAGGGTCGACACTCTGGAAACTTTTCCCATACTGTCCCCCCCCAGCAGAAACGAGAGCGAAACAAAATCAGAGCGGGAGGGGGGGAGTTCTCAGAGTTTTTTCCGGGGGAGATGTGAGGCTCCTCTTTCCCTCCCTGCCCACTCCCCCCATTCCTGGTCCACGAGGCAGCCTTTGCTGGGGGGGGGAAGCATTGTAAATAATAAATAAATAATTTTATGGTTGGGGTCGCCACAACATGAGGAACTGTATTAAAGGGTCAGGCATTAGGAAGGTTGAGAACCACTGGCGTAGAGGAAGGCTGTGTTTGCTCTAGGACCCATTTATTTGTCTAGGACGGGATACGTTCTCCACATCAGGCCCTGAGGAAACCTCGGGCCGCTTGACCTCTCTCGCTTCTGCGGGCCTAGGACGGCTCTGGCCTTTCCCCGCCTGGCCACCCCGCCCCCCGGCCCGCGGTATCGTGAGAGTTCCGCCAGAAGGAGGCTGTAACCCGGCGAAAGGAGTAAATGGCTCCCCCCTTCCCCGGCGCTCCGCCGGCAGCTGGTACGATTCACTCGAGCCCGCTCCGCCCCCGGCCCGCCCTCGGCGGAGCTCTGGTCAGGGTCAGGGCCCACCCTCTTCCTGGGGCCGGCGGGGAGAGGGCGGAGTGGAGCCCGGGCTTGGGCCGCCGAGTCACATGTTCACCTGGAGGAGGAGGAGGAGCTCCAAGTGTCCCCCAGGGCCGGGGGATCCTCCCCGGCTCAGATCCTCCCGTTCTCGGCGGAGCGGCAGCCCCGGCCGCTGAGGAGAGCAGAGCAGCCAACTCACCTCGGAGCCGCGGGGCCTGCCTGGGCTGGATCCAACCCGAGTACTGGGAACAAGCAGGTCGCCTCCCGCCAGACTCCCAGCCCTCTCTGGAGCGAGGCGGCGGCGGCGGGAGCAGAGCCGCGCCTCGCAAAGTTTGCGTGCTCGTCCGGAGGGCGGATTGGGGACCCGGCCCCATGCGGAGCGGCAGAGCCCTGAGCCGGGCTCAGGCGTACCGGAACCTTGGGCGCTGCAGCCTGGGGCTGCCGCCATGGGCAGCTGCGTGGGGAGGCAGCGCAGAGAACGGCCGACGACCCCCGGGCACCCACGCAAGCGGGCAGGTGAGCGGCGTCGGTTTGGCACCTTGTCCCCGCCGGACCCGTGAGAGGGGCTCCGCCGAGGAGAATGTGACCGAGAAAGGGCCCCGGCACCCCCTCCCTCCCCCCTCGCTGGGGAACTCCTCTCTCTCTCTCTCTCTCTTTCCACTCTTCTCCGGCTCCCACCCCGAGCTGCCTCCCACCAAGACAAGTTCCACACCTGGAAACGGGCATCTCGCTGGGGTCTTTTCTTGTCCAGGCGGAGCAGGGGCCTGGCGTTTGAGGCGAGGTCAGATAAAGGCTGTGACCCAGATGAATAAATAGGGGAGCCTGTGGTTTCCTCTTAGGCTTAAGGTGGGAAGGTTCCATTCTGGGAATTTGGAGTGATCTGAACTACCTGCAACAATCTGTCCTTTGCTGGAGGGGTGGAGGGTCTGTGTGGTAATGGCTTCCCCTGTGTTTAGCAGATTTCCCCTCCCCCAGGAATCCCTCGTCCCTCAGACTCCCTCGCTAGGTAAAGTGTGGGATGTCCTGGAAACTCACCTGCCTGCCTTATGTAAGAGGCAGCCTAGCCCGTCGCACCAGATGGGTTGGAAATGGAAACTCCTGCTGCGATTCCTCTCCCCACTGACACAGGGTGTACCAGGTGGGTTGGGGGCTCCTTTGAGGCCAACAGACGCTCCACCAAAATTCAGGTGAGTTGCCAGTTATACAGCCTGAACATCTTCATTAGGCCCATGTGTGATCCCTCAGGACCGATGCCCTCCCAGCATGTGAGGAGGGCATATTGACCAAGGCTGTTGTTGCTGTTAGGAGAACTTGGCTTCAGGACGCTTGTTTCCACATTCAGGGGCCCTTTAACTCTTTGACAGGATGAGGAAAAGGGAGTTATGCTGGGCTTTGCTGTGTACATGTGACTCTATATTGCATGGGCCCGTGTGCACAAGACCTGGCCTGACTCTTCTTAGCCCAGGTCAGTTGAGAGCATAATTGGTTCCCGTTCCAGACGGGTCAGCTCATTCTCACAATGCTGGACCTGCATTAGTTGCATCAGTAGCAGAAACAGCTGTAACTTCATAATCTTGTCAGCAGTGTGTGGCATCAGCACTGGTGTATATATATTGATTCAGGATTTTTGGGCCAAGCTGGCTATTCATCAGAAGGGAGGTGTGTGTGGGTATGAGAGGATCTAAGGTATAGTTTCTGTTCTGAGTTGCTCAGCGTTAATTATGGTTATTTCTTAAATCTGCAAATAATTCAGGTGATACAAAAATACTTGCTTAGTTGTGTGCTTGAAGTGCCAAACTGATAGCTGACCCCCCCTTTTCTAGAAAATCTCTCTAGAAAAAGAAAAGTCTTGCCAACAAAACCCTCTTGCATTTATGAGGTTGTTTCTCTTTGATTTCAGGGGGCTACTCTGGGACAAGGCTTTCTTAGGGGCCTCTAGGCTGTAGCTTTAAGCTTGCTCTTTTGGTTCCAGAAACAGGCTTGTCCTGAGATGCTCCTTCCCCAAAATGCAATGAGACCATAGGCTTAACTTTGCTGAGGCCTGCAGACACACTGATACTAGATGCCACTGGCAGAACACACTGCCTGCTCTTGATTTATGCCATCTTGCATTTTTTTGTCTCTAGAAATGGAGTAAGTGCAATCCCATGATGGACTGAAGAAAGCTTTCTTAGGTTTCTTGGAGAACTTTACCCATTTGTAGTGGTGATTTGAACAATAGGATTGCTAGCTGGAAATTTTAAAAAAATGTTATAGCAAATGTTATTAGTGACTTTTCTTTGGCATGAACATTGATAATCCACCAACATAGCTTGAAAATATAACTTGGGGGCTATAGTTTCCAGAATTTGTCAATTGAGGGATATTTTAGAACTTGTTGTCCAAAAAGTAAAATTTAAACCTCTGCTTTATACAGTGCTTGTTATGCTCATCTCATGAATTGGTAAAGGAAATAGCTCTTGTGAAAGCACCTACAATAAATGAGTCTTAAAGTGCCATGACATGTTTTATTTATCTTCTTAGTGCTAGCTTCTAAGGTGTTTCCATCTACTCTTCCAGAATTTGCTTCTTGGAAGACTTGAGCATATACTTTAAAAAGAAAAGTAAATACATCACACAGTCTGCAAGGTTTATTTGCAAATTGTCATGAGCAGCAATAGGTAACTACTAGGTGCCAGAGTAGTGGTGGCTGAGTTATAAGAAATGGGAAATGTAATATGGCATGTACTTTACATTCTTGGTAAAATCCTTGGGGAGCTACAGACAGTCATTATAGACAATATAAAGCTAGATGGATCAATGGACTGACCTGGTGAAAAATATTTAATACCTAGCTACATGTTATGGAAAGATTATAGTAGTCTGTGAATTTAACACCAGGCATAGTTAGGAGTGGCATCAATGGAAAGAACCTTATGGGAAATGTTGCTTTTTTTAAAAAAAAAAAAAGTAGTGTTCTTTCCCCCAACCTTGCTTTCTGATGTAATGTAGCTGTGCACAAACATTTCAGCTATATTTATTGCTGGCTCAGAGTTGGAAACCCACATGTGTATGTACATACATCTGCCTGCTAATGGCATTGGAGAAGGAATGATATGTATAACATGGATGGAAAATCAGTTGCAGTGAAGGGAGTATTCAAGGCACCTATGAGAGCTGCAGAATGAGCACCCACCAAATTGTTTTTGTAAGCATGTCCAACGCCTGCTTTAGGCTTCTGTCTTTTCTACATATACTCAGTATAGAAAGCCCTATTGAACATGGTGCATTTACAGTTTTTTTCCAAGTAAAAATGCTTTATTGTGGTGTTAGGGGATATGAGCCTCTGTCCTAGAAATCTAGCTTTGTGGTGGTCTTTACTCTTAAGTGGTTATGAAAAGTTGGGCTGGCACTCTTGGCGATGTATTGCTGGCATTTTGAAAGCACAGGTAATATGAGCTCAGCTGTATCATCAAGAAACAGCACAAATACATCACTAGTACAATTTATCCCAGAATGTCATCTGGCAGCTACCCAGTTAAGTATAAGCCCTTTGGCTGCTGATTTCTGGATTAAGCAACTGTTGCCTTCTAAGAAACATATTCAGTGACGTGCATTATATTGAAGTCTAGAGGTTAGCAGGGAAGTTTTTACAGAGGTGTCGTTTCTCACTAGATAGGAAAAATAAGGTATTCTCTGGTTTCTCCTTAGCTGAGGATAACCCAGCACATCTGGAGAGATTAGGCACAGTACGTCCTATAAAACTCTGGTAAGGTATGCCAGTTAGCAGCTTAAAGGCCATTATCTTGCTTTCGGTCCTTAGTGATATGTCTAGTGGTGTTAGAATCAAACTTGATTCCGCCCTAGAGATGGCTAGATTTGTATTACGGGTAGAGTCATGTTTGTATCTCCTTGTCTTGTTTTTTTGGGGGCTCAGGCTGTTTGGGACAGCATGTTCTTATAGTTTAGGGATTCATTCTGCATGCATGGATAAACATAATAGACAAAATTGCTAACACATGGGTTTAATTTAGTGATAGGCCTATGAAATTCCTTGGCTGTCTTGGATTTCACAGGTCTTTCAATGATTCAGATCCATATGTTATTAATTTACACATCACATTTGCCTATGAATGCATATGAAGATACTGGAATGACTCCCAAAATGTAGCGTGTGAATCCACCCCTGGAGAATCTTGTTTGGTGCCATGCCATGTAATTGACTGACATGTTTCCTTTTTGTTAAGTAGTGTGACTCTAAAATACACCCTACCACAACCAGAAACTAGCCCCACCAAGGGACTCCCAAGACTGACTCATACATTTACTTTGCTTATGCAGCCACTGATTGCAATTGCTTGTGTGTTGCTCCCAGCAATAATTACTGTTTTGTAGGAGGCAGAAAAAGAGAAACAGGAAGTGAAGAGGGATGGGTAAGTGGGTTGAAAGCTGTGCCTTCCTAGAGAAGGCCTGACCGTACTGGATCCATAAAGGACAAGCAGGTGGGTTGCATATTCTGTATAAAGAGAAAAAAGCTCCTAGTGTATGAAGGCACAGAGACCACGAAGAAGAATCATAGTTATTTATCAAAGGAATGTATATCCCACTCTTCCACTTAAAAAAAAAAGACATCAGTTAAAGTGGCTTAGAAGGTACATTAAAAGTTTAAAAGCAGTGGCCAATCTTTAAAACACATTTAGAACAAGTTAAAAGCATAAGGAACAATAAAAACACAAAGAGCGAGTAAATAAAATTGATGAAAATAAGATCAAATGCATATATGAAGAGAAATGTTTTTGACTGTTGCCAGCACACAGGTAGACTGTAAGACGAACTAAACTTTTGGGGCATATTCCCTCAAAACATTATTTTTTCTTGGCTTCATGTCCAAATTATAGTTCCAGCAATATATGCTTTGCTTTTGCAAGGAAATGGACATGTTGAATGGGGCCAATTGGAATAATCAGTCTTCTGTGCTTATAGCTAGTGGCACTGTCATTCCAGCTGTATGAAATCACTCTTGCATATATTTGCGAGATATGCCACATGTACACACACACACACACACACACACACTTCCTCTTGCTCAGCTGTTACACCACTTGAGCGGTTACATCATTTGATCAGATCCCACACCTCTCTTGTGCATCTTTATCCTTTATCTCAGGTCCTGCCTCTCCCAGTGCAATTATTCTCTGACTGAAAATACACTAATGAGGGATGATGATGATAACTATACATTTGGCCCTCCGCATTTGCTATGGTTAGGGTGCAGGACCATTGCAAAAGTGGAAAAATAGCAAATATCAAAATGTGTGTGTGTCTGTGGGAAGGGGGCCAAGCATGGTAGGGAGAATGGGCACCCAGGATCCAAACCAGGTCAGGGAAAAGGAAGGAGGAAGGGGATGCTTGGCATGGTGGGCCTGTATTTCCTCTCTCTTGCCCATCTCTTTCCTTGAGTGTTGGGGAGCATCAGGAGAGGGATTGTGGTGCTGAGAAACTGGGCTGCAATCCTCCTCAGCTGGCCAGGCAGCGACTGGTGGACGATGATGACTAGGGTGCGTTTTTAAAGGGCTTCAAGGCCTGATTGGAACCTTCTGAAGGAAGGTTCCTCCAAAAAAGAAGAGCTTGAGGTTGGGGAACGGGGCAGGGATTGGAGAAACTTTCAAATAATCAAATCTATGGAAGTTAAACTTGCAAACGTGGAGTGCTATCTATAATTATATTCATTGAGTTATATCCCACCTTTATCATAATCTGAAACATTCAAGACAGCTTATAAAAGTTAAAACAGACATGGCTAAAAAACTTCATCATACAGATGTTAAAAATATAATTAAGCCATTCATAAAATGAAAAGCTGTTAAAAACAAACAGTTAAAAAGAAGAATATCACATATAACAACCGCCCATGAAAGCTCTTTCCCTCAAGCAGTCAGCCTTGAAAGACCTGCCTATGAAAGGACAGCAAAGGGGGCTCTAGCCTAACCTGTCTAAGATGGGAGTTCCAGAGCCTAGGAGTGGCCACCAAGAAAGTCCTCTTCCATGTTTCTGCCAGATGTACCTGTGAACATGGTGGAACAGAGCAAAGGGCCTACTTGAAAGATCTCAAAAAAAAATAAAAAAAATAAAATAAAAGACAGGCTCATATAGGGAGATATGGTCCTTCCGATAACCTGAACCTGAGACATATAGGGCTTTGTAAGTCATAACCAGCACTGTGCCCAAAAACAGACTGGCAGCTAGTGGAAATGTTTCTGCAATGGAGGTATTTTTGCTTCCTGTAGTCAGCTCCAGTTAACAATTTGGCTGCAGGTTTTTGGGCCAGCTGAAGTTTCTGAACATTCTTCAAAGGCAGCTCCATGTGGAACACATTATAGTAATCCAGAAAGGATGTTACTAAAGCATATGTTACTGTGACTGGGTCCAGTATCTGAAGGAATGAGCACAGCTGGTGCACAGGCTTAACTGAGCACATGCACTCCTGGCCACCACCAAATCCTGGGCTTCCAGGCTTAGGGTTGAGTGCAGGAATACACTCAAGCTGCAAACCTGTGTTCTCAAAGGGAACGTGATCCCCATTCAGGACAAGTTGAATCTCTGTTTTCTGATCTACCTTTCAACTGACCAGAAGCACCTCTGATTTATTTGGATTAAGTTTCAGTTTGGTCTCATCCAGTCCATTACTGATGACAGGTGCCAGTTTAGAACCAAGACAGGTTCCTTGGATTGCGGTAGAAGGAAGTAGTAGAGCTGGTATCATCTGTGTACTGGTGGCACTAGATCCCAAAAGATTGGTGCAAAGAAGTAGACTGAGAGGTACAGGGATGCAGATTCAAAGAATTAAGAAATAAAGAGTGCCTTGGCAAATACTTAACTCTGGAATTTATTTTCTGTACCAGTTCAGTCACATATGAACTACTAGTTTTCCACTCCTGGTTTTGATCCCAAGCTTTCTTCCATTCCACTGCAATAAGTTAGAAGTGAGGAAGAAAACCTTTTTATTGCTACTTCATTAGACATGATGTACTACGAATCACCCAAAGCTCTATCAATAGATATTACTTGAAACTAATAAACAATCATCAGTCCAAAAGGCAACAAGTGTTTTTTGAGCCTCTCTTCAGGTCTCCCCCCTCCACTTCTCTTTCTTACTTTCTCCTTCTCTGCACTTGCTTGCTCTACCTCCTTTGACGCAGTTGGAGGGAGAGTTTGCTATATTGTACCAGTGGATTTGTATGGGCAGAGTATTCATGGCTCCTTTAGCTGCCATTCATTTAGCTGCTGTGATGTTGAAATGAGGTTGGCCTGCCTTGACTACTTGCATTCAAGCCTTAGAGCATTTGAATTCTGAGGCCTATAAGCAAAGTAAACATCTCTTTTATAGTACATGTGCCATGGTCCTTCAAATGATACCTCCAGGGTCCACATTAGTTGAGCTGCCTCAGCATCTTTTCACAGAAGGGGAAACACAAATCCTATGGCTTTAAGTACAATCCTAAAGTACTAAGTATTTCTTTTAGGTCCCATAGTGATGAAGAATTTTATAATAAAGAGTGCTATAACTATTGTTGCTGCCATACTACATAACATATTGGATTAAAAAGCTAGAAGGCTTTCCCAAATTGATCAGAATTTGTGCTAATGTGATACCAGCTGAGCAGGTAGTTGTGATGGGGTATCCTTGATCACATTCTTCTTTCTCTTCTTACAAGTGGATTTTCTGTGTACTAAATTTGGCTTGATACTGGTTTTGTTGACGTACTACCATCCATCCATCAAATTGGATGCGGATCCCTGTGGCTGGTCATCCATGTGTCTCGGAAACTTGAGGAGATACATAAGAGGCACACTCTCTATTTCAAGGAAATCCCACTCATGTACCCCTCTCTTGCCCTGTGTCATTCCACCCTCTTCTCTTTCCACACTATGCAGACATTCAGACTTGGCTGGGGCTGACACCTGTATTCAGCCACTTTTCATCTATAACACTAATTCCTGTATTGTCCTCACCTCCCTGGCCTGGTTGTTTGTTTCACTCAGGAGATGTTGCCTGATGTTTCCTTGCAGTGCAGCCTAGATAGATTTCACACCCAGGAGCCTAAGTTTAGATTGTGCTCCTTGTGGGTATGGTATCCCCACTTGTCCTCAGAGCCAGTGAGAAAAAACAGGCGTGTTGGGGCTGTCAGTTAAAAGGGGCAGGTTTTGGGGATGTGAGCCTGTGTGTGGCACTCCTATCCTGCCATATCCTCAGTGCTGATGGGACAGGTCTTGTCATGTTGTATTGCTGCTGAGCTTAAAGGACTGCAGCCATTACAATTCTCTTTCCCACTCAGCTGTTCTGGAGCCCCATCTTGAAGAGCATGCGTTCACCCTAACTGCCTCACAAAATCTTACTAGCTAGATGGAGGGTCTCTGCCTGTGCTGAGTCTTGTGGGGTGTGTTCCCACAGTGCAGAGCTGGGCATTATTGTTTGAAGCAGTGCCAGCAAGATTTCTATTGATGGGGCTTTTTCAGCAGATTGTTTTCTTTCTCCTGCTGCTGTTTATTCTCCCTGGTGTCAGTTTTGCAAGGCTTATGCCGGTCTGCTCTAGCTTTGGCTAGTTAAAAACAGAGGAAATTGCTGGGTGGGGAAGAAATGTTCCTTGATACAACCTACCGTGCCCTGGACAGTCAAATAGCCAACCTTGCTGCTTCCCAATAACTATGTAACATTTATCCTTGGCTCATTGTACCTTTACCAGTCCTGCTGGTGGCTTCCTTCAGAAAATGCGGATGTCTTTGGTTTTCTTAAAGAATGCCTCTTTTGTACAAAGGCAATTTGTTTTCCAAGGACTTGTGCAGGGTAGAAGGAAAGAAGTCACAGCTGCATCTAAAGGTCACATCCAGGCAAGAAGCTACAAAGTGGTGGTTATATAGCAAATGTAGCACCTTGTTTACAGAAACATACACAAAAAAAGCAAATGTGGATCCACTATCTTCTGTATAGTCACAGACATCCTTTTATGCTGTAGTGTCTGTGAATGACCAGTATAGCCTGGGTGTGCTGTATTCTGATGTCTCTGGTTCCTGTCATAGAGGTTATTAATATGTGTTCCAAGGGCATAGTGCTGAAGGAAGCCAGATTGTGATGATGGGCAAGGCAGAGTTGTTGTGATTTGATGTATTCACATCAACCAGAGTCGGCCTTTAGACAAAATATTTCAAGATGCTAGGCTCCTGAGTTCAGTACTCCTCTTTCAAATTCTGTAACTTCTTCTGATAAGAACTCCTTCACATACCATTCTTTTCCTTAGTCACACAAGAAGTGGTTTGATGAAGCTTCCTTAATCATTCCTCCCCATTTACTGTATGTTTCTTAGTTAAACTGGCTTGCTGGCTCCTAATGGGGTATTGTTCCTTGCAAATGGCATACCAAGCCTTAGATCCATTGGGCTTGTCTGTGCTGTCTCCTTTTGGTGCTGGGATTGCTGATGCTTCCTCCTTTTAGAATTAGCTCTCTTGCCTTCCTTCACAGCCTGATGTTCTTGAGCAGAAAATATGCACAACAACAATTTTTACGAAGTATTTTGTAGCTTTAAAAACAAATGCTTCTTGTACATTATGAGCAACACAGTGTTATAAGAGCTAGTAAGAACTTTACTGGATCAGACCCAGAGGTCAGAAAAAAATCTTTTTTCCCCGATTATAACTCCTAGGAGCCCCCTAGCCAGCATGGATAGTAGCTGGGTGGTCAGGAGCTGCAGTCCAAAAACTTCCAAGCTCTAATCAGATCAAGGGCTTATTTGTTCTAGGTTCTTGTTTCTCAAACAAGCATATACCTAGGAGAAGCCCCGAAGAAGGAAATGAAAGCAGTTGCCTTGTCCCTTTGTTGCTCCTCAGTTTCTGATATTTGTATTATGTAGCCATTATGATAATGAATGATATCCTCCTCCTCCACGGACTTAACCATCTTTAAAGTATCTAAAGTGTTGGTTGTTGCCCAAATGCCAAGAAAGAAAGTTCTCATAGCCTGTCCTAGTGGCACTCGCAAAATATTCCAGCATTGTCCTTTCAGGACTGAGGGGGTTTGCATTTGTTTCCTAGAGAAAATTTTATTGTGAGTCTTCCATGTCACAGTTCGTGGGAGATGTAGACAACATCATCCTCTACTGGTGGTGCTCCTCTGTTATCCCTGGGCTTTTTCCATTGTTTTCTTAACATGCAATACCTATTATCCACCTACTCCAATACTGCAGAGTTTAAAAACCAGGAAGGAAGTGTGCAAGTGCAATTGAGAAGTTGTGGAGTTGCAATGCCTACTTAAAAAACCTAAACAAAAAGAAAAAAAATCAAAAGAATTCTTAGGGCCCATTACACATGTGGCCATCAGTATAATGGCTGCTCCCACATAGGTACAGCTTCAGGAGCAGGTTGACCTCCTTTTACCCAGGTCCCCTTTAGTGCAAGCAAAAGGTGTAATTGCAAAGAGTTTTTCCCCCAGAGAGGTGGCCTTGTGGGCTTTTGAACTTGTATAAGAGCCCTGCAGGGCTGATAATAACGGTAACAACAACAATAATAGCAGCAATGCTGGAAAAGTATGCCCATGCCTGTTAAACATAGTTGCACAGTAGCTGTTGCCAAGCATAAGTAATTCTTGCCCCACCTCTGTCTGGTTTACCATTTTTAATGCGTTACAACCAGAGCAGTGAGAGGATGCTGCAACAGTAGTCACTTCTTGGCACTGTCTACTTATAGCTGCCATACTTATGTGTATGTGCCTTCAAAGCCACCTGTCAATTTAAGGTGTCCCCATGAATTTCATAGGGTTTTCATAGGAATACTCAGGTGGCGGTTTTGCCAGTTCTTTCCTCTCAAACATGGCCTATAGCACATAGTATTTATGCAGGACACCTGCTAACTTTCCATGATTCTCCACACACCAGTATAGACAGAACAGAGTAGTATCCAAGAACAAGAAGAGCAGAAAAAGGCACAGAAACTGTTATGTGGAATGTTAAAATCCTTCTTTGAAAATGATAACATCAGCAGTACACTGAGCCTGGAAGCACTTTATATAGCACCATATGAAGATATATAGCCTTTGGACTGTATTAATACTGAGCTTTGCATTGTCTGTCTCTTCTCTGCTTCTTGTCTCTGCTTGGTTCTCTTTCTCTTCTGTATGTTGTCACTTTTTTGATTCATAAATTTCAGCTGAATCAGTTTCCCTGTTCTGCTCCCAGCTACTTTGCTCAGGGTGTACTCTGCCTAGTCCCACATGTATACTGAAAATCCAATTTAAATATATACTTCATTAGCATAGTAAAATACACAAATGTTTCCAACATAATTAGGAATGATCTAAATCTGTGTTTAAGCTGAGGAATAAGAGGAGATACCGACTGACTCAGAAGTGGCTCATATCTCATCAGTAGAGTCTCCTTATGTGTTTCATTCAGACTGCCTATATCGTCCCTTCTTTTTTAGGAGTTTGGGGTGGATTTTATATCTTTGCATTTCAGCATTCATTCTGAGAGTAATTCTGGTGTTAGGCAAGGAAGGAACTCTGGTGTTAGGCAAGGAAGAAACAAGGAAGAATCTTATTTGTGTTCACTGTCAACATACTGAGTAAGAGTGTGTCTCACTTTTGCACATTTCATTGTTGAGATAATGGATACATAGCTATTAAAAGAATTCTGACTTAAAAGGAGTTAGCAGTCTAACATACCAGACATACTAATTTCTTCCCAGTGAATTGTCTATTGTTGTTTTGTCTCTTGAACTTCTTGCACAGAGCAAGACTTGTGGAATACTCATGCATGTATCTCCACCGTGATCTTATTATGTCTTGTATCTAACCTGCATGCTCTTTTCACCCAGGGATCCCAAAAATCCAGTATAATTATTGTTATAACATGATGATACACTTTAGTTGCTCATAAGATTAACATAGTACAGTTACCTTATCAAGTTATCATTTGTTCCTTCCTATTCCCAAAAGGTATCTGAAGTCAATTTTTAAATGCTGTGGTAAAACCAGTCTAGCAACTTGGAACATGGCTTCCCCTCACCCACAGAGGAAACTGCTTCTGCTGTACAGTCCTTTCATTTATCCATTGTGAATTTATCTAGTATTTTCTACAGTTAAATTTTCCATATATATTTTGCATTTTTTTATTCTGTTTGCTCAGAACCTGAGCGGTACAAGACATGGCATCATTTGTTTTTGTGCTACAAGCTGTACCATTTCAGAATAATAGCACAGAACACAGCTTGTTCCTCTGTAATATATAATTATGCCCATAATTTAGATCTTGTTTGCCACAAAGATGAGTGGGCCAGGTGTTAATGGACGTCATCAGTTTTCTAGGTAGTAAGTACGGCTAGCAAGCTTGCTGAAGTTGAAACATAAGAGCTTGCCTACTTCTGTTCTAGCATGTTGCAGACACAATACATCTGCTGCCTCTGAGGATAGGCTTCCAGCTCTGGAGCAAAATATTATGTTCCTGAGAGATAAAGAAACAGAGATATTGAAGAGATCTGAAACTTCAGTTTGTCTTGGCAGAACAGGAGGAGAGTATGACCCATTGTTTCCTGGAGAAGTGGACAGCTGGTTTGCAGAAAGCTTCCTTACTTAAGCTGGAGGAAGGAGACAGGTGAGGCAGGGTGCTGGCTCAGATCAGCATGTGACAAACATTACACAATTGTGAGAATCCCAGGATAAGTTGATAGGTGTCCGTGCGGCATGGTTATGGGGTTGATTTACTTTGAGTTGAAAGATAAACAAGTTCACTGTAGGGATGCAAACTGGTTAGAGAGCAATGAAATAAGCTAGCCTACAGCTCAGAGATCAGGACTTCACATAGAAAAAGGTAACTCTGGGAGTGGTTGGGAAAGACCTCTCTCTGAAACTGTGGAGAGCCAGTGCCAGTGAAACCAGTACTGTCTCAATTATAACAGAATGTGTTATATTTCTTCCTTTCCCCATCCTTACCTAGGGTAAGTGTGACCAGAGTCAAAAGATGATAGAGCTTCTACATCAGTGGTTCTTAACCTGGGATCTGTGGGTCAACAGAGCCCTCACGGGGGGAGGTCCATGAAGGCTGTGTCTGGAAACCAACAACAGTGGCAGCAAGAGGGATGTGGTAGTGGGGTGTGTGCAGGTGTCGAAACTTCTCCCTTGTTCGCAATAGGGATATGGCAGTTTGGGTGTGTACACACACATATCACCACTTCCCTTTCATCAGAGATGTGACAGCAGGGGGTGTGGGTACTGAGGGCAGAGTGGCAGGCATGTGCGCACAAGAGAGCAAACAAGGGACCAGTTTCAGTCCCTGCGTCCCTCTGCCACATCCTTGACAAAAGGGACATGATGGGAAGCATGTGCACATGCTCAAACTATGACTCTGGAGAACAGGGTTTAAATCTCCACTTGGTCATAAAAAGCCATTGAGTTACCTCAGACAAATCATGTTCTCTTAGCCTCAGAAAAAGGCAAAGGCAACAAATCTTGCCAAGAAAACCCTCATAACAGGTTTGCCTTAAGTGTCCCGTAAGTCAGTTTTCAAAGGGGAGGGACATGATGGCTAGAAAGAACTTCTCCCTGTCAGCAGCACTTTGTTGTGTGCCTTCAAGTCACTTCTGACCTAGGGCAAACATTAGGTGAACCTATCACAAGTTTTTTTTGTCAAGATTTGTTCAGAAGGGGCTTGCCTTTGACTTCCTCTGAGGCTGAGAGAATGTGACTAGCCCAAGGTCACCCAGTATCTATGTAGAGATTTGAATCTTAGTCTCCAGAAGCCTTAAATAACTAAATCTTTGAATAGTTAAATATCTGAATATTTAAATCTAAATTTAAATATTTAAATATTGAGTTAAACCTTAAGGGACTCTGGCAACAAATATATTTACAGGGGGTCCCCAGTAAAGAAAAGGTTAAGAACCACTGTCCTGCACCAGTCACAGATTTACAGAAGACAAAATTTCAGCATAAATAGCTTCCATGATAAGCGACACCTGATGAAATTTGCTTTTATATACAATGATTAAAGATGCAGGAATCATGCCCTTTTTTTGCACCTGCCAGTGTACTTGTGGGACACTCCACCTGAAACTATATCTTCTCCTCATGGCTTCAAAAATCTTGTGTAATAAGAAGGAGCTTTTCTCATCCCTGCTTCTACACAGTACTCACACATGAGGGATGATTCTTGGCCTGTTATGCGATGGTTTACAGGTAGGGGTTGCACAACAGATAAGGAATAAATACAAAAGAGCAAGATTATCATTGCCATTCTGCTTTTGTTATTGGTTCACTGTTTCTCCATGGTAAAATTATATACAAAGTTATGTACAGCATAATTGGGAGAATTTATGTATTAATCAAAGACAAAAACATATCCATATAATTCAGTAACAGTTGCTAACCATCATACAGATAGACCAGCTATCTCACAATGATAAATATACAGTAAGATTATACAATCCATTCATGCTTCACTGAGGCCTAACAAGATGATTAGAAACTGTACGCTGGCTAGCCAGCCAACCTTGGTAAGAGCATCAATAAATAGCAGCAGCTTATCACTTGCTACGCAGGATAGGTGCCTTGGTAGTGACTGCTGTTTCCTGATCATGGATTCACAGGCTGAAAGCAGCCACTTCCAGGCCTGTGAGATTCTGACAGCCACTGTCCAGAAAAACAGTTTTCCCAGGCTCTTGACTGGTGACTGATATTTGTTACTGTCTGTCTTGTGCTGGATTTTGGCCCAGAGCAGAGCATTTACGCCATAAAAGCCAAAGTTGATCTGGCAGTAATTTGTTATGCCTCCTAGCAGTTGTCTTACTCAGCTGCTTGAATCAAAAAAGGCAGATACCCAGGCCCAGCCAGCCATAATTTTGAAGACCCTTCATGGGGCAACTAATGGCTTTAAGTCTGGTTTCACTCACCTCTGGCTTTAGCCCTACCACTGCAGGTGTGCATCCCCATTCATATACAATTACCTTTTGGGGAATGCAGCCCCCAACCTAACAGCTCCCCTCCCCTGCTTTAAGAATTGGAAACTAGCAAGAGCATATGGAGCAGTTATAGACACTTCAAGGGAAAAGTAACCTTTGCTGCACATTCTCCCCCAGCTTCCAAGCTCTTAAAGAGGCAGCCAACGTGACTTGAGTTATTCCTAATTGGTGCTTCATTGGCAGAGAGATACAAGCTGGCACAGGGTTGTCAAATGGGGGCTTGCCCTCCTCTGACAGAAGTACTTGTATCTCTTCAATCAAAGGCCATTTCCTCTCTGCTGAGCTGCCTGGAGTCAAATTAATGGCATTTCTTGTCTATCAAGGTAGTTGCGGCCTCTTTCTCCTGCTCACCACCAACCCAATTGTTCCGGAGCTAATCTAGTTGAGAAGCTTAATGTAATGTGGGGGGTGGGTAGGAGAGTCTGCCTATGGCCTGTTAATGCCAACAGCTTTCTGTGGATGGCAAGTGGCCAGAATGTATTCTGATTTTGTAGTGTGAGAAAAGTTTTTTCTCTTGAGTGTTATACTAGAAGGAGCTGGCAGAATGGTGGTCTGCTTATACCTGGGCTTCAGTTTATCCCAGTCGGATCATAATTCCAGAGGGTATCAGGTGAAGATGGAAAAACTTATTTTACATTGTCCTGAGGGCACTAACTGTTTTCTTGCCCTTGGTCCAGGTTTGTTTAATTAAGTTCAAATTTTATGCAGAGTAGAGCAGTAGATGATGTATGGTAATAACATCAAGATGGTCATTCTCTTTTTCTAATCAGGCAAGGCACAAAACCCGCAAGGGCCACAGTAATCCACCACCTGCAGACAATATCTTAATTAGGGCTAATTTCTATAAGAATGTGCAAGCCTTTGCGTTCTCTAGAATTCTTCATCAAGCTAGATGGTTCAAAAAGTTAAGAGTGGGGAAAAATCCCATGTGTCTCCTGCCACCTACTTATTGTTACTAAGGATATTGTGTTTTTTTTTCTTATGGACCAACACAAGTAGCTTTGTTTTCATGAAGGCTGGAGAATTGTCCTCAGTGAGGAAATGTTCACTTTGCAGGACTGGGGAAGGGCAAGCGAAGCAGGATTTGGGCCTTCGTTTGGCTCCTGCTTTTTTAGCTTTGTTCTCCCTTTCTGGGAACATGTCTTGCCCCTGGCTTTTCTCTCCACCTACCACCCTAATTAGCTTTAAACCTGCTACACAAGCTCCTTATACAGCTGACTTGAAGCTAAATCCCTTTTGCAGAGCCAGCCTGGGCAGGGTCAGCTCAGGAAGCTGGCCCTCTCCTGCCTTCTCCCAGAGAGAACTGAGCAATGCACCTAGGACATGCAGGGGGCCACACAGGAAGCTCAGAAAACCTGCCCCCTCAATCTGTAGGGGAATTTTGTGGTGGATGAAAAGGCAATTAACACTGAGATGTGTGTTTGGGGATGGGGTAACTGTCTGGAGAAAGAGGCTTACTCCTTCTGTGGGTTCATTTTGTACCTACAAAATCTGTCACAAAATTTGGCACCCAGAATTTTCTGCCTTAATTTTAAAATAACACATTTGTGGCCAAACAAAAGCTTGAATGTGTGGGTAGAGCTGGGTGAATTCCTAGAAGACAGGGGAGGTTGTACAAGACACCCAAGCAGTAGAGGCAGACAGGTTTTGCAGTCTTATTATGGACTATCACTTGGCTTCTACCCAGCTCTTCCCATCCCCCTCTCCTCCCTGCCTTCCATTCTTCAAAACCGTTACTCTTAACTTTAAAAAAAAAAAAAAAACCCAAACATTTCTTAGCATGCTTGGATCTTAGAAGCAGAATAAAACTGAAAAATAAGAAAAGATGTGCGCATCTGCGTAATTTCCATAATTTATTTGAGTCACCGAATTTGGACCTCCTGGGTGCAGAATATACACTGCCATCATTGTTCAAGTTCTCTTCTAACCCCTACAAGTACCAAGGAGAGGTTGTTGCTAGAGGAGAGTCGAACAGTATTTCATTGATTTTCTGAAACAATTAGTGTTTATGATCTCTTCTACTGGAGAAGATGGTGATCCCACAACCCATGAGCAGCTGTTCCATAAAATGCATTTCCTGCTAACCTAGGAGTGATGATGACAGATACTGTGGTGGGAGGGGGGAAGATTCAGCTGGGAATGAGACAGGAGATGAGAGTTAGTGTCTGCCTTTGTCCCAGTGGGCTCCCTGCAGTAATTTCTGTCTTCAGGAATTGCTGACTGGACTTCCTATCCCTGAGGGTGCATGTGTGCATTTACACATCTGAGAGAGAGACTGTCTGTCTCCTCTTACTGAGTCCCAACAGCTTTGTGGTCTTATGAATATTGCAAGGAAATTATGACCCGGAATCCTGTTGGTACACAACACCACCATGGGAGATAATGGTCGGCAGAAAAAGCTTGTAGACACAGCGGATGTGAAAGAAGTAAGGCATAGAAGACATACCGGTAGATTGTCCAGAGCTGGCAGATTTTGTCTACTCTCCTTTGCCACAGCTGTGGAACCCTGGAAGAAGTCCAACTGCTGGTGTAATCCACCAACGGGATTTCTGCCATGGTATCCTAAGAAGGGAATGGGTCTGTATGGTGCTTCATAGGTTTTCTCCTAAGCTTGGTGACTGTCCATTTGTTGCTGGAATGTAGTCATTGCCCCCAGCAATGTGTGACTTCCCACCCTGTTTCAGTGCAGCAGGTTGATGTTTGTAAGCCAAACTTGCTCTATGTGCTGCTCTGTATTTCCTGCATATTGTGGGAGAGTAGGTTTTGTTTCATAACTCCCATAAAGTTGTAGCTACTACCCCAGTCAATGCTTTCCTGCCATTTCAAGTACTCTAGAGATTACAGTGGGCTAATTGCTTATATCCTGGTAGTATTTCCACTGACTGTATGTAATGGGGATCTTTGTGGCAGGATTAGATCATAATATCTCCTCCTGCACATTATCCCTCCATCCTGAAGTACATTTTGCTGTTTTTGCAAGACTGAATATTTCTAGGAAACCCCAGGGAAATTCTAGACAAACAGGAATATTCTGAAGGTGGCTTGTGAGTTTGGGAAGCATAGGAAGCTGTCTGATAGTCAAGTCTGGCAACTTATCCATATTGCTTCCTGTTTTCTACACTGACAAGCAGTGAATGTCCAAGGCTGGACAGCCAAACTACATGTGATGCTAAATGCATGACTTGTAACACATTAGGGTATGCTTTCTTTAACAGCAGGCACAAAGAGCCCCTGAGAGCCAATGTGGTTTAGTGGTTTCAATGTTGGACTACAACTCTGGAGACCAGGGTTTGAATTCCTGCTCAGCCGTGGAAACCCACTGGCTGATCTTGGACTACTCACATTCTCTCAGCCTCAGAGGAAGGCAAAGGCAAACCTCCTTTGAACAAATCTTGCCAAGAAAACCCCACAATAAGCTCACTTTAGGGTTACCATAAATCAGCAATATCTTGAAAGCACACGGCAACAACAAAGGGACCCAGTTTTCCCTAGAACCATAGCATGAAGGGAAGAATCTAACTTCACCAACAGGAACTAGATCAACGCTCCCAGCCTAAACAGAATGCCCAGGCAGTCCTAGTAGAACATACTCGTCGAGGAGCCCAGGACAAGTCTCAGAGGAAGCGAGTTCTGGTTGTTGGGGACTCTTTGCTCAGAGGAACCGAAACGTCCATTTGCAAACCGGACAAGCTCAATCGAGAGGTCTGCTGTCTTCCTGGGGCCAGGATCAACCACGTAACAGAGAGGCTAACCAGGCTGGTCAAACCCACTGACCAGAAGCCCCTCATTTTGGTTCATGTCGGAACCAATGACACTGCGAGGAGCAGCCTTTACCACATTGCAAAGAACTACGAGCGTATGGGGACAAAGCTTAAGGACCTTGGTGCGCAGGTGGTCATTTCGTCTCTCCTCCCTGTTCAAGGATACGGCGCACATAGGGAAAGGGCAATAGCAGAGGTCAACAACTGGCTCCGCATGTGGTGTTGCCGGCAACGGTTTGGGTTTTTGGAATATGGCCTGAATTTCCATGAACATGGGCTTCTGGCAAGGGATGGGCTGCACCTCACAAAACTGGGCAGGAATGTTTTTGCAAACAGTCTCGCAAGGAGGATTAAGAGGTCTTTAAACTAAGTTTCGCTGTGGAGGGAGACAATATTATTCAGGGCAAGGACTCGGAGAGCGCAGGGGGGAAAGGCCCAAATGATACTGGACAAGTAGTACAAGCGGACAATGGCGGGAGGAGTAGAAACAATAGTACAGGACTTGCAGGAAGGGCCCGGGAACTTAAGTGTCTCTACACTAATGCAAGGAGTATGGGAAACAAGCAGGATGAACTTGAACTCCTAGTACAACAAAATAAATATGATTTGATAGGCATCACTGAGACCTGGTGGGATGAGTCTCATGATTGGAATATAGGAATAGAGGGGTATAGCCTATTTTGTAAAAATAGACCAAACAAGAAAGGAGGAGGAGTAGCCTTGTATGTCAAGGATGTTTTCATCTATGAAGAGATCCAGGACTTAAACCCAGAAAGCCAGGTCGAGAGCATTTGGGTAAGAATTAAGGCAGCAAGAAACAATAGGGATATTCTGGTGGGGGTTTACTACAGACCTCCAACCCAGGCTGAGGACTTGGATGATGCCTTCCTCAACCAAATGACTGCACATTCAAAGAGAAGAGATACAGTAATAATAGGAGATTTCAATTACCCAGATATATGCTGGCAGTCAAACTCTGCCAAGACAGTAAGGTCCAGCAAGTTTCTTGCTTGTCTTGCAGACAACTTCATGGTCCAGAAGGTGGAAGAGGCCACAAGGGGATCAAATATTCTAGATCTGATCCTGACCAACAGGGATGACCTTGTTAATGAGGTAGAAGTGGTTGGATCTTTAGGGGGGAGTGGCCATGCCCTGTTGGAATCTGGCATTCCGTGGGAAGGAGAAGATAAGGTAGCCAGACACTCATCTTACATTTTAAAAAAGCGGACTTCTGTAAACTTAGGGAGCTCCTGGCTGGAATTCCGTGGTCAGGAATAGTGAAAGGGAAAGGAGTTCAGGAGGCATGGGAGTTCCTTAAAAAGGAGATACTGAAGGCACAGTCTAAAACTGTGCCAATAAGGAGGAAAAATGGAAGGCATCTGAAGAAACCAGAATGGTTGACTAAAGAACTCTCAACTGAGCTAAGTGTTAAGAGAAACATGTATAGGAAATGGAAGAAGGGGGAAACCACCAAAGAAGAATTTAAGCAAGTAGCTAGGAGATGTAGGGAGGAAGTCAAAAAGGCTAAAGCACAGAACGAACTTAGGCTGGCCAGAGACATTAAAAACAATAAAAAGGGCTTTTTAAAATATGTCCACAGCAAAAGAAGAAAGAAGGAGATGATAGGGTCGCTGCACAGAGAAGATGGTGAATTACTAACAGGGGGAAGAGAAAAGGCAGAGCTACTTAACACCTTCTTTGCCTCAGTTTTTTCCCAGAAGGATACATGCACTCAACCTGGCGGTGGGGAGCAGGGGAGGAAGCAGGAGAAATGAGGCACATAATAGGTAGAGAGATGGTACAGGAATACCTGGCCACACTGGATGAATTCAAGTCTCCAGGGCCAGATGAATTGCATCCTAGGATATTAAAAGAGCTGGCAGAGGTCATTTCGGAACCGCTTGCTATAATCTTTGAGAAATTTTGGAGGACAGGAGAAGTTCCAGCAGACTGGAAGAGAGCAAATGTTGTCCCCATCTTCAAGAAGGGAAAAAAAGAGGACCCAAATTATCGCCCAGTCAGCCTGACATCAGTGCCCGGAAAGATCCTGGAGCAGATCATTAAGCAGTCAGTTTCTAATCATTTAGAAAGCAACGCGGTAATCACGAGAAGTCAACATGGATTTCTCAAAAATAAGTCATGCCAGACTAATCTTATCTCTTTTTATGATAGAGTTACTAGCTTGATAGATGAAGGGAATGCTGTGGATGTAGCATATCTCGATTTCAGTAAGGCCTTCGACAAAGTTCCCCATGACATTCTTGCAATGAAGCTAGTAAAATGTGGGCTGGACAGGGCTACTGTTAGTTGGATTTGTAATTGGTTGACCGACCGAACCCAAAGGGTGATCACGAATGGCTGCTTTTCATTCTGGAGAGAAGTGACTAGTGGGGTGCCACAGGGTTCTGTCCTGGGCCCAGTGCTGTTCAATATCTTTATCAATGACTTGGATGAAGGAAGAGAGGGCATGCTCATCAAATTTGCAGATGATACCAAATTGGGAGGGGTTGCTAATACGCCAGAGGACAGGATCAAAATTCAAAATGACCTGGATAGATTGGAGAGCTGGGCCAAGGCGAAAAAAATGAAATTCAACAGAGAGAAGTGTAAGGTCCTACACTTAGGTAGAAAAAATGGAATACAGAAATATAGGATGGGGGACTCGTGGCTGGATAGCAGTACGTGTGAAAGGGATCTAGGAGTCTTCATAAATCACAAGCTGAACATGAGTCAGCAGTGTGATGCAGCAGCCAAGAAAGCCAATGCAATTCTTGGCTGCATCAATAGGAGTATGGTGTCTAGATCGAGAGAGGTACTGGTACCACTCTACTCTGCTTTGGTTAGACCCCATCTTGAATACTGTGTCCAGTTCTGGGCACCCCAATTCAAGAAGGATATTGACAAGCTGGAGCAAGTCCAGAGGAGGGCAACCAAAATGGTGAGAGGCCTAGAAGCCATGCCCTATGAGGATAGACTTAGAGAGCTGGGTATGTTTAGTCTACAGAAGAGAAGGTTAAGAGGGAACATGATAGCCATGTTTAAATATTTGAAGGGATGCCATGTAGAGGAAGGAGAGGGCTTGTTTTCTGCCGCTCCAGAGACCAGGACAAGGAGCAATGGATTCAAGCTGCAGGAAAGGAGATTCCACCTGAACCTCAGGAAGAACTTCCTGACAGTCAGGGCTGTCCGGCAGTGGAATATGCTGCCTCGGAGTGTAGTGGAGTCTCATTCCTTGGAGGTTTTTAAGCAGAGGCTTGATGGCCATCTGTCGGGAGTGCTTTGAGGGTGTTCCTGCATGGCAGGGGGTTGGACTGGATGGCCCCTGTGGTCTCTTCCAACTCTACATTTCTATGATTCTATGATTCTATTTCACATGTCCTGCTCTAACACAATCCCTGATCAAAATCACCACCCCCGATACTATTTGCCTTGGATAAAAAGCTCCTGATGGTGACAGTGGGAATGCCTTTTTCCAAAGGTTATGTAGCTTGTAAGTGGGGGATTTCATTGGAATGATGGTTGGGGACAAAGGCTGAAACCTCCTGGTGCATACTATTATCCTCCTTCTGCCCATGTACTTCTAGATGCTGCATTTAGGAGCACATGTAGTCTGACCATTAGACAGAGGTCTCCCCCCCCTTCCAGCCTTGTTTGAAGATGTCAGGGTTTGAATGTGGGACCTTCTACACGCAAAGCAGCCACTGTATTGCTGGGCGATGGGCCTACTAAGCCCTAGTGTCAGTGACCTCAAAATGTCTCAGTCAGGGCTGCTTTTGGATTCTGTGTGTGTCTTCAAGTGGCCTGTTGATGTATGGTGACCCCGTAAGTCACAGAATTTTCTTAGACAAAGAATACTTCATAGTGGTTTGCCATTGCCTTCCTCTGAAATAAAGTCAACAGCACCAAGTATTCCTTGGTAGTCTCCCATCAAACACTTGGCTTCCAAGATCTGATGGAACCATGCATTGTATTAGATCCGGTGCCTTTGGACTGTATCTGAGGTTGATTCCCTGCTGCTGCTTGGTACCAGCTACAGGAATGACACCTGACTGTTTGACCATAACTGAACAATGCTTAGGTATACACAAGACAACCCCAGTCCATTATCATCATCACCATCACCACCACCATCATCATCATCATCATCATCATCATCATCCTTTATTTATATAGCACCATCCATGTACATGGCGCTTTACAAATTTAAAATACAACAGTTGCCCTTAATAAATACATAATAAAATGAAAATATACAACGAAAAGGATCAAGGGTATATGGAATTACAACCAATATAACATAACATTACTATAATGGCAATAAACATTAATATAATGCCAATAAAATGCAATATCTAAATAGCAATAAAACTAGTCCAACATTCCAAAGATTTTGGAAAACAAGAAAGTTTTCAGTTTAGATTTAAAAACAGTAAGAGAAGGGGCAGTCTGCAAGGTGACCGGAAGGTGATTCGATGCATAAGGGGCAGCGAGAGAAAAAGGGCTTAACTGAGCTAATGAGGAGGAGACTCTGAGCAGGAGGAGACTCTAGGCTGTATTTGAAGGCAAGTATTTGCGGAGCATAGGTTTCCAGCTGGCTGATAAGGAGAGATAAGAGCAGCAAGATAAGGAGGAGCGAAATTATGTAAGACCTTAAAAGTCAAAACAAGAAGCTTATGAAGGATCCTACAAGGGATAGGTAACCAATGAAGGGAAATCAGGAGAGGGGTGATGTGATCAAAATGGTGGGCTAAGAAAATGATTTTAGCAGCAGAATGAAAAACAGAGACCAGAGGGGAAAGATGAGATCGAGGAAGACCAGTGAGTAAAAGATTACAGTAATTGAGACAAGAAATAACGAGAGAATGGATTAAAGTCTTGGTAGAAGAGGGAGAAAGGAAGGGTCAGATTTTAGAGATGTTATAAAGAAAAAAGCGACATGATTTAGCAACAGTCTCAATATAGGAAGCAAAAAACAAAGAGGAGTAAAAAATGAATTCAAGACTGTAAGCGTCCTTCACCAAATGGATAAGTGTGTTGTTGACAGTGATGGAAAAAGTGGAAGGTAAAGAAGGTTTAGGGGGAAAAATGAGTAATTCTGTTTTCGCCATATTAAGTTTGAGACGGTGATGAAGCATCCATGAAGAAATACCAGATAAGACAATCTGTAATGCAATCTTCAATATCCGTAGAAATTCAGGAAAAGAAAAGTATAGTTGAATATCATCAGCATAAAGGTGATATTGAAACCCAAAGGAACGAATAAGGTTACCTAGGGAGAGAGTATAAAGAGAAAATAAGAAAGGGCTCAGAAAAGAGCCTTGAGGGACCCCCACAGAAAGAGGAAAAGAACCGGATTTATGATTGCCAACTTTCACATTAAATGAGCAGCCAGAAAGATAGGATGAAAACCAACTAAGGACAGACCCAGTGAACCCTAAGGCATGAACTGAATCTAACAAGAGAGCATGATCAACCATATCAAAGGCAGCTGAAAGATCGAGAATAATAAGAATAGAATATAGGCCCTGGGACTTAGCTATGAGAAGATCATTGGTTATTTTGGTAAGAGCTGTCTCCGTGGAGTGTAAAGGACGATATACAGATTGAAAACTATCAAGTATAGCAGCCTGAGACAAAAATGAAAGACAACATGTATGGACAACAAGTTCTAACATTCCTTACTTCTTGTATTATGATCCTTGTCCCTCTTGGTTGCCCCTTCTCTGTGTATATATAGATTGGAACTTGAGGAAATTACTCTTTGGACTACAACTCACAGACTTTTCCCAGCCAGCCTGCAGTGGAGGTAATGGGAACCGTAGTCTTAGAAAGCAACTTTTCAAAGCAGTTATACAGATAATGTTACAGAAATGCCTGTTGAAAAGTTGTTTTCAACTCCAGCCTGGCAACGTTTTGCTCAGACTTCACCTCAGATCCTGTTTCCTATCTGTCTCCATTCTCTCATGCCACCCTACCATTCTCTCTCAGAACTCCTGGTTTCAAAGCCAAGCATCTAGCCTTGGATAGCTGTCTTTCAAACAACGAGAGGCTCTTTCTCCACTGTAGCAACCGGGTAAGAACAACTGTCCTGTGTGAGAGTGGAAGGAGAGGGAAGCAAACTAGGGTGCCATATCACATGCCCATTTGTGAATTAGCTGGACTAGCCCCTCTCTCACCGTAGTGACAGTAGCCACAAGTATAAACTGTCATGTGTGAGAAAGGCAGTAGGCAAAGCCAAGTCACAGGAACTGCTTTTCCCCATTGTAGCAATCATATTCTCATCACCTCTCTGATTTTGTTGCCTTCACAATTTCAAATCGTAGGGTTTCAGTGTTTTCTGTTTTTCTCTGTCCCTGCCCTCAATTTCTCCTGAGCCCATCTTTTAATTGTTACACTATAAAGCTTTGGAATGAAATTGAACGTAATGAACATTGTGAGTTACTTTGGGGACTGTGGCCAGAAACCACAAAACTATCTAGAAATAAAATAAAAACTAAAAATTTAAAATCACTCAGACTGTGCTTTGTGTGGGGAGCTTTATCAGAATAATTTACCATGAGAGAAATTATATCATGATGCAACATTTCAGAGGTTCTGATTAGCAGTGCTTCATGTTTATCTTGTACTTTGGAGCATAGATCTTTGTCTCTTTCCTATGAATTATGCTCTTAAGACTGGCACCATTTGCCAGATCATTACAACCAGCAGTGGCTAGCCTTATATTATTTGTTTCCTATGTATTTATGTATTCTTTCCTCTGTTAACACTTCATATGTATCCTATTACATTTTACTGATCTTAGCACAGATCTCCAGTATATTAAGAACCTAAAGAAAGTTTAGTTTGTTCTCCATGGTGTTTTATGTAATTTCAAATTTTATATCATTTGTAATGAGGGACACTTAAGTTCATTTTGGCATTTAATGGAAATGTTGTACTTGATGCCTCTTCTTAGTTTGATACATCTTTTCTCTAAAAAGAATTTTTTACTCAGCTGCTTAGCTCCCTGCTATGTGTTAGTTGTCCCTCATCTATTAAATCAGTGGTTCTTAACTTGGGGTCCAGGGACCCCTGAAGAGCTCCATGGAGCCCTCACAGGAGATCTGTGAAGCCATGCTGTGGACACCACCACCAGCAGCAATAGGGACATAACAGAAGGAGGGGGTTGTGGGTGTTGAAACTGCTCTCTCATTTGCAAGTGAGGGAGCAGTTTGAATGTGGGCACACGTACCCCCGCTGCCGTGTCTCTGCCAAAAGGGACACAGCTGCAGGTGGGTGCGTACACCCAAACTATGACTCTGAAGACCAAGGTCTGAATCTCCATTTGGCCATGGAAACACACGGGGTTACCTCCAGCAAGTCACATTCTCTCAGCTTCAGAGAAAGGCAAAGGCAACGGATCTTGCAAAGGAAACACTCATGACAGGTTTACCTTAGGGCTGCCATAAGTCAGTTTTCAAAGAGGAGAGACATGATGGCTAGAAAGAACCTCCCCTTATCAGTGGCACTTTGTTCTTCTATGCCTTCTAGTCACTTCTGACTTATGGTAACCCTAAAGTGAACCTATCACAGGGTGTTTTTGGCAAGATTTGTTCAGAGGGGGCTTGCCTTTGCCTTCCTCTGAGACTGAGATAATGGGACTTGCCCAAGGTCACTTGAGCAGGGATTTGAATCCCAGTCTCCAGAAGCCTATGAATGAATGAATGAATGAGTGAATGTTTAAATATTTAAATAAATATTGAATATTTAAATCTAAATTTAAATATTTAAATCTTGAGTTAAGTCTTTGGGGGTCTCTGGCAAAAAATTATATTTTACAGGGGATCCCTGGTAAAGAAGTGACTAAGCACCACTGTGTTAGATGATACATTTTAACAGAAAAGCTAGAAAAGTTTGTGGAGTATAGAAACAATGATAAAATGAATTTATACAGACCTTGGAAGGGAAAAAATGGACTTATTCAGAGTGGGACATTGGGAAAGGACATAGAGCCTGTTCAGAAATGTAGAGGGATTACTTTTCAAGAAAAGGTGTGTGTGGTGTGTTGTGTTTTGTTTGTATTGGGGTTGGGGAAGGAGGGGAAGGGAGAATGCATACATATTCTTCATACACTGTGTATTTGAAGAAAACACACATATGCACCGCTTAAGGTAAAATAAGCCATCCACCAACCAGTGTCATTACTAAAGAGAGAATGCAGCTAAACTGACTTGCAAATTTAGAGATTTTGTTGCCATGGTCCATCAGCCTGCAGCCTTTCAGCCCACCAGGCTCCAGTTTTGTGGCTTATTTGTTAGCTAATTCCCTGAGCTATAAATATTGCCTGGGATGGTATGGATGCAAGGAAGCTCATACCTCCGCTCCAAGTTATGTGGTCTATATCATAAAACCTGGGAAAGGAGTTGGGGAGCGGAAGGGGCTCTTCTTGCAGAAGACTTGTTGTGTACCTTGCCAGAGCACGGTTATGAAAAGCTGAGGAAGTGGTTATAAGAGGAAAGGGGACAGGTTAAAAAAAAAAAGAGGATTTTGTATCTGAGGATTCATTTCAAGTGTCTCTTTCCCTTTATAGGTCGTAATGAGCCTCTGAAGAAAGATCGCCCCAAGTGGAAGAGTGATTACCCTATGACGGATGGACAACTACGGAGCAAGCGGGATGAGTTCTGGGACACAGCGCCTGCCTTTGAGGGCCGCAAGGAGATTTGGGATGCACTCAAAGCTGCTGCCTATGCTGTGGAGTCAAATGATCATGGGCTAGCACAGGCCATTATTGATGGTGCTGGAGTTACTTTGCCCCATGGTATGTGTGGGATGCAAAAGCAGAAATATCAGAGGGTTAAAACTTTCTGCCCTGCCCTTCTCTGTTGCAAAATAGAAACTGTACCCTGTACTGGGAGTACAGAGCAAGCATATCTAACCAGGTTATGCTATTAGGACATTGACTTCTCAAGTCAATCCCTTTCACTATCACCAAAATGCAAGTGTGATCATGTGTACTGAACAAATCTGTGCTTACTATTACATGTTTACAGAAGTGAGTACACCAGGAAGCCAGTACTGGTCCCCGTGCTACATGTACTGTACACACTATGATAAAAATATTTATTGTCACAAAAATATATGAAGTACCATTACATCTGGTACTTCCAGGTGTCCAGAGTTGTTTGACCCCTTCATGGCGCTCTGTACACATTTGTTTCTAGAACAAAGGTACAAGTCCACTAGGACCTGATTTGTTTGTGCCGTATCAGTTTGCACAGGAAATACAAAAACAGCACACTTCATCTCATCTCTTTAGGCAGTCATTGCCTGGTCTAAGCATAGATTAAGTATGGTTTCCATAGATGAACAAGATTGTTCAGCCTTTCCCTCTTTCCTTGCTCCTGCAAAGCAGCACAACACTGGAGGTTCCTTAGGGACACATGAATGGTAAGGGTTGCTGCCACACACATGGTCCAAGAAAACTGGTATCTCCATTTTTGTAATTGCCTCGAAACCACGAAGAGGTAACAGAACTTGGTATTTGGCAGCCTTCCTTCTAGTATGTCACAGAGAGGACAAGAAGAAGGCCTTGTACAATAGGATGACTGCTGGCACGTACATCTAGTTTTAAGGAGTATCTAGAGGGTTGGAAGAATGGAAGTCCTAGGGCTCTGATCTAGTATGGAATCCTCTATCTGGAAGGGGTCTAGGCAACACTTGGAAAAGCTACTTTTTGGACTATAGCTTTGTGGATTCTGGGAGTTATAGTCCAAAGAAGTAAATTTTCCAAGCTCTAAGTCTAAGAAGCCACAGCCATATTTGGGGGGATCAGGAACAAAACCCAAGTTTGGGAGAGAAAAGTGAAAATTTACATTTTAAAGATTTTTTGATTCCTGGAAACAGATTTAGATCTAAATAGATTAAGCCTCTCATGCCCTCTACTGGTGTCTTCATTCTACTGCAGGCTCTCTGACGGAGTGCTACGATGAACTAGGCAACCGCTACCAGCTCCCTGTTTACTGCTTGGCACCCCCTGTCAACCTCATTATGGAGAGGAGCGAGGAGGAGGGCGTGGAACCCCCAGAGCCGGCACCCAACACCCGGCGTGAATTCCCCCTCAAAGTGCGCCTCTCCACTGGCAAGGACCTGCGCCTGAGCGCCAGCATGACTGACACTATTGGGCAGCTCAAAAAGCAGCTCTACGCCCAGGAAGGACTGGAACCAGGCTGGCAGCGCTGGTTCTTCTCTGGAAAACTCTTGACAGACCGAACCCGCTTGCAGGAGACCAAGATCCAGAAGGACTTTGTCATTCAAGTCATCATCAATCAACCACCTGCACCGAGGAACTGAGCTAGAGGCAGTTGGCATGGGCCCCAATTGGCAATCCAGGGACTGAGCTGGAGCCTGTGATCACAGGAAGCTGTCCTTGTATGCGGAGGAAGCAGAGGGCATTCTGCTGAACCAAACTGGAAAGTTCGATAGTGGGTGGCCCTTGAGAGGTTGCATAGGCTCACTTGCAGCAGGGCACAGACAAAAGGCAGCAGGCTGTGCAGCCAGCCCAGCCTGGATGGTGTTCAAAGTGGTTTTCCCCATTATTTGCCTCTGATTGTCCTTTGGGCCACCTCCCAGGACCCCAAAGGGTCAGACCTTCCTCCTCCACTGCCCCAAATCATTTCCAGACTCTGGGCTTGGCTGGCACCAAAACACATGCCTTCCTTCTCTCCCACTTAGCTCTGGGCCAGGTAGAACAACCTGCACTGGGGCTTTAAGCCTGTGTGATGGATTGCGGGTGTCATGCCCTTCAGGGACTGAGCATACAAATCTTGCCACATTTGGCACTGAGAGGCTTTTATAGGAAGCTTGTGACCAAAGCGTCCCTCACACAAGGGACCACTCTAGGCCCGGGGCCAGAATATACTGTCAAACAGCTTAGCAATACTGGTTCTCCACTTGTAGGCTTCAGGTAATGCTGAGGTTGGTCCTGTTTGCACAATCACTTTTGATGAGCCAGTGAGAGGGATGCTCATCCTGGATCTGTGGATAACCCTGCATCCAGATAAGGTGTGATATGGGGAATATGGAGGATGATTTGTATGGAATAGGTTATCAGTGTAATTTATCAATAAAGTCTTTTCCAACTAGTCACGCCTCTGATTCATCTGGGATTTGATTCTGCTCTTTAAACTGTGGCAAGCTTTGAATTATTTAGTGGGAAAGAATAGCCTGGAATTAACTGCCTCTTAAATTAAATAATATGACTCAAAAAACAGTCATCAAGCTGGCCTTCATAATACAATACTCAAACACCTGCAGCGATAAACGAGCAGTTTCCTATTCAGCAAACCAGACATCAAGATGAAGCTCCAGTGAAATTCAAGGCTAACATTCAAGGCAATACTAGAAGTTACCTGGGTAAATGTGTGCTTATAACTGCATTTTTGCTATAATAACAGGGAAAAAGACTGATGTGACACATGTAGGAACAGGCCTGCAGATGGGAAGGAGGGTTACCCACCTGCTCCCATGCCCATTAATTCTCCCCTGTGTGTTTATCTCTTTCCAGGTGATTTCTGCTCAACCTAGCTCACATCCATTTGCAAGGAAAAATGAATTGGCAATGATGGGTAATTCACCCCTCAGCCTTTACAACAGCATTATAGGAAAGCCTAGGTTGGGAGCCCATGTTTTTATTGTGATGTCTTGATGCAGATTTTCTGGATACATTTAAATATATTCTTGAGTCTGGAGAACACATTGGGCAGTTAGTATTCCCTGGGGTTTGATTCTAGAATACCTCACAGATACCAAAATTGGTGAATGCTCAAGTTCCATTGTATAAAATGGCATAGCAAAATGGTATCCGTTATATAAAATGGTGAACAACTCAAATGAGTGCCATACAGAACCTGAAAATCTGTGGAATGGCAGGAGGCTACATCAGGGTATGCCTTGCATCAGCCTACTGCTCAGATATTTTAGAGCTGTGGTTGGTTGAATCTTTGGATACAGAACTCATGGATATGGAGGGCCAACTAATACATTTGGCAAGCTTTGAACTGTACAGCCTAAGGTAAAATTAATAGCTAAGCCATCCTTTTCTATTAAAAAAAAAGAGAGAGGGAGCATCAGAGTGCACCCAGCAAGTGGGTATGATGTTTCATGTATTATGCTCAGAAGTGCATTACTCACACACATAGGTGGGATGGACAGGGGAATGACAAGGCAGGCCTGTTGCATAGATCAACTTGTCTGTTTCTGACAAGATAAATCAGCTACTTGATGGAAGGTCAGACATGAACACCAGATCGTAGGTTACCACAACACATATGCCGCTTCTGAATGGGAAGTTGTGGTCTTGACCCCAGTTTAACCTATCTGGAAGCTCAAATAAAGAGTGCATATTTACAAACATTACCTTCTACATTTCCTAAACCCCAATTTCCTTCTACATTTCCTAAACCGAAATAAGGTGTTGTTTGAACTGTCAATCCACATCTAGTGACTACATAACAGAATCATTTGCCATTTGATTATATAGAGTTAGTGATGTGCCTTATGGTTTGTGAACTGCAATAAAGGCTGCTGCTGCTGATTATAGAGAGCAAGGTGAGGTGACTGTTGTTGTCAACTGCCATCAAGTTCATTTTGAGTTATGGTGACTCTATGAATGAGAGATATCCATGTCACTCTACTGTCAGTTACCCTGACTGGGTCTTGCAGATTCAAGAATGCCACTTTGTTAATTGAGTCTATCCATCTGTATCATGGTCCTCCTCTTTTCCTGCTGTCTTCTATCCTATTGTGCTTTCTAGTGAGTTGTAGCCTCTCGTGATATGTCACAAGTATGACAATCTCAATTTAATTATCTTGGCTTCTGGGGAGAGTTCAGGCTTGATTTACTCTAGGACCCATTTATTTCTCTTTTTAGCAGTCAATGGTATCTGTAGAACTCTTCCCCAGCACCACATTTCAAGTGAATTTTCTTATCAACTTTCTTCACTGTCCAGCTTTCAATAACCATACGTACAAATTGGAAATATGATGGTATGAACTATCTTGACTTTAATATTCAATGATACACTTCAGGATCTTTAATTCCTTCATAGCTGCCCCTCCAAGTCCCAGTCTTCTTCTGATTTCTTGGCTGCCGTCTCCATTCTGATTTATTACTAAGCCAAGGTATGGAAAGCTTGAACTATTTCAATGCCTTTTTCATCTGCTTTTAGGTTATGTAACTTACCTATGGTCATTATTTTTATTTTCTTAATATTCATCTGTAAACTTGCCTTTACACTTTCTTCAGTAAGCATTACAGGTCTTTTCTATTTTCTCTTAGTAGCACAGTGTCATCTGCATATCTTAAATTGTTGATGTTCTTCAGTGTAGTTCTTCAGTGTATTGTTTTCTTCATCTTTTTTATTTCTACTTGGTCATGTAATCTGTTCCCCTGCATGGGCGAGGGAATTGCTCTGTGCCGGTACTTACCAGATCTTTCTGGGCACGGACCAACGCGGACTGTCCCTTAAGCCCTTCCACAGGGCTCCTCGTCTCGTTCACGGTGAATCGGAGCAGTGCGAGGTCTTAGATCCGCACTGCTCCAGCTTCCAAAATGGTGGCTTCCGGTTGTTCATGGGTCCTGACCAACCGCGAAGCTCACCACGCCTAAAGCCCGCCCTCCACAGATCTCAGGCTCACATTGGTGCAAGCCTGTAAATCTGCACAAGGGAGCAGGTACGAAATGGCATGCTCTGGAAAAATGAAAAACCTGTTTTTTCCTTTCTTTAAAAAGGGTGCTGGAGGACCAGTTAGGGGCATTTCGGAGTGGACTGGGGTGCAGATCTGAGGTAAGTAGTCTGGACCTAGTCCGCTCCAAGCTGCAGATGACTTCCATGAGAGGTCACACTGCACCATTTTAAGTCCCCCGTGTGGAAATGGCCTTGGTTTAAACTTCCCCCTTTATTTCTCAGATCTTAGGAAAGATGCCTCTTATCCCCCCCCCTTTTTTTCCCCCTGTTGTGTTCTATTTCTCTGCATTGATTATTATAGTAGTTCTTGTCCTTGCTTTATGTCCTTTGACTGCTTTTGGTACATCTGTCCTCATGACTAACGCCACCCCAGTTCTTCTTCAATTTTCATTTCCTGAGTAAAACAATATAATTACGTGACTCAAAACATTCTGTTCCTGTCTGCTTTAGCTCACTCACCCCACTGTAAAGTTTATACGTTCCATTTCTTGTTTTATTATGTCTAGCTTCCCCTGATTCATGCTTCCCACTTGCCATGTTCCTATGTGTTGTGTAGCTTCAGGCTTTCCTTTTGCCTCTGAGCACATCAACAGCTGAATGTCTTTTCTGCTTCAGTGTAATTAGCCACAGCACTACTGAAAGCTGTCCTCTGCTATAGCACACTGGGTGCCATCCAACCTGGAAGTTTCATCTCCTGGCACTATCTTTTTTTAATTTTGGATTGTCTTGTCATAGTGTGTGTGTGTGGCAAGAGATGTTCAAAAAGGCTTACTGTGCCTCCTTCTGCACAGTATCAACAAATGTTAGCTATAGTTTCACTGCTGTTGTCTCTTGAGAGATCCTTCTCCAGTGCCACCCCCTCACTGCTACTGCTGCACAGTATCTGTTAGGCTCATTTAGTCTGTATCTCCTCAACAAAAGCCTGTCTGACAGGGGAGACCCTACCAGCAGCACTGCTACTTACAGCATAGCCTCTTGCCTCACAGCAGAACACAATACCACCCCCATGGAAAGGTGGTGCCATTGGTGGGACACCCTTTTTAAAAATACGTACTAGAGTGCAAAATGGAAATGCATTTTATAAAGCATTTCAGAGCTTGGATGATTTTTTTTATGGGACTTGCATAGCTATTTTTTAAAATCTTATGTGATCTATGCAACACGTGAACCTGATCTCCTTGCACAGGTGGGAACTGAGTAATGATACAGGTTACCCTGGGACTGAGTCCACTGCCGTGTGTCATGAAACTCCAGTCACAAAAAATACTATAAATGGATCTGAGCCTCACTATACTATGGACAAAGATACATTTGGAATCATCAGCCTGAGCCCTGCCCCACCCTCAAACAGAGAGCCTTGTTTGACACCTGTGGCTTTTTCTGGTCTGTATCCCTAGAGAAACTGCCTTTCAGATTTGGAAGGAAGCCAAATCCTTGAACAAGGAAAAGGATTTTATTTCTACCCTTTTGTACAGAGGAACACCCCAGAGTTCTCAAGAAGGGCTTAAGTAGTACCTCTCTCACGATACACTTGAGGTCCCTCAGGACAAGTGCTGCGTCCATCACCGTAAATAGTTCCCAACTCAACCTTTCCTGATGTCCTCCTACCTGCCCCCAGTTCACCCACTGTGATTCATACTGTCCCAGGATTATTATTCCAGGCTCTGTGCCTAAGTTAGCAACTTGACAGGTTGGCGAGTTATTTCCTGGCAGAATCCAGATGCCTGGATGGGTGCCCCTTTGAATAGCCCTTACTGGAGCATGTGGCATCCACAGCAATGGGTAAAATTGTTGAAAAGTAGCTCTACTGTCCTCATATTTTACCTCTCTTCCCATGGGATTTAGCTGTGATCCCTAAGCCAAACCACCAAGGGGTTTTAGAATAAGGTTTTCATGTGGCTCTTATGCAAAGGGGTTCTTGATTCCAGAGTTTTCAGAG